>CM021106.1:44308221-45007759 GCA_007115665.2 Sequoiadendron giganteum
CTCAATCCCTATACCCTCTTAATCCCTCATCCCTCAACCCTCAACCCCATAGCCTCTTAATCCCTCAACCCTCAATCCTCAACCCTTAAACCCTAATCCCTCAATCCATATACCCTCTTAATCCATCAACCCTCAAACACTAATCCCTCAACCCCTATACCCTCTTAATCCCTCAACCATCAATCCTCAACCCTTAAACCCTAATCCCTCAATCGCTATACCCTCTTAATCCCTCAACCCTCAACCCTAAAACCCTAATCCCTCAATCCCTATACCCTCTTAATCCCTCAACCCCCTATACCCTCTTAATCCCCCTACCCTCAATCCTCAACCCTTAAACCCTAATCCCTCAACTCCTATACCCTCTTAATCCCTCAACCCTTAAAACCTAATCCCTCAACCCTAAACCTTAATCCCTCAACCCCTATACCCTCTTAATCCCTCAACCCTCAATCCTCAACCCTTAAACCCTAATCCCTCAATCCCTATACCCTCTTAATCCCTCAACCCTCAACCCTCAACCCTTAAACCCTAATCTCTCAGCTCCTATAACCTCTACTCTATAACCTATTAATCCCTCATCCCTAAACCCTAAACCCTTAAACCCTAACCCATAAACCCTCTACCCTCTACCACCAATCCTATACCCTCTACCCTCAAACCCACTTAGTAAACTCTCTACCCTAATCCCTCAACCCTCTTGACCCTTAAACCCTCAACTCTTAAACTCTTAAACACTCAACCCTAAACCCTTGAACCTCAACCCTAACCCCTTAAACCCTAAACTTTTAAATCCTTTACCCTCTACCCTCTAACCTCTACCATCAACCCAATACTCTCTACCCTAAACCCTAATCCCTCAACCCTTAATCTCTCAACCCCTATGACCTCTACCCTATATATTGGACCCTCAACCCTAATCCCTCGACCCTATGTACCTTAAACCCTTAATCTTCAACCCTCTACCCTTAAACCCTCTACCCTTTACCCTATACATTAAACACTCAACCCTCAATTCTCAACCCTCAACCCTTAATCGCTCAACCCTCAATCCTTAAACCCTAAACCCTCTACCCCTTACATTGGACCCTGAACCTGATCCTTCAACCATATACCCTCACAACTATACCCTAAACCCTCTACCCTCAACCAAGTAAACCCTTAACCCTAAACCCTTAACCCCAAACCCTTCAACCCTAAACGCTTAAACCTTAAACCTTCTACCCTATACGCTCAACCACATACCCTCTACCATCAAACCTATTCCATCAACCCTCAAACCTCAAACCCTAATACCCTAGAAACCATCAACCCTATAGGTCCTCCATCCTAATCCCTCAACCCTATACCCTCAACCCGTATCACTTTCTCTCTATTTATACATCTCACCTCTCCCTCCTTCCCTCCCTCACACCCTCTCTAATCGTCTCAATGTACCGTCTCCCCCTTTTTGCGTACCTCTTGTTCAATCAATACGTACCACCCTCTCTCACTCCCTCTCTCTCACACTCCCTCTCACTACCTATCTCTCAAGTCTCTCCCTCTCACCCCCCTCACACTCTCAAGTCTCTCCCTCTCACACTCTCAACTCTCTCCCTTTCACACCCTACCTACATAACCCCCTTTTTCTCTTTCTCTCTCTCTCTCTCCCTCTCCCTCAATTCTCTCTCTCCCACCCTCTCTCTCTCTCTTCCTCTCCATCAATTCTATCTCTCCCTCCCTCTGTCCCTCCAACCCCCCCCTCTCTCTCTCCCTCCCTCTATCCCTCCCACCCTACCTAGCTAAGTCCCCCTCAATCCAACCCTTCTCTCCCACTCCCTCTCTCTTAAACTCTCACTTCGACCCCCTCTCCATCTCTCTAGACTCTCTCTAAATTCTCCCTTCATCTAAAGACATACATAAATGCATACATACAAGCATAATACATTTGTACATATAATCTTACATCCATACAAGCATACATACATACATGTACATAAAAATATATTAGCATACATTAATATATTAGCATTTAGGATAAAGTAAGACATAATGCGAGCGCGTTAGAACGCGCTCGCGTTATGGTCCAGTAGACATGTTCCCCGTAGAAGCAAAAACCATGTCAAAGTGAGATATAGCGCACTCGCGTTATATATTGCTTTGAGAATTACCGAATTTTAAGCTTGGTATTGCCTTGGAATTCCAAGCCAAAGGTTTGGAGGGCATTCCCAATGACTAGAGACATGTTTTAAAAAAATCCAACATATTTCTCATAATCGAGTTCGTGCTCACCATCAGGATTGCACGTGGTTCAATATCGAAAAAGTCAAGCACATGGGTAATGTTGGGTTATCTTTTAACTATCCAACGATTTAATTTTTTTCACTTTCTAAAAATGTTAAGTCTTTCATCAATAATTTATTTTATCTGTATGTCTTTTTTTTGCCCAAAAGCAGTGTTTGGTATTTTTTTCGTTATAAATTAACCGTTCATCAATTTTTCAAATAAATTACATTTTTAGAAACTAGACTCCATTCTACAAAATTGAAAAATTAAAAAAAAATCAAATCAATTAGTTTCCAAAATTTGTAGGGTTAGCATGGCCAAAATTCTATTTTCAGGATATGTCCACTTCGCAAATTAGTAAAAAATCAAATATTCATTAAAAAATTATCAAAAAAATCGTGCATTAACTACATATTGTTAGCTAACTTCTGACGATTGTGATTTTAAAAATACTAAAAAAAAATTCACCATACGAGGGTCGTACAAGAGTTGCTATGTTATGTTTTTCTGACAAAAACAACACCAATTTGTGTACGTCCCTCATTTGAACCCCTTAATCTCAATCATTTTCAAAATAAATTAGTAGTTTAGAAAGTAGACTCAGAGCACTTGAATCCTTCTTTTTGTTCCATCTAAAAATTTTGAGTCTAAGTATCCTCAATTTCACATCCAAGGTTAGTATTTCCCAATTTTAGGAAAAAGCTGTCCACTTAAGTCCCCTTTTTGGGAACCATCTTGGTGCACTTACCCAATTGTCAAAAATATCTTCTGAAAGCTCATCCTCAAAGAAGGCATCCAAAAGGGGTCCCACTTAACTAAGCATTATACATGTACTTTCCATGCAATATTTGTAACTCAAAGACACCAACTTGGTCACCCAAGGTGGGCCCAAGTTAATCTTTTTTAACTAAAACACATCTGTCACCGATTCATTCAAAATAATATACATGCATGATACTCCATCTGTTAACTGAATGTATCAACTTGTTATCTTTCCATGCAACTCAAGTCAACTAAGATTAACTAACATGAAACTAAAGATAAATGAAACATAACTGAACTGAACTGAACTGAACCTCCTATTTTTTTAGGACCTCAACATGCATAAATCAAAATCCCTATTTTGTAGGAACTTGAGATGCATTTCTGAAGTGTACTCAATTCACCAACCAATTAAATAAACCAAGGTGGATCCCACCTCCCATGTGGGTGCCCATGTTCTCATATTTTATAGGAGCTCACTCCAAGGCGTCCCCACATGCTCCTAACACTTAGAAATAAGTACAAATGTAAAATAAATGTTTATTTCATTCCAAATTAATCTCTTCCTAATCCTAGTGTTGTGCAACACATTCCAAGGACTTAGGAGATACATGAAATATGTGTAGAATGCAATTAAATAGAATCCTATTCCCAAAATTTGCATTCCATAAAGTTACTAGACCTCTAGATTCCCCTTGAGCTAGAGAATGTGTTGCGGCCCATCTTTCCCGTTTTTGGATTGTAGATTCAAACACTTCTATTGAAGTATTTTTTTCTTAGAGAAGAAAAATATCCGCTCTACAAGCATCAATTTGTTGCTTGATGCAAGCGTGCTTGTCACGGGCATTAATTCCACTAACATTCCATGAATAAATGTCCATTGTACCCGAGGAGAGCAAAATTCTCTCCTCGACCTCTTATTTGAGATATAATCAAATATTGTCTTTTGCACTCCTACCTCTATTTGTTCTTTTAATTTTATGAGATTGGACTTTTTGCCTCTCTTTCTTGAGGATTTATTTACTGATGATTGATATGGAGTCTGGGATAAGGAGAGGTTTTTATTAGAATTTGAATCGTTAGATAATTTTCTATTTTCTTGCCTTTCAACTAGCTAACTTACTTGTAGGCTATCTAGATTTGAGATTCTTCATGTGATACTTGGCCTACAATGTCCAAGAAATTTTTGAACATTTGAAACCTTGATAACAATATTCTCTTTCCCTTTCATTTTGTCATCCTGCTGAAATGCCTCAACAAAACTACATGCACCCTTTAAAACTAGCTAAAAACTACCTTCCCAAAGTTCCTCTTCCAATGGAACTTCATCAATTTTTTTTGAACCCACTGATATCAATACTTTCTCTACTAATGAGTTCTAATTCATCATCATTGATTCCCTTTTTATTTTCTTACAGAAAGTAACTGATTCCCCCCATCAGAGCGAGAAGGTGCTTGATTGGAAACTTGCCCAATTTCTACATTATCATTAATAGACCAATCAACTAAAAGATCACTTGTTCCTTGGAACATCAACTTTCTGACTATTTCCCCAAGTTGGTGATCTGAGCATATTGATACCATAGGATAATATAGACTCAGTGAGGAATGAAATGGTCTTTGCATTAGTCTCTATGTTTTTTTGACATTTTTAGCTCAAAAGTGAATTGTTTATTTGCTGAAAGGTTGATAAGGAAACCTAGATATGTAAAAACTTCTCCCCTTTTTCTCTTACCCATGGGTCTTCAAATCAATGAATTAACATCCCCTTGAACTAAAAAATCCTACAAAAATTAGATTTTTTGATTGTATGTATCCATTTTTATTGTATTTTTTGAACAAATGGAATAATTTGACTACATTCGTGCTCACTTCCTTTAGATTTGTTCATATGAACAACATTTGAATAAGGGGAACCTCCCTTGCACTGACTAATAGAGTGGCCTAAGATGTGGCATTGTGCACAAGTATTTTTAGGGGACTCGGGATTTATTTGCTGGTGCCAAATGCCAAACTTTGAATTTAGTTTAATCTGCCCTATAAACTCCTTGTTTGTATCAACACGAGAACATGTTCTAATAGGTTTTAAAAAAAAATACCAGATCATGCATGATAAAAATTCATACATGATTAGCAATTATTTCAATCAGATTTAGCTCCCTATATTCAAGAGGTATAGTAGGCAATTGAAACCAAAAAGGAACATATCTAAATGCGAAATCTTTTGCTTTGAAATTTAGCATCCAAGGTTGCATGCACAACCCTGATCCTTGAAAAGTCCATGATTTAATCTTAAACACTGCATCTTTGTGGATTTTATTATTAAAATGACTACAAACATGCCCTTTTTCTCATCCAAATAATTTTTTTTTTTTTGAACCCCTTCCCAATCATCATAAATTAGATCCTTTAACTCATCTAAAGCCAGAGTTATGTTCCAAAACTTACAAATTAGGGCTTTGTCCCTAAGATCTTTAATTTGAGCTTGCAACATATGTTCTGGAAATGTGATCTTTGGTGCTTCTCGAGCTCCTAAATCTAGACTCTTGGTATTCTCTTGGTGGTTTTTCTTACTATGAGACATGTCTTCTTCCTTTTTTGATTCCTCGTGTTTCCATACTTTCTTGATTACACCTATTTTCTTTTCCCCTTTCTTCTTTCTATTCTTGCGCCTCTTTCCCTTATGTGCCCATTGATTGTTCTTCTATCCATTTTTTTTTTGGGTTCCCTTTGCATTTGAGCCCTTTTTTGAATTGATTGGTATCTTGGATTGAAGTGAGCACCTTGCTGGAAGTTAGAAATATTAGCATGGGATTCTCCTTGTTGTCTCCTATTATTCGACAAGGGTTTTGAAAACCCTTGCTTGTTTGCTTGTAGAAGATAATGCATACTTGGCTTCTCTTCTCGGTGGATTTTTCTCTCACAAACAATTTTCCACATAGATATTATGTTATGTGATGCTCTTATGTTTTTTATTTGTACCTCATTGTTGCTATATTATGGTTATGTGATTGTTTATATTTTTCTTTTATAAGTTCACATAAGGTAGTGTTTATAAGCATTCTATATTGGCTATTTTTTACATCATAAATAAAATAGATCTAATCATTGTAATTCCATATTAAGGAAATAAAATTTTAATATTTGCATATAAGTTTCGGATTTTCATGTTTTTGTAGTATAAGCCTTGTTTCTCATCTGTCGAAGTTATATATGGATAGAGATTGAATTTTCAACAATTGGTATAAGAATTTATTTATTTCTCATCAATCATTGTGATACTCCTTAGCTAAGGAATTGAAGTATATGTGCTTGTTTTCTACTAATTTTAGACCAAAAGTGCCTTATATGTGTTCAATATCAATTTTGGTCAAACCACCACCATTAATAGATATTAAAACTTTAGAATTAGCATCATACATATATGTAATTTTTTTGATGAAGTCCACATATTAAAATAAATTTGGAGCTATTAATTTTAGAAGGTGTAGGTTATAGACATTAGAAATGGGGATTTTGGAATATTCCTTTTACACTAGTGTTAAAAATGTTATCACCTATTGCTAGACATGGTAGCATCTCGGTAATATTCGGTATTATCTATTAACATATCTATTAAAATGATAGACCTTTGCGCATGGATTTCCTCCTGTGAAGACCTTAGGATTTGAACCATTAATTTTTCATCCAAAGTGCTTCTTGACTTTGTAGGTTTTTTCTCTAGAAAATATAGGGTTTCAAAAAATGGTTAGGATTATAAGAATTAGGTCAAGTAAAACTATAAATTTTTTTATTTCAACACAAAAATAGAACCATAATAATACCATAACATTCAATTTAATCTACAATTCTAGAAATTAGGGTAAAAATTCTATGACTTACAAATAGAACTCTTTGAACCCTAATTTTTCTTATAAGATGTTAGAAAGCTTTAATTTACACAAACTCTTCACCTTAGTGGAATTCCAAGATACCAACAAACTTGAATAAACTCCTTTTTATGAAAAAACCAAGGAAAACAATACCAACAAATTTATCCATTAATACTCATATGCATGAACAAACTATTCAAGGCTAACCATTTATCTACTTTAACATCAACCATCAATATTTAGATGATACAGGTGAGATCAATAGTTCTCACAACCTTTTATTTTGTTCAAGATTTCTTTAAACTAAAACTACATGACACTATGGATGTGGACCAATGAGGAGTTCCTAAATAGAAAAAAAATTACATGGTTATTTTACTAGCCCCACAACCAACATAATTTTTTTGAGTGAAAATAGATAATTGGACCTTTGTGTCATTGACAAGGAAAAATTTCATGATTATGGACCATTTTATCTTAAACGAGAACTTTCTTTAGCATTCCATGTGTGAGAATTAGGAAGATCTAGGAGATAAGAGACAAGCATAATGAATAATGCATACGATTGTATTGAGTTGACCCAAATTACAATGAGTACAAAGCCTTGCATATTTAGTCAAGGAACATGAAATCCACCTATGAGGTGAATTGAAAAGTTCCCCATAATGTGTCACAAAAGAACGGACAAGTGTCTTATAGGTGTCAACCTTAAGAACACTTGGAGTGTGGAAACCAACAACCTCTATGACCAAGTCATCAATCTTGTGTTCCAAGTGTTGAATGACATTTGAGGTGAGATTGAAAGTCTTCCAACCTCAAAATATATGTGCATGAGGTTAACCAAATGACTTGGTAACCTCTAGAGGCCTCAAAGGTTGCACATTCATTTAGACGAGATGTTTTCTAACCTTATCAACCTAAGTACACTTAAGTATAATGAATAGATTAATTATTCACACTAACACCCCCTCTTAAGTGATACTTGGGGAGATCACAAAGGTGAAATTATATAGAAATGGGTCCTAGCTAGAGGCCATGTTAGGTACCCATGTACAAAGTTTCTCATAAAGTAGAGTAAGGTAGAAAATATAGTGGGAACAAAAATCCTCTCCAAAAGAGAAATTA
Source organism: Sequoiadendron giganteum (assembly GCA_007115665.2). Classification (NCBI taxonomy): domain Eukaryota; kingdom Viridiplantae; phylum Streptophyta; class Pinopsida; order Cupressales; family Cupressaceae; genus Sequoiadendron; species Sequoiadendron giganteum. The sequence continues at coordinate 44,316,246 of CM021106.1, forward strand.
GAAGGATTTAAGACCTTTTGACATTTTTTCCCTTGATGGTAGGAACATGATGATGAATAAATCTTGAAGCATGTTGAATTTGTAAACTCTACCGATGATAGACTGGTGTGTGTTGGAATAAATGAATCTCCAAGAAATGTGGATCGAGATGAGGGATACAAAACACTACATGAGTGAACATATGAACACTACTCAACCAATGTACACAAAGTCAATCAAATTTTGTGAAGTCGATAATGCATATAGTACTGTGATTAGGAGTACTAGAATATCAAATAGTGTTCTACTAAATTAATCCTCCATTCTATAGATCAAGATAAAAGGTTCATGAGGCCTCCCAAAAATAAGATTCTGCTTCATTTGAAATAATCATTAGCATAACACATCATGGGTATGTGCAGGATCATGATGGGCCAAAAAGTGGCGATATGTAAGCCATATGATGGCCCATGTGGCTGACGACCTTTGTTTTTACCCAAAATTGATGAAACGAAAAGGGTTTTTAGAGAATATTCTCAGCTTTCCACCAATATAAATTATGCTTTAATTTGAATTTAATAAATAATTATTATTCATTTTCTATTAGAATTACTAATAAAGTCCTGATTGATAGGTTGATTGAAAAACATCTATAACTTTCAAATGGTATCACATTTTTTGAATTCGAAACCTGCGTCACATTCTATACTTTACATACTATAGGATCAAAAAACATAAAATTTAATTTCATGAATTTTTGACCAAGTTAAGGTGGTTAGACAGACGAGCTTTTATATTTTTTAAAAGTTGTAATAAAAAATTCATAATTAATTATTTACATGGAAAAGAATTATAAAAAAATATGCATCACATCAGGACATGAGTCCTCTACTTATATATAAAATATTATTAAAAAATATTATCATTTTATTGTGGTTAGGGTGGTCAGATAGACACCTACTTCTTATTTTTATCCTGAAATTTAAATACTACTGCATTGAAATTTTAAATTTTCACCAAATAGATTTAAAAAAAAAAAATAAAGGTCTAGTATTTTAGAAACTAAATTCAATTTTCTACATATTATTTTTTTTACATTTTTTTGAAATAATATAGATAACTTATTCAAATTTTTACGTCAAGTTGTCTAACTCTAATTTTTTGTCTTTTTATTGCCACTTAAGGGCCTGCTTTTTCCATGATGATCCTGCACATACCCTCGTAGTTCCCCCTTAATGATAAGAGAAATAAGTAGACAAACTAAGATCAAGAGTGTGTAAGGAATGTAGAGATGTACAAGGTGTGCTCCAAGATACACTCACATGGGTGAGAATCACAAGAATCTATGTTCTGATGAAATATCCCCTCATTACACTTTATAGTTTAGTGTATGTACAATAATTTCCCAAATTCCCTTCACACATTTAGTATTTATGGCACTTTATATGAGTGTGTTTACAACCTTATCGCTATTACAAGTTTTTCAAAGTTTATTGTCATGAGGTGGACATAGATTAGTGTAGGTCTTTCAAACCTCAATAAAAGACAAAAAAAACATAAAATGATAACCCCCATTATGATGACCCCCCCTTTTGCCAAATTCATTGCACCAAGAATTGACTTCCTTTTAAAAAAAAATTTAACTATTGAAAAAAATACACCTCTCCCATATAGTTTCTCTTTGACAAATTCATTGCAAAAGAAATTGACTTCCTCTTTTGTAAATTTTTAACTATCACAAAAATGAACTAAAAAAAGACCCACTTTGTCAAACTCATTGCAAAAGATAAATTTTTTTTTCCTCTTTTACAAATTTTGAAAAATGAAAAAATAAAATACCACCCCCCCCCTTAAAAATTGGATAGCAAAATATTAAATGATTATCATTGGAGAACATACAATAAACACTTAACATATAGTGATGTAAACCGCTAAAAGAGGAATAAGGTTGTGGGCAATTTGAATACATCTACATTGTAGATTACTTCATCAAAACTCTTGATCCATGAAGCCCATTCCTTGGAGACTTTAAGAAGTGTTGAAAAACTACTTCCTATAATCATGGTCTGTTTTATTGCACCCTCTGCAGAGATGGCATGGATAGGGTTCTTCAAATTGTAGATCAAAAGTGAGATGTCATTGAGTAGGTGTGGAGGTTGAGAAGGCCACGTGGGATTATGATAGGTGATTGGAGAGATGGAGTGCAATACCACTTATATTTTAAACACATTTGATGTAGGAATTGCCCATGGCTGAGTCAAAGGCCTTTTGGAGAAGTATGATGTGTATGAAACCAATGGTGAGAGGTATCAAACTGTTGTAAAATAAAACATTTTGGAGATAACAGATGCCTGCCAGAGTGGTATAAAGTCCAAAATTATTTCCTCACCCAATTAAATAACAAACATCTCAAACATCTCAAGTTTTTCTAGAAATGGCATGACAAAGAAAATTTATAGGGCATCTTCCACCTACAATGTTCCTCTAAGAAAATATGAAAACCATCGATCTCTATTACACCACTTCAACATCAATAAAGATGTTTTGGCAATTAGCATTTGACATCCAAGATATTTAATGGTATTGTGTGTAGCTTGTAGAAAAATCCCCACTTTCAACAACAAATGCAAAGACAAGGAGGTCGAGTCAAAAATAATTTACCACCATGAAATTGATAAAATATTGAAGAAATGTAAACAAAACTTCTGCAACACATGTATTATTCATTAAAGAGATTACAATTTTATAATAGGAGAGAAATTCAAGAACTCCCTATAAATCTGGAATCTAACATGAGAACTAACTCAGAGTTACTGACACCTAACTAAAACTAATTGACACAACTAAAACTCTTATTGACAACACAAAAGTAAACTCTAGCACATCCACACTTATAGTTATTCATTAATCTCTAACACTACCCCTTAATGAATAACTCTAACTCTCACATGAACACAACATTGCTCCTTTGAAATCTCACGCACCTCTACTCCTCCAACACCTCAAATGGAGGCATGTCGAGGAACCCATATTTCCTCTGACAACCTTTTCAAATTGTGCTTTGATGATCTCAAGATATCTAACAGACATTCAAATAATTGGATGATTTCCTCTTCTTCATACAACTATTACAACCACAACACCAACATTTTTACACAAAAATATTTAACACATTAACAAATAGAAGAGAACTCTATGCTCTCACAACAATCGCATTCCCCACCATTTTCTGTTGCAACTCGTGACAACAACAAGTCTATTTCTATGGCCATGTGTGCAATGGAAGAAATAATTGGAGAAATTAGTCCCAAATCAGCAGATCACTACAATAAAATAAAAGGCTCCCCACAAACCACAGTGTTCTCTGCCACAACAAGAATAGATCAAGACCGAATGACTCGATTGATTCGATTGGGAGTAGCTCCTATTGCAAACAGTGTTGTAACAGTCTCTCAATAAACCATCTTGTCTATTTCTACAGTGCTGCATTCACCTTCAATTTGGTGGTAGATTTCCCCTTGAGGAGTCATCTCCTAACACAATAGAAACATTAGAATTTCAGTGCTTCAACAAATGAAAACAAAACTTTATTTTTAGACTGGCAACTAACACCCCACACTCTCATATTATTGGGAACTCCAATGGTGGAGTCACACCCAAACCAACTTTGATACCATGATAAAATATTGAAGAAATATAAACAAAACTTCTGCAACACATTTATTATTCATTAAAGAGATTGCAATTTTATAAAAGAAATCGAATTCAACAACTCCCTATAAATCAAGAATCTAACATGACAGCTAAGTCAAAGTTACTGACACCTAACTAAAATGAATTGACACAACTAAAACTCTTATTGATAGTACAAAAGTAAACTCCAACACATCCACACTTACAGTTATCCAGAAGGAGGTTGAGTCAAAAAGTATTTACCACCATGAAATTGCTAACTGGAGGTGAGTGGTTGTGAGAGTATGGAAGAGGTCTACATATCTCTTAAAGTGGAGACTATGAGGTTGCTTTTGAAGAGTGAACGTTGCCTCTTCTTTCTCTGTGAAATTTGAAAACAAATTAACAAAGAAAATATAACTCCTTCACATTATCCTTGAGAAAAGTTTTAGGTGCCAAAAGGAGTTGATGGTGCCTCCAAAGAGGCTATGCAAGAATCTTATTTAAACCATGAACAAGACGTAGAATTTTCTACAAATTAAGAATATGTGCAAGTCGTAGATGTGCCCATGTGTGATTTAGGAAGATCTAGGAGATAAGAGACAAGCACAATGAACAATGCTTGGGATTGTATTTATTTGGCCCAAATTATAGCGAGTACAAAGCCTTGCATATATATATAAGAAATATGTAATCCACCTATAAGGTGAATTGACAAGTGTCCCATAATGTGGCACAAAAGAGTAGACAAGTTTCTTATAAGTGTCAACCTTAGGAACACTTTGAGTGTGCAAACCAAAAACCTATATGACCAAGTCATCAACCTTGTGTGCCAGGTATTGAGTGACATTTGAGGTGAGATGGAAAGTCTTCCAACCTCAAAAGGTATGTGCATGAGGTTAACCAGATAACTTGGTAACCTCTAGAGGCCTAAAATGTTGAACATTTAGTTAGACAAGATGTTGTCTAACCTCATCAACTTGAGTACACTTAAGCATAGTGAATAGATTAATTATTCACACTAACACCATGATATGGATCAATCATGCAATACAATGCCACATGGTGATGACTTAACACAAGACCACTTCAAAGATGTGAAGAGAAAAATCAAGCCCACGATAGGTTAGAGACATGTGTCATAATATCCTGATATCACAAATTTGACCATTTAGAAAATTAAGATTGTGGAATGAGAAAAAACAATGTGACACCAATGCAGAGAAACTATCATTGTGTGATATAGTTTGAGTGTAACCAAGCATTGACAATGACACATGAGTAACATAGTGCATAGTTAGAACTTCAATGATCATACAAAATAAGAATATGTGATTTATAAAAAAATGGGTGATAGAATAAGAAAGATACATGTGACACTAGCAAGGACCACCAACAAACGTGCAACAAAAGTACCTTAAGTCATTTTAAGAGAACTCATGTTAATTACCTATAGTCATTTACTAGGAATAGAGGCTAACCAATGAACGATCATAAGGAATCATGAGGATAACATAAGAAACCAATAACAGGGTGAGTAGGTCATCAAGTGAAAATAAAAATAAAGTGCCATGCCTAAAAGAAATATTGGGGCCTATTTTTTAAGGAAGTAAAGCATAAAATTTAATCATATAAACCTTGAAATTTTGTAATCCCTAACAAAGTGAAATTCTAAAAGGTATAAATGACTATGACTTTTTGTATTTTACACTAAAATGCTTGAGAAAAAAAATAATTTTTACACCATTAAATGTTTGTACAACCATCTTACTTAAATGGAAGATGTGAATGGAAAGGATGACCAAATATTAAAAAAATGTGCACTTGAAGATCACGTAAAAGAAATACATATTTATTTATGATATCTTATGAGCCATGAAGTGATCATGTGAATGTCTAACTTGAATCCATTTAATATTTTAATATTTTCAAAAAGGATAGATTTTGTAATATGTGCATAATTAATTTACTAAAAACCTATTGTACACACTAAAAAGTATTCTTCTAAATATCAACTATTAATTATCATTACTAATTTAACATACCATTAATTATTCATTTATTATCATATCATATATTAATCATTATCACAATTATCATTATTTATCATTATCCATTAATTAATCAATTAATTAAATAATATTTAATTAATGTGAACTAACTATCCATCATTTAATATTAAAATTTCTAATTATCTCCTCACAAAACAACTTGTTCTTCTAAATAGCAACTCTTTCTTCTCTTTCTTTTTACTATCTATTTACTAAATTAATAAATTTATTATTGTTCTCGACAAGAAGTTTGAAATGATAATTTTCCATAATCAACTAAGTCACATTCTCCACCTCTTCAAATTGATTCAATTACTTCCTAGTCTTTGATCCTATCCTCGTTTTGATATTTCAAAAAATCTATTAAATACCTAATTTCATTCATCTTTTTAAGAGATCAAGTCTTTTATGCAAGATCACTCTCTCAATTTATATTAACATATTATATTGTATTGTTAAGTTGCATCCACATCCTTTCAAGGTTCTTTTTTAATATTTCCATTTTTAATGCATTCAATTATATTTTTAATTTTCTAACTCATATTTTATACAAATGATTTTCTATTACAATCAAATTATCTTTTATTTTATAGACCTTTAAAAAACAGAATTAAACACATGCAATATATATAAATATATTAATTATTTGTTATATATATATATACTAATTTCTTAATATATTTAACTCAAATTCTAAGTGCATAACAATCAACGTTGGCACATCCATTAGATTTTCTCCTCTATTACACAAATTTGGAAAACTCAAGAATAACATAACAAAATAGTCTTAAGATAAAAAAATCTACAAAATAAATTATTTATTTATTAGAGAGAGGAATCAAGAATTTAACTTTTATAAAACGAGCCCTCATAAACTCTTGAGGAATGTGCAATGGATCTTCATCCACACACCAAGAACAAATCAGAGGTTGAACCCACAACCTGGATTATCTAAAGCTACAGCCAAATCCGAATGAGCTGACACAGAAGTCTATAAGAATTGGATTAACAATGTAGGATCTATCAGGAGAAGGTTTACAAATTATTTGAAGTTTTTGACGTATTCTAATTGGATACTCTGTGATCTTACATTATAACTGCAGCTTTATTCAACCAAAAAATAAATGGATAAATTATTTCAGCTTGTAACAGGCATTCAAATTCTAAAAAGGAGAAGAAAAAATAGGGCAAACTATATTGGATCATAGTAATGATGTACGGTGACATTGTAATGAACGATTGCGTTGCCAGATTGGCTATCGAAGGAGTGAGTGTGGGCGAGAGCATACCCTCGAGCCAGCCTGAATTTCCCACTTCCTCCCACAATTGCCATCTCTCTAACCTCCGCAAACACAGCATTGTTCCCCACCACGGCGAGTGTACTGCCGTTGAACTCTCCGTCTTGGAAAACATAGGTGACCACCATTAGCAGGTGAACTTCCTCTTGGCTGGAGGAGGCGTAGAGACCCTGAGCTCTGCCCACCAGTTTGGAGGTGGGCTCAGGTCCTTCTGTCAACGGGTCATCCATCACAAATACCTTTCCGAAGGCAGTAACGGACGTGTAAGAGGATGGAGCCGACGCCACCTCCACGGCCGTCACGTTTTTTCCCGAAATCCTGTCATGGAAATAGAATTGCAAGTGACTGATTTTCTCCTCCAACGGACATGCTTGGGCAGTTTGCAGAGAAAACAATGTTATCATTGCGGCCACTACAACTGCCGCTAAATGCGTCTGAACCATCATCATTACTCGAAAGAAATGGCCTGGCATTGAAAGCACGAATTGAAGGACTCGTTATATAACGAGGACAACCCATCCGTGTTGACGACGTCATATCAAAACTATAGTTTTCATATTAATTTTTGGACTGTACCAACCGCTTCTATCAGTCTAAAGCGATGATATGGAACTCTGGACTAGGTATACCAACTGCCTATACTACAAAGTTGACCCACCTAACAGTGACGTCCGGATTCTGCCCTCCAATCTTTTATAGCACTCTACAACACTCCAATCATTCACCAATAGCTCTTTGGTTTTGTAAGCATATTAGGTACATTATTATTGTGAAGCTTTGTAAACACCACTCTCTTTGGGATGATTGTTTTATTTTTTATTTTTTTATATATATTGTATTACTTTTATAATATCTTTTAATTTTACATTTTCTAACTCTTCTTTGTATACATAGGGTAAGAATAACATATAAAATTCATATATCTCGATGGAGGTTGAAAGATCAAATTAAGCATTTGATTACTTTAAAAAGCTCCCAATTAATCATACTTATTATTTTTGTCCTACTTAAAAGTACAATTAAAGATACACCTTACAATGTAGGCAACAAATCTCTTATATGTGGTGATCATATATGTTCCTCTCATTGTCTTTGTTTTATGTTTAATTTTAATTTTTTCATAGACATAAATTATAGCTTGTTGTTTTCTCTTTTTCAAGCATTCCCAAACTTTGTTTTATATACCATATGGCCTTTTATGTACCCTATGGCCTTGTGTTTAGGACATTATTTCTTCTATATAGGAACTTTTTTTGCATTTCTAAATGAAAGCATAAAATCCAAACTATTGTGCACATTCTAGACAAGAATTAAACATTGTAGTCATAAGGAAGCTAAAGTAGTGGAACAACTTCCTACACTAGCTTGGAGAGGAGAATAATGCAAAACTTTTACAAATCTTTAACAGTTACAAAAACTTAAACGTAAATAAACACAAATATTATGCTTACCACAACACAATGATTTACATGGGGAAAACCCTTTCAGGAGAAAACCCCCCCACTCCAAAAGCCACTCAATATACTATTCAGAAATCAAAAGATTACAATATACTTGCAAATCAAGCTTCTCACAGGAGTATCACCACCAGAGATCAAGAGACACCATGACTTCTATCAAAATTTTAGAATACACCACCATCTACATACATCCCACCTGCTTATAACAAGCTTTTTGGAACTTTCTAGAATTAGGGTTTTGCAAGGTCATTTTTCATTTGACGTGTTAATGAGAAAACCTTAACGAGTGTACAATATTTGCATGATCAATCGCCACATACCAACATACATCCTATCAATAAATCATATATAATTACAAGGTTGAGACAAATTTTTCCAAAAAATCTTCCACTTGTCGAACACCTTGCAAGAACAACAAAAGGGTGTCATCATGATCTCTAATTGCTAGGGGTCAAAAGACCCATAGTCTCTGAAAACCATCTAAACTTCTTTGTGCTCACATGCTTAGTTAAAGAATCAACAACATTCATCAAAGTCTCTACCTTAACCAGCTTCACCCTGTCGTCTTCAACCATATCTCTAACAAAATGATACTGTACATCAATGTGTTTGGTCTTGACATGAAATGTTAGGTTCTTGACTAGACATATCACACTCTGACTGTCACAATAAATTGTCACTACACCTTGTTTTATTCCAATATTTGAACATAGTCTCTTAAGCCAAATGGCTTTTTTACAATCGTGAGTAGCTACCCTATACTCTACTTCAGTAGTGGACAAAGCAACTACAACTTGCCACTTACTCATCCAACTAATTGCACCACCAAATAAGATAAAAACATAAGCACTGGTAGATTTTGTGCTATCAATATCACCTTCCCAGTCTGAATCCACATAACCATGAATATCAAGGGAAATCTCATCTTTGGTCATATTGCTATGATAACATAAGGAATAATCTGAGGTACCCTGCAAATATCTGAAGACTCTTTTAACTGCATCCCAATGAACTCTACTAGATTAGACATATATCTAGAAAGAACTCCCATTGCTTGGGAAATGTCTAGTCTAGTACAAACCATAACATATGTCAAACTTCCAACTGCACTCTAGTAAGACACTCTGATCATGTCTTTCATCTCTGATAGAGATGTTGGAAAATTTGAAATAGATAACTTTGTTCTAATTGAAACAAGAACACACAATGGTCTACAATCCCGCATATCAAACTTTTGTAAAATTAAGTTAACATACTTTCTTTGGCCAAACAATAACTTTTTGTTCACTTTATCTCTTTTGATTTCCATCCCAAGAATGTGTTTAGCTACACCAAGATCTTTCATTTCAAATTTAGCAACAAGTTGAGATTTTAGTTCTAAAATCATACGTTTCCCTCTACCGATAAATAACATATCATCAATATATAATGCAACAAATAGGAAAAAATCACCATCAATTTTATAATAAATACAATGATCTGATTTAGAACGCTCAAATCCCAAACTCAACACATATGTATCAAATTGTTGGTACCACATCCTAGGACTCTGTTTTAAGCCATACAAATATTTCTTCAATTTGCAAACCAACTTACTTTTACCTTTCACTACATAGTGCTCTGGATGTGTCATATAAATATCCTCCTCCAAATCACTGTGCAAGAAAGTAGTTTTCACATCCATTTGCTCAACCTCTAAATCATAAGCAACAACAATAGAAAGAAAAAATCTAATGGATGTCATTTTTGCAACAAGAGAAAATATCTCACCATAATGAACACCCTCAATTTGAGAGTAACCCTTCGCAACCAGGGTCTTGCTTTATAATTCTCAATACCTCCATCTAAACCAATCATTTTCTTGAACACCCATTTACAACCAATAGATTTTCATCCTTTAGGAAATGGTACAGGATCCCATATATCATTCTTTTTAAATATGCCATTTCTTCATCCATAGCAATCTTCTAGCATTCTGCATCATTCATACCTAGTATCTTCTATATCTTCAATCATAAGGTGAATACCTTTCAAGTGGTTGTCTATGCCTTGTAGACCTACAAAAAAGTTGAGTTAGAGGTTCTTCCTCCTCTTTTGAAGATCCAGAGCTAGATGAGTTGTCCTTAACTTCTTGTCTATCCTTGGGTCTCGATTCAACTTTCTTAGGTGTAGAAGGAAATTGAATCACATCTTCTTGTTTACTTTGTTTTGGCTGCAATGTAATGAAAGAAGGCTTAGTTTCTCTAAAAAATAACACTTCTGTTATGTATTACCTTTTGTGCAACTAGATCCCAAATCTTGTATCCTTTCACACCATAACTATATCCAATTCAAAGATACATTTCACAGCCTTTTTCTCCAAAATTTTTCACTTCTCCTTTGGCACATGTGCATATGCCTCACGACCAAAAAATCTAAGATGTCTTAATGAAGGCTTGTGACTCGACCATACCTCTATAGAAATTTTATCAACACGAGCTGATGTAGGAGACCTGTTAATAAAGTAACAGGCAATGGTAACAACTTTAGCCAAAAACCTTTATTCTAGGCCAACACCACTCAACATACTCCTAGCCTTCTCCATCAATGTCCCATTCATTCTTTCCAAAACTCCATTATGTTGTGGAGAATACCAAATTTTCTTCTATCTATGAATACCACAATCTTTATAGAATCTATGAAAATCATTAGAGAAAAAATTACTACTATTATCTATCCTTAAAATTTTTATTTTCTTTCTGTTATGTAACTCAACTATTGCTTTAAATTCTTTAGATCAACTAAAAAATTCAGATTTACTCTTTACAAAATATACCCATGTCCTACTATAATCATCAATAAATGAAACATAATATGTGGATTTACCAATTGAAGGAACATCTACAAGACCAACTACATCAAAATGAATAAGATCCAATACACCACAAGATTCATGAGAACTCGAGTAAAACTAAACATGATTTTTTTTTCCATAAATGTAATGCTCACAAGAATCAAATTCAAGGTTACAATCAAACAAACCTTCAAAAATGTTTTTATTTTTCAATGTCCTTAAACCCTTTTCTCCAATGTGGCCTAGTCTCTGGTGCCATAACATAGTTTTCTCTATAGGTAACTTTATCTCAGAAGAAAGAGCACCCTTGGGTACCCAAAAATCATGACCATTTGCTAAAGATGAAACCCTCACTTCTTCTATAGACTTTCTTTCCATAGAAGTACTATTGCACTAAAAAATGCATCCATCAAGCTTATACAATGTCCCATATTTGACACCTCTAGCAATCACCATAAAAAATCTAACCATATTACATCCTACATCATAAAATACTACTTGTACACCCTCATCTATTAGTTTTCTCACAAATAAATTTTTTTGTGCTAATCCAAGGATATGCAACACACCATTAATCCTTTTTATTATACCATTAGGAAATGTGATTTTAACTTTACCACATACAACAATATCTAAATGAGAATCATCACCCAAGTACACCTTACCTCCATCAAATTCTTCATATTCACAAAACCAATCTCTATTAAAGGTCATATGAAAAGATACACTCGAGTCAATTAACCATGCATCATTACATGCACGAATTTCCTAAGATACAATGATTGTGTCACCATTTTCCTTCTTAGACTTAGAATCAAAATCAAATTTCTTCTTTTTCTTCTTCTTTTCTTCTTTGCATTCATTACGAACATGTTTAGGCTTACTGCAGTTCCAGAAAATAACTTTGAACTTTCCAAGAGATTTAGATCTCCCCTTGGACTTGGATTTATCATGCTTTTGATTCTTCTTTTCTTTTTCCTTAGATCTTCCATGAACATTTAGGGCCTTCTTGGTAGTGATGGATACCTTTCTCCTCATCTCTTCAGAAAGAAAAGAACCCACCACACCTTCAGTATTCAATATTAAAGAAGTACTCCCAATAGCCATAACAAGAGAATCCCATGAATCAGGTAAAGAACAGAGAAAGATCTGACATTTCTCCTCCTCATCCACTTTGAAACAAATTGATGCCAATTGAGCCACCAACATATTGAATGCTTGTAGGTGGTATGTGATTCATTCACCGTATTCCATTCTCAAGGAATACAACTTCTTCATCAAGAAAATCTCGTTCACTAAAGATTTGGCTTGATACATCTCACCAAGCTTCTTCCATTAGTTTATGTGCAAAGGTCTCTTCATGGAAATTAAATAAAACAAAGTATGCTAAGAATAATATCATTAGACCCTTGGCTTTATGATCCATAGATATGCAGGCCTTGAAAAATTCTCATCAACAACATCCCATAGATCTCGATCTATCAACAGATCCTCCATCTTAGCTTCCACATCTCAAAATTATCTCTAGAAAATTTCTCCACTTCTATTATTCATGATGAACTTTCCATCTAAAAATTCCTACAACAAGATCAAAAAGTGTCTTTTGCACAAGATTCCACTCAAATCTAGATTAGTTCAAAAAATCCAACAACCCATAGCTGAAACCAAAGGTGATCAAGCTCTGATACCACTTGTAAGGAAGTTAAGCTAGCAGAAGAAATTCCTACACTAATCTTGAGAGGAGATTAATGCAAAATTTATATAGATCTTTAACAGCTACAAAAACTTAAATAAAAATAAACACAAATATCATGCATACCACATCACAATAATTTATGTGGGGAAAACCATTTCGAGAGAAAAATGCCACTCTAAAAGCTACCCAATATATTATTCAGAAATCAAAAGATTACAATATACTTGCAAAGAAATCTTCCCATAGGAGTATCACCACTAGAGATCAAGAGACACGATGGCCACTATTTGAATCTTAGAATAAACCTCTATCTACATACATCCCACCCTCTTATAACAAGATTTTTGAAACCTTCTAGAATTAGGGTTTCACAAAGTCATTTTTGATTTGATGTGTTATCAGAAAAACCTTGATGTTTCAGTGAGAGAAATCCTTGATGTGTTAGTGGAAAAAAACCTTGACGTGTTAGCAAGAAAAAACCTTGATGTGTCAGTGATTTTATTTTTCCTCGAACTCCATGTCTTGTTATGAGTGTATAGTATTTGCATGATTAGTTGCTACATACCAGCATAGATCCTATCAATAAATCATATATAATTGCAAGGTTGAAACACATTTTCCCAACAGTAGCATCTAGTCTAAAATCCCTCTGGAATCACTTTCTAGATTCTCTATCATTTTAGTTTTTGTTTCTAAAATTTGCTAATTTTTTGTCTCCTACATGTATAATTTTATATTTCTTTTGCTCAATGATTTTTTCTAGAGAATATATGTAATTTTATTAGATATAAGACAACTTAAAAATTTCCATTATATTTTGATGAACTTGTCACTTCAACACAAAAGAAGTTTATTTTCCATTCTATTTTCTTTAAGAAAATAAATCACGTTTTCTTGAAAAAATAAAAATAGGGTACTTTATCAAATGTAATTTCATCGTCTTAAAGTAGAAAATGGTGATGCTTGGATAGATTTTTCTACACCTTTCTTAATTAATATTCTCCTTCTATCTCATAGTGAACATGTTTTACTCCTTTCTTAACTCACTTTCTATCTTTTCTTACAAGTTTTATGATAATAATCGTACATTCCTTGCAATAGCGATTTATCTCTTCCTATATTGATTTATTATCTTTATTTCTCCATAGATATACCCACTACCTCTCCCATAGTTCATAACAGTAACATATATTTTCCTAGTTTTGTTCCTCCTTTGGTTACATGTTAAAATACATGAATCTCTCATAGCATGTTGATACCCCCTTCTCTTCCCTCTCCACCTATGAGGGTCATATTATCATAATTTTTGATGCTCCATTATTACATCCCTCTCAAAGATAGATATTGATAATATTTCATTTAGTGCCTTCGATGACTCTTATTTACATAATGGTAAGAATTATACTTATATTAATCCTTTCTCTTGGAAAGATGGAATGTTCTCTTGTTCTTCCCATCCTTCTCTTTCTTTTGATGACCAATTACCTCTTGCAAAAAATATTGAGCATGGTAATATCATTCAACACTTCCTTAATTCAAATAAATTATATATATATATATATATATATATATATATATATATATATATATATATATTGATCATCCTTCTTATGACTATTTATCTAGTATTTTATCTCTTACATTTGTGACATCTATTTTATTTGAGTAATTAAGACATCTAATAATTAATTAATTATTAATTCTCTTATTACTTTATCCATTTAAGCTAAATTTAGGAGAATTTTTTTATTATTAGATTGGGCTACTTATAGGTTAAGTTATCTCATTGCATGAGATTATGACTCTTGTCAGAATCTAATAAAATATTCATCTAGGGTTTTCAATTTTTATTTTATAAGCACTCATTATTATATGCTATACCAATTTACATTCATTATTCAATACTAAGAGCATATCAAGTACTTGTGTGGATCAATATTTTCTCTCTTAGTTGCATAGAAGATTAGTTCCTTTGATCTCTTCTTTGTGATTAGAATTTCGGTTGTAGGTGATTTCTAGGAGTTGTGGGGTTCACTATATCAACTTGA
The DNA here is from genome assembly GCA_007115665.2 of Sequoiadendron giganteum. Lineage (NCBI taxonomy): Eukaryota > Viridiplantae > Streptophyta > Pinopsida > Cupressales > Cupressaceae > Sequoiadendron > Sequoiadendron giganteum. The sequence continues at coordinate 44,331,283 of CM021106.1, forward strand.
ACATGGTATCTAAGCACCAAATATGTGACTTCATATCTAAATTTTGAGAGATCTAGTCTTGAGGGAAAAATCGGTTCGTCTTGGAGCAAAACAAGCATCACCATTGGATCTAGAATAGTCAAAAATCTTACAAACGCTTATCGAGTCACTCAAATCTAAGTAGTTGCAAAAAAATTATGGATGCACATATTCCAATATCCATATGGTTGTACAATGAGTTTGCAAAGGACTGTGGAGTAAATCAATTTTTCAAGTAACTTTTTTAAAGCTCTAGTTTTTCATTTTTTGAACAAAATAGAAAGGGAAAAAGGTTTCAAAAAGAAAAAAAGAAAAGGTCAAAGATTTTTTTAAAAAAGAAGGGGTACATTAAAAATTTAGGTGCCTACAAGTACTTATGCATGCAGGCTTGCAAATCTCCTATCAATAGGTGGGACCCATTAGTCAAAAATTGGTCATTTTATAACTGGTAATGACCAATTCAAAAACAAATGGGCATTGTTCCCCCCGATTGGTCAACCTCATAATTGGTAGAAAAAATTTTATCTGTTGACATCTTCTCCTAATGCCATCTACCAAAAACCAGCACCTCCAACCCTCCAACTGAAAATTATGACCTATGTGGCAAATTTGGTAATTTCTAAAATAATATTTTGCCAAAAACCCAACATATTCCGATGCCTGGAAGTTTTTCAAGACATCAATCTTTTTTGGAAAATAAAGAGTATCTGTGAATGTTCATTAATATTGTGCTAATGTTAGCATAATGTCAGCCATACAGATGGTTGTAAAACCATCTCAAGTCCACTCCAAGCCGTAATTTTCCCTAAAGAATTAGTTTTATGTTTGGCATAACTTGGGGATACGGTGTCAAAATTAGGCAAACAAGATATTATCAAAAATAAATTTTAGTGCTCTTTCTAGTGGTGTAGGTCATCATGATATTTTTTTGTTGGTTTATTTAATGCTCAATCAAAGTCAAATCTTCCTTTTTCACTTTTGATCTTATAAATTTTTTCGCGTGTCTTTGATTTTCATGATTCTAGCGACATTGGAAAGGTATTTGAAATCTCTTTGAATCCATACATACTTTTTTTAGAATTTACCCCAGGTATATTTCAATCGAGTTTTTATGATTTCATATTTTTATAAAGTTACTTAGATGTCTTGACATTTGGAAAGGATCTATTTACATGAGATGACTTCATTTGATCTACTTTATATGTATTGAGGTCATTAGTCTCTGATTTTATCATTTGAGGAAGTATCATGGTTTTTTTGTTCATCATTTTGTGGTCATGGAAAACAATAATTATAAGTCTTAGTAACATGAAATCATAACACATATCAGGTGGCATGATCATTTTCCTTATCTTTATGGAATCATACCTACACTAGAAATACCGGGGAGTTTATTAGTATAGGATATTATCAGTGATCATATTGTAGGGATTATATGTTCTAGTGTTGATCTTGAAATTTGTGTATGTTACATTAGACATTGATTGTCCCCAAACACTTTGGACTCGGCTTTGTGAGATCCATGAAGACCATAATATCTCTCCATACCCAGAGGATCCTACTACATATTGTTTCATTCATTTTGTAGATGCATTTTTCATACCCTTTGATGATGGTACTTTAGAGGAGCTTGAGTCTATCACATGTATTGCATATTTTTATGGTTTAAAGAATTGTCTTCATCTTCCACTCTTTAGATTGAGACTACACCACTATCTTTTGTTAGCCTTGAATCACCACATTTTTGGCCCCTATTGGCTCAATATAGCAGGGAATTCATCATCTTTTAGACATAATTACTTGGGCTTCGTATCTTCTAGACATACCATCCTTCTTTGTAGAGTCCTATATTGCATATTTGGAGGACTACTTTGAGGACATTCATATCCTCATTATTGATAATCACATCATCATTTTTGGTGTAAGGAAGCTAAGGTAGCGGAAAAACTTCCTACACTAATCTTGAGAGGAGAATAATACAAAAATTTTACACGTCTTTAACAGTTATAAGAACTTAGACATAAATAAACATAAATACCATGCATACCACAACACAGTGATTTATGTGGAGAAAACCATTTTGGGAGAAAAACGTTGACCCGCTCCAAAAGCTACCAATATATTATTCAAAAATCACAAAGATTATAGTATACTTACAGAGAAAGCTTCTCATAGGAGTATCACAAACCAGAGATCCAAAGGTATCACAACTGCTAGCCGAATCTCATAATACATCATAATACATATTAGTAATACAATGCCCTCATAAAATAGGGTTTCCTTCTAGGTCAAGTCAAGCCAAAATAAATATGAATCGTCAGCTATGAGACATAATGATGAACATGCTAGATTTACATTAATAAAGTGTACATAGAATTTGGCTTATGGGGGTGCTTCCCTTGAGCCCTTGTCAGGGCATGTTGCCCCCTAAACTCCTAGTCAAGGGGATGATCCCCTCGGACCCCTCATGAGGGGGAGCCCCCATGCTCCCCATCGTCGTCATATGAATAGTACCTTATGTATCAACAATAACTTATGTAATTGCAAGGTTGAGACACATTTTCCCAACAGTTGGCCCATCATCTTCATCATCTTTGGAGCTTGTTTCTACATCAATCTTCATGAGTTTATAGATTGACATCATGTCTTTCTAAAATATGGACAGTTGAGAAATTTTTAGAGGTACACACCATTTGGATTTGGATTCCTAATTTAGCCATATTTTTGGAATGGATTCTCTAATCACTAGTGGATTTTTTTATTCCAAAGGGGAGAAATATTTTTTGTGGGAATTTGATCATGTTTTATCTCCAAGTGTTTATAATTAGCATAAGAGATATTTCTTTATGTAGGAGATTCACATCCTCATTTTATCTTTGCTATGAGGGGACATATATTATACTTGTGTGGTAGAAGCAGTCATTTGGGGGTCACATTGAGTCCACATTCTATCCTTCTTTCATTGGTGTAGTTGTTTTTTTCTCTTTCTTAGAGGGGATATTTTTATCATTTGGGTTTCTCATTTTCTCTATTTATGAGAGTTTCATTTTTTTGTACATAGGTACCTCATGGTGCCTTATAGATTGGAACCACCTATGCATCCATCATTGTATTCTTCATTAGGGTTTTAGCTTCTCCTTAAGTTGATTTTGAGGGGGGCATTGGAGTATTTAGAACATCACTTGATAAATGGTTAATCATTAATTAATTGTTAGGTCATTTATTACTTTATTCACTTAAGCTAAACTTAGTAGTGCTTTTTAATTATTAGATTGGGATATTTATAGGTTGCCTCATTGTATTAGATTATGACACTTATCAAAAACTAATCAAATCCTCATCTAGGGTTTGCACTTTTACTTTTATAAGCATTAATTATTGTACATTGTACAAATTTGTATTAATTATTTAATACAAAAAACATAACAGATGATTGTGTGGATCAATATTTTCTCTCTTGGTTGCATAACAAATTAGTTTGTTTGATCTGTCATTTATGAGAGAAATTTTGGTTTCAAGTAATTTATGGGAGTTGTGGTGTTCACTATCAACTTCAACATATTTTATTTAGACCTTTGTCATTATATTTCTCAATCTTCTTTTTCCTACAACCACTTGTATTCAAATTTCTAAAATTTGGAAGTGTTAAGATCTATTTTTGATGAGATGCCTCCTCTTAACACTAATTCTATTCATAAAAAATCTAATATGGATAATATTTTCATCCTCTCTTTGCCCCTTTATCTCCTAATATTCTTGCATACCCTTATTCTATTTGTACATAGGATATTTATTTTAACAAATATAATGGTTAAATTTGTCCATTGTACCATGTGAGACACATGTCCATAATATATACTTGATTTGTACCTAGAAAAACCATGTCAAGGCTAAATTATTTCCATATACACTAAATAATCCTTCCTTAGAATGGTTCTATATTTTACCTTTTATTTTTATATAGTCCTTTTCTAATGTTCTTCACATCTTTATATGTTTCATTTTTTATACAAAAATAGAACCAAAAGTCTCTCTTACACATGTGGATTAAAGTAGATAGGATGTTAGTGGAAGCATTAAAGGTTTTTAAATTCTCATTTTTTTCATTTCTAGTTTGATGAGGCTTTTAGCCTCCCAATTGCTTTCAAACTTTTTTTATGAGAACATACTGACACATATATAACATTATCTTCTTTTTCAATGGATTTTTTCTCCTTCAAACTTATTTCACTTTTGCATTGAAGTTGACCAAATCCTCTTATTTATATCCATCTAAACTTGAACCTAGGTCATATACACTTACTTTTGACACTCTTAATCATGTCATACTTGTTCTCTTAGAATTTGTTTGTGTTTGTTCTAGTACACCTTAAGAAAAATCTAGAAGGTAGCCCACCTTCATCACCAAAAGTCCTAAAGATGAATGGCCAAATCGATGGGTAAAGGTTTACAAGCCTTTTACCCCTACATTTTAAGCTTTATGGAACTAGGGAGGGTATTTCCCGATTGTGTTCACAAGGATGAACTGTTAAAATTGAGAACACTTCTACATAGATAAGTTCCTTTCTCATGCACACAAACATCACTCATCAAAATTTTGGATGACCTTTGCACAAATAAACTTTCATTTGCTAGGAACAAGGGAACATTTTAGACATACATCTCATAATTGATAAAATTTGACTTAAAATTATCATTATTGTGAATCCATGGCTAGGTATTTTAGCTAATACATAATATTACAAGAATTCACAACAAATAGGCCAGTTTCTCATCAATTCGAAACATAGTCAAATATGCAATAGTTAGTAATACATGAATTATTTAACCCTAAAATAAGTGGACTATTTTCCTAAAGCCTTACATTATGAAAAATCACAGTACCTAAAACATTACTTCTTATCAAAATCCTGTGCAATTTCTTACAACCTACAACTCCCTTCAAGTATTTAATTAACCCCTTGAGTTAAGACAAGAACAGAGTCATACACTTAATTAACCAGTGAATAAAAATGGAAAGACACTTGATATTTTCATTTATAATCTATTATAATTGCATACAGGAGAGTAAATGCTCTAGTTTTGCATATTTGTTTTGATATCAGGAATCCATTCAAAAATATTTAAGATTATTATATATAAAACTTGTACCCAAGAAAATTTTCTAGCATATCCATCATGCATTCTGTGTTACATTGGTTTACTGTATTCTACCTAATTTGTTCTTGACTCAAAATTATGACCCCTATAATGAGCCTTGAAATCCTTTTTATAAACCAAGGGAGCAACAAGAAATGTGCTCATTATAGTTAAATTTTATGATAATTTTAATGTTAATTTCATTTCATGGGTTCCATTCTTGAACTATTACATTTAGTCATTCATACACCACAAGAGAGAGAAAATAAAAAAAGGAAAAAAGAGCACCAAGCCATTTGTTGAAGGTGCCACACAAGCCTTCCAAAAGGTGCTATCACCAAAATCCACATGTTAATCAATACTAGGAAGAGTCACCATCACCACTAGTAGAAAAAACCATCGAATGAACCATGTAAGAGTAGAAATCACCACCACACCCAAAAAAGCAAACACCAACAAAAAGAGAAACATGGGTGTCACTCGACCTTGTCAACCACCGAGTAGACACCCCCACCAGGCTCCCTAATAAAGAGTGGAGTTGCAAGGATCACATCATTATCCGAGTCTCTATATGGAACTAGGGAGATAGGGCAATAGCAAGAACCAAGGCTAACTTCTTCCTCCTCTTCTGAAGAACTATAAGAAATTACAACCAGAGCACTGGGCCTTCCCAAGTAGACCCTAGGACCTGTACTATTCCTTAGTAATTCATTCTCAAATGCAACAACTGCCTTCCCTTCAGGTTCCATCGATTCCACAAGGCCAACCCTACTTCTAAGATTGTAGGAGCTTTTTATAGTGATTCTCTCAGCCTTCCTATACACAATCCTCTTAGCCCTTTGAATAATTGGCGCTTCTGCCACCATGCTTTTTACTTCAAGCTCATATACCAATGGTTCCTGCAAATTTAATCTCCTTGACCTATGAACTGGTGTAGCAGAGGAACTCAACTGACTCATTTTTACAACCAACACCTACCCAGAGCCAATTACGCAAGGAAAACACTGGCTACAATCCCCAAAACACTCCTACATGTAGACAATGAGAACCCCACAAGCACCAAAAACAATTATTTTTACCAAACCACAACAAGAACGCCACATGCATCTATATTTATGTACCAGTAAACACCAATCAACCACCTTTGTGAGAAATATTCAAGAACCCACAATTTGCTCCTCCAACATCTACAACAATTGTCTCCGAGCTTTGATAAATATAGATGAGCGAATGAAATAAAAAAAATCCTCATTAAATAGAGGAATTGAAAGCATGCTGCAATTAATGGTCATCTTGGTTCGCTCACATGAGAAAAAAATCAATCACTGCATGTTGAATCTTAGTTGTTGATCGCCCAAGATTTAAAGCTTGATCAACAAGGCCCATTAAGGATCGCCACTTGATTTATCAATCATACTTAGAAATAAAAAGGAGATGCTTTAAAACTGGCACATACTCGTCCACATCCTTTCTCCATCATCCTCAACATGTACGTCGTCGATCTTGATAGTCACGAGTAAATTTGGGCCACAAACTGAATCACATCACCCACCCATCGTGTGTTCAACTTCCACCTTGGGGTCCCATCAAGTGATGGCAGCGATGCCAACGATGATACATCAACCATCAATATTAGTCTTGGAAAGATCCTAACCATAGATAGCATATTTCATCACCCATCACATCTTTACATTTGACCGAACAACCCTAACCCACAATCAACCAAGCCCGTGCGATGGGAAGGAACTCTACCCATCGGTGGTCATGGGTTCCATTTTGAAACATAGAAGACAACAAGTGATGATGTGGAAGCCAATGATGTGACATAAGATATTGATTTTAATCACATAAGACTCTTGGCCGCTAGATAAATTTCTCATCGCTCATCACATGTTATCCCTCCCCTGGCTGATGTCAACTAGCAAAGTTTCATCTCTTGGCTATGGGAAATAACCAACACATTGACAGTCACAGATTCACCTATAATCTGCACAAGACAACTGATGATAGTTAAAGGGCCAATTATGAGTTAAAATATTAATTGCATCTCTCATTAGATGTTGCTTCCTAGCAAAAATGAACAAACATGTGAGGGGCGATGGAAGGCCAATCGATATAAAAGGAGCATCTCTCATCATGGGTTACTCATGGGTTTTCTCAAATGAACAGGCGATGAGCGATAGACCATTCGAGGATCGACTTAAGATATCTTTAAAGCACATGGGATCAAGGTTATTTTAAAAGGGACCCCTATCCACAACGGGGAAACTAATGAAGGGGCAAGTAAAACGATGGGACGAGAGGCCATGAAGGATTATGAAATGACCAGTAATCGGATATAGTCGGTCAACTCAAAATTAGAAGCCCAAAGACCAAACAAGGGTATATCCATGAATAGAATTTATAAAACCATAACCCTAGTGACAATAAAGGCTATAGTTATCAAGTTTTGATCATGAAATTCAGTGGAACCATGAATTTTTTTTTTAGGGTTCCAACATTTGGCAGTCACCAAATGACGTGCTTTCATTTGGTGAGTGCCAAGAGATTTTGCAAAAATGAATTCTATAAATTCATGCTTCACATTTGGCAAGCGTCAAATTTGGGGCTCGCCAAATGATGCACTTTCATTTGGTGAGTGCTAAATTTTGCACTCACCAAATGAGTTACATTTTGAAATACTGAGCCTTAGGCTCTGTCATCTGAGCCATTTGGCAAGTGCAAAATTTAGCGCTCGTCAAATGGTTATTTCAAGTTAAAAAAAAAAAGTGGTATCTTTTTTGTATCATAGATTGGTGCAGAAACCCTAAAGTTATTTTTAAAAGGGAGTTTTTGGAAAGGCCTAAAATCTTATAAAATGAAGTTTGGAGCTTATTTTAGTCATTCATGTTTGGACTTGATATTTGGTCTTCTTCCTTCTAGAGGATTTGTTTCTCTTCTTCTTGCTTTGTGAGGAAAAAATCCCTTACAAGAAACATCTTTCATGTTGTTGAGAGATCCAATATAGAGGATTTCATGGTGATTTCATGCAAAAATCATAGTTGTGGTTAATGGTGGAGATTTACATTTTAGTTTCAATAGAGGTTATTACATATCCATCTTGTGGAGGTTGATTGAAGAAATGATTTGTGAGATTGTTTGTTTTTTGAGTTATTTTTATCTAGTCATACCATTTTGGGTTTTTTGGAGCTTCCAATTGCATTTGATCATTGTTTTTTTGGTTTGGGGGTGGTTCCTAAGGATCTTATTGCGTTGTATTCAAATTTAATTAGCAAAAAATATCATTTCTGGTTGTGGTGTCCCATTTTTGGAGGTTCCAACTTGTTAGTTGTAACTACAACACCAACTCTACCTTTTTATGAGTATGTTGGATTTAGATATGATTGATATTTTATGAACTAGATCACTCTTGTAATTTGGAAGAAACATGTTTTTTATTTGGAATACATAAATCTAGAACTTTATGCTCATTGTAATTCTTAAAATTATAATTTTCTGCGATTTTATTCATTGCTGCAAGTTACATTATTTTCTACACTTTATTTATCATCTCAAAATCATCACATAATTATCACAAATATATTTCAAACACATCAAAAAACAAAGAAAAACAAGGGAAATTTGAGGGTATATGTTACATTATAATAGCATACTTTGTTGCCAAACGATTCAAATTTTTAAATATAATTCAAAATCACTTGGACTAGCATAATTTATTTCTACGTGATCATACATAAATATAGTACCGTGGATCACATGTGCTAATGCACTCTATTTCTAGGAAATCCTAATGAGGGTGCCCATGGCCATGCATACTATGTGCCTAGGACTACATATTATAGATACTAGAAAATAATGCTAGAATGAGAAAATATTAGATCTATAACTCATTTAAAATAAATCCATAATCATATGTGATTCATTTTAAACTAGATGAAAGGGGATGAAAAAAGGAAAAGTTCCTTAGGCAACAAATATGTAGGATAGATACACGTACTGTCAATGATATGCCACCCCCATAATAGGTAAAAATAATTGCACTTTCCAACATAATATAGGCAAGAAAAAAATAGAAATATGTTTAGTTTGTTACCAAAGATAACTAAATATGGTTACACTCAAATTATGCTACCATGAAATAGAATAAAGGAAAAAAAAAGAGCTATGTGTGCCTGAAAATGTGTACCAACACAAGTGACTAATGAAATATGCAATTGGAATTAAATAAGTATAGAAGAGAATTGGTTTTCTAATAGTTAGGAATATTGCATCATATGATGCATAAAATAATTAATTTTCATAGTTTATTAAATAGGTAATTACAATAGTGGTACACATTGAGTATTTAAAAACAACCCAATATTTATAAAAGAGTTTTTTGGGGAATTACCTATAAAATAGGATATGAAAATCCTATAGAAGGGTCATGTATTTGAGTGAAAGAGAAGCAACACATATTATCTTATGGTTTATTTTTTCGAACTTATTTTTTCTTTTCTCAAATTTATTTACATGGTAAGAGAGGTCACATTATATCATTAACAGTTTGTTAAATTTCAAAAGTGAGAAGTACAATTTTTTATCTTCATTTTTCTTTATTCCCATTGATCTCACATGCCCAATCCATGCTCATTGTTGCAACACTATGTTTTGTCTCCTCAAATTGTGAGGCATTCAATTGATTTCATCACATGATAATTTTGTGTTAGTAGTATATAAAGAGAACTTGAATTTCATTTAGTAGAGAGAATCCGATGGTTATTGAAATTGTTTGTGTTGGTTTGCTAGGATTTTTTGTTTTCTATAGTCATCCTTGGACCCTCTTGCATCATACTGTGCCTTCTGCACTAGAATATTCCTTCCTCATTGAGTATGACCGCATTTACTGTGGTTTTAGGGGTTTAATATGCCTTCAACTGGCTCTAACCCAACAATTCATGTTGGTGTTAATGGTTCTTCAATGCAGTTCAATGGCTCCTCTTCTGAACAAATGTCCTCATAAATTTGTTCTACAAGTATTTCATGAGGTAAGCATTATGATGCCCCTGTTGATGTGATTTTTCCTTTACCATATTTTGATTTTTCTTGCCAATGGCTTGAACAACACACCCTTGTGGGTTATTTTATTGGGAGGACTCCCCCTGAAAGTTTGTTGAAAGAATGGGTCAGCAAGGCCTGGGTCCCTCATGGGGTCCGCCTTGATATGGTCCAAAACTTGACCAAAGGCTTCTTTTTGTTCCGCTTTGCGGAAGTTAATCATGTCCAGGCTATTTTAGGCCATGGGCCTTTGTATGTTAGGTCATCCTTGTTGGTTTTCCAAGCATGGACCCAATATTTTGTTGTCTCAAAAAACACCAAAATGTGGGTTCCGCTCTGGATTGAGTTTCCTGGTCTACCTCTGCCATGTGTGCCCTTCTTGAACCACATTGCTTCCTCTCTAGGGAGGGTTATTTGTATTGAACCTGATAGGTTTTTCCAAGCCCAGCCTCAGAAGTGGGTTTGTGTGGAAGTGGACCTATCCAAGGATTTGAAAGAATCTATGGACATTAAAATAGGAGATATTAGGCACACCCAGAAATTCACATATTTCAAGTTGCCCAACACATGCTATCGGTGTGAGTCACCTGACCACAAGATCAGGGTTTTCCCTTTGGCAGTGCCTCGTACACCATCCCTGTCATGAGATGTTTTCCAGACTCTAGCCTTCTACTAAGGCTGAAAAAAAGTGGACCATGGCTACAAAATGGAAAAATAAGCCAAGTGGTTCTAGGTCGGCTCCCAAGGTCCCTGAACCATCCAAAATTTTTCAAACCCTTTAGAGAAGGGGACAACCACTCCTTTTGGAGCTACTACTATTGCGGTGCAACCTAGATCAAATGCAATACCTCAACTTGCGGCCGTCATGTGTGCTCAGTTGATTATTCCTCCCACAACTGGGGCTCAACAATAGTCTCGCAGTCCATCTCCACCATCGGAAGAAGGAGAATATGTGCTAGAAAAGTGAAGGTTTTCACCCCCTAATTAGATTGGTTTAGTTCCACAAAATATTTTGAGGAATAGTTTCTCTTCCCTGGTTGAGGCGGAACTGGATTCCAAAAGTATTGAAGAGTTCCATCCATGAATTTTCTTTCATGGAATGTTTGAGGTCTAATTGACCTCTCTAAAAACTATTATGTTAGAGATACCTTACAAAAATACTCAAGGATTGAAGTGCTTTGTCTTCAAGAAGTTAAAATTTCAGGATTTTTGCTTGCCTCAGCTTATCGTTCTATTTGGCCAACCAATACTATATTTTTCACTTTGCATGAATCTGGGCATGGTGGAGCCCCCACTATTTTTTCTCCATGATTGCATTCTTGCATTGTGGATCATGGGACTGATCCTTCCCAGTGGGTAATCTGGGTTCTACTCAACATTGATAATCATTCCTTCGGGATTATTAATGTCTATGCTTCTAATGATGTTGTGGAATGCTCTTTTCTTTGGCACTAGATTGTTGATTCTTTACCAGTTGCTTCCTTGTTGCTCTGTGAGGATTTCAATATGGTTGAGATGGCGTATGACAAGGATGGCACCTTTCCCTTTTGTTGGGCTGCTAGTGAAAGGGAGGCATGGTTTTACATGCGTAAAAAACTAGGGCTTTTTGATCCCAATGTTTGCTGCCACCATTCTCATTCCCCTTGGCGCACTTCGTGTAATTACATGGATGGTTCTGACAGAGTTTTTAAACGCCTTAATCATGCCATGATCTCAGCTCAATCTTTTTTTAATTTTGAAACCTCTTCCTTTCTAGTGAAGCTGTTAGTGGATGTGACTCTATCTAATCACTTCCTAATTTATTTTTGTATTGAATGGACATCTTGTCAACCTCACACATGTAAAACTCAATTCTTTATAAACACGTCTCTTCTCTTCTATAAGCCCACTCTGGCCCATATTCATCGAGTATGGAATTTGGACTGCAAACCAACTAGCCAAATAGGTTGGATTACTTGGCGGAATGATGCCATCACTCCTATTAGTCAATTCTTGCTCATTTATGGGTGCTAGCTGGCCATCTTTTTTCGACGATCCTATGAGACTACCACTATTGACTTGCGTACAACTATGGAGGCTTTGGTGGCTAGCACTTTTTCCCTGTCACATCAAGTCAGGGTGGTGGAATTAAGGCATAATAAGAAAGGGGCTTATAATGATGCCACAAGAGGAGCAAAAATCAAAGCTCAGCTACATTGGCTTAAGATCTGTGATCGTGCCTCTAAAGAATTATTTTTGGCACTTCATGCCAAGCACGCATCCCTAGATATCAAAAAAAATTAAGAATGGCACTCTGGTGCTCTTTAAGCTACTTGACATTCTCCAGGCCTTTGTGCTCCATTATGAGTAGGTGTTCACTGCATAGGAATCCATGCCTGTGTGACAACAAGCCCTTCAAGAATACCTTTTTATTGTGGCACATAGGCTTTCTTCAACCCAGATAAATTTTTGTGATCAACTGTTAAAAATTGATGATCTCAAGGAATTTGTATTTTCTATGGCCAATGACAAGGCTCTTGATATTGGTGGATTCCCTTGTGAATTCTACAAATCTCTTTGGGACTGTGTTGGGAGTGATTTACATCATGTCTATCTTGAATCTTTTCAAGCCAAATCTGTAGGAAATTTAATAAACAAGGGCAATATAAATTTCATACCTAAGCCTAGGGATCTAGAGGATATCTGCAACTAGAGGCCCATCACACTTCTCAATGTCTCCTACAAAATCATTTCCAAAGATCTAGCTCTAAAAATTCATCGTCTTTTGCCTCAGATTGTGTGCCCAAAGTAGACTGGTTTCAATAAATCTAGGTTCCTTCTGAATAATATCATTTTTGTTAGGGAAGGCATGGAGTGGGCTCAATGCTCAAATCAGAAAGTTGTGTTCATTAAAATTGACTTTGCCAAGGCTTATGACCACATGAATGGCCTTATATTCTTGTGATGTTGCAAGATTTGGGGTTTGGGCTCAATTTCATTTAGTCTGTTCATATTATTTTTTCTAATGCTTCAGCTTGCATAACCATTAATGGCCGCCAATCTTCTTCTTTCAGTCTCTTTCACTCAATTCGATAAGGGTGTCCTCTCGCCCCCTCTTTGTATGTGCTTTCTGCTAAAGGCTTTGGCTACCTTTTAGCCCATGTTGTTTCTCATAATTGTCTCAAAGGGATTCTTCTCCTGAACTCTTAGGAGAAGCTTGTTAATGGCCACTTTGCAGATGATTCCTTTCTCACTCTCTTGGAAGAAGAAGAATCGATACTATTTATCTTGCCTCTGGCTTTGTCATCCAATGGTACAAGACCTTATGCTATAGGAAATCTATGTTACCGACTCCTGCGTGGCTTTAAACCTATAATTGGAAGTGGATTGGGCAGGGAGAGATCTTTTATTTTTTGGGCATCCTCTTTGCCTTCCAGGCCTCCCCTAGGGAGCTTTGGCAAGCCTTGTTTTCCAGGGTCGAGCAAAATCTTGCTTACTCAATCACCAAGCCTCTTTCTCTAGCTAGTAAGTTCCAAGTTTGCTCTAAAGTTTTGGCTACCACTCATGTTTACTACTCCTCCTATTAGGCCCCCTCCAAAGCTGCTTATGGTAGGCTTGAAAAGTTTCTACGAGAATTTCTATGGGCCTCCTCTGAAACCCACAAGGGTTCCCATTATGTTGCATGGGAGTACTATTTTCTCCCTAAGGATTATGGAGGGCTTGGGCTTCTCTCCACTCAACGAAAAGGGACTCCTCTTTGTGTCAAGTGGATTGTCCAGGCCCTCATCGAAGATGAAGCCTAGAAGATTCTCCTCGGGCATTGTATCCACTCTAGATTTCCTATTCACAGACCCGCCTGGAAAGGAATAGGTCTCCAAACCCTCCTGGTTATGAAGGAGCTTGTTCAGATTGTTGGAACCTTTATGGCCAAGAGCATTTGGTGCACTTGGGAGGCTCTTAAGCGTTGGCTCTGATAGGTTGGGGCTGAATTTTGTGATGGGCTTTCACTCAATCAACAAAATATTTGGTGGTGTCCTCTTCTTGCTCATAATGGTCAGCCCTTGGCTAAACCACCTTGGCTTAAAGCCCTAAGATTTCACACAAAGGGCATTCAAACCTTGCAACATCTCTTTCACTGGCCCACTATGTGCATTATGTAGTGGGATGCTTTTAAGGCCTAGCACATACTTGAAAACCAGGACCGCACCACTTTCGATGGGCTAGTGAGCGCCATTCCAATGGAAATGCTTCAGAAAATTGGCATGCATGGGCACAAAACTTGGATTCATGACTTCTTTCGACCCTTTTGGTAGGAACCTTTTTCTTAGCATATGGTTCTGTTGGGAGATCCACCTGGGGTCCCTACTAAGTTCACCAAGCTTTGGCACACTTTCAGGGTGGAAATCCTATTCAACATCTGGAAAGACAAAAAATCTTGCATATTTTCTCATTCTGAAATGGATATTAATGTTTCTCTCTACGCTAAAGTAGTTATTTGTTCTAATGTTCTTTTCCAGATACAAGTGCAAGCTAACAAAGTTGAACTGGAGGTGGCTCACCTTCAGGTCCTCCTAGACCATTGGGGAAATGCCCCATGTGCTATAGATCGGGTCCCCGACTCGCCCTCGTCATCTCATGGTTGGTGGCCCTCTTAAGGCCGATAGCGGAGTGGCTTCGCACGTCCTCGTTCCTAGCCTCCTGCTCGATGGGATTCTCACCCTCCTCGACATGATCGCTCTCCTAAGTCATGGGCTGGTCAGGGATGGCATTTTGGTGGTGCTTTGGGGAGCAATGATAGTGGTTTTGGGTTGCCCTCTAATACTCTGCCTGCTTCTAGTTATGGATGGCCTTCTAGTGGTAAAAGCTTTCCGCGGTTGGCGCTTGTAGTATTTCCTTGACATGAGGAAGAAGATAAAGATAAGGAAAAAGATGATGATGGTTGGGGTGCTCCTCCTGAAGTCACTCGAGACCCCATTGATGTATGGGGGAAAAGCATGGATGAAAGAGACCCTCTTGGCTCTGTTGGCATTGCTTTGGCCGCTTAATAGCCTGTTTGTTTTAATTTCTCATGCTTTTAGACTTCTGGGCTAGGCCCATGTGACTTGATATTTTATTATTTTTGGGTGTTGCCCATGCGACTTTTATGGTGTTTCTTTTTACCACCCGCCATTTTTTTGTGAGTATGTACTCTTATCTAAGTTAAATTAATATAGATAGTTGTCTATTCATAAAAAAAACTAAGCATCCAAATTTTCTTTCATAGTCAGTTCAATAAAACTATGATTTCTCTCTTAATACTAAACCAAAAATAAAAATTTGAAACATATTTTGAAAAGTTGATGAATAGTAGAAATAAACCCAATTTTTTTCTTATGAGATATTTAATATTCAATGATTAGATTTTTGTAGAAAAATGAGCAACAAAATAGTCGATGTGAATTCTTACTTGTTTGAGAAAAATATTTTTGATACAATAATCTACTGGTTTGTGATATATTTGGATACAACATCATCAAATTTATATGTGGACATCAATTTTTTTTTCATTTGATGTTATTGAAAGGGTTATCTACCTGCAAAGCATTTTGAGCACATTGAGTTTCCTATAGAGTATATGTAATTTCACCTCTTTGAGAGATTGTGATATAGCATATTGTTTATCAATATTTCACTGGGATGTGATATCATGGATACCATTGGGATCTCTTATGTGTGGATGACTATACATATATGTTGATCGATTTCTTTAAGAAGCACTAGAATGATAGGTGGAATCTACTTACCAAACACTCAATGGTTTATGTGAGAAAAATAAATGGAGAAAATCTTAAAGTATTTTACATTAAGGTTTTTACTCTTGCAGGTGTTTACATAAATGGTAATATTGTCGTGGAAAATTTATGGTTCAACATTCCATGTCCCTAAATACTTTTCTCTCCAATGAAAAATAAGCTTTACCATGTAGAAGTGCTTCTTAGTCCAAGAAAGCCATTTTTTGTCATTGTTATTTATACTAGGTATGATAGATTAAGCTCAATTTTTAATATTTTCATAGTGGTAGGTTATTTATTGTCTTAGAATTATTGTTAAATTACTGTGATAAAATATATGTTTCTTAAATTTCAAAAATTATTGAAAAATAATAGAAATATATTTTCTCTTAATTGTAATCAAAGTGCATGACTAGTGATACTTGATACCCCTTGTAAGAAGTACACATCATGAGGAGATATATTATTTCCTCATAATTGATGAAATGAGTGTCAAAAGACAAATCTTCTAAGTAGAAAATAAATTGGAGGATAGAGGCACAAAAGTTTGGAGGACATTCAATGATCTCTCATTAGTCACTAACGACGAGGTTGTGAAATTGTATTAGTGACAAAACTATTTTTGCCAAAATGATTAAAGCCAATGTTAGTTTCTAGGTGGAGGTGAGAATCATTTCATATCATTTATGATTACAATGATAGTGATCTATAGTGGTGGATACACATGTGACAAAGAGGACTTGATTCTCCTATTTTATGTTGTGGTTGGATGTGTATGTCCGAAATCACTATTCTTGGTTTTTTGTGAATGGATGTGTTTATTCCCATTCATAATATGGTATGAGTGATTGGAAGAGTTTGTATAAAATCATAGGAGTCCATTATTATGATTGGATGTATGTTTCCCCAATCATTAATTTTTTTTTGAGAAGATGTGTGTATCCCTATTCATAACTTCAATATTAAATAGATGTGTTTGTCCCTATCATTGGATGAAATTACAATAAACATAGCGAGGCTAGTTACATTATTTCTTGTCACAAGTAGATGTGTATGCCACTACTCATACATTATGATGAACTACATAATGTGTTCATAAAGTATTTTTGGTCCTCTTATCCCCATTTAGATAATGATGCAATATGGGGTGGTGTTAGGAATACTACATCATATGATGCATAAAATAATTAGATTAAATAGGTTATTACAATAGTGGTATTAACTCAACTTTGTTAAAAATACCTCAATAATTATAGGAGATTTTTTTGGGGAGTTACCTATAAAATCGGATATAAAAATCCTATAAAGGGTTCATGTATCTGATTGAAATATAAACAACACGTATTATCTTGTGTTTAATTTTTTCCAGCTTCTTTTGTCTCTGCTCAAATTTATTTACACTAATGACTTCACCTAAGGCACTTTTGATACAAGAGGCCATTTTTTAAAAACAAAATACATTGGAAAGCTATCTTAGTGAATTTTATAGTGGTGGGAGTTATTTTTTAGAATTTTTTGGTTGGTGACAATAATTTCTTATTGAATTTAAATTATTTTTTGGGCTCTTGAGCTCATTTTTCTTATAGTCTCCGATTTTCATGATTCTTGCAACATTGGAAAGGCATTGATGAGCTCTATCTATCCATCCATGCAATTTTTCCTATTTTTATCCCTGTTATATTTTTTTAATTCTTACCTAGTGTGTATCTTTGAGGCTTACTTGGATATTTTGGTAGTTAGCAGGGTGTTGTTTAGATTTTTATACTTCATTTAAATCATATTTCATATATTGATATGTGATTTAATCATTTGAGAAGTGTATCATTGTTGTAATCATGGGTTATACAACTCATCCTTTTGTATTTATTATGACTAAGGATAACTCTAAGTCTTGGAAAAACTGCATCCTACCACATTCCAGGTGGCCAAATATTTTTCCTCATATTTATAGAATCATACTTGAGCTAGAGTCAACATGGAAGAAATAATTTGAGGTAATAAGAATATCATATCATAGGGTTGATTGGTTCTCATTTCAGTACAAGCATATTTAAAGAAAAATATATTTAGATTTTAGGAAATGAGTGCCCACACATAGCTTAGACCAAGTTTTTTGAGATTCACACAATCCTCCATTCCTATATGATCATGCATCAAATAGCCTCATTCCACTTGATGATGTTGAAAATTTACCATTTGATGATGTTACCTTAAAGGAGCTTGAATATGATGTAAAACCTAAGCATCTTGATGTTCTAGAGACTTCTCTTGCAACTCCTACTTCTCCAATTGAGATCACATTCATCAATTGTTTGTGGTTCATTGATAAATTCTAGTGATCCATTGCAAAAAGTATCTAATTATCTTCCTGATTGGGATTCCTATTTACTAGGAAATGCAAATTTGTTTTTAGAATCTCACATTTTAGATTTGGGGGACCAATTTGAGGGTTTATCTCTCCTATTTGATGGCAGTCATAGCACAACTAGTGTCAATTCATCTTTTTCTTTGAATTTAGTTCAATATTAGTTTCCATTCGTTCTTGTTTTGTCATGTTCTATTGTGATTTGGCATGTACCTGATTGGATTGTGGCATCATCATCATTTACCAAGAACTTGGAAACCCATGAGTAGATTTCAAAGACACAATATCCATACATGTGGATTTGTCTTCCTACCAATTCCTATGAAGAATAAGAAGCATTTTTGTATTTGAAAGTTTAGTCTATATTCTTTCCAAGGGGATACAAATTATTTGTATACATTGTATCATGTTTTTTCTTAAAGTGCTCACCATTTTTATTGGAGATTACATGTTATGGGGGGATATCTTGTCTATTTATCCCTCTTATGGGGGTGTCATTGATTGTATATTCATAATGGATGTAGTCCTTGGGGGTATCATTGATTCCTCCATCCATCATCCTTGTTTATACTTTTTTTCTCTTTTGGAGGATATTTTTCCATTGGTATTTCTCCTTTTCTCCTTTTGAGCCCTCCATACATCATTCTTGTTTGTACCTCTTCTCTATTTTAGAGAGGAATTTTATACCAAGTTGCTAGGTTTTATCCTTTTCTCCGTTTGTGACAGATTTCATTTGTACATGGGTACCTAAAATGGACTAGTAGTCAAGACCCATCTTTAGATAATTTTCATAATAATCTACTCCCTAAGTTTCACATAAGGAGGTGTTGGTGTATATAGGCATTTTTCATATCTAGCTCACTTATAGGTCCTATTTACATGTTAATTTTACTTATGTCCTAGGAATATTTATAGAATTATTAGGTGTCATGTGATATTATCTTATCTTCTCATGGAATTTAATAATTTTTTCCTAATTCATTTAATAATGTTGAGGTAGTTGTCTCATTGTATAGGATTAAGAATCATGTCATAATCTTGTTTAATCCTATCTCACAACTTGTCCTTTATAAACAAGCCATCTTATGTATATTTACATATTCAATCAGTCAATCTTACATCCAAAATCAAGCAATTTATTCTTGTCATTTTCTCTCTTCTAAAAGATATTTTGGTCAAGGAGTTCTTCCTTGGGTGTTGGGAGTTGACCATTTTCTCCTAAAGTAACACCCTCATTAAGAAGATATTGAATTTTACAATTTAGAGAATGCAAATGATTAGTTGAGTGGACAAAAATGCCATGGCATGAAAGAAGGGATTAGGGACTATGCTTAGGATTATAGTTGAATTGGATATGTGGAATGGTATTAACTTGGATTTTGGTGGAATCCCTAATTTTTTTTATGGTTCCACTGAATTTCATGATCAAATCCTGATAACCATAGCCTTGATTGTAACTAGGGTTAGGGTTTTATAAATTCTATTCATGCCTATACCCTTCTTTGCTCTTCAAGCTTCTAATTTTGATTTGATTGGCTGTATCCAGTTATCGGTAATTTTATAATCCTTTGTGGCCTCTCATCCCATCATTTTACCATTCCCTTCATTAGTTTCCATGTTGCGGCTACAGGGTCTCTTTTAAAATAACCTTGATCCCACGTGCTCTAAAGAAATTTTAAGTCAATCCCAAAATGGCCTATCACTCATTGCCTATTCATTTGAGAATACCCATGAGTAACCCATGATGATTGATGCTCCTTCTTTTCCACCGATTGATCTTCCATTGCCCCTTGCGTGTTCATTCACTACTACTAGGAACAACACCTAATGAGCGATGCAGCTAATATTTTAACTCATCGTTATCCTTTTAACTATCACTAGTTGTCTTGTGTAGATTATAGGTGAACCCACGATTGCCAATGTGTTGGTTATTTACCATCACAAGGAGATGAAGCTTCACTAGTTGACATCAGCTAGGGGAGGGATACCATACGATGAGTGATGAGAAATGTATCTAGCAGACAAGAGTCTTCTATGATTAACATCAATAGCTTGTGTCACATCATTCGCTTCCCCATCATCACTTGTTTTCTTTTTTTTTTTCAATGGAACCCATGATCGCCGATGGGTAGAGTTCCTTCCCATCACATGGGCTTGGTTGATCGTGGGTTAAGGTTGTTCAGTCAAATGTAAAGACACGATATGTGATGCAAACTACTATCTATGGTCAGGATCCTTCTGAGACCAACATCGACGGTTGGTCTCTCATCACTGGCCTTGTTGCCATCGCTTGATGGGACCCCAAGGTGGAAGTTGAACATGTGATGGGAGATGTGATTTGGTTTATGGCCCAGACTTACCCGCAACTGTTAGGATCGATGATGCACATGTTGAGGATGATGGAGTAAGGATGTGGATGGCTATGTGGTAGTTTTAAACCATCTCCTCCTTGTTTCAAAGTATGATTGATAAAGAAAGTGGTGATCCTTAATGGGCCTTGTTGATCGAGTTTTAAATTGTGGGCAATCAACGACAAATATTCGACATGCAGTGATTGATTTTTTTCTCATGGGAGCTAACCAAGATGGCCATTAATGGAAACATGCTTTCAATTCTTTTATTTAATGAGGATTTTATGTAGTTCCTTTGCTCATCTACATTTATCAAAGCCCAAAGATAATTGTCACAGATGCTAGAGGAGTAAATTATAGGTGGTTGAAGAGTTCTCACAAAGTTTATCGATTAGTGTTTACTAGTACGGAAATATAGATGCATGTGGTGTTTTTGCTACGGTTCGGTAAAAAATTTTGTGTCTGGTACTTGTAGGGCTCTCAGTGTTTGCATGTAGGAGTATTCTAGGGATTGTAGCTAGTGTTTTCCTTGCATAATTGGATCCTAGTAGGTGTTGGTTGTAAAACCGAGTCAACTGAGTTCCTTTGCTACACCAGTTTTTAGGTCAAGTAGATTAATTTTGCAGGAACTGTTGGTATATTAGCCCGAAGTAAAACCCATGGTGGAAGAAGCACCAATTATTCCAGGTCTAAGAAGAGTATGCATAGTAAGGCTGAGAGAATCACTGTAAAAAGATCCTACAATCTTAGAAGTAGGGTTGGCCTTGTGGAATCGATGGAACCCAAAGGGAAGAGGGTTTCTGCATTTGTGGAAGAACTAATGAGGACTAGTAAGGTCCTAGGGTTTTCTTGGGAAATCCCGATGCTTTGGTTGTAATTTCTAATAGTTCTTCAGAAGAGGAGGAAGAAATCGGCCTTGGTGTTGGCCATCACCCTATCTCCCTAGTGCCATATAGTGACTTGAATGATGATGTGATCCTTGCAACTCCACTCTCTATCACGAAGCCTAGTGGGGGTGTCTACTCGGTGGTTGGCAAGGCTGGGTAACACCTGTGTTTCTCTTCTTGTTGGTGTCTAGTTTTTTGGATACAGTGGTGATTTATGCTTATACATGGTTGATTCGATGGGTTTTGTTGGTGGTGGTGATGGTGACTCTTCTCGGTATTGAGTGATGTGCAGATTTTGGTGATAGCGCCTTTTGGAAGGCTTGCATGGCACCTTCGAAAAATGGCTTGGTGCTCTTTTTTCCTTTTTTTCTCTCATGGTGTATGAATGACTAAATGTAATGGTTTAGGAATGTAACCCCATGAAATGAAATTAACATTGAAATTATCATAAAATGTAACTATAATGAGTTTGTTGCTTTTTGCTCCCTTGGTTTATAAAAGGGATTTCAAGGCTCATTACAAAGTTCAGAATTTTGAGTTTGGAAGGGTTTAGGTAGAATATAGTAAACTAATGTTACAAAAAAAAACACATGATTAATATGCCAAAAAATTTCCTTGGGTACAAGTTTTGTATGTAATAATCTTAAATATTTTTGCATGGATTCCTGATATCAATTTTGTTTTGCAAAACTAGAGCAGGGTGATCCCACAAAGCTGGTTTACAATTTTTGAGAGGAACTAATTTTTGCTGAAATCACATATTTTTAGAAAATATAATTATTTAATCCTTTAAAATTTCCATTTTAAGGATTCCAATTGAAGAGTTTTTGATCAAACCACATTAGATCAAACCCCCTTGGATAGAACCTCACTAGTTTTAAACCATAACTATAAATGAGTCTCCTTTACACCTATCAAAATGCTGATAAAAAAAGACTTTTGATTTACACTTTGGGGGATTAAATGAATTAATTTAAAATTTATTTGAAATGATTATGGTATTCCTCGGAATGAGCTATCCCACAAATATAATTTTAATATTTTTTGGTTTTATTATGTATGTGTTTTTTTAATTTTATTAAACATAGGTTTTTCACCGAAAATCAAGCTCTCTATTTTTCACATGTGGGAAAATAGAAAATTATCAAAATAAATTTTAAAAAAACATGTTCATGCTGGGTATTGATGTCCTTGATCCATTAAAAATAAATAAATTTGAATTTCAATACATACAGAAAAATTTATGTTGTATACAGTTCGCCTATGTCTGAATTGCAATTGGTTTGACTTAGAAACTCTATTAAGGAAAAAATATTCAATAAAAAAATATGAGACCAAATGAAAGTGCTAGATATTGTAGTTAAAAATCTAAATTCAAAAAAATTAGAATTTTATCCTTCATACAAAAAAAGTTAGGTTGTATACGGTGTGCATCACTTTTTTAAAATGATGTTTTATGAAAAAACTAGCTTTCGTGGGAGATGGCAAAGAAGTGCAATATTATTCCAAAAAAATTGAAAAAAATATTCTTAGATTCTAAAAACAAAATGTGATGAGACTCTAGTTTTCATTATCTTCAAATTCCTCACGGTTTAGCCGCTATAGGTGCCCGAATGTGAAAATTTAGTTAAAAATAATAATTTCAATGTCCAGTTTGGCCAAAAATTGTAACCACTATTGTGGGATCACCCAACATGTACTCTCCCGTATGCAATTATTACATATTATAAATGAAAATATCAAGTGTCTTTTCATTTGTCTTCAATGGTTAATTGAGTGTATAACTCTGTTCTTGTCTTAACTCAAGGAGTTAATTAAATACTTGAAGGGAGTTGTAGGTCTGTAATAAATTGCATAGGATTCTGATAATAAGTAATGTTTTATGTACTTTCATTGTTCATAATGTAAGGCATTATGAAAATAGTCCACTTATTTCAAGGTTAAATAATTCATGTATTACTTACTATTGTATATTTGACTCCATTCCCTATTGAGGAGACACTGGCCTATTTGTCGTGAATTCTTGTAATCTAATGTATTAGCTAAAATACCTAGCCATGGATTCACAATAATGACAATGTTAAGTCAAATTTTATCAATTCTGAGATGTAAGTTCGAAATGTGCCCTTTTTCCTAGAAAATGAAAGGTTATTTGTGCAAAGGTCAGACAAAATTTTGATGAGTGATGTTTTTTTGTATCAGAAACAAACTTATAAGTGTAGAAGTGTTCTCCATTTTAATAGAATCCTTGTGAACACAATCGAGAAATACCCTCCCTAGTTCCATAGAGGCTAAAGTGGTGGTTTAAACAGCTTGAAAACCTTTACCCATCAAGTTGGAAATTCATCTTTAGGACTCTTGGTGATGAAGGTTGGCTACCTTCTAGAGTTTTCCTAAGGTGTATTGGAACAAACACCAACAAAATGGTGACTCCACTGGGGACAAATTGCATTCTCCAAACACAAATCCGTGTATCACGGAGTCAAGTGGTGTAGATAGTATGAGAATTTTGTTCATGTACCTTGAATAATTATTGAGCCTAGTCAAAGATTTGATTGTAGTAAAACTCTTGAAGGATCTGAAAGTGACTCGAATGTGGAGCCAGACCTAGAATGTGTTATATTTGAAAATAAACTTCATCTCATTTGGAGGTTTTTCCTCCCACTTGGAGGTGGAGATCCACAGGCCTGAAGACAAAGCTAGATGAGTGTTGCAAGATGACCAGGTACTTTTAGATTATTGAATAAAATATAATCATGTTTGTAAGCAAAATGTGAGAATTCTTTTGGTTTAGGAGGTAAATGGTTCCCAATTAAGTAAAATAACACTAGTTAAGGGAATATTAGTTGTAATTTTACATGTTTCTAGAGGAATAATAAGAAATTATAGATTACTATTGAAGGGACATGTATTATCGATCTTAAGAAAATTATACACAAAGCATGTGGTGAAAAGGGCTTGAGATCTCATTTGTGAGAAGGATTTGAATATCCCTTGTGAAACATTTGACAAAGCTTGCAAAGGTATGACAAGATGTCTTTTCAAATTATGTCTTCCGATGAAGATTTAAATAATGGGTACCCCCTGTAACATTAGGGGATTTTAATAGTGAAAGGTACAATTCCCTAGATTTCAGAAACATTTGTGGTTACCCAAATGTTGTACCACAGAAGATTAGGGATTGTACATCTATAGGAGTTTGTTGATGTGATGGGAAATTATGAGGTGGTTTTTGAAGATGTAGTTATGAATTTTTTTGTTGAGTCCTTAAAGGGAGATGCAAGAGATTATCTTTCTTACTTACCAACATCTTCAAGACACTCATGGAGTGAGTTTAAACTAGTGTTCATGGAACAATTTAGAGAAAGGATTGATCCAGTCCTGGTTAGGTAAAAATTTATGGATATGGAGAAAAGGGAAAATAAGTTGGTTCCTTCTTTTAATCTCAGGTTCTCAAGGCAATAAGAGAAATCCCTACAAACATAAGACTGAATGATGTTGAATGTTTAGTGGTATACTTGGGTGCATTTGATAAGAAGATGAGTTATTTGCTGAGAGATAAAGAGCCTACAACATTGCAACAATCATACCACATTGCCATAAACATTGAGAATAATTTGAAGTACTCAATGATGAAGGGATGATTCAATATTCATGTTGTATATCCAAAAATTTCTCATGCTAATATAGTTAATAGATCAATCAATAGAGAATTAAAGCAGGGGGATGAGAGCCTTGTTGTTTCAAGTTCTTCATTAACACAACATGAGGATCATAATGAACTTGAAAGGGAATATGTTCTTGTGCATAGTGGAGCTGATCAATTAATTGAAATCAAAAGGTAGTATGATATGAAAAGGTATGAAGGGGAGTATCATAACCACCTATTCTCTAGATTCATGGATGCCTTGTTTAAAATACCTAAAAAATGTTAGACATAATATTCTAGTATGCATGGATTTATTTTGTGAATTGTATCAATCTGGGTTGAGTACATTAATAGAGGAGTTGAAGCGTCACACCTTGAGCCAATTAATTGATTGGAAAAGTTTTGTTGAGGGATATAATGATGAATAAACTAGACAAGTATCACCTCAAAATTTTAGGAATGATGCCCATTATGAAGAGGATCAAAAATATATAGAATTTGGTCAAGATGATGTGTCAGAGCATGAACGACTGGTTGATGGTTGTTGGTGTTTTACAAGTAACACAGTTGAAGATGCACAACATGAAGATGAAGAGGTGGTGCATGATCTCCACCCTTGGGATGTTATGGATTGTGAGCAAGCAAAAAGGGAAGCACCACATGTTGGTCTGATTAGAAATCATGATACACAAACCAATGATTATGGTGATGAGGTCAAGTTAGATCAATATTCTATTGGTTATAACTCATCCTATGAAATGGAAATAGAATATATGGATTCGATTAGAGGATATGTTGGTAGTATGGAAAGGGAAAACTTGATTGGGGATGAACAATTTTCTTCATGTGAAGATTTCTCAGAGTGTGGATCTATAATTTTGAGTATAAGGGATGAAGATGACTCTGAGAGTATCTATTTTTTCTCTTCAAGAGATTGTGATGAATTCCAATGCATGGAAGGTTGTGATCCATGTGCTAAAGAGGCAAGGGTGAATGTGATTGGAATGAGGATATGGAAAAATCCCATATATGATGAACCTTCCCTAGCATGTGAGGTGATAGGAAGTGCTCTCTACTAGTGTAGGAAAAATCCATTATTTGTTGTAAATTCTAATGATTTTTGACAAATATTTCTTGTAAAAGAATTAGAGATAGTGTAAATGAGAAAGCAGGGGGTAAAGGTTAGATTGGTATCAATGTTTTTGATTCTATCCCCACAGTTGTTGGCTTGGATTTAGTAGCTTCCTAGTCACATAAGGGGTGCAGTGATAAGAATGTTGGTATTGTCACTTGCTCACAAGTGAGTAAGCATGATGGTTTTGATGATTAAAAAATGGTAATCCAAGTATGGTGTCAAGTGATCATGGTGGTGACTTGTGTAATGAATGGACTGAAGTTGGAATGGTCATCTCTTGTGATGATGATATTGGATTTAATACCACTATTGATGAAGATGTCCAAGGTGAAGTAATTAATGTCCACTATGATGAAACACGAGTTGGTGAATATACTCATGCTCATGTGGTTCGAGATGATTGCAGTGAGACAATGATTGAATGGTTAACTATCCATACTGAAGAAGATGATAGATACCCTAGAAAATAGAGAAGCCCACTTTTGGTTGATCAGGTTGTGGATCCTGAGATGGTCCTGTTATGTGGTGACAAGAAAGGGCATGTTGATGAACCCTCAGATTACATGGATATTGCAAGGTCACTTAACTTAGGTGAAGAGAAACTAAGGGGTGTTAATTCCATGACATATGATGCTAACCACCATGAGTATTCAAACCACCATGAGTATTCACTTGAATTTTTTGTAGATACCCCTCAAATTTTGGATCTTATCACAAAATTGCTCCCATCTAATGAAGATAACACTCATGTGAAGTAAAATGAAGATGTCAAATATAAATATTTTCTCTTTAACAATTCAGAGGCTAAGTCTAGTATGCAACAATGTGTGTATGTGGGTTTCCAATTTTACCTGCAAGTGGAGCGCGATGTTCAAATTTGTGACCATACGGACTATGAATGCTTTTCTTTTTCTATGGAAGTTGGTCAAACGGAAAGAATTGTATTGGATGGGATTGAGGATTTCAATTTTAATGATGCTCATTGCCCTAAAATTCTCAACTCAATTGTGTACCCATTACAAGTAAAATAGGACAAGCATTTTGATAGAGGTAAGAATTGATTCTCCCTTTCCATTTGGTGGCCTGGGGTCACCAAATAAAAAGGGAAGGGGAATTGTGTACAGGAACAACATAAGGGAACCTAATGGATCTAGCATCTAGTTTGTTTCAACTAGAAATTATGAAATATTTCTATGCTTGCAGGAGGCATACATCCCCAATTGGAGCCACTGGTGGAATCCCTAAAACAATTTCATAGTTCCACTGAATTTTATGATCAAATTTTGATAACCATAGCCTTGATTTTCACTAGGGTTAGGGTTTTATAAATTCTATTCATTCTTATACCCTTTTTTTGTCTTCGGGCTTCTAATTTTGAGTTTACCGATTGTATTAGGTTATTAGTCATTTCATAATCCTCCATGGCCTCTCATCCCATAATTTTACCGGCCCCATCATTAATTTCCCCGTCGTAGCTAGGGGGTCCCTTTTAAAATAACCTTAAGCCCACATGCTTTAAAGACATCTGAATTCAAGCTTCGAATGGTCTATCACTCATCGCCTATTCATTTGAGAATACCCATGAGTAACCTGCGATGAGCGATGCTCCTCCTTTTACATTGATCAACCTTTCATCGCCCCTCACGTGTTCGCTCGCTACCACTAGGAAGCAACACCAGATGAGCGATGTAGTTAATATTTTAACTCATCATTGACCTTCTAACTATCATCAGTTGTCTTATGCAGATTATAGGTGAACTTGTGATCGTCGATGTGTTGGTTATTTACCATCACCAGGAGATGAAGCTTCATTGGTTGACATCGGCTAGGGGAGGGATAACATGCGATGAGCGATGAGAAATGTATCTAGTGGCCAAGAGTCTTCTACGATAAACATCAATAGCTTGTGTCACATTGTTGGATTCCCCATCACCGCTTGTTGTCTTTTGTGTTTTAAAATAGAACCCACAACCGCTGATGGGTAGAGTTCCTTCCCATGTGTGGGCTTGGTTGATCATGGGTTAGGGTTGTTCCGTCAAATGTAAAGACGTGATGGGTGATGCAAGATACTATCTATGGTCAGGATCCTTCTGAGTTCGATATCGATGACTGGTGTTTCATTGCTGGCCTCATTACCATCACTTGATGGGACCCCAAGGTGTAAGTTGAACACATGATGGGCGATGTAATTTGATTTATGGCCCAGATTTACCCACGACTATTAGGATCGATGATGCACATGTTTAGGATGATGGAGCAAGGATGCAGATGGGTACATGGAATATTTAATGTATCTCCTCACTATTTTTAAAGGATGCAGATGGGTGTGTGGTAGTTTTAAAGCATCTCCTCACCATTTCTAGGTATGAATGATAAAGAAAGTGGCAATCCTTAATGGGCCTCTTATATCAAGTTTTAAATCCTAGGTGATCAACGACTGACATTTCACATGCACTGATGGGTTTTTTTCTCACACAAGTGAACTAGGATGGCCATTAATTGCAACATGCTTTCAATTCCTCTATTTAATAAGGATTTTTTGTAGTTTGTTTGCTCATCTGCATTTATCAAATTCCAAATATAATTGTTGAAGATGCTGGAGGAGTAAATTGTGAGTGCTTGAAGATTTCTCACAAAGGTGGCTGACTAGTGTTTACTGGTATGTAAATATAGATGCATGTGGTGTTCTTGCCATGGTTTGGTAATTTTTTTTGTGTTTGGTACTTGTGGGGTTCTCATTTTCTACATGTAGGAGTGTTTTGGGGATTGTAGCTAGTGTTATCCTTGCATAATTAGCTCTAGGTAGGTGTTGGTTGAAAAATGACTCAACCAATTTCCTCTACTACACCATTTTGTAGGTCAAGGAGATTAATTTTGCAGGAACCATTGGTATATGAGCCCGAAGTAAAACCCATGGTAGTGGAAGTGCCAATTATTCCAAGGGCAAAGAGGAATGTGTGCAGGAAGGTTGAGAGAATCACTATAAAAATATCCTACAATCTCAGAAGTAGGGTTGGCATTGTGGAATCAATGGAACCTAAAGGGAAGAGGGTTGCTGCATTTGTAAAAGAATTGATGAGGACTAGTATAGGTCCTAGGGTTTTCTCAGGAAACCCTAGTGCTCTAGTTGTAATTTTTGATAGTTCTTCAGAAGAGGAGGAAAAATTTGGCCTTGGTGCTGGCCATTGCCATGTCACCCTAGTTCCATATAGTAACTCATACGATGATTTGGTACTTGCAACTCAACTCCCTATCAGGGAGTCTAGTGGGGGTGTCTACTTGGTGATTGATAAGGTCGGGTGACACCCACATTTCTCTTTTTGTTGGTGTCTAGTTTTTTGGGTGTGGTGGTGATTTCTGCTCTTACATGGTTGGTTCAATGGTTTTTTTTGCTGGTGATGATGGTGACTCTTCCCGATATTGAGCGGCATGCACACTAGTAAATTTTGACCCAATATGCAATGAAAGGTCATCGGAATTTCGACGAACTTTCGCCAAAAAATCGACGAAATTTGAGACGTCGATTTTCTGACCCAGTCGACGATCTTGGGTCGGAAAATCAACATTTTCAAATTTTGTCGATTTTTCGACGAAATATTTTTGACGAACAATCGTCGAAATTTTGATGAACTTTCATCAGAAATTGGGTCAAAATGTATCAGTGGTAGATTTTGGTGATAGCTCCTTTTGAAGGCTTGTGTGGCACCTTCGACAAATGGCTTGGCGCTCTTTTCTCCTTTTTTATTATTTCTCTCCCATGGTGTATGAATGAATAAATGTAATGTTTTGGGAACATAACCCCATGAAATGAAATTAACATTGAAATTATCATAAAATGTGACTGTAATGAGATCGTTACATTGTTGCTCCCTTGGTTTATAAAAGGGATTTCAAGGCTCATTATAGGAGTTAGAATTTTGAGTGCGGAAGGGCTTAGGTAAAATATAGTAAACCAATGTAACACAGAACGCATGATGAATATGTCAGAAAATTGTCTTGGGTATAGGTTTTGTATGTAATAATCTTAAGTAGTTTTGCATGGATTCCTGATATCGAAACAAATCTACTAAACTAGAGCATGTACTTGTATGCAATTATTACATATTATAAATGAAAGTATCAAGTGTCTTTTTATTTGTCTTCAATTGATAATTGAGTGTATGAATCTATTCTTGTCTTAACTCAAGGGGTTAATGAAATACTTGAAGGGAGTTGTAGGTCTGTAATAAATTGCATAGGATTCTAATAAGATGTAATGTTTTAGGTACTATGAGTTTTCATAATGTAAGGTATTATGAAAATATTCCACTTATTTTAGGGTTGAATAATTCATGTATTACAAACTATTACATATTTGAATATATTCCCAATTGATGAGACATTGGCCTATTTGTTGTGAATTCTTGTAATCTGATGTATTAGCTAAAATTCCTAGCCATGGATTCACAATAATGACAATGTTGAGTCAAATTTTAGCATTTCTAAGATGTAAGTCTGAAATGTACCCTTGTTCCTAGCAAATGAAAGGTTGTTTGTGCAAAGGTCGGCCAAAAGTTTGATGAGTGATGTTTTTTTGCATGAGAAATGAACTTATTTGTGTAGAAGTGTTCTCCATTTTAATAGGATCCTTGTGAAAACAATCGGAAAATACCCTCCTTGTTTCCACAAGGCCTAAAGTGTAGGGGTAAAAGGATTGAAAACCTTTACCCATTGAGTTTTTCATTCATCTTTAGGACTCTTAGTGATGAAGGTTGGTTACCTTCTAGAGTTTTCCTAAGGTGTATTGGAACAAACACCAACAAAATGGCCACTCCACTAGGAACAAATCACATTCTCCAGATGTAGATCCCTATATCACAGAGTCAAGTGGTGTAAATAGTATAAGAATTTTGTTCATACCTTGAAGAATTCTTGAGCCTGTTCAAATATTTATTTGTTGTAAAACTCAAATGATTTGAAAGTGACTCTACTATAGAGCTAGACCCAAAATGTAATTCATTTGACAAGAAACTTCATCTCATTTGAAGTTTATTCTTCCCAATTGGAGGTGGCGACTCTGACTAAAGAACCTAACAAAATATATACTAAAGTTTCAGTTCCACAGACCTAAATACAAACTTAGATGAGTGTTGCAAGATGGCTAGGTATTTTCATATTATTGAAGAAAATTTAATCATGTTTGTAAGGAGACTATGAGAATTCATTTGGTTTAGGAGGTAAATGGTTCCCAATTAAGTGAAATAGAAATAGTTAAGGGAAGATTAGTTGGAATTTTACATGTTTCTGGAGGAATAATGTGAAATTATAGATTACTATTGAAGGAACATGTATTTTTGATCCTAAGTAAATTATACACAAAGCTTGTGGTGAAAAGGGCTTGAGATCTCATATCCTTCTCACAAATTCCCTAGATTTCAGCAGTATTTATGGTTACCCAAATGTTGTACCACAAAATATTAGGGATAAGATACCAAGATTTAAAGGCGAACATACTGAATCAACAAATGAACATTTGTAGGAGTTTGTTGATGTGATGGGAGATTATGAGGTGGTTTTTGAAGATTTAGTTATGAAGTTGTTTGTGCAGTACTTAAAGGGATATGCAAGAGATTAACTCTCTTACCTACTAGCATCTTCAATACACTCATGGAAAAAATTTGAGAAAGGATTGATCCAGTCCTGGTTAGGCAAAAATTTAGGGAAATGCGGAAAAGAGAAAATGAGTTGGTCCCTTCTTTTAATCTAAAGTTCTAAAAGTTAATAAGAGAAATCCATGCAAGCATAAGACAAAATGATGTTGAATGATTATTGGTATACTTGGGTGCATTTTATAAGAAGATGAGTTATTTGTTGAGAGATAAAGAGCCTAAAAAATTGCAACAAGAATACCACATTGCCATAGAAATTGAGAATAATTTGAAGTACTCAATGATGAAGGGATGCTTCAATGTTCATGGTGTCTATCCCAGAACTACTTGTTCTAATCTAGTTAATAGATCAATCAATAGAGAATTAAAGCAGGGGATGAGAGCCCTATTGTTCCAAGTTCTTCATTAAAACAACATGAGGATCATAATGAACTAGAAAAGGAATATGTGCTTGTGCATAGTGGAGTTGATCAAGTAACTGCAATCAAAAGGTTGTATGATATGCAAAGGTATGAAGGGGAGTCTCATGACCACCTATTCTATAGATTCATGAATGCCTTGTTTAAAATACTTGAAAATGTTAGACCTAATATTATAGTATGCATTGATTTATTTTGTGAATTGTATCAATCTAGATTGAGTACATTACCAAAGGAATTGAAGCCTCACACTTTGATCCAAGTCATTGATTGGATAAGGGTTTTTGAGGGAGTTCATGATGAATACACTAGACAAGTGTCACCTCAGAATTTTATGAATGATGCCCATTATGAAGAGGATTAGCAATTTGAACAATTGGGTCAAGATGATGTGTGAGAGCATAAACAACTAGTTGATGACTGCTGTTGTTTTACAAGTAACATAGTTGAATATTCACAACATGAATATGAAGAGGTGGTGCATGATCTTTGCCCTTGGGATGTTATGGATTGTGAGAAAGAGCAAAGGGAAGCACAACATTTTTTTCTGATTAGAGATCATGATACACAAACATATGATTGTGGTGATGAGGTCGAAGTAGATTAGTATTTTGTGGCTATAACTCATCCTATGAAATAGAAATGGAATCTATGGCTTTGAGTAGAGGATATTTTGATAGTCTTGAAAGGGTGCACTTGATTGGGGATGAGAAATTTTCTTCATGTGAATATTTTTTAGAGTGTGGATCTAGAATTTTGAGTATAAGTGATGAAGATGACTTTGAGAGTATTTATTTTTTCTCTTCAAGGGATTGAGATTACTTCCAATGCATGGAAGGTTGTGATCCATGTGCTAAAGAGGAAGGGGTGAATTTTATCATAATGAGGATATGGAAGAATGCCCTGTACTATGAACCTTCAACAAAATGTGGGGTGACAAGAAGTAATCTCTATTGGTGTAGGAACAATCCATTATTTGTTGCAAACGCTGATGATTTTTTGACAAATATTTCTTGTAAAAGTATTAGAGATAGTGTAAATGAGAAAGTATGGGGTAAAGGTCAAATTGGTATCAATTTTTTTAATTCTATCCTCATAGATGTTGCCCTGGATTTAGTAGTGTCCCAGTCACATAAGGGGTGTAGTGATAAAAATGTTGGTACTATCACTTGTTCACAAGTGAGTAAGCAGGATGTTTCTAATGATTTCCAAAAATATAATCCAGGTATGCTATCAAGTGATCATGATGGTGACTTGTGTAATGAATGGAATGAAGCTGGGAAGGTCATCTATTGTGATGATGATACTGGATTTAATACCACAATTAATGAAGATGTCCAAGGTGAAGTAATGAAATTCCAATGTGATGAAACATGAGCTGGTGAATATAATCTTGCTCATGTGGTTCAAGATGATTGCAGTGAGTCAATGATTGAATTGTTAACCTTCCATACTGAAGAAGATGATACACACCCTAGCAAAGAGATAATCCCACTTTTTGTTGATCAGGTTGTAGATCCTGAACTGGTCTTGTTATGTGATGACAAGAAAGAGCATGTTAATGAACCCTTTGATTACGTGGATATTGCAGGGTTGCTTAAATTAGGTGAAGAGAAACTAAGGAGTGTGAATGGCATGAAATATGGTGTTAATCAGTATGAGAATGCACTTGAATTTTTTGTAGATACCCCTCAAATTTTGGATGTTATCACAAAATTGCTCCCAAATAGTCAAGATAACACTCATGTGAAGTACAATGAAAATGTTTCTGAATATAAATATTTTCTCTTTAACACTTCAGAGGCTGAGTCTAGTCTACAACATTGTGTGTATGAGGGTTTCCAATTTGATCTACAAGTGGAACGTGATGTTCAAATTTGTTATCAAGAAGACTATGAATGATTTTATTTTTCTATGGAAGTTGGTGAAAAGGAAATAATTATACTAGATGGGATTGAGGATGTCAATTATAATGATGCTCATTTCCCTAAAATTCTCAACTCACTTGTGTACCCATTACAAGTAAAACCGGACAAGGTTTTTGACAAAGGTAAGAATTTATTCTCCCTTTCCATTTGGTGGCCTGGGGTCACCAAATCAAAAAGGGAAGGGGAATTATGTATAGGAGTAGCTTGAGGGAACCTAATGGATCTAGAATATGGTCTATATCAACTAGATATTCTAAGATCTTTCTATACCTACATGAGGCATACATCCCCAATTAGAGCCATTGGTGGAACCCCTAAATTTTTTTCATGGTTCCACTAAATTTCATGATCAAATCTTGATAACCATAGCCTTGATTGTCACTAGGGTTAGGGTTTTTTAAATTCTATTCATGCCTATACCCTTATTTGGTCTTCATGCTTCTAATTGTGAGTTGATTGGCTGTATTTGGTTACCAATCATTTCATAATCCTTCATGGCCTCTCATCGCTTCGTTTTATTGGCCCCTGCGTTAGTTTCCCCATCGCGGCTAGGGGGTCCCTTTTAAATAACCTTGAGCCCACATGATTTAAAGACATCTTAAGTCAAGCCCCTAATGATCTATCGCTCATCGTTTGTTCCTTTGAGAATACCCATGAGTAACCTGCAATGAGCGATGCTCCTTCTTTTCAACCCATCGGCCTTCCATCACCCCTCATGTGTTCATTTTCTACCACTAGGAAGCAAAACTCGATGATTGATGCAATTAATATTTTAACTCAGTGCTAGCCTTTTAACTATCATCAATTGTCTTGTGCAGATTATAGGTGAACTTGAGACTGCCAATGTGTTGGTTATTTCCCATTGCTAGAAGATTAAGCTTCATTTGGTTGACATCGGCTATGAGCGGGATAACATGTGATGAGTGATGAGAAATGTATCTAGTAGCCAAGATTATTTTGTGATTAACATCAATAGCTTGTGTAACATCATTGGATTCTCCATAATTGCTTGTTGTCTTTTCTATCTCAAAATGGAACTCGCAACTGCCGATGGGTAGAGTTCCTTCCCATCATGTTGGCTTGGTTGATCATGGGTTAGGGTTGTTCCATCAAATGTAACGACGCGATGGGTGATGCAAGCTACTATCTATGGTCAGGATCCTTTTGAGATCGATATTGATGATTGGTGTTTCATCACTAGCCTCACTACCATCACTTAATGGGACCCCAAGGTGTAAGTTGAACACATAATGGGCGATGTGATTCGATTTATGCCCCAGATTTACCTGCGATTGTTAGGATCGACGACACACATGTTTAGGATGATGGATCAAGGATGAAAATGGGTACATGGAATTTTTAAAGTATCTCCTCACTATTTCTAAGTAAGATTGATAAAGCAAGTGGTGATCCTTAATGGGCATCATTGATTGAGTTTTAAATCTTGGGCAGTCAAGGACTGAGATTCAACATGCATTGATCAATTTTTTTCTCACATAAGCCAATGAGGACGGCTATTAATTGCAACATGCTTTGAATTCCTCTATTTAATGAATATTTTTTATAGTTTGTTCACTCATCTCCATTTATTAAAGCCTAGAGATAATTGTCACATATGTTGGAGAAGTAATTTTTGGGTACTTGAAGATTTATCACAAAGGTGGTTGACTGGTGTTTCCTGGTACATAAATATAGATGTGTGTGGTGTTCTTGTTACATGGTTCAGTAATTTTTTTTGTGTTTGGTGCTTGTGGGGTTCTAATTGTTTCCATGTAGGAATGTTCTGAGGATTGTAGCTAGTGTTTTCCTTGCGTAATTGGCTATGGGTAGGTGTTGGTTGTAAAAATGAGTCATCCAAGGTCCTTTTCTACACTAGTTTGTAGGTCAAGGAGATCAAGTTTGAAGGAACTATTGGTATATGAGCTTAAAGTAAAACCCATGGTGACGGAAGTGCCAATTCTTCCAAAGGCTAGGAGGATTGTGCGTAGGAAGGCTGAGAGAATCACTGTAAAAAGATCCTACAATCTTAGAAGTAGGGTTGGCCTTGTGGAATCAATGGAACCTAAAGGGAAGAGGGTTGTTGCATTTGCAAAAGAATTAATGAGGACTAGTATAGGGCCTAGGGTTTTCTTAGGAAAGCCCAACACTCTGGTTGTAATTTTTGATAGTTCTTCAGAAGAGGAGGAAGAATTTGGCCTTGGTGTTGGCCATTGCCCTATCTCCCTAGTGCCATATAGTGACTTAGACGATGATGTGGTCCTTGCAACTCAAATCTTTGTTAGGGAGCCTGGTGGGGGTGTCTACTCGAAGGATGACAAGGTCGAGTGACATCGATGTTTCTCTTCTTATTGGTGTCTGGTTTTTTGGGTGTGGTGGTGATTTATGCTCTTATGTGGCTAGTTTGATGGTTTTTTCTGCTGGTGGTGATGGTGACTCTTCCCGGTATTGAGCGACGTGTGGATTTGGGTGTAGTACCTTTTGGAAGGCTTGCATGGAACCTTCAACAAATCGCTTAGTGCTCTTTTTGCCTTTTTTATTTTTTCTCTCCCATGGTGTATGAATGACTAAATGGAAAAGTTTGGGAATGAAACCCCATGAAATGAAATTAACATTGAAATTATCATAAAATGTAACTATAATGAGCTCGTTGCTTGTTTCTCCCTTGGTTTATAAAAGGGATTTTAAGGCTCATTATAGGTGTCGGAATTTTGATTCTAGAAGGGCTTAGGTAGAATACAATAAACCAATGTAACATGGAACGTATGATTAATATTCTAGAAAGTTTTCTTGGGTACAAGTTTTGTATGTAATAATCTTAAATAGTTTTGCATGGATTCCTAATATTGAAACGAATCTACAAAACTAGAGTATGTACTCTCTTGTATGAAATTATTACATATTATAAATGAAAATATCAAGTGTCTCTTCATTTTTCTTCAATGGTTAATTGAGTGTATGACTTTGTTCTTGTCTTAACTCAAGGGGTTAATTAAATAATTGAAGGGAGTTGTAGGTCTATAATAAATTGCACGAGATTTTGATAAGAAGTAATGTTTTAGGTACTATGAGTTTTCATAATGTAAGGCATGAAAGTAGTCCACTTATTGCAAAGTTAAATAATTAATGTATTACTGACTAATGCATATTTGAATCAGTTCCCAATTGATGAGACACTTTCCTATTTGTCATGAATTTTTGTAATCTAATGTATTAGCTAAAATACATAGCCATGGATTCACAATAATGACAATGTTGAGTCTAATTTTATCAATTCAGAGATGTAAGTTTGAAATGTGCCCTTGTTCCTAGCAAATGAAAGG
Source organism: Sequoiadendron giganteum (assembly GCA_007115665.2). Taxonomy (NCBI): domain Eukaryota; kingdom Viridiplantae; phylum Streptophyta; class Pinopsida; order Cupressales; family Cupressaceae; genus Sequoiadendron; species Sequoiadendron giganteum. Next base: position 44,368,929 of record CM021106.1, read on the forward strand.
TTATTTGTTCAAAGGTTGGCCAAAATTTTGATGAGTGATGTTTTTTTGCATGAGAAAGGAACTTGCCTATGTAGAATTTTTCTCCATTTTAACAGAATCCTTGTGAACACAATCGGGAAATACCCTCCTTGGTTCCATAGAGGTTAACGTGTAGGGGTAAAAGGCTTGAAAACCTTTACCCATCAAGTTGGTCTTTCATCTTTAGGACTCTTGGTGATGATGGTTGACTACCTTCTAGAGTTTTCCTAAGGTGTAATGGAAAAAAAACCAACACCAAATTTGACACTTGCCAAATGTGAAGCATGACTTTTTAGAATGCATTTTTCTAAACTCTTTTTTTTTCTCTCTCTCTCTTTCTATTTCTCTACTAGGGAAACTATATACATGAAATTAAAATTTATGTTGGAATTTAAATATGGACATTAAATTTCTTATATTTTAAGTTATATTTCATGTATATAGTTCCAAGATGTTTGAGACTGGTTTCAAATCTCTTGGATATATAATATAAATTCTAGTTTTTGGAAGAGCAACTTATAATTTTTCAAACTTACTCATTTTTTTGTAATCAACATGACAAACAATGCACTTTCATTTGGCACTTGCCAAATGATGCACTTTAATTTGGCTCTGACCAAGTGATGCACTATCATTTGTCTCTCGCCAAGTGATACACTTTCATTTGGTGAGTGCCAAATGGGTTACAGTGAGAAATACCAACCCAAAGGGTTGGATGAACATTTCATGTCAAGGACGTGATTTTCTAAAAGGGTATCAAAATTTCACATATTTTTGGTTGTGCTCTCCATCAAGTTTGTATGTGTTTCTGAAATGAAGGAAAATAGGTTAGTGGCATCACAAAAGGGGTATGAAAAACCTATCTTCCTTATTTCATTAAGAAATGAGATTCACACAAAGAACTGACTTACAACCCTTAGATGAGTCAAAACAAGGTGTGAATCTATTATTTTCCTTATGACTGAAGGATAGATTTCAGGTTCACCAAATCACTAGGCACTTTTGGGAGAAAGATTAAAAGTAGTAAACTAACCCAATTATACCAAATTAAACTTGAAACAACAATATTAACTCAAAATAAATAGAACCAGAAGTTAAATTGTAGATTTGAGAAGGGAAGAACTATGTTTACCAGTCACCAAAAGTGAGTTTTCAAAGGTTGAATATGATTCATTCACCAAAGGGAAAATGGATCCACTATCAAGGTTTTTCTGTAACTTTTAGGAGCCTTTGATACAAATATGAATCTTCCAATTTGTCCAAGTGGCATTGTCAAAATGTCAGAAATAAATTTTGTAGGTGAGTTTCTGTGAGATGAATACTTTTATGACAACTTTTTTAACTTCTTCAAATTTACTCTTCAAGAGATCTTCAAGCTTTCTTCCACCTATATCTGTAAACAAAAGATGAAAGGAAAAAAAAAAATTGGTGCATGGGGGTTCGCCTTAGTCAAACCCCATTTTGCTAATCAAACCTTGAAATGAATAAATGTCATAACCCAATTTTTATTTCATTTAAATTATAATATGATAAATTAAATTATTGAGAAAATTCAATATGTTGAGTGATAAATTTGATATTTTGAAATGCATTGAATAAATTTGACCATCTTTTTGACTTTGAGATCGAATTTATTAAACCATTATTGTTGATTTTTAATAGTATTTAAATTTAGACATAATGAAATAGTGGCATGAATTCAAATTTAAGGCCATGATATGCAAATTTTAATAATGGGGCAGCTAAATTAATATTAATTATTAATGAAACGACCCCTATATCAATACAAACAAGTAAAGAAGGAAAATATTTCCATTTTGAATGAGGAATCATTGGAAAAAATAAGACAATGGCACCGAGTATCTAGGAAGGAAGAAAGCAAGTGACTAGACAATGATGGAAATTAAAGGAAAAGGCTGAGGAAAAGCTTCGGTCTATAGGTAAATCATTTTTTTTTACAAACATGTTTGATTTCTCACTAAACTCTATTTGGAAACTTGCAATTTTCTTCTTAGTATGTTGATTCTTTAGAATCAGTGGTAAAATATTAAATATCTTGAAGTGCAAGTGTATTTGGCTTAGAGCTTGGCTTTTTTTATGAAAATCGATCATTTTATTGTCCTAGGATACCAAGGCCTTATAGGTCATCATTGCATGCTTTAAACTTGTGTATTTTTCACACTATAAACATGCTAGCCAATCATGGTCGATTTATGTTTTTCGTATCATTATTGGCTATATCTGTATTTTCTTGTATGTGAGTTTTATAGCCATTTTATGCCTATTTAGATGAAATCCAAATATTAGAAGTTTTATGCTATTTGAAAGGATGTAAAAATCATTGATTGTTTCCTCTAGGGAAAAAACTGTATTAGCACTTTATTCTTTTTCATAGCATTTGATCTCCCTTTTGGCTAGGTCAAATAAGGGATGATGCACCCTATGGTTGTATGGATTAGATTAAAATCATAGAGAAATAGATAATCATTTTTGTTGTTTAATACATCACATCATTCACCATGTTTGATGGAGGAAAAAGTATATCGTTCCGTTTTTCCATTATGATGTATCGATCTATAAGATCGATTAACTACATGTGATTTGCTCATAGGTAATTTATTACATGTCGAGCTATGTATGCTATTAATCAAAATTCATCCAAGTTTGAATTTCTAGTAAAACTGAATAGTCATTCGATTGCTGGTCATTCTTTAGAATGACTGTGGCTTGAACATTTATTCTTTTTCTTGTAGCCACCAATAGGAAACACATGTTTTTCTATAACCTTAGAAATAATGATTTTTTTCCAATACTCTCTTATGTTTATGTTGGACTTAAAATGACAAGCATGTTGTTCAATACATTTATTGCAAAAAGAGTACTAGTAAATTGTTTAAATATTTGAATACCAAAATGATGGAAACTATGCTCATTAGAATTTTGTACTGGATAACTTGAAACTGATAACAAAACATATTTTCATAGTAAATTGTAAACTTCTTCAAACAACATTGGCTTGCTACAAACAACATTATTTTTCTACAAACAACATTTATTTTCTACAAACAACATCATTTTACTATAAATAGAAATTGCTTTGCTACAAACAACATTTGTTTTGCTATAAATAGCATTGTTTTGCTACAAACATAATCATTTTACTATAAAAACATTTTCTGTGCTACAATCAACATTTTTTTGCTACAAATAGCATTGTTTTGTTACACATAGCATTGTTTTTCTACAATTGTTTTGCTATAAACAACATTGTTTTGCTACAAACAATATCGTTTTTCTATAAACAATTTTTTTTTCTACAAACAACATTATTTTGCTACAAACAACATTTATTTTATTACAATTTTTTTTTGTTTTGCTACAAACAACATTTTTTTTTCTACAAACAACATTTTTTTTGCTACAAACAACATTTGTTTTGCTACAAACAACATTTATTTTGCTAAAAACAACATTGTATTGCTATAAGTAGAATTGTTTTGCTATAAATAACTTTTTTTTTCTACAAACAACTTTGCTTTGATACAAACAACATAATAGTATGTGGAAACTGTTCAAATATACATTTTCTTAGTTCTTTTACTTCTTGTATTAGGGTATGTGCAGGATCATGATGGGCCAAAAAGTGGCGATATGTAAGTGATATGATGACCCATGTGGCTGACGACTTTTTTTTACCCAAAATTGATGAAATGAAAAGGGTTTTAAAGGAGATTCTTAGCTTTCCACCAATATAAATTATGCTTTACTTTGAATTTAATAAATAATTATTATTCATTTTCTATTTGAATTACAACTAAAGTCCTAATTGATAGGTTGATTGAAAAACATCTATATCTTTCAAAGGATATCACATTTTTTGAATCTAAAATATGTGTCACATTCTATGCTTCACATATTATAGTATTAAAAAAAAAGAATTGAATTTCATGAATTTTTGACCAAGTTAAGGTGGTTAGACGTATGAGTTTTTATATTTTTTAATTTTTTTGATAAAAAAATCATAATTAATTATTTACTTGGAAAAAAATTATAAAAAAATATGCATCACATCGAGACATGAGTCTTCTACTTATATCTAAAATTTTATAAAAAAATATTATCATTTTATTGTGGTTAGGGTGGTCAGACAGACACCTACTTCTTATTTTTTCCCTAAAATTTAAGTACTACTGCATTGAAATTTCAAATTTTCACCAAATAGATTTTTTAAAAATAAAAATAATCCTAGTAGTTTAGAAGCTACATTCAATTTGCAACACATTCTATTCTTACATATTTTTGAAATAATACAGTAAACTTATTCAAATTTTTACGTCAAGTTTCCTAACTCTGATTTTTTTGAATTCTTTTGCCACTTAAGGGCTTGTTTTTTCCATGATGATCCTGCACATGCCCATTATTGACAAACAATTTGTCAATCTGTAACATTATTTTGAATGGAAGCAATCTAATATAATGGTTTTTATTTTAGAATTTATACAAAAATTTACAAGTTAAGTTGACACATATATGTGTATGCACATAGACCTTCGTCTACATACATGCACATACTTATGACATATCTTCTTTAGTTAGTTATTTAATTCATTTTTAATGAACACTGAAATATGTTGAATGAAATCATGTGTGACATGTGTACATGAATTGAGTGGATAATGTATTGAAAAAATCCACTTGAATTATTTTTCTATATTTTTTTAAAAGTAGAATGAATTAATTTCCGTAGATAGGTTTGTTAAGAATATTCTCTTTGTTTAAGTAGAACAACAACACCCAAGTAGACTAGATCACCTCAAGGTAGATGCTGCTAGAGGGTAGATAGTTTCTAAGGAATAAACTTGTGATGTTGAGAGTTACTTCCGAGACAGGTGCCAAAATGGAGTATAGAGGGTTTAGGTTCTACTTTATCCAAAACCTATCTTTTGTTGTTGCAACTTAAGTTTAATGAAATTGTGTTAACCTTTATAATATTAGATGTCACACCAATCATGTTAGACAAAAGGGGATCTAGCTTCCTTGTTGATGTAAGACCACTTATGAGAGTTAAGCTCCAAAATGGTGGATAGTAATTGAGTAGATATTATATTCAAATTTATTAAGATGAATTGTTATGCATTCCAAAGGTGTCTACCTAACAATATATTATTATCCACTCAATCCAAATAAGGTAAATTTGAACTAGATAGAAATGGTCATTAGGATAATGAACCTCAAACTACTACTATAATTGTTAATATTCTCTTAAGACTATAGTAGAAAAATGAGATGAATATTAATGGTTGAATAAAGATAATTCTTATGAACTTTTATATATATAAATAGAATATTATTGGTTGCATGACTTGATGTATTTGAAGATTCATTTTGGAAATGGAATTCTTGTTGGATGAAATTTGATTATGTTTCTCCATGTAAGAAAGCTAATTATTTCTCATAAACTCATCAAACATGTTTCCTCATGATAATCAGATAGGAGATAATGTGGTAATGGAATTTCTTTACTTAAGAATGTATACGCATATATATACCCACATATATGTATATACATACATACATGATATATACCTTCTTTATTTAATATTGCATAATTTATTCACTTCCATGCTAATGCTTGCATTTTCTTACATTGGATCCACTTCATTACTTGATATGCACTCATGAAAAGATTGTTGGATGGTTTGTATGCAAGGAGTCATGTTATCTTGATAGTGAATTAGTACTTGCAAAGATTACATGTTGTTTAAAGAAATTATGGACTTATCAATGTTCATGGTAATCTAACATGGGTAAAAATACAAAGTTGTGTCACACTTTTGGCCAACTTATCAACACAAGTGAATTTTAGTATTTATAACATCAATTATGGGCAAACATATGATCTAGTAAGATTCATTCTAGATAAGTTAAATATGTCGACAAATTTTTCAACTAAATTTTTGGCTAAATGCATATGTAACACCACTTTGAGGCCAATTCTATAAAAATAAATTTATTTGAAAAAATTAATGTTTCCACAGCTCCTACTCATATAAATAACATTTTTTTAAAATTTAAAAATACCCTTTTGTATATCCGTAAGTGTAGTTTTGAAATATGTATTTATTTTAATAGTTAAAATATTATTTATATATTATTTTTTATGTTTTACTACAAGTAATTTATCAACACAAAAATATTAGGTTGATTTCCATGTGAAGAAAAATACTAAAACTTATTTTAAAAAATAAAAAAATATGATTCCCTAGATAAAAGAATCTAGATTAAGATAGTATAATTTGTTTTATATTTTAGATAAATATTTAATATAAAATTTTATGTCGAGTGGAAACAACCATGTTTTAATACATGCACATTTAAATATTTATTAAAGCTGCAAAAAAATATATCCATGCCCTAAAGTTTCAAGTTATAAATATACACAAAACATTTGAAGGAAACAAAAGAAAATTTACTATATAAAGCTTGACATCTCATGTAATGTCATTTTTTCAACATTTTATCAACAACTAAATTATAGTGTTAATTTATAAAAAACTATATTCAAATATTTTTTTAATTTTTTCGAAAAAATACAAACATAAAATATACTAAAAAATAAACATTTTATTAGTTTACATCATTTCAAAATTCAAAACATATATGCCACTTTCTAGTGATTCAAGTTTAAAATTTAGATAAGAGCTGGCCAGTTCCTTTATAAAAAGTGTGACACAACTTTGTACTTTTACCCACATGAAACCTTCATGACTGAATTATGTATGAGAAAAAGCGTCAAGCATGATGATTTTTGGATAAAAATTTGTGATGATCATGATGTGATTAGATATTGATTTGCTCCTACACATATTCCATTACTCCTATTTAGTATTGCATTGCTAGTTTCCCTCGTGCTGGTTTGGGTATTCTTCGATGGAGAGAAGAATTTTAGGGAAGTTTCTCACTTCATGGTAAGGTAGAAATGCACTCCCACAATTTTCTTGCCCACGTAATGGATGAAGGAGTTTAAGAGTTCATGCAAATATCCTGTCAAGAATGCTCATGTTTAAGTTCATTGTGTAGTCTTGTATTGATTGAGAGGTCTATTATAAGGGAAATGTTCGCAAATGAATTCCCTTGTAAACAACACATGTAAACCAAATTATTAATTTAATATAATTCTTTATCTTTTCCTTGTGCATTGGACACATTTATTTCTTTGTGTGTGTTGATGTGTAATTTGTGAATTTAATTGTGTTAAATCTATGAAGGTTATTACAATAAAAATGTATGAAAGAGGGAATGAACAATGAACAATGATATGATACCACACAAAAAACCCTTGAATATACCTTGGAATGAAAGTCTACAACTTTCATGAGATGGCTTTAATGGATGTGGATCTTGAACTTTGAATCTTTCTTGAAATAGTGCTTTGAATGCTTGATTTGATCATGAAACCTACATCACAATGTTAGCTCCAAAAATATGCATGATGTAAGAAGAGTTTAATATGATGATTGTATCTTGATTGCTTCAATAAAACTCTGATAAATATGCTTTTGAACACCTTTTTTTTCTCTTGATCATCAAATTTTCTATAGGAATGCTCACTTCAAATTGCTAGGTGAAACATAGAGAAATAACCTTGTATTTATATATGTGTATAGGAGCGAATTCACACCCCTTATGAAAATTCCCCTTTTACCCTTCCTCACTTTAGAAAATCAAATTCAGAGGTTAAATTTCACCTAAGCTCACTGCCTTCATTCCACTTTGCACTTGTTTTGAGCATCGATAACATAATAACTATCGGGGATGCTCGCGCGGTGCACATACATCCACGCGATGTGATTATGTCCTTGGAAGATTCCTATGATTGGAGTCTATAGAGGCATTACACTTCCAATTGGAAGTCGAATTGTAATGCCCCCCTTTGGTTGACTGACCCAAATATGGCCGTTTTCTTCATCCCTCCAAATTCACTCACCTTCATACCATTTCATCACTTACACACTATTCTTCGACAATCCCATCTATAGATTCAAGAAATTCAAGCATTCATGCAACATTTTTGCACTCCATAGAAGCAATTCCATTACTCCATCCATTTAATAGAGAAAATGTAGAACAACACCATTGCAACAGAGGCTTGAGTTCCTTTCATTTTCTCCCCCATTAGCCTTGAGCACTCTTGGTGGAGGTGGTAATATTTCTACTCCTCTTCTTTATTACTTGGTTGAGTTAACACATTACTATTTTGTACTGTTTTAGTGTTCTTTCTCTTTATTTCTTCTTTATCATACTATTTCTATATCATTGAAAACTTGGTGGTCTGTGGAAGTGGAAACACCAAAATGGGGGTCTCATTGAGGCAAACCCCTATACAACCCCCAACAGTTTCTCTCTTTTTTGTGTAGGTAGAGATATCTTGGAGTGATTTGGTGAACAATATTTTGTGTGAGATCATTCTTGTCACCCTTGCATTAATCTACTTGTTTTATCATATCAATTTATATGTTTTGTATTTCATCGTGTTAATTTGTTCCTTTAGAAACCATTAGCTAGGATGAAAGTTTGTTTTCCAATGGTTAGACATGTTCTTTCTAGTCCTCTTGTTGTACAGACACCAACACACCTGTGAGATGCCACTGCACCATGCTACCATCCCAGAACTGTGCTTTTCTCCTCTAACAAAGAGCTATCTGAGACATAGAGTTGATCCTAAAAATTGACTCACCCAGTCTCCTTTCAAGTCACGGGTCTGCAAAGTGATTGAAGGACCTCATAGTCCTCATCATTCTCATCCCGCATCTCCTAACACTCCCTTAAACTGAGGTAAGTTAGGGTAGCATGTTGCTCTCAGGCCTTCGTGACCTGGGGCCTTGACATGGTTGATCCCCCTCTCTTACAATATGCATCCTCAATTTCTCAAAATTCAAATATCACAAGATGACATTGAATCATAGATTTGAATATATTAAAATACCACCGAAAAAATAATTTAAACTTAGGTCCTAAGGTGAAGGGAGGACCCATTCTCCCATGAGCAAATGGGTCCCAGGTCCCTAAACCTAGCACAAACATTACTCATTGTGAATTTTTATGCTAAGGAATTAGTGAATGTCGGGTTTACTCTTTGGAAAATGTAATTAAATAGGCTTAGAAAATGAATTAAAGGGCCAAATAAGGCATAATTAATCTCAATTAATTATGAGAGCCCTAAATAAGTGTGAAAGTGTAAAGAGGAACACTTTACAACACTAAATTAAGGAAAAATTAAGTCCAACTTAACTAAGAGGGCCCAAAAAAGTGAGAAAATGTAAAGGGATACATTTTATGTCACTATATTTAGCCCCCACTTTACTGAAAGGATGACCTTGCATCAAATTCACTCTAAAGTAGACATTCAAAACATATGTATGCAACAATGACAAGATAATCAATCATACAATATCAACGAATTAAAGAAAAGGAAAAAATAAAAAGGGTAGATCAAACCTCAATTGTCTAATGTGATGTGGAACACGCCTCAACTATTTGTCTAAAAATGTTCACAAGCAGAACTCGCTGTCCACTATACAAACAACACACACATGCTCACACAAGCTAATGCAACTCTATTTTTCCACTATGTGAGTCCTCAAGGGTGGAAAATGAGAGAATATTATTGGGCTCTCATACCATACTGAAGCTATATCTCTGATAACTTCAATAAGGCAACACAAAACAAAAGAAAAAGGGGTGGAAAATGAGAGAATCTGATTAGTCTCCCATACCAACAAAAAAAAAAATCAAGCTTCATAAGGCCTAACAAGCTATGTTATGCTAAGAACCTATGAACAAACAAGATAAGTCTCCACAAGTAAGCAAAGTGTCTTATGCTTGGTGGCCATAAAAGGGTTCGAGCTTCACAAGGTTAGGAAATTGTATTATGCTAAACACATAAAAAAAAAACAAATAAACATGTTCAAAGGGATTTTTCTTAGTTCATGTAAGGCCTTATCTTAGGGAACATCATGCCTAATGTCTCCAAGAGAGGAAAAGTCAAGGATACAAGATTCACAACTTGGGGAATGCAATGTGTAGCATCACCACTAAGAGGAAATTTGCATTTGAAGAAAGGTCATAGTCCTAGAGGAAATCAAACCCAATGACACCACCAAGAAAAATACGCATCACAAGAAGTAAGAAGATGGTATAATGAAATACACCTGAATATCAATTTTTTTAATAATAATAATAATGCCAATGTATGCCACCACTTTAAGGAAATTTCTAAACACTATGTTGTGAGAAATTACTTTAAAGAGGCAAATAATCACTGCTAATAATAAGACACGAGAGATTATTTAGAAAGCCCTATGCCAAGTCATATGTTTCCAAATGAATCTATGTCATGAAAAAAAAGGAAGGGGTTGCCCCCAAAATGAAATCTCAAAACACATAAGGGATCTATGGATTTGGGGTTAGTATGTGATGCAGGAGCATCCAGTGGTGTAAGGGAAATCCTACATCACCCAAAAATATATTCACTTTCTTTTAGATTTTTGTAGATGTTGTTGCATTTCTGGATACCCTTTTCGTCGAAGAAGAAGTCCCAACTTTCATAACTACTTTTCTGCTTTTTCTGCTCAACTGCTATTTTTAGCAGGTGTGAATTTGAGGGCATGAGGAGATGAAAATTTATGGGAAGCTTTAGGACATTAAAATAAACACTTTGGCGAAAGAATTAGATCAAGATCATTCCCGGTTCAAAATTTATTCAAGTTTCAATTTCTGCTTTTTGCCTTATAAAATCTTCGAAGCTAATATTGAGGTACTTAATGGTTTCGGATGGGCCCAAAAATTGGTGGAAAATGAAAGTGGTTAGCCTTTAGGCCCCACTTTTTGGCACTTCATTTTCGCAAGAACTTTCCAAAAAGGTATTATGATTGAAGATCCGACGGTTAGATCTTAAGTTAGGGCTTCCGGAAGTTGGTGTTTAATTAGAATGTTGTTTTTGGCTCCAAAGGGAGAATTGGGGCTATTTATGGGGTAGTTTTTGATTTTTGTGGGTAGTTTTTGGGGAACGAAGATTGCATGTTGCAAAAAGGGGAATTTTTGTAGTTTCTTTCTGTAATCTACATGTATTGCAGAACTTGAGGATTTGAGATCCTCTGCATGTAAGATTTTCATATTTAGAATAATAATATTATTCTCTGGTTGTGTGTGTGATTTTTTGTGTCTCGGGTTGCACCCTCATCAGTATGTCTTTGCTACAATATTTTGATAGAGCTCAAAAATTTCATCATTCCCCAAATATTCATAGAACTAGAAGAATGACACATGGAGAGCTAAAACAAATAATTTTGTTCTAGGTCAACATGGAAGAGACCTAAATGTATTGATTCCTTGCATCATCCCCAAAAGGAAAACATAATCCAAAATAAAAGATAAATATTTACGACATATAGAAGAATTTAGATACATATAGAAGAATGGACATGAAGAGATACATCAAATGAAATAGTATGGGGAGATCACATTACACACATGCAATCACATAAAGAACATGAAAAGAAAACAAAGATAGGACTAGTAACGCACATGTGATTCAACCTATAGCATGTCGTCCACATCCCAATCTTGTTCATCATATGCAGAAGGCAGACAACTAGCCAAAGGGACCACATCAAGTTCCAAACTATGACAAGAACCAAGTTCAACACTCTATTTAGGGGGATCATCATTTAAACGCGGGGAAGAGGAGAATAATGAATTTAGCTCTTTATGCACTTCCTCATCAATCTTAGCAATTTCATTATCATCATCCAATTTAATCACAATAGTAGGTCTAATAAAAATATCCATAGAAGATTTTTGTTTTTAATGTTGCACTGAAGGTGAAGAGGCATCATGCATTGCTTGAGAAAAGTTTGGATTTTGATTTTCTATGTTGTTCTTTTCTTCTTTTTCTTGCAAGAAATGAGAAATAGCATGATGGCTACGCTTACACTCTCTAGCATTTTAGTTTCTTTTCATTCAATTTTCAAGTTGTGATTCTTCCCTTAAGGGAGGAACATAAGGAACCATGGGAGGTTATTTAACCACTTTCTCTTTAGCTTTGTAAACCTGTTTGACTTTAGGAGGCACAAAAAGACTTATTTTATTATCTTGTGGTCTCTTATAGGAAATAGATAAAGGTTTTTTCATAGATTGGTCTTGGTTACTTTGAAGGAATTTTGGTTCAATCATGGTTTCATCAAGGATAGGAGGCTCGATCATGGGTTGAGGCATATTGGTAAGGGATAATTTTGTTAAATGAAAATTTCCTTAAAATTTTAGTAGGATTTAAAAAATAAGTCTTCACAAGGTTTAATAGGCTCTATAGGTTCAGGCCAAAATAAATGCAATTAGAAATTCCCACAGGAAGACACAAGATTAAAGACACTATGATGCATAGTAAAAATCTCATTTCCAAATGGAAACTTTAAAAATTTATGCACGAACGACAAAACGAAATTCATGGAGCGAAGCCATGTATAGCATAACTTCACATGAAATTGGTCCAAAGTCGGGATTATGGTAAATGAGACATTTAATTGTTTTGGTCCAAAATTTCAAGGAAGATTTATTGAACCTATCTTAGGGCAAGAAAAACCATTATGCATTTTGATTCATTCTTTTGGTTTTTCATAAGTATCTTCATATAGCTCATGCACAAATAATAATTCTTCAGTGATCACATTCTCTAAACAGACGAGATCAATTAATATCCCATTGCTAGGCTTGTTGTTGATTCTTCCAGCTATGTAGAGAGGACCATCGAGTGCATGTTTAATTATGTAATTTCGTGAGAAAGAAATGTCAAGGGGCATATTAGTTTGGCTCTTATGATTTTTAACTTCAATAAATCCAACCATAGATATTATAGATTCATCCTAATTATTATTCATGTTATCATCATTTGTGCTAGGTGAAATTCATCACATGATTGTTTGTTTCACTAACTTTGACAAAGGAAATGTTATGATTTGGCATAAGATTGGTAAATATTTGAAAATTTTGATTAGGAGGGGCTATAGACTTATTACCTTGATCATTAACACCGCCAATTAGGATATGATTAGAATCAATGGGTTCTTACACACGATGTTTAAGATGCTTGTATTTTGTATCATGTCCATTTTGTCAATGAAAATGGAAATAGGCATTTTATCTATAGTTTGAAGGTAAAGGCTTAGTGGGATCAAGAGCTCTAACAGGAGGTAAGAAAATCAAATTATTGTTTAAGAGCTGCAACATGGTATTATGAAGGGTATCAAGTATGGATTTAAACTGTCTATTTTTATCTCCAAAGGCATATGGTTTCATCATCTTTATAGCAGCCACTTGGGTGTCAACATGTTGATTTTATTGAGAGGATTAAATTGTAAAAACCGTTTATTTTGTTTCTTAAAAGGTTGATAGTTGGTTTAAGGTGTGGATTCAAACTTTTGAGGATGGTTAGAGGGAGTTCTCACTTCATGACTACTAACCAAATTTTAGTAATCATGAAGGGTTGTACACAAATTGGTAAAGGATGGAAATTTAAACATCTCAAGTTTGGATTGGATTTTGTTTTTTAAATTGGAAAAAAATATTCTTTAAAGGTTGGCATCAGGAATCTTAATGTTTATTTGTAAGGAATTTGATATCATGCTATAAAATCAGTGACCTTTTCATGATCCTTTTATTTACATGTCATTAAGTTAGTTAGGTTCATTTTAGGACCCACGTGAATCTGGAAGTGGTTATAGATATCATCAATAAGTTAATTGAATGAATGTATTGAGTTATTTGGTAAAGAGAAAAAAAAACTCTAATGTAGTATATTTCAAGGATCTAGGGAAGATCTTAGCTAAGAGTTTATCTTCAAAAATGAAGTCGCTAAATAAGGTTGTGTAAGAAGAAACATGGCTAATAGGATCTCCTTTCCCATCATATTTCTCAAATCTAGGAACCTCTATACCTTGTGACATTTGTGTTCTCAATATCTCCAAGGATAATGGGTTGGTTTTGATGTATTGTGAAGGATGACCATTGTTGTTTTAGTTTAATGCGGAAATTTTTTGTTGTAGGGATGAGACATTTTGAAAAAGTGTGTTAATGATTAGATCATTTCTAGTATTGTAAAATGGAGGTGAATAAGGTGGAGTTGTGTATGTATGCAGGGGACAAGTGAATTGTAAATTTGGGAGGGGGGATGGATGAGGAGATATGAGATTTGAATGCAAAAATCTAGAAGGATTCCCAATGGAAATACCTAAGGAAGTGTTGACATTGCTAGTAGGTTGGATTATTATAGTAACATGAGTACTAGTGTGGGTAGGAATAGAGGTAAGGGTTGTGAAAGGAGGAATTGAATTTCCACCGTGGCTTTGAGTATACCCCAAATTTTAAGCACAACTACTCATTGTAGGAGAATTTTTATCAACAATATGAACTGGACTTCACACAATGTCTATTCCATGTTCATTTTCAAGAATTTTCCTCTCATTATCTAAAGCAGGAATGACACTACTAGCAATTTTTTCAAAAGTCAAAAAGTTTTGCATTTTTTCTATTTCTTCATCTCTCCTTCTTATGTTATCTTGTGGGAAATTAGCAACCATGTTTTTGACATCATTCACATTAGTTGTGGGTGGGAAAGTAATTGGAAGCGAGGTATGAAAGCTAGGATCCATAGCAGGTTGACTAGTGTCAACACTATGAGTGAAAGAGTTATAAAATCTAAGATCCACGGTGAATAGTGTATTGTGGGATGACATGAATCTCAAAATACATCTCACGACAGTATTGGAAACTGGAAACCAAGTTGTGAAGCTCATACAAGTTTCAAAAACGTGGTATGTACCCAAAATGGATAAGAAGTAAGATGCAATGAAATATCCTATAATGTAAAGTGTAATGAAAATATGTAAAATCCATTTTTCAGATTCTAAACAAGATACTCTTCTGATTATGCTATGCAAAAGCATGAAAATCATGTCTTTTAGATGTAATTTTGAATTCACACAATGTATTGAATTTATCAAATGAAGCTTACTATGATCAATTTGAGATAACACAAAATTTGCAAATTATAACAACAAACTAAAAACAACAAAATAAAATACATAAATAGAGATTTTGATGCCCAAAAATGTAGGAAAAGACCTAATTAGATACCCATTCTCCCACGGGGGAATGGGTCCTAGCTCATGGTTTTGAAAAATGAATTTACAAATTTTTGAGTTGGTTCTTATGGTTTCTAGATTCTAGACTGAGAAAGGTGATTATAGTTTGATTTTTTTGTAAAATTTAAGTCTAATGCAAATGCAAAATAGTGATAAATGAAAAGCCAAGAGACCTAATTTTATATGCAATTTTGATTCAATTTTCAAATGTAAATGAATGATGTAATATTTTGTAAATTATTTGCAAAATGATTGATTTTTTTGAATTTTCTAGATTTTAAAGAATGAAAAATAGCAATCATAAAACCCTAAATGAGATGCAAACTAATGCAAGCTAACCAACCCTAAATGAGATTCAATTCAATGTAATGCAATGTAAATGAATGCAAAATCTAGATCTAGGGATGAAATAGAATCCAAAATCATAAAGATACAATGCTCAAAAGATGGGTTCACCAAAATGAAATGTAGGAAAATAGGTTAGGGGCATGAGAATAGGGGTAAGGTATGATCTCTCTTGATTATTGTTTATCCACACTTCTATCATATAACTAACCCTTGGCATGTATACTTTAATGATGACTAAAAATTTAGTGGAAGATTCTCATAGGTTTATCATGCTATTTTCATAGGTACTTCCATTAGGTCCCATTGTCATTTACCTTGTCACTTATTCTTTCATTTTTTATATCTCATGATATATCTTATAATATATGGATCTTTAAGGTCATTCACCTTTCATTGTCAACTATTTTTTATTGCTAGGTACAAGTCTATAGTGTTTTTTCAATAAAATATACCTCATTGGTATTTTTATAATGTTATCTAAACATTACATGAGATTATATTCCCTTTTGAGACATTTTTTCAAATAATCCACATGCCTTGTGTATAGTTCAACACTGCATACATGTTTACCAAGACATTTACAACTACATCATCTGATGAAATCTCATAATCTATCAATATTTGATGCATATTTATTCCCTATCTACTATGTTGTCTCACTTTTCTCTTGATCATGTTTTCTTTATCATGGCTTTCTCACCTTCTACTTCTTCATCTATATCTTCTTCAACAGGTTACTTGGATTCTATCAAGTATATAATCCTTAACTCTCACCAAAGGTTTTATCAGTGACAATATTTTCCTCTACCAATGATGCAATTCTTGACTATCATTTCTGTCATTTACCTCTTTTATCATTGCCATTTATCACTTGTATATAATGAAATTAGGATTGTCATTGTGATAATTTCCCAGTGACATTTATTTTCTGACTATTACAATATTTTCTTGATGGTTCTCCATAATTGACCTCTACCTTTTGTCACTTTTAGGTTATTAAACTATCTCAATAATTCTCATGCATTTCTACTCTCTGAATATCTGATGCAAGAGAATCAATCAACAACATCATTTCATCAGGGAAATTTTGTCTTAAACACTATTGGAGAAGATCAAATTAAATAAGCAACTTTGATTCACTAAATATTTTCATCAAAATATCTTCAAATTCACTTCATACTACAATACATTAGATCAAAAAACCTATCTTTTAACTATTATCAGACTCAAAACAACCTGATCAAAATCTCTAAACCATTCAACATTTACCAATTCAAGCTTTGAAATAGCTTGCATTCACAAACCACCAAGACATCAAAATTACCAAACCATGATATTAGACCTCTACCAAACCCTTATAAACCTTCAATGTCACCATTTAGACAAAAATAACCCAATACCCATGCAAATAAACTCAAATCTTCAAGTTCACCAAAAAGACTTCACCATGCCAAGGCCTCAACATAGCACACATTTGGATTTCTCCTTACCTAGACTTGAACAAGGACACCAATATGATTTTCATCATTTAAAATCTCTAACTTAATCAAAATCACAATCCTTAAGGTTTTCATTTTCACCTAATCTCAATTCTTCATTGATCACTCATATTCCTAGTAGCCATTAAAATCATGAGTGTCAAGCATATCTTTTCATACATATCCTTAGACATGATTGTACTTAGCATTTTGAATTCCCATTTCAGTGTATTAAAACATATCTAAAATCCATCATATATTAATTTGAAGAATAGTGATCAAATTAGGATCATATCGTTGCATAATAGGCCTAATTAGGCTAGTCAAACACTAGGCCTTATTGAATCTATAGGCTCCAATCAAAATTTTACTTGATCAATGCTTTAGCAATTTTTTATTTGACATATTCAAGATTATCAGTCCATTAGATCGTCAATTCCTTAGGTATTTATCCAAACTCTAGATTATGAGCTTCTCATCTGCCTTGTTTCAGACTATACACATAGTTATAGACCAAGAACTATGATCCTTCACACTCTAAACATATCCTTTTAGCTTGAAACCTTTAGAAAATAAAAGAAGATTCAAAAAGGGATTAGGTTACAAAAAATACAAATATTTCACCAAACACAAAGGGAGAAACACAATTTATTAGATCTTTGTTTACCCTAGCAGAGGGTTCTTACAGTTTTATGAAAAATCTCTATAACTAATTCAAAATTGCATGAAGAAAATAGGAAAAAGGAGGGATATTGATTGATATATCATTTATATTCATTCGAGTATGCTTTTATGCTTGTACAAGGCCGTACAAGGATTTGAACCAACTATTTTTCAATGATTTCTAAGAAAAAATATTTTATTCATTATTTTCCATTATAGATCAATCTCTTTGACTGAATACATCTCCAATAAAACCTCCCTTGCCTTTGCAACAAGATACCATTCATTTTTAAAGGATTTTTACCTTCTTCTAATGAATGGAACTAACTTCAACTGCTCATGACCTTTGATATTCCTAATTTTTTTCCTTTTTGCAATTTGTGCAATAAAATAACATTATCTACAATTTGACTTAACCAACCTCATAATGACCTATTTTAGATTTCAAATACATCATTTATGACCTCCCAAGACCTTTAAAATTCTTTTACACATGAAAATTCATTTTTTTACAAATTTTCCTATGAAAGGCATTTAATGACCAAGGTGCTCCTGCACCATACAACCAACCAACAAAAGCTTTCCAAGTCCCTTGGAAACATAATACAAATGTTTCTCGTTCTTTCACCTGCAAAACAACTTCAAATCTTCCTTGGACTAATTTTTTTCTATTTCTCTCCTCTTTTCTTTGTCTTTGCCTTCAACTCTATCTTCATCTCTAACTTTTCTTGTCTTCACTTAGTAACTCAACAAACTTCTTTGCCTCACCTATACGTCTCCTCTTTTCTGTACCTAGTCTCTTGGAATTAATGTTTGCAGCTTAGATGGATCAAGCACCTGTAACCAAACTCACCAACAACTTAACCATCTAGATCAACTAGCTTTGATAACAATTGATGCAAGAGCATCTATCAACAACATCATTTCATTAGGGAACTTATGTCCCAAACACTATTGGAGAAGATCAAATTAAACAAGAAACTTTAATTTACTAAATATTTTCATCAAAATCTCTTCAAATTCACTTCATACTAAAATGCATCAGATCAACAAACTTGTCTTGTAAGTATTATCAGACTCAAAACAACCTGATCAAAATCTCTGAACCATTCAACATCTACCAATTCAATCTTTCAAGTATCTTGCATTCATAAATTACCAAGACATCAAAATGACCAAACCCTGATCTTAGACCTCTTCCAAACCTTTATACACCTTCAATGTCACCATTTAGACATAAATAACCCAATACAAACATTTACAAGGTCTACCCATGCAAATAAACTCAAATCTTCAAGTTCACAAAAAAGACTTCACCATACCAACGCCTCAACATAGCACACATTTGGATTTCTGCTTATCTAGACTTGAAAAAGGCCACCACTGTTCTTTTCATCATTTAAAATCTCTAACTTAATAAAAATCACAATCATTAATTTTCGCACCTTCACCTAATCTCAATTCTTCATTGATCACTCATATTCCTAGTAGCCATTAAGATCATGATTTTCAAGCATATATTTTCATAAAGATCCTTAGACATGACTGTACTTATCATTTTGAATTCCCATTTAAGTGTATTAAAACATATCTAAAATCCATCATATATTACTTTGAAGAATAGTGATCAAATTAGGATCACATCGTTGCATAATAGGCCTAATTAGGCTAGTCAAACACAAGGCCTTATTGAATCTATAGGTTCCAGTCATAGTTTTACTTGATCAATGCTTCAATTTTTTTTTATTTGACATATTCAAGCTTATCAGTATATTAGATGGTTAGTTTGTTAGGTATTTATCCAAAACCTAGATTATTAGCTTCTCATTTGCCTTGTTTCAAATTGTACACACAGTTACAAACCAAGAACTATGATCCTTCACACTCTAAACATATCCTTTTAGCCTGAAAACTTTAGAACATCAAATTAGATTAAAAAAGGGATTAGGTCACAAAAATTCCAAATATTTCACTGTGCCAAAGCAGAGAAATGAAATTTATTAGATCTTTGTTTACCCTAGCAGAGGGTTCTAATAATTTTATGAAAAATCCCTATAACTAATTCAAAATTGCATAAAAATGAATGAAGAAAAAAGGAAAAATGGGGGAGATTGATTGATATATAATTTACAGTCATTCTTATGTGCTTCCATTCCCATACAGGGCCATACAAGGATCTGAACCAATTGTTTTTCAATGATTTATGAGAAAAATCAGAGTTTACTTAATATTTTCCATTACAAATCAATCCCTCTGACTCAATACATCTCCAATACAACCTCCCTTTAATTTTAAACAAGATACAATGCATTTTTAAATGCTTTTCACCTTCCTCTAATGAATGGAACTAACTACAACTACTCACGACCTTTGGTATTCCTAGTTTTTTGCCTTTTTGCAATTTGGCAATTTTTGCAATTTGTGCAATGAAACAACATTATTTGCAATTTGATTTAACCAACCCCCTAATGACCTATTTTAGACTTAAAAAAAATCATTTATGACCTCCCAAGACCTTTACAATTCTTTTACACATGAAAATTCATTTTTTTACAAATTTGCCTATGAAAGGCATTTAATGACCAAGGTGCTCCTGCACCACTATCCTTATAATATTCTTACAACTATCTAGACATTATTGAGATATTTATTTTTGCCTTCATACTAAATATCCTATCACCACATTCTTCTCTACCCTCTTTATTGTATTCACAATGTTTTTAAACAAAGCCAGATCAAGTAAGTGTACCAATTTCTCATCATCTATCAACCCAACAAGCTTGTGAACCAAGGAAATATATCATTTTCCCAAAAGAATCTAATGATCAAGTGTTATTTCAACATCCCACATGGATCCGCCTGACCTCGATTCTATGAGATTTCGCACTTCATTGTCAATTTCTAAATTTTCATGTCAAGAAATCATCTACAACTTATTCATAAAATCAATTACCTAAAATTTTGGAAATAATATTTTTGGAACCTAGAGAGAATGGCATGAGGTATATGGTATAGTTTTGATGTAATTAGAAAAAAATTTATATTCCAAGGAACTTCATTGAGGAATTTATAAAGTGCATTCAATTCATCACTAGCTTTAATCATCAAAGTAAACACTCCATAGAGAAATAATTAAGGACACATAACCACATTATTGAGGGAACTCTAAAAATAATAATATACAAGTATCCTAATGCTACTAATTTCCTTTACATATGAATTATTTCCAAGACTTTGAGCTAAACATTAATGACACTATCCACAAGGGTGAGACTGATCAAGAGAAATGACAATTCATGGTTTTTGCAAATATTTTACCACATTAAATATTACTTAATCCATGAGGCCCATGGAACAAATTATTTTGTCTCATCACCCTTAAAACCATAATATAGCTAACACAAAGAAATAAGATCTATATGACATATACTCTTTTTACCACTAGGTTTAAACAATATCTCTAAGAAGGGTTTTAAGAGAAGACATATCAATGGCTATAGTGAAGTATTGACATACTTTTAAGCCCTTTTAGGAATGTCTAATCACCATCTCAATGTCAATAGTAGGATATGAACTCAAAGGCTAGCATACATATATCTATCATATGTTATAAAAAAAATTTGGGTTTTATACTTACTAAGAATGGTTGTAGGACATAATAACCTGACCAAAATAACCTAGTCACAATAACCCAAGGACAAAATAACCTAGGGTCATAATAACCCATGGATAGAATAACCCATGGTCAAAATAACCCATGGACAAAATAACCTGTGGTCATTTTAGATCAAGCTAGTAAATTTTGTTTTCCTTTTTCTATATTCTTACAGGGATATTTTGTCCAGGGGTTATTCTGACCATGAGTTATTTTGGCTTGGGTTATTTTTTCCATGGGTTTTTGTGACCAGGTTATTCTATCCTTGGGTTATTTTGGCTGGGTTATTATGTCCAGATACCACCAAGAATAAATACTTGACATTTCATTGATGTTAACTTCATTGGTTCATAGGGTTTTCTTTGAAGCTACTAAGAAAGGTTTTAATGTTAAATAAATTTTCCATGTCTTGCATCCTCTATTATTGACAATAAAATGGGTGATCCTACAATACTGGTTTACAACTTTTGGGAAAACTCAACACTAAACTGATTTTTTAAAACTAAATATTCACTTTTGGGCTGCTATAGCGGCTAAACCGTGAGGAACTTGAAGATGATGAAAACTAGTGATTTTTAAAATTTTGTCTATAGATTCTAAATATATATATTTTTTAATTTTTCTGGAATCAGGTTGCACTTCTTTTTCCATCTCCTTCGAAAACTAGTTTTTTCAAAAAAACAACATTTTAAAGGAGTGACACTCACTGTATACAACATAATTTTTTTTGTATGAAGAATGAAATTCTATTTTTTTTTCTAATTTAGATTTGTAACTACGATATCTAGCTCTTTCATTTGGTTTCATAGTTTTTTATTGAATTATTTTTCCTAAATCAAGTTTTGAAGTCAAACCAATTACAATTGAAACATAGGTGGATTGTATACAATATAAATTTTTATGTATGTATCGAAATTCAATTTTTGTTTTTTTAATGGATCAAGGACATCAATACCCAGCCTAAACATATTTTTTAAAATTTTATTTTGATAATATGCTATTTTTCCACATGTGCAAAACAAAGAGCTTGATTTTTGGTGAAAATCCTGTGTTTAATAAAACAAAAAAACACAACATAATAAAACCAAAACATATTAAAATTATATTTGTTGGATAGATCGTTCTGAGGAATACCATGATCATTTAAAATAAAATTTAAATGAATTCATTTGATCCCCCAAAAGGTAAATCAAAAGTGATTTTTTATCAGCATTTTGATAGGTGTAAAGGAGACTTCATTGTAGGTATGGTTTAAAACTAGCGGGGTTCTATCCAAGGGGGTTTGATCAAACCCTCTTCAATTAAAATACTTAAAATGGAAAGTTTCAAGGATTAAATCATTATATTTTCTAAAAATATGTGATTTCAACAAAAAATAGAATCTCCTAGAAATTGTAAACTAGCTTTGTGCGATCACCCAAATACAAACAAGAAGGAAATATACCTACCCATAGTGAAATTATTTCATACACTACTACATGAATTTAAATGGAAATAATATGCCAATATTTATGTGTTGAATTCATAAGACAACTTAGAGGGGGTGAATCAAAATTGTACCTTAAAACTAAAAAAACCCTCACAAACATTTAGATCTGCATTAATTCAATTAACCCTTAATCTGTTAGAATGATTTATCATGAAAGTAGATAAAAAAAACATAACCAAATAAACACAATGCACAAAGAAACACTATATTTACATGGAAAAACCAAGATGTGAAAAACCATAGTGAGGATTAACTCACAATATAAATTAATATCAATATCGATTACAAAGAGCTCACTATTGGAGGGCTCACTGCCCAAAAGAAGAAATAAATGCTCACTACTAGATTAGAAAAGAATATAGAGAATAATTTTACCATGAAAAATCCACCACAACATCAACAACACCTTCATAGTATTACTTAAGAATTATAGACACATTATGCTCACTGTATTTAGTAATATAACACATGAAATATTATAATGCATTGCACACATTCATACCTTACAACTCTAAAATGTGCATCATTCGCATCACACACCTCTATCTTGTCATTCCTCAAAAACTCAACACATATTTATACCATCTTCAACCTTGAAAGCATTCTCCAAGGTCAACTATGCATGCCAACTGTGCAAAATTCAAATTACTTGTTGGCACCAAAAAATTCTCATGGTGCAAAGGAATGAAGGTGAACCACAAAAAACCCTAGCTAGGACCTAAATCAACTCATACATGTCACACTACACTTCCACAAAAACCAAAGTAAATTTGGAATTAGTGTAAACACCCAAGTTTGGTCAAACCTATATTAACACCATTAACACTTAAGTACACACTTCCTCATTTAAACAAAACATGACTCATGGACCATACACCACACTTGAAAATGATCTACATTATTCCATAAAAATCCTTAGATCCAAAAAATCCCTTCATGATAACTTTCACTTGACAAATGAACACAACTAGTACATTCAAACAATCCTGCCTTACAGTACAACTCAAGAAACAAGATTTTGAAGCACCAAAGCTAAAAAAAATTGACTATATAAAAATATACAAAAAATATCAACATCCTTCTAGATATGAAAGACCTAAAACCACTCTACAGAGAAATGCAGAGAAATTTTTTTCTCCTAGACACCTCTCCAATATACAATTCACACACTAGTGAACACAACTTCCTATAAACAATGATACAACACACAAAATTCTAGATACAACACCTCTAAACACCTCTGATCAACATATACAAACCACACAATAAAATCTTTAACCTAGAAGAAATGTAGAGAAAAACTAGAATGCTACTTTACAACATAAAACACCACTACAACACACTATTTCCTCCTTTTATACAATTTTTTTCAAAATCACTTGGAAACCAAGCACCAAACGAACATCCTCAACATCTTTAGTACTTCCTCATCACCGCCAATCCAACTTCTTCATATAAACTCAACCATACATCCATAGATAGAATCTTATCAACGAAACAGTAGAGGTTGACACTAGTAGCTTACTAATGACAACATAATGCAACTAATCAAAGCATTGTTAGAAAAAACACCAACTCAATACTAACTACACATCCTTGCAAAAAATACTCCTCATAATATTGACACAAATGAAAAGACACAAGATTGTTGAAATCAATGACAACACTAACTGCATATACTTGCACAACATTATGCCCCTATAACCATTTCAAGATTTTCTTCATAATAGATACACTTTTAGGTCCAATTTTCTCAATAATGGAATATTCATAGCATGGAAAGTGGACACATTGGTGAAAACATACATAATATGTATTCTTCATATGTGAAACTAAAAATGAATGTAGTGCTCCTCGGTTTGCCTTCTATTTCTGATAGTTACTTGATATATTTAGACACTATGATACATTGCTCAATTTTGGACTTATTACTATGATAATAGTTGATATTGTTTTATCACTGATGTTTATGCTTATACCATGATTAGTAGATCATTTTAACTGATTGTGTGGGTTATTATAGTTATGAGCATTACGCGATTATTAGATGTATGTTCTTATCATGTTATCAATATTTGATTATCATGCATTGATGTATTTTGGTGAAGGGGAGCAATGTCATATCTCTCGCTTGTGAGTTCCCTACAACATTGTGACTTTCCCTTCATGGTGTGTTTGATTGGTTGACTATGTACATGCTCGATGGTGTGGTTCACTGTAGGTTGCAGGTACCAGGCATCGACTCCACCTAAATTTCCAGGTTTGAGCATGTCTTAATCCCAATGGAGATTGTTGATTTGGAGATAGCATCAGGTCCCCTATGTGAGCCATCATCCTTAATGAGGATGTGTATCCATTTTTTCCTTGGAAGTATTTTTCATTTATGTCTTGTGTTGTGGTCTTGTCTTTCATCTTCACCATGAGGTCTAGTATTGCTTGATATTTTGTATGTTTAAATTAAATTACTTGTTTTGTGTTTGATTGATCATCATATTAAAATAGAGTTATTAAGTTAAAATAATTTTGATAATTAAAATAAAAGATTTTATATAATTATGTAGTGATAAAATAAAATATTATTAATGTTTATTTGATTTAAATAAATTAAGATTTCATTTAATATTGAAATATTAAAATAAATATATTAATTAAAGTGTGTGCAAACGGATCTAAATGTAAGGTTAAATTAATAAATAAAATATTATAAAAGTGATTTATTAAGTGCAAATGAACAATGGATAGAAAATAAAATAAAATAATTAAATTAAGAAAGGGCATGCAATAGTGGAGAGTTGGGAAGTAGATTATAAATTATTTAATTTTTTAAAGAAGAGAGGTTGTTGCATAATTTCTGGAAACTAATCTTGATTCTCTGCCCATGAATGTTTACTAGTTCTTGGAGGTTTTCTTTTGGGGGTCTTTATTGTAGAAAGAAGATTGTTTGTAGAAATTGCTAAATTGTGGTTGTGGGGAAACTGGAGCTACAACTTGGAATCTGAAGCCAACGGTGATTTTTAGCTCAACCATTCAATTTAATCCAAGTTCCTCTATGTTTCCCTCAATTTTAATTCTAATTAGAAAATGAATAATGAATGAATGTTCTGGCTGTAGCAAAATAAGTTCTTGTTAATTTTTTAGTGTGTAATTGAGTAAATGTATGATCTGGAAACATTCACGAAATTTCTTGGAAATTGAATTGTGTTAATTCTGTAGTTTACATTCATCTTTTAAACCCCAATTATTTTGGGTCTATGAAAATCATGGATTTAATAAGCAGGTATATAAGTTTTGTGTTATATTTTGTAATAAGATTGTACATACCTGATTCTTTTTGCTTATTTTCCTTGCAATATATATATATATATATATATATATGCGTCTATATTGAACATAAACACAACCACTATATATATACATTTGTAATATATATATTCCTCTGAAAATCATAAAATAATAAAATCATGATTTTAAATTTTGTAGAGGAAAATTTATTAAAATTTTGTGAGGCTTCAAGACTTCATAGGGTCGTGCATCCTCTATGAGGATGGCTTCATTGTAGATGCAATTCCCCCATAGGTCACAACTTGTGGAGAGGGAGTTTCCCTCCACGAGCAACACACCCTCTATAGAGGGTTGCTGGGCCAAAGGCAATGAATGACAATTCCCTATTATTTTCATTTGGCTACATTTTGCATGTTATTTAACTTGCACATACATATATATGCATGTATATATAATTGTATGATTAATTTCAGATGTTCAACATGGACAACAATTTGTAAATTAATTGTTTATAAGTTTATACAGGTATATATATATATATATATATATATATATATATATATATATAAAGAAATTTATATATATTTGTACTTGTATATGTATCCTCGTATATGAAATATGGTGTTAGAAAAGAAGAGAATAGAGTGAGTTTTAATTTTGCAATTAAATGGTTTTGATAGTTATTTAAATTGGAAACTAGATAAGGAAAGATTAATTATTATAAATTAAATAATCATGGAATTGACAAAAGAGAGAAATTGGACTAATTCTTTAAGAATTGCAAATATGGAATGCTTTTGTGATTGTGTACTAAACTAGTTGCAAACCCACCACGTGTCTCTTGATCACATTAATGGATTAATTTATATAGAATTAGATTATCTTTTATTTAAGATGAATAGTTAGTAAACTAGAGATGATTGCATTGTAAATCCATTATGTGTCCTATGTTTCTATTATTGGTTGAGTCATTTGTATGAAGTAAGTGAGTAATTGAAATGGGGATGCTTGTGAGCTATCGTTCAAATGTGTAATTCATTGTGTGATATGGGCATTAGAAGTTATCTAGAGGCTTGGGAGTCATGTTACTGGCTAAATATTTGTATTGAACCTTGAATTGGTTGATGTGATTTTTTCCATGTGTTATTGAAAGGTGGTGCGAGAGCACCAAGTTGCTTTCAAGCCTCCATGAGGCCATTTGTAAATAGTTTCTCTATTTTGTGTATTGAGTCTTATAATAAGGTTTATCAAACCATTTTAGAGGTTTTTGATTCTTAGGAAGTCATATTTTAAGTCATTTGTCAAATAATGTTTAAAGTTACTCCATATTGTAAAAATTGTAAAAGTTGCTCAAGAAAGTTCTCAAGCAACTTGTCAGAAGTGTCATTAAGGTGTTTTTTCAACAAAATAATAAAAATTTGGTTAAAGATAGTTGGTTTTAATTGGAAATTTATAAATACACCCTCAAAAACTCGAATTGGGGTTTGGAGACATTATTTTTGAACTTTGATGAATGACAACCTCAAGTTTTGTGTGCATTTTCTAATTTTAACATTGTTTTCAGGCTGAAGATGTGTTTTGTATGGCCTAGTATGGACTCAAATAATGGAGTATCATATATGGATAGAAATATTTCTTCTTCTAGTTTCTAATTATTTTTGTCTCATTGAATTGTATTGAGTTTTGTGGAAGATATAACTATTTTGGTGAGACTACCTATTTTAACAATATTGTGCAGAATTTATATTATGAAAACCTATGATGGTACAGATTGTAAAGTCTATATTTTGGATCTGAAACCAATTGGATTTTTTTTCTATGTGAATCTACTTTCATTTGATTGAATTCTCATCAAACATCATTAAGATTTGAAAAAGTTATGATCATTTTTGTGAGGGAAGGTCTGAATCTTGTCTAGGGTTTGCAGTTTTGAGAAAAATGTAATAGATTTATTTTCCACCATTGGATATTCATAGAAAGTGGAAGGTAAGTCTCTAATTATGTTATATTCAATCTCACTAGAGAGATTGAATTCATTATTTTCTTTGTGAATTTCATTAATGATTGTTTGTTGCATTAAATTGTGGGTTGTCGTCGTTATGTTTCTAATGTGACATAGAATGACTAATAGCATGTGTTATAAAAAAAATTATTTGGATTATTGTTGAAGGTTTATGAGATATGTTTTTGAATCCTCCTAGCTCTGCATTAGTTTGGTATCAGAGCTAGAAGGCTCTGGGAAAAGGGAGTTTTTGGTTTGTGTTGTGGTTTTTGCAGGTTAAGAAGAACCTAGTTCTTTCGAAGAGACTAGGGAGAGAAAAGTGTGTTAGAGTAAAGGTCTTAACTTAATTATGTTGATTAAGTTACCTTTATTCCCTTCTTAAGATTTCACATTAGTTTGCATAAAGTGACATTTAATAATTATATTAATTATTAAATGTTATCCTATTAGGGTTTTATTAGGGTTTGCATGATCTCTTTTTTATAAGGATTGATCCCATTGTATTTCATATCAATTCATTCTCTCATTCTCTCTGATATATACATTTTTAGTTTTCAGAGAACACTTGCTTGTTTGTCTCCATCTCTTCTTTTGTGACAGGTTATTTGCATGCAGGTGATATTCGGGGTTTGTGGTGTTGTATTTTCTCAACTCCTACATGGTATGAGAGCTCCACACCTGCTGCTTCTTGTTCTTGTTGTGAAGATTCTTGGAGCTTCAAGGGTTTGGGGTTTGTTTTCTTGATCCAAGACATACCTGCAATTTTGAAGCATTTTCAGCTCAAACGGACATCGCCATTGCGTTTGTAGCGGTCCAAAACCCCTAAATCGACTGTTCATTCATCCATTTTGGACAAAGTCGAAATTTAGGGCAAAATTTTTTTGCAGTACGACTGTCTCCTGCCTGGTAAGAAAAAATTTTGGAAAAAAAATTCTGCCTTTTTTTTCAAAAAAAATAAAATTTCTTGCTCAAATAAAATTTGCAGTGTTTTTTATGTAAATTTTTTTATTTTTTTTATTAAAAAAAAGCATTTTTTAAAGTCTTTTAATGGCTTGCTAAGGCCGCACCACACACAGGCAAAGTACCTACGCAGGGTACTACGCAGGCCCGTCCCTGCATAGTCCCCTGCACAGGGAACCCAAGCCCACATGGGCTGTGGTGGGGGTGGGCCCATGTGCCTCCCCCACCACAAATTTTTTTTTATGTAAAAAAACATTTTTTAGAAAATAAGCCCAATCGCACTTTTACGGTGACGGTTGTTTGGCCGTCAAATTTAACCTAGTCATTTTGTTGTGACGGCCGTATGACCGTCAAATTTAACCTAGCATTGGTTTTTCCCCTCTTTGGAGCTGATTTATTCCGGAGTCCGTAACTTGGGAATACGATATCATTTTTTGGCAAACGAGATATCATCGGAAAGTTGGTTTTCTCATCTTTCCAGTGGTGTGGGTCTCATCACTTCTTTTTTCTGTTGGTGCATTCTACAGCCAGTTGAAGATAGAGGGGCTATTTTCAATCTCAAGCTCATAACTTTTGATCGGTTTCTCCATTTTTTTCAATCTCAGTGGCGTTGGAACCATATTTCAGAGCTCTTCAGTTTCATCCATGCCATTTTTCTAGATTTCACTCCAAGTATATTTTATTCAATTATTTGTGTTTTCACACTTTGGTGGATTACCTAGACATAGTTGCTCTTGAAAAAATTTTGTTTGCATGGGATGCTTTGTTCTTGGCTGTTCTTGATGTATTTCTAGCATTTTATCCTTTGAGGACATTTTGAGCATCATTTGTAAGCTATCTTTTATGTAAACGCACTGAGATAAAGTGCCACACTATTGTACATGCATCTTTTGAGAATTTTGCACATAAGGTTGTGCCATATTTTGTACTCGCACTATTATTATAAAGTGCCATGAGGGGTTGTGTAGTTTGCCTTTGTTTTTCCATCACATCTTTGTCCGTTGAGTATCCCTCCATGATGACAGTGAATTCATACCATGGGGGGTTGTGTAGTTTTCCTTTGTTTGCCATCACACCTTTGTGTTCGGTGAGTGTCCCTCCACGACGACCATGGATCCATATGATTCTAGCCTCATGCATGTGTGCTTTGTTTTGCACACCACTTTTTCAGTTGCAGGTGCTATCTTGTGCACTTTCAGATGTTTCTTCTCCTTCATGCACTACAGGGTGTTTCACATCATTTCAGTGGATCTGTCAGGCTCTCCTAGTTCAGCATTATGGGGGGGTATTATATTGTTCATTCTAATTCTTCCTTGGTTTCACCTTGGAAGGAATCTTCCATTCTCAATTGATCAGTGTTTTAGACTATTGGTTCTTGTGCCATCTATATTTTTGTTCCAGGTGTTTTCCTTTGTTTGCCATCTGATTCGAGTAGTGTCGTATGAGCACTTATGCAAATTATTGTCTTCTTATTCCTGATCATCCTATCTTCAGTGGAGCTTCTTCAGCACCATAGCAGTCATCTTTCGATAGTTGTTTGCAGCTTCTTCTGCTTCAGTGATGTTCTTCTTTTTGGCATTCTACATCTCTTTTTGGAGTAGAGCTTTTTCCCATGAGGTTTTCTCTATTTCTCCTCTTTACAGAGATTTGGTTGTATTTGGGTACTTGATCTGGCCTAGTTGTCGGGACCCATGTTTTCCTTCTTGCATTGTAGTTACCTTTGCTTTTCTGCATTTGTTTGTAGCTGCACTGTTGCTCATCTTAAGGGGGGGTGTTAGAGTAAAGGTCTTAACTTAATTATGTTGATTAAGTTACCTTTATTCCCTTCTTAAGATTTCACGTTAGTTTGCATAAAGTGACATTTAATAATTATATTAATTATTAAATGTTATCCTATTAGGGCTTCTATTAGGGTTTTTCCTATTAGGGTTTTATTAGGGTTTGCATGATCTCCTTTTTATAAGGATTGATCCCATTGTATTTCATATCAATTCATTCTCTTATTCTCTCTGATATATACATTTTCAGTTTTCAGAGAACCCTTGCTTGTTTGTCTCCATCTCTTCTTTTGTGATAGGTTATTTGCATGCAGGTGATCTTCGGGGTTTGTGGTGTTGTATTTTCTCAACTCCTACAAAGTGGAGATACCTAGATGAGGCAAGAGTAAAGTGAAGCAAGGAGATAATTTCTTGTGAAGATGGATTTTTTGAGAAGGTTTTTGCAGATAGAGAATTCACTGAAAGAGCAAAAGAGAAAAGAGGAAAAGGAAAAGAAAAAGAAGAAGGATCAAGAGATGAGAGAATGGAGGCAAGAACTAAAGGAAATAAGTACGAGGATAGAAATATTTGAGGATGAGTTGGAGCACTTACAATCTAGTTAGCACTTACCAATTAAGAGAAGGGTCGCATGGCCTATTGAGGAGATTATGTTGAAGATAAAACAAGAGAGAAATCAAGCTAAGAAGATGAAGTCCCTAGTGAAGGTAGAACAAAGTAAACAAGTTGAAGAGATTGTTGATGATGAAGAGTTCAAGCAAGTGGAAAAAGAAGATCATTTAGAGGTTGAAGACTTTGAAGACATGAAGATAGAAAATGTAGAGGAAGATTCAAAGGTAAAGGTAGAAGAAGATGATGGAGTGATGTCTAAATCTGATAAAGAAGAGGATGAAGATGGAATAGATTTGTTACCAAGGTATGATGATGAAATGTTTAGTTGATTGTTTCAGGATGAGACTAATGCCATTTTAAATTTTCTCCATGTAGAAGTTTGTGATTATGATGAAGAAACATATGTAAAAATATCTTGGTTGATAGGGCGAAAGGAAAATCAAGGCATAGAGTGTATGGATGACTGTGAACATGCACTGGATGATAAGATGATAGGGAGACACATTTTTCTTATTGTGTTCTTGATATCAAGGAAGAAAAAACCATGAGTTAAGATGAAGATACAAGTGTTTGTGATTGCAGGTGATAGTGAAGATTCATTTATTTTTGTAGGTGCTTTATTTTATGCTAACTCAGGGGACAAGGTTTTTCTTCAAGGGGTGTATGGTGCAGGAGCACCAAGTTGCTTTCAAGCCTCCATGAGGAAATTTGTAAATAGTGGTTCTATTTTGTGTATTAGGTTTTATGATAAGGTTTATCAAACCATTTTAGAGGTGTTTGAGTCACAGGAAGTCATATTTTAAGTCATTTGTCAAATAAAATTTAATGTTGCTCCATATTGTAAAAATTGTAAAAGTTGCTCAAGAAAGTTGTCAAGGAACTTGTCAAAAGTGTCATTAAGGTGTTTTTTCAACAAAAAACTCAAAATTTGGTTAAATATTGTTGTTGTTCATTGAAAATGTATAAAGATACCCTCAAAAAATTGAATTGGGGGTTGGAGACATTATTTTTGAAGTTTGATGAATGACAACCTCAAGTTTTGAGTGCATTTTCTGATTTTTACATTGTTTCTAGGAAGAAGTTGTGTTTTGTATGGCCTGTTATGGACTCAAATAATGAGGTATCATATATGTATGGAAATATATATGTTTCTAGTTTCCAATTATTTTTGTCTCATTTAATTTTATTGAGGTTTGTGGAAGATATGACTATTTTGGTGAGACTACCTATTCTAACAATATTGTGCATTCAAAGATAACAAGTTTCCACAATCCATATAGTTAATTGCAAAGGATTTTTGGATTCAATTGTGTGTAATTTTTTGCATCAAATTACACACAATCGAATCCAAAAATCCTTTGCATTTAATATTGTGCATAATTTACAGTTTGAAAAATGTTATGGTATTGATTGTAAAGTCTATATTTTGGATCTGAAACCAATTGGATTTTTTTATATGTGAATTTAATTTCATTTGATTCAAGTCTCATCAAATTTCATTAAGATTTGAATAAGTTATGATCATTTTTGTGAGGGTAGGTCTGAACCCTATCTAGGGTTTGCAGTTTTGGGAAAAATGTAATAACTTTATTGTCCACCAGTGGATCTTTATAAACATTGGAAGGAAAGTCTATAATTATTTTATCTTCAATCTCACTAGAGTGATTGACTTAATTATTTTCATTTTTGAAGTTATTAATGGTTGTTTTTTGCATTTAATTATGGGTTGTTGTAGTTATGTTTCTAATGTGACATAGAATGACTAATAGCATGTGTTATACAAATATTTCTTTGGATTATTGTTGAAGGTTTGTGAGATATTTTTTTGAATCCTCCTAGCTCTACATAAATTAGGTATCAGAGCTAGAAGGCTCTAATAAAAGAGAGTTTGTGGTTTGTGTTGTGGTTTGTGTAGGTTAAAAAGAACCTAGTTGTTGTCAAGAGATTAGGGAGAGAAAAGTGGAGATACCTAGGTGAGGCAAGAGTAAAGTGAATCAAAGAGAGACTTGCTTGTGAAGATGGATTTTTTGAGAAGGTTTTTGTAGATAGGGGATACACTGAAAGAGAAAAAGAGAAAAGAGGAAAAGGAAAAGAAAAAGAAGAAGGATGAAGAGATGAGAGAATTCAGGCAAGAACTAGAGGAAATAAGTATGAGGATAGAAAGATTTGAGGCTGAGTTGGAGCAATTACAATCTAGTTGACACTTACCAATTAAGAGAAGGGTCACAACGCCTATTGAGGAGATTATGTTGAAGAGAAAACAAGAGAGAAATCAAGCTAAGAAGATGATGCAGAGAAAGGGATTCACAACTCAATATTCCATTCACTTGAAAAATTCCATAAAATTATTCATCTCAAAAAATGATTAAGTGCATTCTAGATCACATTGGAAACCTTCTCATGGTAGCCCATGATTCAATTCACCAAACTACCATTTATAACTTCCACAAAATTACTAATAAGTCCAATCTATTCAATGAGATTGAAGATAATATAATTATAGACCTCCCTTCCAATTTGTATGAAGATCAAATAGTGGAAAATATATTTATTGCATTTTTCCCAAAACTACAAACCCTAGGCAGTGTTCAAACTAGGCCGTACAAAACACAACTTCAGCCTGAAAACAATGTAAAAATCAGAAAATGCACACCAAACTTGAGGTTGTCGTTCATCAAACTTCAAAAATAATGTCTCCAAACCCCCAATTCAAGTTTTGGAAGGTGTAATTATACATTTCCAGCCAAAACCAACTATTTTCAACCACCTTTCAACTAATTTGTTGACAAAACACCTTAATGACACTTTTGACAATTTGCTTGACAACTTTCTTGAGCAACTTTTACAATTTTTACAATATGGAACAAATTTAAAAATTATTTAACACATGACTTCAAATATGACTTACTAAGACTCAAACACCTAATAAATGGTTTGATAAACCTTATTATAAGACCCAATACATAAAATAGAGCAACTATTTACAAATGGCCTCATGGAGGCTTGAAAGCAACTTGGTGCTCCTGCACCAAAAGATGAAGTCCCTGGTGAAGGCAAAACAAAGTGAACTAGTTGAAGAGATTATTAATGATGAAGAGTTCAATCAAGTGGAAAAATAAAAGCATTTAGAGGTTGAATGCCTTGAAGACATGAAGATAGAAAATGAAAAAGAAGATTCAAACATAAAGGTAGAAGAAGATGATAAAGTGATGTCTAAATCTGATAAAGACGAGGACAAAGATGGAATAGATTTGTTACCAAGGTATGATGATTAAATGTTTACTTCATTGTTTCATGATGAGACTAATGCCATTTTCAATTTTATCCATGTAGAATTTTGTGCTTATGATGAGGCAACCTATGTAAATATATTTTGGTTGATAGGGAAGATGGAAAATCAAGGCATAGAGTGTATGGATGAGTTTGAGCATGCACATGATGATAAGATGATAGGAAGACACATTTTTCTTATTGTGTTCATGATATCAAGGAAAGAAAAACCATGGTTTAAGATGAAGATATAATTGTTTGTGATTGCAGGTGATAGTGAAGATTCATTTCTTTTTGCAAGTGCTTTATTTTATGCTAACTCAAGGGACTCGAGTTTTTTCTTCAAGAGGTGTATGGTGCAGGAGCACCAAGTTGATTTCAAGCCTCCATGAGGCCATTTGTCAATAGTTGCTCTATTTTGTGTATTGGGTCTTATAATAAGGTTTATAAAACCATTTTAGAGGTGTTTGAGTCTTAGGAAGTCATATTTTAAGTCATTTGTCAAATAATGTTTAAAGTTGCTCCATATTGTAAAAATTATATAAGTTGCTCAAGAAAGTTGTCAAGCAACTTGTCAAAAGTGTCATTAAGGTGTTTTGTCAACAAAACAATCAAAATTTGGTTAAATATAGCTGGTTTTCATTGGAAATGTATAAATACACCCTGAAAAATTCGAATTGGGGGTTGGAGACATTATTTTTGAAGTTTGATGAATGACAACCTCAAGTTTTGTGTACATTTTCTGATTTTTACATTGTTTCTAGGTTGAAGTTATGTTTTTTACAACCTAGTATGGACTCAAATAATGAAGTATCATATATGGATGGAAATACCATTGTTTCTACTTTCCAATTATTTTTGTCTCATTGAATTGTATTGATTTTGTGGAAGATATGACTATTTTGGTGAGATTGCCTATTCTAACAATATTGTGCAGAGTTTATAGTCTGAAAAATGTGATGGTATAGATTGTAAAGTCTGTATTTTGGATCTGAAACCAATTTTATTTATTTCTATGTGAATCTAATTTCATTTTCTTCAAGTCTCATAAAATTTCATTAAGATTTAAATAAGTTATGATCATTTTTGTGAGGGCAGGTCTGAACCCTGTTTAGGGTTTGCAGTTTTGGGAAAAATATAATAAATTTCTTTCTTGCCGTTGGATCTTCATAAAAAGTGGAAGGGAAGTCTATAATGATATTATAGTCAATCTCACAGAGAGATTGGATTTATTAAGTTCTTTGTGGATGTTATTAATGACTATTTTTTGTATTAAATTGTTGGTTGTCGTAGTTATGTTTCCAATGTGACATAGAATGACTAATAGCATGTGTTATACAAAGATTGATTTGGATTATTGTTGAAGTTCTGCAAGATATTTTATTTAATCCTCCTAGTTTTGCATCAAAAGGAAATTAGCCATGTACTGTTTACTCACCTTTTTGGTTGATTTTGCTTGTGAGATGGTTCATGCCTTGCCTCACGTGTTTTGTTGATTCGTACAAGTTTTATTTACCCTTTCAGTTGTGTTGTGTTTCTCTAGTTGTAGAAGGGGGAGTAGCTCTCAATGGGGTCCAACACACAAAGTGGCATCTAGGACAACCCATGTGGGAGTTCCTTAGCTAAGAGATAACATAATTAATAAACTAGGGATTGGGTAGAATTTAACTCTAATCAAGATAATTGGGTGTCTCACCCATGCCTATAGCACTCATTCAGGCTAAGGATAGGTTGAGAAGGCTTGGTTGGAAAGATAAATTTCCTTGTCCTCACAAAATGAAAATTGATCCCACATGTGTCACCCTATGGGGTCGACGTCTAAAGTGAGACTATCAGGAAAAAAATAGATGGGGGTCGACATCTAGTGAGAGACTGTGAGGACAACCCATGCTAGGACCATGTGATAACACTCTCCCCTACTACAACCTTGCATTCCCTTGGCTTGTATTTCCTTTCTATGATTGTGTATTCCTCTGGAAGTGGTGTTGTTGTCATGTAATGTTGTATTGTACTTGTACATTGGAGTCATGTTAGCCCTTGTGTCATCTTCTACCTCTTGACTATTTGTGGTGGGACCTTAATGCTATCTCCTAGCATGAGGGGTGGACCTTAGGGTTCCACATAGTCGGGTGGAATGTTCCTTGTACTCCATTGGGTTCCCTCACTTTTTTCGTGTTTGTGGTGACTACTCCTGGATATGAAGACTTCTTCACTTGTTCCAAATCAAGAGGATTATAATCCATTTACTTATATTTTACCATAAATCTATTGTATCATGTATATACTTCTAATGTACTCTCCTCTCTCATTCAAGGAGACAATGATGTATTAATGTACCTAATTGTAAACTCTCTCTCTCTCTCTCTCTCTCTCTCTCTCTCTCTCTCTCTCTCTCTTTTAATGGTAAATGTAATGGATGTTATTATCAATTTAATGATCTTTGATGTTATTATATTGTTTGCATGAAATGGGTAATTCATATTAGTTGATGTTTAAAATGTGATGATTAAATGGAATTCATATTGTTGAGAAAATTTATTTACTGTAATGGTTTACAATTCTTGTTAGTTTAGTGAATGGGATTCAGGTAGCATAGACACATACCTTAGAGGAATTAGGTTACAATTTATGTTAATGTTTAATTTTCAATCGTGTGAATGTTGCACTTTAAAAAATAAAAAATTGTATTGTTATCTTAGTATTTTAGTGTGTTGTCCTCTAGGGTTCTATGGCGGGGCATTACAATGAAGTTGTTGGATCTCATCATGGTGCTCTTTATAGCTCCTTGTTTCTTGATTTGATAGCCATGGCTAAGAAATGAAATTCTTTACACATAAAAAAGAGTCTCACATCATAACAAAAAATCCTAGAAAGATCGACCTAGTTCCTATTATGACTAAAAATCTTCTTTTCTGAAACATAGATTCTCTCTAAAGTATTCATGTCATTCGTGCATCAGGATAAGAAAATTTAAGACCTTATCATGATAGAATCCTTTTAAAGGTATAAATAATATCCTACTAATCTTATAAAATGAGGATAAGACAACTTTATTAGTTTTCTCTTTAAATAATTTTCAATCTTTTAAGACCTAAGATTGCACCAAGACTATTAACCTTTTAAGGACATCATGTTATTTAGCTATTTAGGTCTAAAGAGAAAAACATACTAACATTAACAATTATAAATATATCAAGTGTAAACTCTAAAATTGTAAATAACTATAATTTATAGTATTTTATAAAAATGTTAAAGAAAAATATTAAATGTTACACCATTTAATGTTTGTGCAAGTATCTTACTTGAATTAGAGATTAAAATGGAAAGTCGGACAAAGTATGGATAAATGTGCACTAAAAGGTCCAAATATAATATATTTACATTTATTTATG
Source organism: Sequoiadendron giganteum (assembly GCA_007115665.2). Lineage (NCBI taxonomy): Eukaryota > Viridiplantae > Streptophyta > Pinopsida > Cupressales > Cupressaceae > Sequoiadendron > Sequoiadendron giganteum. The sequence continues at coordinate 44,407,070 of CM021106.1, forward strand.
ATATCCTAAGAATCATTAAGTGATCATGTGTATGCCAAACTTTGAACCCATTTAGTTCAATAAACCTTAGAAGAAATTATCTTATATTATTATATCTAATAGAATTTATCTATGTTACATTTTTTGGATCATATTATTTCCCTAAAGGATATTCAATTTGTTTTTTTCTCTATGAAATTTAATAAAATTACAAGTTTTGATGATTTCCCTACTAGATTTTATTAGATAGATTATGGAATCATATCAAAGATGACTTTTATATGATCCATTTGGTAGCTCGTTAAAAATAATATTTAGGTCCAAACATTAACAAATGATTAATGGGTAAGTGCAAGAAGTTGGGTCCACGAAGAGGGGAAGTTTTAGCCCCAAAAAAATTTCTCACACGAAACACATATGTGTTTTTAAAAAACGCATACTCGTTATGGATCAGATACCCGATCCTAAATCCATAATGCATACACGTTACAATTAGGGGACACGAACCTAAAATGCATGCACATTATTAAATGTATACGCGTTCATAACACGTACGCATTTTGGAACGTGTACGCATTTTGGAATGCATATGCATTTTGGAACACATACGCATTATGAACGCACACGTGTTTTTGAATGCGTATGTGTTTCTAACAAATATTTAATTTTTTAAATAAGCGATTGTGAAAATTCATTTTCACAGTTGAGTTTTGTGGGCAAAAGTAGAAGTAGATCACGTACGCATTTTGGAGGGCCAGATTTTTCCAAAATTTCACTATCACCTCCTCTCGTCGACACACCTGACCTCAGCGACCTCCAAGTTGGTTGAATTCTACAATATTTTTGCATTATAATTGCTATTTAGTTATTTTTGTTTTATAATTGCTATTTAGTTATTTTTGTTTAGTTTGTTTTAATTTAATATTTAATAGTTTTTAAACTGCATTTAATTAACCAAAAACATCAACGAAACAAACAACATAAAATTCTAAATTGAAAACCAAAAAAAAACCTAAATTTGACACATTTAATTTTGAAATTTGAAAACCCTAAACCGCAGGTTCTAAAAAACTAATTTACCCAGACCATTAATCCTTGGACCTAAACCCTAGAAAACGTAAATTGAAACCTTAGAAAACATAAAGTAAAACCCTATTTATAGGTTAAAATTAGGTTAAAGCTAGGGTACAATTAGGGTTTGGCTTAAACTTTAATATATATTATAGTTAGATTTAAAAATTAAAATTAGGGTTATGATTAGGTTTACTTGTTTAATATTAAAGAATTCAATTACCTGCTTCTAGGGTTCAATTAAAGTTGGAGTTCAATTAGGGTTAAAATTTATTCTAGGGTTAGGGTTCTAAGATAAATATTCGGGTAAGGGTTGAGGTTAGGGTTTGTATTCAACTAGGTTTAGAGTTAGGGTTATATTTTTATTATGGTTAAGGTTAGGATTATGAAATTATGAATTAAAATTTAAGATCAAGGTTAGGGTTGGAGTTAGAATTAGCCCGTTCAATTGGTGTAGGGTTCTAGGGTTGGGGTCAAAATTAAATTAAGAGTCTAGGGTTAAATGGTTGTAATTTTGGTGAGAGTTAAACAGTCAATCAATATTTAATTAGGTTTGTGATTAAAAGGTTTATATGCAATTAGGGTTAGTGTTCAACTCAGGTTATGATACCCGATTTAATTACAATTAGGGTTAGAGTTCAAGTTAGAATAAATTAGGGTTCAAGTTATAATTAGCCTGTCTATGGTTCAAGTTAGAATTAGTGTGATAGGAATTCTAATATAAGGCAACATATCCCTAGATGAAATCATATTTAAAAAAATTCCTAATCTATATCAATTAAATTTTTTATCATAAACTTGAAAAATAAATCTATTAGCAATGTCTTCTTGAACCGAATTTTCCAATTTTGCATCTCTAACAATTATTTTTCTAATCTATTATTTAACATTTTCTTGTTCAACTTTTTCTTCTATGTGTTGATTTTTTTCTTAAACATATTCAAATTGTTTATATGAACATATTCAATATGTTCAACTTGTTCTTAAACTAGAACACAACTTAAGAGGATGCAACAAATTCATTTACAAATACATATGCACAATGCATACAATTTAAATCAATATATATTAAAAAATCCCTTAAAAAAATATATCATGTGCATATATATTGGGCCCATTACACCCTAAATCATAGAGAATTTCCCTCAATTTTTTTATGATGTTTGTAAAGGTTGTTCTATTCTAGGGTTTTGTTGTCATTAAAATCCATACTCTAGTAGTTTTTTAGTTTTGAAACTATTTATTTGAGCCATTATCCCTGTACTTAGGTACTTAAGTTTTTTATGGTTTCATAAGGATTTAAAAATCATGAATACTAGTGGAAATTTTTAAAACACAGGGTTTTAGTCTTATTTCTTCAATTTATGTTTCTCACAATCTTAGTTTTCAAAGAGTTTATTTACAAAATTATATAACAATGGGGTCTTTAGGTGTGATCAACAAATTTTATTTCTAGTAGTGATAATTGTGAGGTATCACAAGACAATGCATTTCCCTCAATTTGTTATAACAACCATAGAATTTTAGTCATAACATATTGAATTTTCATTTCCTTCACTCTTGATTCAACATAATCTAGGTCGATTGTTACCATTTTGTCAAAGGGGGTCCTAGAACATCAACTTATAGATTTTCCTTCATTATTATCACTCAAAATTTTAAAAAAATCAAGAAATTAAAATGTATAAATCTAAATTCTATAATTGGTGAAGGATTGGGTTGCAAGTTCTTGGATTTGACCCTACCGAATTTGGTAGTTTGGCTTCCTTATTTCTTGCATAATTATTACTTTTAATCACTATACTTTTAATTTATTTGCATCCTTTAATTTCATACTATATTATTGTTTAATAATTTATTATTAAAATAATATTATTCTCATACCTTTTATGTCTCTCATATGAACAATATTTTGTGTTCTATGCTAACTCCTATTATCATTTCCCCTTTTCAAATACCATGATTCCTATGTTTCTATTATTATATGTTTAAATGTATCCTTAATATGTTTAAATATATCCTTATAACCAATTTTTTTAATTTCTAGATCTTAATGGTTATTGTTATTCTAATATACATATATAGTTCAAAATCCCCAAATCTTGAAATAGATGTCTACAACCTTATATGTATACATCATGAGCCATATAATCCTATCTATCAACCCTAAACCATAAAACCTAGATATCTTTCAAACTATATGTAAACTCCAAACCATACATAATCACATATCATTAATCAAGAAAACCCTAGACACTAAACCCTACATTCTAAAATATGAACACAAACCCTTACCCAAAACTCAAATTGTAAACCACAAACTTAAATTATAAATTTTAATGTGTACATGCTATGGATTTTTAATGAACATTGTGGATTTTTTAATGTTATAAATCAAATGGTCTTCAAATGAATTTTATTTTGAATTTGTGCACGTTCAATGTGATTTTTAAATAGTTCTTTCAAATTGTGTGCATTATTTAATTAGTTTGTTGATATATATTTTTTAATTGTTTAACATGTGCAGTTGCCATTTGGTCATACATTCACATGGATCCACTATTTAGCATAGAGGATTTTACGCCTAAACCACAAATTCCTGTAGATCCCATAGATCCAAACCCACCACCACAAGAAAACCCCATGCCTCCAAACCCTCCACCTCCTAACCCCCCACCCCCTATAGTAGACCAGGATTAGTTGAGAGAGAGCATTAGGGAAAATCTTATGGTGATTCAAAAAAATATAGATCTGATAAAAAATGAGCCTAGAATTCCTCCTCATCTCTCACGGTCAAACTATTATCGATTCTGTTCAATCTATTGATGCAAACCTAGATAGGTTCCATCAATGGAGAGAAGAGAGGAGACAATTCTATGCAGATGGATTGTCTTACAAAGAAATTAATGACCTTAAAATTACCAAACAAGCCATGTGCCAGTATTGTTTTAACCCCCAAACTAGCCAACCAATTCCACCCACCAAAAAATGGATTTCAATTTTATGGTGTAGGCACCCCCAGATAGCTACACATTTTTGGGATAGATGGTGGATGGTTTTTGATACTCCACAACATGAAAATTCTAAGGTGCCCCTATACTTTTTGAGAAAGTTATGGGTAGAGTTTAAATTGGGTTTAAAACCCAACTATTTTGATATGAGGTCATTTTAGGGAGTTGGGTGTGGCATGCCCCAACATAGATTAGGAGCATGTGTTGATCCTCAATGACATGCCAATTGATCCTATTGTTCCTCCTCCTTCTCTTGGTGTTCTTGTTGCATTTCAGCAACAAACCATGCTATCGACATTAGGAGCATTGAGTTCACTTTCAGGACATCTCACTCATCAAACTTCACACGTAGCGGCTAAAGTGGTCAATAGAGAGCATGGAGGCTCGAGCAATAGGAATACTCAAGCATCCACTTCAGGTGACCCACATGCATTTGAGACAGAGTCATTTATGGATTTACTATATTCTAAGCATCATCTTACACAGGTATGTTCATCTTTTGAACTTAATTTTTCTTTTTGGAATGTACAAAATTCATGTTTAAATAATAACATAAAATTATATATATAATACAATATTAATTCAATAAGTGTTTGGTGTAGACGCATGATTAGACAATGCCTAAAACTCAAAATGATCATGTCTATATGTCGAGTGTTGTAGATATGGGCTCACCTTTTGGTCAGGTACTTAAACCAATATATATTAAATTTAGTTTGTGTGGATATATATCTAATTTATTTTGAATGTTTACACATAATGTGTGATTGATATATATTATATCTAGATACAAGGAGGTCAGATGAGCATGCCTAGTGCTGACCAACCACAAGTTGTGGTGAGCACTCCTAAGTCATCATCAACTCAGGTGCATTCTTTCAAAAAGTTTGTTAAGTTTGAATTAAATACACATCATAGATCTAATTTAATTTTTACATTTACATACACATGCATGAATGATCTATACAAATTGTTGTACATCTATATGTAGGGATTTCATGAGATACCCATTGTAGGTGCACCTGAGACATTGTCAACATTTATGCATGGGAAATCTCAAGTGCGTGATCTCGAGGTCATATCTTTCGAGGTTGTAAACTTTACTAAATATGCTATACAGTTTTTACATTTACATACACATGCATGAATGATCTATACAAATTGTTGTACATCTATATGCAAGGATTTCATGAGACACCCATTGCAGGTGCACTTGAGACATCGTCAACATTTATGCATGGGAAATATCAGGTGTGTGACCTTGAGGTCATATCATTCGAGGTTGTAAAATTTACTAAATATCCTAAACAATTTTTACGAATCTGTTAAATATATATATATATATATATATTCGAGGTTTTAACATATTGATTGCTTTATATGAATATGCATGATATAGTAGATCAGGCATTTGGATCTTCTCAAGTGACAGTTATGCTACCTGTTGAACAAAATATTCCAGTAGATTCACATGATCATATGGTAATTTATGCATCTACTAAAAATCATTTTTATTGTATTTACTAGATATTTAATTATATTTTTTATTTTTTATCCAAAAGTTTATATTTTTAGGTTTAAATATATTTAATTATCTAAAAAATTATAAATAAATTTAAATCTAATTTCAAATTTCTTGTACTCTTTTACAACATGATGTAGGTATATCTAATCAACCTAGAACAAAGAGGAGACTTGATTTGATTGATTAGCCTAATAGTTAAATGGTTTTAAATTTTAAATAGACCAAACATCTCTAGTTTTATTTAAAATTTTATGTGTTGGACTTGACATTTACATATTTTTGTTTATTTATATCAGATGACTTTAATGGGATGATGTAATGTTCCCCTTTTGGCAGTGATCTTGTCATTAGCTCATCAACCTATCCCGGAATCCTGTAGGCTCATTGAGATGTTTCAAAGGGTTCCAATTTTGGAGGTTTTTTGATCTTTCCTCATTATTTACTATTTATAGTAAATACTATTTTTGGCAGTAAGTAGTTGTCAGCCTTGAGTTCATCACGTCATTGGAAGCAGTATTCAGTACTAAGCCTTGGCTATTTAAAATATTGTTTTAATGAATTTCTACATTAAAGGGCAAATTATTCTAATTTGCAGTTGACCCCTTGGCCTAAGGCATTAAATTAAGCTGTTTTGAAAAGGGGACTTGAGAGTGGCACCACATGAAGAAGTTAAAAGGTTTTCTTTTATTAATTCCTCATTATCTCAAGTGGGGGCATATTTTTGAAGAAGTCATTTTATTTTTGGAAATTTGAAGAGACTTGGCTATTGGCGTACCTTCTTGGGGGACTTGAACAGTTTCCTATCTTCCTTTAAAAGTAAGGCTTGGCTCTAACATTGTTCATCCATTATTTTGCTAAAGTTATGCTGTCAAAATGATTTATCATTTTCTACTTCGAGGAATTCTGACCTCCTAGTTCTTCATTCAATTTCGTGTTTGCAAGACAACACCTAGTTGAATTATTGCTACTTCTCATCTAGACTAGAAGATTGTGTTTCAAGGTGAAAGTTTGATGTATATTCTAGTTTTTCAGTTGTTGTTTGCATACAGCTAATTATTGTTTTTGCTCATGGTTAATTGTATGAATTTTGTATTGTTCTGGGCATTTGATAATAATACTCCTAAGGTCTAGCCGACCATCTCCAAGAAATTTTGGACTTTATTTTGAAGTGTGCATTTTTATATTGAAAATCGCCCCTCTCAAGGGTCGCACCATTCATCTTTGCATTGGGAAGTGTGCCATTAGTAATTGCAGGTGTTTGGATCTTTTTTCTGGGTTTCAACAAGGGTGCCTATCTCCCAAATGATCTATGCTTTGATTTCATGCATATCAAAGGTACTTTGATTGAGTTGTGAGCAATTTTCAAATTTTCTGTAGTTGCTGATATACATTTCCAGAATTAGAGTTTGCTGATCAAAATTAAAAACAATTGTTGTTTTCTATCTTTCTTCTTCTTTTCTCATTATATTCTGATAGAGAGATAATGTATGACAAGGTGCTTGAATATTGGTGAAATTGGCATTGTAAAATTGCAGCCTTCTCTTTGTACAAGCTGCTAACAGTAGTACTATTTTTAGTTTGATTATTGCTGCTCTAATTAATTAATTTCACACTAGCACCCCTGGATGGTCTACCGCCAGTGAGGAAAATCTGTTATAACACATTTCATACCCACTTCAACTGGAGAATTCCCATTCAATGGATGCCTGCCGCAACAGAAGAAGTTTAATGTTGTAATATTTTCCCCCCACTGTTTGGTGGTAGAGTGGAAAGTTCATTGGCTGGTTATCCACCTTGTTGTTATTTCAATTCAGCAGTAGTACTCCACCATATGTTAGCACCTTGCCTGCAAAGGGATCTTGAGTGCACATCCTTGGTGTCGAGTTTAATATTTCTCTTTCAATAGAATCTTGTACTTGTTGATTCAGTAGATCCTAGGGATCCTCTGACCATATGCTCGCCCCTCCTCCTTAAGTGGTTTTAGGGCGCATTCTTATTTAGAGTTCTTTAATGTACATTTTGGTTATGCTAACCTTAACGAGTGATTGATTCTATTGTAAATGTTTGGTTTAAAAATTAAAAAAAATTGAGAGAGAATATTTGAGATGATTATATATATGCAGTCAATTATGATCATGTTATGTTCATTTTGATGATTATATGCACTCATACATATGTATATCTAGATATTTTATCTAATTTTCAAGTAATACATGCAGTATATAAATTCTTATCTCTACAATCAAATTTCATAAATATATAATTTATCACATGGTTAAAGGTGAAAAATTAAAATATTCCTTAAATAGTTTAGATTATATTCATAATAAATTAAGAGCACGTAATTTTAACTATTTTCCAATTCTAGAAAATATTTGAACAATTATATGAAATGTGTAATCTATAAAATTGGAACGAGATTTTTAAAAGGTTACTAATAAGTTCATTGAAAATCATACAACTATACAACATGATGAAACATATATGTGTGCACATGTATATCCAATTATATAGCCTATCAACTTTTACGTGAAGACCAAAAATTGATATTTACATAGTCTCTTGATAAAATAATTTTTCAGTGATAATTGCATGGGAGATCAACTTGATGAGAAGCTACAAAAATAATTAATGTAAGCAGTTCTATAATTTTTTTTGAGTCATTTAATTAAATATATAGTAAAATTTACAAAATTGGATCTTATAAATTCCATACAAATTCAAATGATGTTTGCCATAGGATGGATGAAGGGGATGCATGTCATGAACCCTAGGGTATGGCTTAATGGGTCCTAAGAGGATGGATTAAGGGGAATTATGTGAGTGACTTAAGGGATGCAAGATTGTGGATTAAGGGTACATGTAAGAGGATATGACTTAAGGGTCCTTTAAAGGGATGTCTTAAGGGGATGCAAGAGGGTGGATTAAGGGGAGTTGATAGAATGTCTTAAAGGGTGTAAGAGGGTGGATTAAGGGGATGCATGTCATGAAACCTAGGATATGGCTTAGTGGGTACTAAGAGGATGGCTTAATGGGAATTATGCAAGTGACTTAAGGGATGCAAGATTGTGGATTAAGGGTACATGTGATTCTAAATTTGTTATTCTAAGCATCTCATGAACCCTAGAAACCCTAAACCCTAAACCATGTGACCTAAATCATAGGAGATCAACCCTAAACCATTAATCCATATAAATTTGTTACTCTAAGCATCTCATGAACCCTAGAAACCCTAAACCCTAAACCATGTGACCTAAATCCTAGGAGATCAACCCTAAACCATTAATCCATATAAATTTGTTATTATAAGCACCTCATGAACCCTAGAAACCCTAAACCCTAAACCATGTGACCTAAATCCTAGGAGATGAATCCTAAACCATTAATCCATATAGATTTGATATTTTAAGCATCTCATGAACCCTAGAAACCCTAAACCCTAAACCATGTGACCTAAATCCTAGGAGATCAACCCTAAACCATTAATCCATATAAATTTGTTATTCTAAGCATCTCATGAACCCTATAAACCCTAAACCATAAACGATGTGACCTAAATCCTAAGAGATCAACCCTAAACCATTAATCCATATAAATTTGTTATTCTAAGCATCACATGAACCCTAGAAACCCTAAAAACTAAACCATGTGACCTAAATCATAGGAGATCAACCTTAAACCATTAATCCATATAGATTTTTTATTCTAAGCATCTCATGAACCCTGGAAACCTTAAACCCTAAACCATGTGACCTAAATCCTAGGAGATCAACCCTAAACCATTAATCCATATAAATTTGTTATTCTAAGCATCTCATGAACTCTATAAACCCTAAACCCTAAACCATGTGACCTAAATCCTAGGACATCAACCCTAAACCATTAATCCATATAAATTTGTTCTTCTAAGTATCTCATGAACCGTAGAAACCCTAAACCCTAGACCATGTGACCTAAGGGGATGGCTTAAGGGGTGTTGAGAGAGTGACTTAAGGGGATGCAAGCGAATGGATTAAGGATAGATATACAAGGATATGGATTAAGGGGTCCTAATAGAATGAATTAAGGGGAATTAATAGAGATAATTAAAGGGGGTGCAAGAGGATGGATTAATGGTACATAAGAGGATGGCTTAAGGGGTTTTAAGAGAATGGCTTAAGGGGATATGAAATAAATTATAAAAATTTTATAAAATGACAATGAATTAAATTTAGTTTTATATTTATACTCTCAACTAAATGTATCTACAACTATATATAGTTACCTGTCTCTAGATTCAAATTCTGTTGTAATAAGAGTGCATCTACTCTATTTTTTGTAAAACATCTAGTATCAAGGGAGACCTGAAACAAAAATGATATAAAACTTTAATAAGGAAATGAATTTAAGGACAAATATATATGTCAATTAAATATATACATACAACTAGATATACTTACCAATATTTATTTACTCTGTTGTACCATCTGCATCCTCTCCTTTTTGTAACGCATCTATGATTGTCTCATGATCATCCATTGAAAGTGTCCATAAAAAATTATTAGCAGGCCTCCCGTGATATCTAGCTAGTTTTATATTGGTTACCAAAATCAAATTTGAATAATGTATAATCTTCTTGTGTCTTTCACAATCTTCAAATCCAAGCAAGCCATTCTTTCTTATCAACTATTTTCAAAGCCAGGTGCCAACAACAATGAATGAACCAGTTGGATACTTAAATTTATCATCATCCACTCTAAGATGTACCAACTTATTTTTCCTCAACACATCTAGCCAACCAATAATCTATGTCCTCTTCATTCCCCTCGGGTGCAACAACAACATACACATGTCCTACAAAAATAGGTAAAAAAATCAATAAAGAGAACGACTTATATTTAACTCATGTATATAAACATGCATACATATAAAATTCATCTCAATAAATAATATAAATTCTTGTACAAGATCAGAAACATGATCATAATCATCTGATGCGAATGCTTGATTATCTTCAATTATTGTTCCATGTTGAACATGTGTCGATGTAGGTGTTAAGGCTCTTTGTTGCCATTGTTCAACCCATTCCATATTTTCACAAGCCTCCCAATCACCTGCAATACAAAATTGACAAAAGCATGCCAACTCCCTTTTTCATATTGTCCATGTGTTTGCATTCAAACTCTTAAATGAATGCCATTTTGCAGATCCATTAATTGTTTCACAATCTTGTCGAGAACAAATATCATTTTCTTCAACTAACCAAAAGAAGTGGTGAATTATTGAGCTCTCACTTACTCTTGTAGATAATTTGGTATTGCACCAATCTACAATTGCACATGCATCTCTAAATTATGCAGCATCCTCAAATTTTAGTTGCTCTCTAGCAAGAGCTCTTTTCACACATGCACCTGCTCCATCGTGTTCTCCCTTACCATGACCAACTTAAAAAAAACTCCATATGTGTTGGATATTATTTTCCTTATGAACTCTATATAACCAATAAAACATCCTAGCATTTTTGAATTGACCTGTGCAATCATCTGACCATATGAGATGTTCTAGCAATTGAATTCCTCTTTCTTTTAAATTTTTGTAAAATATATCAAAACAATATTGAACAAACTCGGATGAATGTAATTGATTATCACTTACATAAAAATGGTACTCTCTCAAAAAAATTCTATTATCTTCTCTACTATCATTTGCATGTCTATAAACAATATGAACAAAAAAAACTACTTGCACTGAATTATAATACTGTGATTGAATTTATTCTTGTGGAGCAAGAGTATAATTTTTAGCAAAATCAACAACTGACAATATAGTTCCAATTGGGAATGTGTTTTTACATAAACAAAATTGATTATCAAGCCAATGAGCATACTGAGAATGTTGAACATATTTAGGTATAATCTTATCTTTAAATTCTTTAATAAATGCATGCACAGTAATTTTTTCCATAATTAGCTCACAACGTTTTCCAGTTTTTCCATCTTTTAAAGAATACTCAACATTTTTAAATTTTTTTACATTTACTAATTGTTGTCCAAATTCATTTAAACTAATTTCATGAATACATTCTCCTAATAATGAAAAGTTAGCACATCTATCACATTCTCCATAAATACATGATTTTAAATAAAATAAGTTTCCATTAGAGGGTTCACAAAATAAACCTAATATAAAATCTTTGATTCTTTCAGGTGGTATATTAATACCACAAATGTCCTGCATAATTTGGTTAACATGCAAAGTGCATCGTATATATAAAAAACTATCATAATAATAACAAAATTGTACATGAGTCTTACAACAACAAGAGATTCGTTACTTATTAATTCTAACATATTAAGGTTTACACTTTTCAAATGATCTTTGACTTATTTTAATATTCAATGGTTAGATTGAAGCATCTAAATTTTTATTTATATAATTCAGTTTGAGTCATATCTAAGAGATGCTTTGGATGAGGTACATGAATTTTGGAACCTACCCTTAATTTTAAGACATCTCTAATGTTAGGTGATACTCTTGTATTATCATGCCAAAATTTATTGATTAAAGATTTAATTTCATTAGTTAATTTCATGTCTCATCTTGGGAGTCTACCACTAAAACTCCAACATTGATTAATTTTAATTTGATCCTTTTCAATATTTTCTCTTCTTTTAGCAGCTCTAATCAAAGTTTTAGGATTTACTTTTATACATTTACTAATCTTACTTAACATTCTTTTATTTGAAGTTGCTTTATCAACTAAAGTAGTTGTTATTACACTACGAGCCACATTTTTATATTTAGATCAACTTTTCTTACCTATAAAATAAATAGCATTAGCAAGACTAGAAATGACTTGTTCTACTGAATCATCTTTCTTTTTTGGTTTTACAAAAATACCCAATTTTTTCATCACTTTTCTCATTTTTCACATTCTCATCAATTGCACCATGAGTTGACATTGGAATCCTAATTTATTTCTATAAAAAACATTTTATATATTTTATTTCCATAAGTTCTAATTTGTCTCCAAGAAATTTTACCACGAAGGTTATCTAACACATCTTTTTCAATTGTAAAAAAAACATTTTCACCTTCATCAATACAAGGGGTTTCATTTTCATTCACACAAGGGGTTTCATTTTCATTCACACAAGGGTTTCCATTTTCATTTTCAAATGTAAAAAGGATTTCATTCTCATTTTCATCAATATGAGGGATTTGATTAACATTTGCATTCTCATAAGATATATTTTCATCATTTTTTTTGTTTTTGCATTCTTTCAACCCTAGAATTATTGATATCATCAATGGTGTATCCAACTTCATCTAAACAAGAAAAATCAATATTATCAAGACTTGGGTTTGAAAAAATACCTGGAGAGATTGCTTGAATAGGTGCATTTTCCATATCATTGGGAGGTGCATTTGAAGACATACCTAACGTTGTTTGCATAGGTATATTTCCATATCATTCAAAGTTGGAGTTGAAGACATAGTTGAGTTTGTCTCCATAATTGCATTTTCTTCTATATTCACCATCTCCACATTTGCATCATCTACATTCATTTCATCATTCATGACTTTCTCTTCAACATTCATTGAACTAGATGCTTCCAAATTTTTCATTTTGACGAATTCTTTCTCTTCTATCCTTTTGTCTTTTTGCCTCCATATCTTTATTTGCTTGAATTTCTTCGGGTGTCATTGACTTTCTACACTTTTTTCTTTGTCTTTGCTTTGATCCCATGGTTACCAAACCCTTTTTGATGAAAAAAAAATTATTTACTTGTACATAACCAATTTTCAAATTTTCATCTCCTTCAAATATTCAAATAACACTTTGTACTATGAAGATCCTTTCTTCTTTGAACTTTGAAGTACACAAAAATATCATGAATACATCCAAAAACTCTTTTTTTTGAATCTTTTTGTAAATTATTCTTGTACTTGATTCCACTTTAGACAATTCAACCTCCACTTGAATTTTCAACCAATTTGCAATAGAATATGCCCTGCACAAGAGAAATTTGCAATAAAAAATACAAAAAATGGAGCTTTCGGGCCATACTACAGAAAAAGAATGTTGCAGGAAAAACATGTTGTACCAAGAAATTTCAAAATAGGGAAAATCGGCTATATTAGAAACGTGTACGTGTTATGCAACACATACATGTTCTGAAAGTAGAATGTGTACGCATTACTTTTACCCAATGGGTAAAAACATAATGCATACGCGTTATGAAATGTGTATGTGTTTCATTTCAATAACGCTTACACATTTAAGTAATGCATACGAGTTATTTAAAATTTTGTTTCCCAACTTGCCTGCAGCCTTGGTTTTAGGCTCGGGAAAGGCTTGGCAATCCGAGCCTTAGCCTTTGACCCGCAACTAATAAACTAAGGCAGATTGAAGAAGAATGTTCAACTTTGACAATATGGCTGATGATTTTTTTTTCTGAATCAATCTATAAAATTAAAATCCATTACAGAACACGATGTCTAGTTTTTAAATATATAATATTTATTAAGATTGGATTATATTTTCTATTTTTTAATTAATTTAAAAAAAAACTAGTCCTTAAACTTGAAATATCAGACTTTTTTTGTTTTTTAATAACTTTTTTTTGGTTAAGTTTTTTGTAAACAAAATTATATGACATCAATCTTCAGATAATTCTTTACATAATGATTTTTTTTGTTTTTTCAAAAAATGTTTAGTTTAGGTCAAATTATGTTATTCGTACACGTTGATTTTTAAAAACAGCAATTAAGGCCAATACAAATTTAATAAAAAAAAAAAATATTCAACAAAAAATTACAAAAAAATTCCTCATCAATCTTCATGTTGTTAGCTCTCTTTCCCTAAAAGGAATTAGCAAAATACTTTTATTTGAGTAAAAAAGTGTTGTCTGTACACGTGCATGGTATGGTAAAAAAACAAGGACTTTTAAATAGTGGTTTTTATAGATCCTTATCAAAATTTAATTTCTGCAATCTGGGTATTTGAATAATTTACATATTTATAAACTAGATTCAAATTTCTAAATTTCATAATACTGACTTTTTAAAACATTCATTGTGTAAGTGCCTCAATTTTTCAGTCCAAGTGTGACAAATTCTGAAAAACAGCAAAAACACTTCCACTTTTGAAGCTTTTTGTGGACCCAACTTCTTGCATCAGCCCTAATCTCATTTATAACTAAAATTAAAAATAAAAGTATCATTTCTAGTTGGAGACCAAATACTTTATTAAATACCTCCTATAAAATTATCATAAAAGAATTAGCTATCAAAATTAAACCTATGGTCTAGGGTATTGTTATAGTTGAATAAAATTTATTAATTAAAGGCATATATTCTTTATAATTTAATTTTGGTTTGGAAAACTCTTGAATGAGCCCAAAATTCAAGCTAAAATCCTTTGCTAGTTAAGTTAGATTTTGATAAAACCTATGACTAAATTTTCAAGAATTTCATCATCTAAATTCTATAATGGCTAAGTTTTAGGCCTAAGATGCAAAAGCATGTCCAAATATTGTTCCAAGATGCAAAATTTCACCTTTTTATTATTAATTCTTTATTTAGCTCATTTTAATTACAATGGTCTGGATGTCCTTTAACCCCCTTATTATATGTTCTTGTAGTTGATGCTTTGGAATATCCTTTCCATAAATCTAATCAAATGGACCTTATAAAAGATATATATCTTCTACAAAATGAGGTGGTTATAAACTCACATTTTTTTTATGACATGTTATTTTTGTAAAATATTGATTAAAGAATTAAAGAATACCTTCAATATCCTAAATTTCTATTTATTTGTATTTGGATCAAAATTAGCATATAAAAAAATGAATTTATTATGTCTCAATGTGCTCTTCTTCCCAAGTGGATTCTCAATGAGTGGAGGAAAATTAAATATGGGGAGATTACTAGACATTTTGGAATTCCTTTTGGTGTGGGGATCCCTCTTTTTATATGTGAGATTGGATCCTAAATAGACTTAAGAATAATTCATTTAACTGGGAAACACTTTCTTATCTTTGTCTAGTAAATCTCAAGTATCCAAAAAAAATTCATTGTCGCTTTTGGATATTACTTGGTTTGTGTGATGACATCTAAGAAAGACTATGAAGAATCTAAAAAAATCATTATACATTTTCTTTCATCTAAATGGGATGGTATTGTTGGATTCATTTATTCTTCTTGGTCTCAACACATTTAACCAAAATATAAGGGTGGTTTGGGAGAAATAAACCCAAAAGTTGAAGGGTTATGCATGGATGCAAAGTGGATTATTAGAGTTGCTAAAGGGAGTGAACCATGAAAATCCTTATTTTTCATTGAATCATCCAAGCTACGATAAACGAAAAATGGAAATTAGTGAATTGGTAAGATAAAATCACCATGTCTCCTTTTTTTAAAATCAAGGCTTCCTTTCCTTTATAGTCCATTTGGAAAGAATTGCAACATGTTTATAAATTTTTAGCATGACTTCAAATTTTCTTCTTCATCAATTTGGTGGAATAAACTTATTACTCATCATAGTCAAATACTAACTATTTTTTTCCTAGACATGCCTATTCATTGTATAAGAAAGGTGTTCAACAATTTAAATATATTTTAGGATTTTAATGCATTTCAATGGATTTCATTTTTAAAAAAAAGAACATTATAGGTTGAAATTCATGTATTAAATTTTTTTATATTTATGCAATCATTAGTCCCCCTTGAGATATTTATGAAAATGTGTACAACTAGGGAATATAAATTTTTTAAGGATTAGAAATGGTCATTCTCTAATAATTTTAATTATCTTATTTTAAATGAAGCCAATATTCAACCCCTTCCTCATTGTACTATCTTATCTAATCTCAATAATAAATAGAAATAAAAAATTAGAAGATTCCAAAATATGGATCAAAATGAGTACACAAATATGGAAATCAAAAGATGACATGAAAATGCAAGTGTTCACCTAAAAAAAATTATATTATAAATTACTTGTTGCAGATAGAGTGACATGCATTATGATTCAAAAAATTAATGCATTTGAATGGATTCCATCTTAAAAAATAAAATAACATTCAAGTATTAACATTTTTTATATTTGTCCAATCATTAGTCCCACTTGAGCTTTTTATGAAAATGTGTACACCTAGGGAATAATTTTTTTTAAGGATTAGAAATGGTCATCTTCTAGTCATTTTAATTATCTTATTTTAAATGAATCATATATTCAACCCCTTCCTCATTGGACTATCACATCTAATATCAATAATTAATAGAAATACATAATTAGATCAAGCTTCCAAAATATGGATCAAAATGATTACACAAATATAAAAATCACAAGATGACATGGAAATGCAAGTGTTTTCCTTGAAAATTTTACATTATAAATTACTCATTGGGGATAGAGTGAAATTCATTATGATTCAAAAAATTAATTGTAAGTAGACCTTTTCTCTTATCACCAATGATTTATTTTTCAAAATAACGTTTTTGTACATACTTAGGAGTTTTAGGAACCTTTTCTAGAGCTTCTTCCTCTTCAATCTACATTTATTTTTCCTTATATTTTTCTTGTTCTCTACAAGTAGTCTCATCTAATTCATATCCATCTATCACCATTGAATTCTTCTGTAAGTCCTCATCAACCTTGACACTTTCACTCTCAACAATCTTTGTTAGCCTCTTGTCATAATACTAGTAAGCTTTTCTTTTAGTAGAATATCAAAGGAATACACCTTCATCGAAACTTGCATCAAAATTTCCTAAGTTTTCTTAATCTCTTATCATATAGCATTTTATTCCAAACACTTTGAAGTATTTGACAATAGGAATCCTTCCATACCATAGCTCATAGGGAGTCTTTGTGTTGTTTTCTCTTGCTTGTACTCTTTTAAGTATATAAACAATAGTATGAATTAATTCTCTCTAGTAGAATTCTGGTAGATTTGCTTCTTTCATCATTATCCTTGTAGCTTCTTGAATAGTCCTATTCTTTCTTTCAACTACTTCATTCTACTAGGGAGTCCTAGGGGCTGAAAATGCCTCTTCATTATGTGATTCTTATAACATATATTGAACTCATTGGAGGTGAAATCTCCACCTTTGTTAGACCTCAAACATTTTATTTTAATGTCCATTTCATTCCCAATCATAACTTTGAATTATTTAAACTTATTTGGAGCTTCTGATTTTTATTTGATAAAAGTAACCCATGTCATTCTATAATAATAATCAATCAATAGCATGAATTACTATCAAATTGAAGACTTATTATTCTTGTAGGAGCACAAAGATCTGTATGCACCAATTCCAATAGTCCAATAGAATATTGTTCTTTGATTTTGAAACTTCTTCTTTCTTGCTTTCCAACTTGACATTCCTTACAAACAACATTGATAAGCTTTGTAATGTTTGTCAGATCTCTCATAGCTTGAATTGAACTTATTCTCACTAGGCTATCAAAATTTATG
This sequence comes from Sequoiadendron giganteum, assembly GCA_007115665.2. Lineage (NCBI taxonomy): Eukaryota > Viridiplantae > Streptophyta > Pinopsida > Cupressales > Cupressaceae > Sequoiadendron > Sequoiadendron giganteum. Next base: position 44,425,123 of record CM021106.1, read on the forward strand.
TGACACATTCTTCTATGACATAGCCAACTCTCATTGATATGGGTCATGAAATAATAACCATCAACACCTTTGAGATGATAAACATTTCCATCTATCCTTCTAGAAGCAATCACAGTTCCAGAGCCTCTTCTAATCTCATAGCCATCATATTGAAAAAAAATATTATATACATTGCTACACATTTGTCCAACACTCAAGAGGTTATGTCTTCATGGCACCCACCCCCTTGTAGGCACCAAAAAAACCACTTTAAAATGAGAAAATAGGTGGAATAGGAGAGGTTATGTTACTATAAACAACCTCACACAACCTCTACAAAGGTTTACACACATGCAACAAGTCCAAAAATTAGTTTTGAAAGCATAAATAAAACTAAAGAGGCACAAACTAACTTGTTGTAAGAAAAGACTATTGTTATGGGTAGCTACAACAATGGTTGTAGATGATTGTTCAAAATTTCAACAACATAAAATACTAAAATATTGCACACAACATTTTATACTTCTAGAATAGAAAACTCATAATAATTATTACTCAAAAACACACACATAGAGGCAATAGCTATGAAGAGGAAAACATTATATTAATTATAAAGATAAAGTTTTTACACACTTATACATGCGTTAACATAAATATCTGTAGAACATAATACCCTTTGTTAACCCTCTTTCTATCTCTTTGTCCACCTATTGTGTACTGCTAGTCTCTCTAACTATTTCTGAACATTCTTTTTTTGTCCTCCAATATTCTCTATCGCCCTCTTCTATTCTCCTTTGTTTCTACTATTCTAACCTCTTTCTTTTCTCTGTTCTTTCCTCCCCTTTTTTTTGTTGTTCTATTCTTCTTCTCAAAAAAATTCTAAAATTTGGAAGCTTCTTTAAATAAATCTCAAAAAATCCCACCTAAACAACTACAACATTCAAAAACTAGCATTCATTTGTCCACCTACCTGTTTTGAATTCAAAAAATCTTGCTCAATCCCTTCTTTCTCATTTTTCTTATTGTTGCTCATTAAATGAGCTCACAGGAAGGTAGTTGTTGCCTCAAAATAAATAAAAAATAAAATTTTAAATTCTAAACCTTTAACAACCCCTTCACATGGTAGCGGTTGGAGAAAATTAAAAAAAATAAAAACAAGACAAAATGATGCCCTTGCATCAAATTACCAGGCTAGAAAGTTTTGTTAGCCCATGCTCACTATGCAAAACTCTGTATTGTTGTGGGTTACAGGTCTAGTTGGTACGGGTCAGGAAATATATCATCTTGTGTTAACTAGAATGATTCCAGCTCTGTTTGGCTTAACCGTGTTGCATCTTCCACTAGTTTCCCCTTCCATTTCACTAAATATTCACTATACTCTTTTCCCTCTATCTTCCTAATCACTCTTGAATCCAAAATATCTTCAATCTCCTCTTGTGATTTCTTAGGTAGCTGCTCCTTCCATTTTTTTGGTAATATTGTCTCTTGTTGTTGTTGTTGTGATGTCTCTCCCTCATGGTATGTGTATAAATTAAACAAATTAAAGATTGGAGAGATTTCCAAACCTTTAGGTAGCTCAAATTTGTAGGCATTCGATGAATTTTTTTTGATGATCTTGCACAGTCCTATCTTCTTCCACTTGAGCTTGTTGTAGGTATAGCTAGGAAATATTTCATTTCGTATGTGTGCCAATAACATATCTCCAACTTCAAAATTATTCTCTCTTCTCTCCAAATAAGCCTTCTCTTTATACTTTTGGCTACTCCAATTGAGTTTTTCTCTCACTTATTGATGCAAATATTGTATATGGTTGGAAAACTCTTCACCTTCAACACTTATTTTATATCCCTCAGTATTTGCAATCTCTCTTAGTATTGAAATACCTCTAGGACTATTCCCATAAACAATTTGGATTGGATTCTTACTTGCACTTTTATTGACTAAGTCATTATATGCAAACTTAGCTTGAGGCAATAATAAAACCCATTTCTTAGGCTTGTCACCAACTAAACATCTTAGAAAATTTTCTAAGCTATAATTAACAATTTCTGTCTATCCATTTGTTTGAGGATGATATGTAGAACTAAACTTTAAATCAGTCCCTAATTTCTTCCAAAGTGTCCTCCAAAAATTTCTTACAAACATAGCATCACAATCTGAAACTATACTTCCTAGTAAACCATGTAATCTAACAACATTCATAAAGAAAAAAATGGTTACATTGCATCATCCATCTTTTTGCATGCTATAAAGTGAGCCATTTTGGAAAATCTACCAACAACCACAAAAATTGAATTCTTACCTCACTATGTTCTTGGTAGTCCAAGAATAAAATCCATGCTCAGATCTTCCCATAGTTTCTTTGGTATGGGTCATGGCTGATATAGCCTTATTTTTGACTCCATCCTTTGGCATATTGACAAACTTGACATCCTTGCACAATTGTTTTGATTTCTTCCGTCATCTTTGGACAAAAATATCTTTCACTAAATTATGCCATTATTTTATCAACTCCAAATGTCTAGCTAAACCTGTTAAATATCATGGATACTAAGAGGGGGTGAATCAATATCTTCTTAAACTTATTGAAAAAATACCATACAATTAATCAAATGCATATGATAATTAAGATAAGAAGAAGAATTAACTAAACATGAAGAACATAACATAGAGACACCAATATTTTTACATGGAAAACCCAAAATGGGAAAACCCACGGTGAGGATTAACTCATAATATACTATAACCAGTTATAAGATATTACAAAATGGTGGCTCACTACCAGTTTTCACTATCCAAAGTGGAGGCTCATTGCCTATAGAAATTATAAAAAAAAAATGGCTAACTTCCAAAGATTGAACTGATGAAAGTACACCTCAAAGTGCATATTTAGTTCCTTTGAAGCTCAAGAAATTCACATGCCATCATATCACTTTTCGCTCCTTTCGCTTCCAAATATAATCCAATAACATTTGCATAAACCAACACACACACTTATCCTTATCTTCAAAACATCTTATATATATATATATATATATATATATATATATATATATATATATATATATATATATATATATATATATATATATATATATATATATATATATATATATATATATATATCTAAGTTTCCCATAGGTAACAATCAGGTCGGCTCCAAGTAAATACAAAACTTTTTCAAAAGCAATTCAAGGGTGTGGCACACAATTGCATGTCGGTATAGATTACATAAACAAAATTTAATCCATTTCACCTTCAACCACCTGCTGGGTCGACAAACAATAGATCTAATAGAAAAAATGTAAACAACAAAAAATGATGTTGAGGACAACCACGATCATGAGATCCTATTCATGCATGCTTTTACCAATCAAAAACCATTTCCCAAAATCCATAGTAGCAACTATTAGCAAAGGGTAAATACAAGGAAACATACCAGAGGGTAATCTTGCATTACCAGTTTAGAATACTTGATTAACATATCTTTGAATCTTACAGTTGCAACTCATATATTATGGTCAAATCAATGACAAAAAAATTGTATCAAGAGATGTGTTCTTCTTCATTGTTCCAACAATCTCCCCCTTTGTCATTGATGGCAACATGTGCCAAATTTATTTTACTGACTTCCTATGTAGAAAGTATACTTTATTTCTCTTTCCTTTCTCCCCCTTTGACATCAAGGACAAAGGTCAACAAAAAATCATAAAATAATATGTACATAGGGTCCAAAATGTATACAACAGAGAATCAGACTTTTCAACTTCCTCTGAGGAGTTTAACCCAAGAAATGTAAAGACTAGAAAAAAAACTTTACCTAGAGGAGGGAGCACTTTGAAGTTCCTATAGAATGCCTTGCTAGGCTCTTTTTCCATTCTCCCAACTCTACTTAGTAGATATCAACATTTCGTTCAAAGACTTTAAGGCAATAAAAATTTCTTTAGCCTCATTTGGAGTAATCGGGGTCAAATTTATCTCATCCAATTTTATAGCATTAGCCAAAGTATTGGCTATCGAAGCATACTCCATCCTTACATTATCACCAATCAAGCCAATTTTTTTTATTATCCCTTCCTTCTATTTCTGTAACATGATTTTTTTTCTCTATGTGAAGAGATGGCATTCCAAGTAGATCCGTCTCTTTCCATTGATACATTGTAAGTACTAGAAACAATAGTCAACTGGGACTCAATGGAGTCCATGAGATCTTTTATACTTTGTGTGGCATCAGGCAACTTTATGTAATAGACAAACATAGAATTAGCTTCAGATTCACAAGACTTTATAGATTCAAGGCTCTTTTCTACATTGGTATGTGCTAGAGCACATTTATATGAAGGATCAATAGCCTTTTCTCATTCAGTTTCTCTTCAAATTCTTGTTTCATTTTCTCACTGAGTCTGGTGGCATACTCCTTGAAGGATTCCAATAAAAGCTTTAGATTTTCAATCGGGGTGAGAGATGTATCTATATATGTATCATGTGTGACACCTTGTAAAGCCTTAATAACATTTTCAATGAGCTCAATTCCCTTATGATCCATTTCTAAGATTTCTCTTCTTTCAGATGCATGAAATACATCACCTAACACCATTTTATGAATAAGAGAAATATTTTTTAGATCTGCATAGCCTTGATTCATTGGAAGTTGCAAGAGTTCTAGAGGAATTACTAGTTGGAATATGATCTGCTTAGACAACAATCCCCTTAAGACATCATCATTGAAGGAGGATTCTTTGGTGGAATTTTGTGATTCCACAACCTGATGAGCTACTTCTTCATTATTTCTAGCAATATCATCTGATTTCTTATTTCTATCTTCTTATTCTTCTATTTTCTCCTCCTCTATTCTCTTTCCTTCCATATCCTTTTCTTCTATCTTTTCCTTTTCTACTTTTTCTTTTTCTTTTTCTTATTCCTTTTCATCTTCTTTCCTCTCTTCTTCTACTTTGTCTCTTTCCTCTTCTTTAGTTTTATCTTTTTCTTCTTCTTTAGGGTGCACTAGAGGGGTAACATCATGAATCTCTGCATCAACAATTTCTTCAACCCATTTTTCACTTTTTGGAGCCTCACTAGCAACATTAATTTCTGGTACAACATCTGTTATACCTATTTCCAAATGGATATTAGAGTCATTCATTTCTAGAGGTACATTTTCATTAGCAACACTGGAAGGAGGATCTTACTTCATTTATGCAGAAGTTTCTTTTCTAGATTCAAATGTCATACCGGATGCACCAATCATTCCATACTTTACAGCTGCACTTTTGATAGTACTTATTTTTTCCTTCCTTATCCCTTTATCATGAGTCTTTTGATCATTTACAACCTTTGAGCTTTCACCTATTTCTAATCCCAATCCACCTTTGTCATTAGAGGGTTTCTATCTTGCAATCAGTTCATCAAGCCTGGTAGAGCTTGTCTTGAAACTATCTTCACAGACTTTTTCTTTTTCCAATTCTACTCTTAGGCTCACCACTTCTTGTTCAAGCCTAGAACATTCATCAAACTTATTCTTCATTTCTGCATTCAAGCATTATTCAATTCTCTTCTTCTATTCCACTTGTAGCTTTAGTCTAGTAATATTTGCATTTGCTTGTTTCAGTTGGTCACTGACTTGTCTATGTATTTCTTTAAATTTATTTAATTGCTCCTTCAACTTCCAAACACATTCATTTGCTTCATCAAGATTCTCTTTTAGATCTCTAATTTCATTTTCAACTTTCTCAAGATCATCAAGGTCAGTCCGAAGCTCTGCATTATCACCCATTTATCCAATCTCCAAGATATCCCTCGAGTTGTTAGACTTCTCTAGAGGAACAAAGATCTAATACCAATTGTTAAATATCCAAGATACTGAGAGGGGGGATGAATCGCGATCTTCTTAAACTTATTGAACAAATACCTTCCAATTAATCCAATGCATATGATAATTAAGATAAGAAAAAACATTAATTCAACATGAAGCACATATCATAGAGATACCAATATTTTTACGTGGAAAACCCAAAATGGGAAAAACAATGGTGAGGATTAACTCACAATATAGTATAACCAGTTATAAGATATTAAAAAATGGCGGCTCACTGCTAGTTCTCACTGTCCAAAGTGGAGGCTCACTGCCTAAAAAAATTATAGAAACAAAATGGCTAACAACAAAATATTGAAATGATGAAAGTACACCTCAAAGTGAAAATTAAGTTCCTTTGAAGCTCAAGAAATTTTCATTCCAACAAATCACTCTTCACTCTTTTTGTTTCCACATATAATCCACTAGCATTCGCATACAAAAACACACATACTTTTCCTTATCTTCAAAACATCTATATATATATATATATATATATATCTAATTTTCCCATAGGTAACAATCAAGTCAGCTCCAAGTAAATACAATTTTTTTTCAAAAACAATTCAACCATGTGGCATGCAACTATATGTCAACATGGATTACACAAACAAAATTTAATCCATTTCACCTTCAACCGCTTGCTGGGTCAGCCAACAATAGACCTAATAGAAAAAATTTAAAAAGAAAAAATGATGTCAAGGACAACCACAATCATGGGATCCTGTTCATGCATGCCTTTATCAATCAAAAACCATTTCCCAAAATCTGATGAAGCAACTATTACTAGAGGGGAAATTTGGGGCAAATTACCAGAGGACAATCCTGGTTTACCATGTTAAAATACCGGATTAACATATCTTTGAATATTTCAGTTGCAAATCATACTTTATGGTGACATCATTGACAAAAAAAGTTGTATCAAGAGATACGTTCTTCCTCATTCTTCCAACAAAACCACCACAATGTTTTCTCTTATCAAATTCTTCCTCATTGATCCTTGAGGTATGCAAAGTAATCCTTTTAACATTAGTCCATCTTGTATAAAATAATCCATCCAAGGTGTCCTATCCACACTAGTAGGTTCCATACATGTTTTCCATGCATCCTTAATGTCCAAATCATCATTATACAACTCTTTCATAGCATCAAATCCAGCTACTTCAACTCTCATTTCAGCCAACAATATTGTTGTTTTACTTAATACATTCACCGCTTTGTTTGAACTCCCACTTCTATGCTTGAGAAAAAAATTATATCCTTGTAAGAATTCAACCCACTTCATATGTATTTGGTTCAAATTGGTTTGACTATTACTACATACTGAAATGCATGATGATCTGTGTAGATAATATACTCATTTGGAAGCAAATAATGATGCAACTTCTTTAAAGATTGCACAATGGCTTAAAATTCTTGATCATAAAAAAAATACCTCTTCTTGGAATCATTAAGCTTCTCACTAAATTCTACAATAGGTCTTCCCTCTTGGCTTAAAATTTCTCCTATGGCTGTTCCACTTGAAACACCTTTTCAAAATCAGGCAATGCTAATGCCGATTCCTTAGTGACCTTCTTCAATATCTCAAAACTTTATCTATTGTTGTTGTCCATTTAAACTCTTTCTTATCTCCCCTTATAGTTTTAGTTATGGGATAGAAACTAGCTAAGCCATAAAAAAATCTATGTACACTTCTAGGTGTTGGGCATTCAATGATAACACATACCTTCTCTAGATCCATTTGTAGCCATTGTGGGGATATGAAATTTCCCAAATAAACCAACTTCTCCTTCATAAAACTACAATTTTTCAATTTCACCAATAAACTTTCTTCCTCGAGACTTTGCAAAACTTGTTTAATATGCAATAAATGCCCTTCTTTTTTGCTGTTAAAAATCAAAATATCATCAAGATAAACAATCACAAGCTTCCCTAAAAATGGTTTTAGCACTACATTCGTTAACCTCATAAACATGTTGGGTGAATTTGTTAACCCAAAGGGCATTACTAACCATTCATACAACCCCTCTTTGGTCTTAAAAGTGGTCTTCCATTTTTCACTCTCTATTATCCTAATTTGGTGATAGCCACTTTTTAAAGCAATCTTTGTAAAATACCTAGCCTTTCCCAAAAAATCCATGAGATCATCCATTCTTGGTAAAGGAAAATGATACCTTATTGCTTTTTTGTTGAGGGCTCTTGAGTCTGTGCACATTCTCCATTCACCATCCTTCTTTGGTGCTAACACAACAATTACTAAACATGGGCTAAGCCTTTCTCTAATTAGTCCTCTTTCCAATAAATATTACACTTGCTTGTTCACCTCTTCATTTTCTACATGTGTCAACCTATATGTAGCCTTGTTGAGTAAAATTTCCCCTAGAATCGAATCAATATGATGGTTTATGATCCTCATAGGTGGTAGTCCTTCCGATACTCCTTGGAAACAATTTCATCAAACTCTTGAAGCAACTCCTTTACTTCTAGGGGCATGTCGCTACTGTCATTTGTTGCATCTACTTGTAGATCCTTGTTAACTATTGGAAAACATAGTATTTCCCCCTTAATCTCTTTTAAAAATTGCTTTCATATTACTAGAAGCATTCTGGGAGCACTTTCCACCTCTTCTTCCTTGGTTGCCAATGGTATAAGAGTGTGTTTTCTTCTATTTTCTCCAATGTATAAGTGTCTCCTCTTTCATTATGGATTTCATTCCTATGAAACTACCATGGAGTCCCTAAGAGTAAGTGACATACATCCATAGGAATGATATCACACCACACCTCATTTACATAAGTGCCTATTGAAAAATTAACTAGGCATTGTTGATCAACCAAGACTTTGTTCCCTTTTTGTAACCATGAAACCTTGTAAGGGGTAGGGTGAGCTATCCTTTTTAAACCCAAAATGTCTACCATTTCAACTGAAACCAAGTTATCAGTGCTTCCACTATCTATTATGACTTTGCAACATTTTCCACCTGATTTACACATTGTTCTAAATAAATTTTTCCTTTGCAAAAGTTCATCTTCTTTTTAGGATGAATTCAACAATATCCTCTTCATCATAAGTGATTATAATATCTTAGGTTCATCTGGTTGACTAATAGACCCTTTAGACTCATTAATCCCCTTTGCTACGTGTGCACTTGCTTCCCCTGTTCTCTTTGATCCTTCTGGTCTGAGTTGTGGGCATTCAAAAAACCTATGGCCCGACTGTCCATAATTAAGACACATGCCTTGGAAACCTCTACCTTGTCCTCTTCCATATCACCTCTAACTCTCATAGGATATGGTCTTGATCTTGTTTCATTATTCTCCTTTTTACTTATTTATGGGTTGGCCTCCTTGCCATGACTGCAATTTTTTTATTGCTGCACTTTCCCTTTGCTAAATCCATCTTTTCTTTTGTTTGTTCCTTAATTTATTTCCAACTTATCTTTAGCCTTTAGAGCATATTTATATGCTTCTTCCAAATTTTGTAGCCTTATCATGCTTAGTTCATCTTGAATGTTAACCTTAATCCATTAAAATATCTTGTTATTTTTTCATGGTCCAATTGATTATGACCATATATGATGGAAATTTTATAAAACTCCTCAGTATAGGCCTTCACACTCAACTACCTTTGTCTTAAGTTTTGCAATTTATTGAGTAGTTCAAGCTGATAATCACTAGGTAGAAATTTAGTCTTCATCTTTCTTACCATTTGATCCCATCGAGTGATCTTGTCTCTTCCATTTCTTCATCTCTCATTCTGCACCTCTTTCCACCAAAGTGTTTCGTGACCTTTTAACCATTTTTGTGAAACCTTCACTCTTTTGTGGTTTTCTACTTCATCATACTTGAAGTATTCCTCCATCTTGTTATCCAATAAATTAGTTCATATGGTTCTATACTTCCTAAGAAGCTTGGTAATTATACCCTTTCTCCTTTCCCAATGTTGGAAATAACTCTTATGAGTCTTCATTCACCTACATCCATATCTCCATCTGCATTATCATCTTCTTTTCTAACCATCTCTACTCCATCATCTTCACTATCGCTTTCTTCATGTGCTCTGCCTCTTCTCATTCGACCTTCTATTGCATTCATTCTTTCTTGCATTCCCCTTAGGGTTTCCAATACCTTATCTATTCTTCCTATTTATTATAGAGCTGAAACCTCTACCATCCTTCTCCTTGGTGGCATCCTATTGCTCTAACTCGCCTTCTTTTCCTTTTCCTTCTTAGTGTAGTCTTCTAGCTGCAATATCCATTGCTGCAGGGACACGCCCACAATTAAAACTCAAAAGGGATTACTATAACCCAAATCTTAGGCCACTATCCTTCTTCCCAAAGTTGTAGTTGTTCTCTGATGCCATGCTGATGGCACCCACTACCTTGTAGGCACCCAAAAAAACCACTTTAAAATGAGAAAATAGATGAAAAAGGAGAGGTTGTGTTGCTATAAGAAACCTCACATAACCTCTACATAGGTTTACACATGTGCTATAGGTCCAACAATTAGTTTTGGAAGCATTAAAACAACTGCAAAGGCACAAACTAACTTGTAAAAAAATAAGATTATTGTTGTGGGTAGTTGCAACAATGGTGGTAGGTGTCCGTTAAAATTTTTAGCAACATAAAATACTGAAAACTTGCACACAACATTTCATACCTCTAGAACAACAAACTCATAAAAATTATTACTTAAGATCACGTACATGAAGGCAATAGCTATGAAGAGGAAAATATTATATTAACTTTAAAGATCAAATTTTTACACTTATATATGCATTTACATAAATATCTACATAACAAAATACCCTCTATCAATCCTCTTTCTTTCTCTTTGTCCACCTATTGTCTACTACTGGCCTCTCTAACTATTTCCAAACATTCTTCTATTGTCCTCCAATATTCTCTATTATCCTCTTCTATTCTCCTCTATTTATGTTGTTTTGACCTCTTTCTTTTCTCTATTTTGTCCTCCCTTTTTTCTATTGTTCTATTCTTCTTCTAAAAAAAATCCAAAATTTGGAAGCTTCTTCCAAAAAATCTACAACAATCCTACGTAAACATCAACACCATTCAAAAACTAGCATTAATTTCTCCACTTACCTATTTTGAGTTCAAAAACTCCTGCTTAATCCCTTCTTTCTCATTTTTCTTATTGCTGCTCATTAAATGAGCTCACGTGAAGGTAGTTGTTGCCTCAAAATAAAAAAAAATCAACTTTTTAATTTTAAAACTTTAACAACCCCTTCACGTGGCATCGATTGGAGAAAATAAAAAATATATATTTAGACAAAATGATGCCCCTACATCATGTCTTAAATCCTTAATGTAGAGAACATCATCAGTATTATGCTTTCCATCAAAATTGATTGAACCTTTTCCACATATATTAGTAGATGTATCATTACCAAACCTAACAATTCCTTCATATATTTCAAGTTTAAAAAACTTATTCTAAACATCAGTCATGTGATTTGAGCATACATTGTCAATGATCCAGTAGTTCTTCTCCTACCTAGCATGAAAAGAAGACTCCAAGGTGCCTTTAGTATTATCACTTTCTTCTAGAGAATTTTCCTTCACACATTTCTCAGAGCTAGCAGAATTAGTTTCATCTTTTAAAATGATGAACAAGTATTCACCATCCTCACCATCCCATAATCAGATTCATCATTAGATTTAGTTGCACCTTCTCTAACATAATAACTTTTCTTAATCATCTTACCTTTGTTCTCATTATTTTTGTCATTCAAATCTTTTTTTGGACATCTTGAAGCACAATGACCTATCTTTCCACAACTAAAACATTTGAAAGGTAACTTACCTCTATACTTTCTAGTACCCTTTTTCATTCTTCTTACAAAGTTAGCTTCAACATCATCAAGATCCTCTTGATTTGATTCCATAGTCTTCTCTAATTTTCCAGTCTTAAAATTAGTCTCAACTTTTGTAATACTTGTACCAAATTATCTCACCTTAAAAGTAGTTAAAGAATCATACAACTCATCTCTGGTATATTGATTCAAATTTTTTAATTCGTCAATAGTAAAAAAATTATGACTATAAGATTTAGGAAGAGTTTTGAGTACCTTCTTTACCACTTCTTCTTCTTTTAGTTCTCCACCAAGGCCTATGATTTCATTGACAACTCCATCCAATTTTTGCAAGCAACTTGTGATGTTTTTATCTTCAAACATTTGTAGGGTTTCAAACATGACCTTTAGATTCTGCATCTTAGCTTGTTTAACCTTATCATCTCCTTCATAAATGCTTTCTAACTTTACCTAAATTTCTCTAGTATTTTTCAAATTCATAAATTTTACCAATTCATAATTAGCGAGATTTCTTAAGAGAGCATACCTTTCTTTACCATTGTTTTCTTAAGCCTTGATCTCATCATTAATCTTTGGAATTTTTTTAGGTATAGTATATCCAATCTCAATAGACTGAACTAGATTTCAAATCTAAGGGAAACCAGAAAACCTTGCATCATTGTCTCATAGAATGCATAATCTGATCCATCAAATAGAGGAACATCTTTATTGTGCACAACCTTGATCTACTGCAAGTAGTTAAGCTTTATCCTAATGAACCTTGCTCTGATACCAATTTTTGAATGCAAAAGAAAAGTGCGAGGGGGGGTGAAATAGTTGTACATTAAAACTTCATAAACCTCATAAACATTTAGATCCACATTAATTTAATTAAAAATTAAGTTTTTAGAATGATTTATCATGAAAGAAAATAATATAAACATAATCAAAGCAACACAATGCACAAAGAAACCCCTGATTTATGTGGAAAACCCAAGAAGGGAAAAAACACAATGTGGATTAACTCACAATATAAAGTAATATCAACACCAATGACAAAGGGCTCACTATTCAAAAGAAGAAAGAAAGGCTCACTACCAAAATAGAAAAGAAGATAGAGAAGAATGTTACAATGAGAAATCCATCTCAATGCAACAAAAAAATCCACCACAACATCACCAACACCTTCAAAATATTACTAAAGAATTCTAGACACCTCTTGCTCACTGCATGTTCACTAATCTAACACATGAAAGCTTGTAGTGCACTACACACATTCATACCTTACAACTCTACAATTTGCATCATTTTCATCATAGACATTTATCTTGTCATTCCTCAACAATGCAACACATATTTATACCATCTTCAACCTTGAAAACATTATGCAAGGTTGGATATACAGCTTAACCATTTAAATTCAAATTAGGTCAACACCAAAACATTCTTGCATTGGAAAGGAATAAAGGAAAATCACAAAACACCTTAGCTAGGACCAAAATCCACTCATACATGTCATGTCATGCTTCCACAAACACTAAAGAAGCTTCACAATTAGTGTAAACACCCAAGGTCATGAACCTATGTTAACACCATTAACACTTAAGTACACACTTCCTCAAAACTAAAGATGATGCATGAACCACATACCATGCTTGAACATAATCTAGAATATTCCACAAACACCCTAAAAGATAAAAAATTCTTTCACAACAAATTTCACCTAAAAATGTACACACCCAGTACATTCAGACAATCCTGCCATACATTGCAACTCAATAAAGCATCTTTTGAAGCACCAAACCTCAAAAAAATTGACTATAGAATGATAAAAAAACTAGCAACATCCTTCTAGATTCGCAAGACCTAAAACTACTCTATGGAGAAATGCAGAGAAAAAACATTTCTCTCAGACACCTTTACAATATATAGTTCACACACTAGTGAGCACAACTTCCTCTGCACAACGATCCAACGCACCAAATTCTAGATACAACACCTATGATTAACATAAACCACACAAGCATATATTCAACCCAAAATAAATGTGGAGTAAAACTAGAATGCTACTCTGCAACACATTATTTCCTCTTTTTATTCATTTTTTCTCAAAAATGCTTTGAAACCAAGCATTAGAGACACATCCTTAACATCTTCAATAATTCCTCATCACCACCAATCCAACTGCATCATAGCAACTCAACCATACATCCATAGATAGAATCTTATCAAAGCAACACTGGAGGTTGACACTAGTAGCTTACTAATGGCAATATAATGCAACTAATCAGAGCATCATCAGAGATAGTTCACCAACTCAATACCAACTACACATCCTTGCAACAAAATACTTATCATACTATTGAAACCAATTACAACACACAATCTTGTTGACATCAATGACAACAACTACACATACTTGCAACATTATGCCCCCTTTAACCATTTCAATCTTTTTTTCTTAAAAATAGATACACTTTTAGGTCCAATGTTCTCTATAATAGAGTATTCATGACATGGAAAGTGGAAACAATAGTGAAAACATACATAATATGCATTCTTCATAAGTGAAACTAAAAATGAAGTTATTAGATCTCAACATGGTGTGCTTTGTAGCTCCCCATTTCTTGATTTGATAGCCATGGCTAAACAATGAAAGTTTTTACTCATAAAAAAGAGTCTCATATCATAGAAAAAAACCCTAGAAAGCTTAACTTAACCTATTATGACTCAATTTCTTTTTTTGGAAACATAGATTCTCTCTAAATTATGCATGTGGATTTTCATCGAGATAAGGAAATTTAAGACCTTATCATAATAGAATCCTTTTAAAGGTATAAAGAATATCCTACTAATCTTATAAAATGAAGATAAGAGAACTTTATTAGCTCTCTCTTTAAAGAATTTTTAATATTTTAAGACCTAAGATTGCACCAAGACTATCAACCTTTTAAGGACATCATGTTATTTAGCTACTTAGGTCTAAATAGAAAAATATGCTAACAATACAAATTATAAGTATATCAAGTATAATCTCTAAAACTGTAAATAACTATAATTTATAGTATTTTATAAAAATGTTTGAGAAAAGTACAAAATGTTACACCATTTAATGTTTGTGCAATTATCTTACTTGAATGAGAGATTACAAAGGAAAGTGACGGTGCTGGCAAGAAGTTGAGTCCACTTTTCGGTCATTTAATGGAACTGTTTTCCTTGATTTTCAAAGTTTGACACATTTGACCTTAAAATTTGAAGCACTTAGAGATTGAATCTTGAAAAAATTCACTGATCATAAAATTTAGTACTCGAAGTTTAGTTTCCAAATATGTAATTTATTTCAATACCCAAATGATAAAAAATGATTTTCAATAGGCATTTCTAAAAACCACTGTTTAAAAGTCATTTTTTTTACAATACTATGCATGTGTATGTCATCCATATTTTGACCTAAATGATCATATTTTTCTAAATCCTTTTGGGAAAATATTTTTAACTCATTGAAGCACGTTTCCATATTTTTTTGTAATTTTTTATTGAATATATTTTTTTGTTACTTTTTTATTGCCCATATTTGGTGTTTTAAAAAATCACCATGTACGTCATGCATAAGACGACCTAAACTTATGATTTTTTGAAAATTTTTTTAAATTGAAAAGAATTTTTTGAAGTAGTCTTTTGTGCAATTTGTTCATGAAAATGTTATGTTGACAAAAAGTTATTAAAATACTAAAAACCTTGATAATTCAAGTTTATGGACCTGTTTAATAAAAAAATAAAGGAAAAATAAAAAAATTAATCCAATTATAAAAAATTTTACATATTTGGAATCTACACTGTCTAATCTATAATGGGTTTTAATTTCGTTCAAAAAATTTGCAACAAAATCCTTTAGACATATGCCCAAAGTCAGTATTTTTTTGTGACATTGCTATGACCTGCAACTTGTAGGTCAAACTAGGTTGAAGGCCTAAGTTTGGACCCCAAACCTTTTCCCAAACTTGTCAAAAAAGAAAAAACTTGATCCACATTTCAAATTTTACAAAACAGGATCTCGTTTCCAATTCACTCGTTGAAAATGAAATGAGGTCTCATTTAATAAATGAGATTCATTTATTAGCGGATCCATTGAAAATGAAACAGGATCCTATTTCTTAAATGATATCCCAATTTATATAAATCAGGATCCTATTTATTAAATGAGATCTTGAGTTATTTTTTAGCATTATTTTTTAGTTTACTATCAAAAAGGGGCATCTCGGGTCTGAGAATCATTTTGTATGGCCGACTATGACATATTCCCTATTTTCAATCACCTTTTGTCTTGTTGAAGCTCTTCAAGTTGGGGATTTTTTCAATTTTGAAAGGAGGCATCATTGGAATGCTGTGACACAAGAATTTTATTGAATTGCTACTTGTTTTCAAAGGAGGAAGAATAATTTTATTTAATTGCTACTTGTTTGAAGGAGGAAGATAAATTTTGTGCATTTGGTTTTTTTTTTCAAAGGAGAAATCTAGGAATTTATTTATTTGCTATTTGTTTGAAGGAGGAAGAGAAATTTTGTGCAATTGATACTTTTGTGAAGGAGGAAGAGGAGTTTAGTTTAATTGCTACTTGTTTGAAGGAGGAGTATTTTTATTCAATTTCTACTTGTTTGAAAGAGGAAGAGAATTTTTTTTTAATTGCTAATTGTTTGAAGGAGGAAGAGGAATTTTGTGAAAAATTGCTACTTTTTTTAAGGAGAAATAAACAAGGATGACTCAAGTTTTTGACATTCATTTGTGTATACTTCAAAAAATTTCAATCATGGTATCACGATGTCAGAATAAGAGGAAATATAGGAAGGTATTGACGCTTGAAGAAATTCAATAAAAGAGAGAGAAGGATAAAAAAAGACAAAGAGAAATAAGAATGATAATTCAATCAATAAATGATGGTGAAGCATCCAATTCCACAACTATTGAAGATAAAAATATTGAGGAGACCATGGATGTAGATGATGAAAACTTGCAAGAGTTGAATGTGGAAACTCATACGAATATACATACTACTCCTAGTATGTCTTCAAATATCCCTTCCAATGCTACAAAGAATGTTTCAATAGGCACAAGTCTAGGTACATCTTCAAATCCACCCTTGAGCCTCATGGAAATGGTGTTTATTATAGATTTTAAAGAAGCTAGATATACCAATGTTAACATTGATAATATTCGTAGAGTTCAAGATTTGAGTCAAATTGTTCTTGAAAATAAAAAATGAAAATAATTTTATTGAAAATGAAAATGAAAACCATTTTGTTGTTGAAAATGAAAATGAAAATCCTCTTAATGAAAATGAAAATGAAGATGAAGATGAAGATAAATATGAAGATGAAGATGAAGATGAAGATGAAGATGAAAATGAAAATGAAAATAAAAATAAAAATTAAGATGAGAATGAAAATGAAAATGAAGATGAAAATGACAATAGTTTTGAATATATATTTTTTAAAATTGAAAGTGATGTTTTGGATAATCTTCCTAGTAAGATTTCATGGAGACAAATAAGAACACATGTTGATAGATTATACAATCAATTTTTTTATCGTAAAAAATTGTTAGTTCAATGTCAACTAATGATGCAATAAAATGAGAATGAAAAAAATGAGAAAAGTAATGAAAAAGTTAGGAATTTTTGTTAAACAAAGAAGAAAAGATCAATCAGTAAAACATGCTATGTCTACTATTTCCAGTGTGATTCAGTCTATTGGAAAAAATAGTAGATCTAAAGATAAGAATACAACAAGAAGAGGTATAACAATTTCTATAGGTAATAAAGCAACTTTGAATAAAATAATGGTAAGCAATATTAGTGAAGTTTTAAAAAGACATCCTAAAAAATTGCTAAGAGCGGCCAAAAGAAGAGAAAGTATAGAAAATGATCCTATCAACCAATTTTGGAGTTTCAGTGGTCGACTCCCAAGGTCTGATATGAAATTGAATGTTGAAATTAAATCTTTGATTGAAAAAGATTGGCATGATAATACCAGGGTATCATCTAATGCTAGAGATGTTTTAAAATTAAGGGTGGGGTCTAAAGTTCACAATCCTCATCCAAAACACCTATTAGATACAATACAAAATGAATTTTATAGAAAATTTTGTGGTGATTTTTTGTTACTTGGTAATATTAAAATAAGTCAAAGTATTCTGAAAAATGTAAACCTTGGTATGTAAAAATTAATAATTAATGTATATATTGTTGTTGTAAAACACATGTTCAATTTCCTTATTTTTATGATGTTTTGCGATATATACATTGTACTTTGCATACTAACATGATTATGCAAGAATGTGGTATTAATATGCCAACTGAAGCAATAAGGGAGTTTATATCAAGTTTGTTTTGTGAAAGATCTAATGAAAAATTATTTTATTTAACTTCTTGTATTTCTAGGCAATGCACTAGTTGAGGAAATCTTTCATTCTTAAGAGGTTTTCATGCATGAAAGTGTTGATAATAATTTTGGAAAACAATTAATGGATGTTAAAATATTTAAGAATGTTAACTATTCTCTAAAAGATGGAAATATTGGAAAGCATTGTGATTTAGTTACAAAAAAAGTTAGTGTTCATGTGCATTGATATTAGAATTTAAGAATAAGATTGTAAATAAATATTTAATGCACTCTCAACATGCTCGATGGGTCGATGGAAAATTACGTGCATGTAGAAACACATTTCCAACTGGTACTATACTTTCAGTGGTTGATTTTGCAAAAAAATATACTCTAGCTCCACAAGAGGAAACTCAATCAAAGTATTATAATTCAGTGCAAGTAGCTATGTTTGTCCATATTTTTTATAGACATGCAAATGATAGCACAAAGGATGATAAAATTTTATTTAGGAGTATCATTTTTATTTGAGTGACAACTAGTTACACTCATCATAGTTAGTTCAATACTATTTCAATATATTTTATAGAAATTTAAGATAAAGAGGAATCTAGATGACAAAAAACCTTATATGATCAGATAATTGTACAGGGCAGTTCAAGAATTCTTGAATGTTCTATTGGTTAAGTAGGGTTCACACGGAACTTAATGTCCAACATATATCATGGAGTTTTTTTGAAGCTAGGCATGGTAAACAAGAACATGATGGAGCCAGTGTGTGTGTGAAAATAATTTTTGCTAGAGAACAATTGAAATTTGATGATGTAGTAAAATTTAAAGATGCACGTGGGATTGTGGATTGGTGCAATACAAGATTATCTGCACCTAGTTTGAGTGAGTAATCTACAGTTCATTGATTATTTTTGTTGGTTGAAGAAGAGAACATTCTACCTAGCGTTGACTCTGAGACAATCACTAGATCTACTAAATGGTATTCAATTAGGAGTTTGACATCAAGCACATGGACTATCTGGACAAGGGAGCTTGCATCTTTTTGTTAGTTTTGTATCTCAAGAGATTGGGAAGCATGTGAAAATACAAAATGGGTTGAAGAGTGGGAGAAAAGATCGTTGACACCTGGACAAGAACATAATCAATATGAAAGAACTATTGAAGAAAATGATCAAGTGTTTGCATTTGAAGACTATGATCGTGTTTTAGACCTTGTACAAGAAGGTGTTTTAATTCAATTTATTAAGTTGTTTTGTAATACTAAATTATTTATATGGATACCCACAAGTTATTAAAACAAAATTTTTTTGTAGGACATGTGTATGTTGTTGTTGCACCTGAGGGGAATGAAGAGGAAACAAAATTCTAGTTGGCTTGTTGTGCGGAGACTAAACATAGGTTAATATAACCTTAAGAAGATGATGATGACTATCATTATCCAATAGGTATGGTGATCCCCTTAAGACATCCCTTTAAGAAAATTTTGATAACAAGTTTTTTATCTCCTTAAGAATTTTTTTAGAACAAGTCTTTGATCCCCTTAAGAAAATTTTGAGAACTTATTTGATGATGGTTTTCATGCTTTCCAATAAGATTGGTGGTGGTTGTTGGAAATTGGCTACAAAATAACCTGGTAAGGAAGAATGGTCTACCTACATTCAAAGATTATGAAACACATAAAAATATTATATACTATTCAAATTTGGTGGTGGCAACAAATATAAAACTAGATTTCTATCATGGAAGAATTACAAATAAAGTGGCATGGACAATTTCTATGGAAGAGTATGAGACAATCATAGATGTGTTACAAAAAAGAGAGGATGCAAATGGTGCAATAGAATAAGTAAACATAGGTAAATATAGTTTTAGTTTTATATTGTCCTTTTAAATATATTAAATAAATGTTTTGATATTGGTCAAGTGTGTTATTCGTTGAAATTGATTTAAATTGTCCTTTTATAGATCCTTAAGCCATCATCAAAAAAAGGACAGTCCATGTAGATTCAATGTAGACAACATGGAATACTTGGTAAAACAAGGTAATTATTAGTTAAATTATATTTAAATACATGTTTTGATTATATACTGATATTGCTTGTACATTAATAGTTTAATTGATTTATTATCCTTTTTTATATCCTTAAGCCATCATTGCATTGATCTCATACTTTGAAACAAAAAGGAGAGGATGTAGATTCAACCTATACACATGTGTTGAATACTTTTAAATATAAATTGTGCTTGAGTTGTGTAGAAATAGATAGTTTTATATATTTTAAAATATGTATGTTTTGATGATTTCATTGATATTGCTTGTACCTTTTCGATATTAGGTGGCGTGAAGACCAACTACATTCCTGGTACAAGTTTGAGATGTTCTTGAGATGGCATAGCCAAATTTTGTAAACATTGTGGATTAAGGGGATGCAAGAGGGTGGATTAAGGGGAGTTGATAGAAAGACTTTGTGTCACCAAAAATTGTATACCTTTGAAGAAAAAGATAGTTTTGTGCCCATTTTGGTCCTACTTTAGGTCCCTTTTCATCAATTATCATCCTAGAACAACATTTATAGGCCACTAAGGTTCGTTATTTTTTACTTTGAGGCCTGTTATACCTACGAAATCATTCAAACCCCAACAAATAACATCAAAATTATTCAAATGACACTAATCCTACTTCCAAATCCCTTGGTGAGACTAGGTCACCCAAGTTGGCAACCTAGTCCTTTTTAGGGATTTTTGCATTTTAAAGCAGGAAAATGAATATCTCGCTAAAAATTTTCGATGGGTGTCAGCCTCTTAAGTCAAAATTACCAAAAATTAGGTCTTGTTGCCTACAAATACTTGTTTTTAGGTCATTTTCACAACTTTTTGATCATTTTTCACAAGCAACTTCAAGAGTCAAGTGAAAAACATCTTCCTCAAGAAGTTTCATCTCTCTTCCAAAATAAAGTTGAAGCTTTTGGACAACAAGATAGGGATTTTTTAGGTCTTCAAGCTCACTTCCCATTCAAGGAAACATATTTCAAAGGTTGAACATAGATTCCTATGGTGATTCATGGAGAAATCTAGGTTGAGGAGGTGCAACTAGCCACCAAATCACACTGAAAGACCATTTTCAAAGTGACTCCATCTTCAGATTTGACATTATTTTGCAGGTTTGAGTCTAGATTCCTGTGAAGAAACAAAATATAGATCATAGGCCTTCGTGTCAACTTTTAGTTTCCTAGAAAAGTTGAAAGGGACTAGGTCACCAATAGTGGCGACCTAGTCGCATTTGAGATTTTTGACAAATATTCTTGCAAATTTGAGCACCTAGTTGGCTAGAACGGAGCCAAGAGAAATTTACTAGAAAAAGGGACACGGTCGCCCAACTTGGTGTAAGTGTCCCAGTAGGCTCAAAACTTAGATTTTCCAGATTTCCAGAGGCTTCTGCAACTTCCACTTCGATTCTTAGCAGTTTCCAGGTGCACTTGTTTGATTTTTTAGGTTATCTTGCTTTGTTTATTCTTTGTTTTATCTTTGTTGTATTACACCATGTGTTTTCTAGCAACATGAGTTTCATTAGATTACATGTAATAGTTGACTTCACTCATAATATTACAACATGTAGTACATTCCATCACAAGCACATTGAACACACATTCAATACCCGCAATATTGAATGAATCACAAGATTTAGACATCACACAAGGAATATCCTCTTCCTTCTAAGTGGAAGCCCTAAAAAGTTGTAGGGGATCTATTCATTCACCTTCACTAAGCATAAATTTTGTGGTTCATTTTGGTGAACTTTCATTTAGACACATCTTGCTTTTGATTTAGTTTGCATTTTCATCCTAGGAACTCTTTCTTTTAACATTGAATTGTATGTTGCATTGTTTAAAAAGTCATCCTAGGGTTTCATACTTTGGATTAGTGAAAAAGAATCATAATTTCCATTCACGTCCTTGCATAATACAAAAAAAATGCATATATCATAAATTTTTGCACATTACATCCCAGAACACTGCATTTTTCATCAAAAAACATAGAAAAAACTCAAAAATACCCATACTAGGACTAAGTCACCACCTTGGGCGACCTAGTCCCAGTACACGTTTTTCATCAGTAATTTCTAAATTTACTTTCCATATTGTGAAGTTTCTACTTCCTTTAGTTTATGCTTTGTTTTAGTTCTATTGTTTTTTGTTATATGGTTATCATTAGCTTAAAATGACATTTATGAATTGCATTTGATCTTTAAAAGTTTAATTTTTAGCATTAGTTCCTGTTTCTCTTAAAGAAAATTCATTGGAACTTGAAAAAAAAATCATAGAAACATCACATGAAACAATACACACACTTCTTCACTATAGAAAAACTATATCATCAAAAACCTTTTACTAGTGATGACTTGGATCAACTAGATGAAGCTCTATAAGGTTTCCTCTCACTAAGTTCATCCACTAAGATTTGTGATGATGAACTTAAACCAACCACTGATAGCCCATCCCTCAAAACTTTTAATTGTGATGACATGGGTATGTTCGATGAAGTTCTCCAAGATTTCAACTCACCTAACTTAGCCACTAGGGTGTGTTGTGAAAAAGCTCAAACAAAAGATGTCAATGTCATCCATCCTCAACTTATTCTCTAGCCACCCTCCCATAAACCTCAAACCCCATATCAACCTAAATTTACCCTCTTCCCACCTAAATCCAATACTATTGCCCATACCCATTAAACTCAAAATAACCCACATCCCCAACCAACTCCTTCAACATAATTACTGTTGCCCAATCCCATATTACCCCTAGCACCTCATTTAAACTCACAACTTAGGGAGTATGATTTGGTTGAACAACTTAAGAACACTCCCGCCAAGACATCCCTTTGGTATCTTCAAAACTCCCCAACTATCATTCTATGCTTCAAACAACATTACAAATAGTGGTCCCTCCTGGTACAAATGTTAATGTTGTGGTAGCTCTCAGACTCCAAGAAATGAATATAGCTAATGTAGAAATTACCTTTTACCAACATGAGCTCCCTCCATTAGAATTAAGAAAACAAAAAGAAGCCTTAATGATAATATTCCAATATGATCAAAGAGGCATGAAAAGTACCCTTGTTGATCATGGATCTACCCTAAATCTGTGTAGTGCAAAGCTCCTTGATAGGTTACATGTGGACTGATCACTCATCAAATCTGATTCCTTATCCATTAGAAGATTCGACAATGTTACAAAGCAACCCCTTGGTGTCATCACATTGCCTATTACTATCAAAGTGGTTATGTTGCAAACCCTTTTTCATGTCATGCCCTACAATCTCTCTTATAATCTAATCTTGGGAAGACCATGCATACATGAGATGCACGCGGTACCCTCAACTCTCCATCACAAAATAAAATATGTCTATGATAACAAAGTCTATCAAATTGACATAGACCTTGAACCTGAAATTTTCCTACAAATTGAAAAGGGCACATCAAGTCCTCTTCACACATTAATTCCTACCTCCAACATCATCCATTCTGTGAAGAATGAACCGGAAAGTGAATCCAAGTTTAACCTTGTTGGTGATGATTGGGGCTCGTTAGAATTAACGCCTTCATTTATGGGAGAGTGTATTGTTACACATAAAGAGGATGACCAACAAGAACAACCAACAATCCTCTCTACCCAGAATGACGTCAAATCTTCTCACATATCTATCTCACCTCCTTTGGAAGAAAATACAACATACACAACAAAATTTGATGATATATATTATAAAAAACCACCCAACCCATAGGAAATGGAAAGACTTTATGTATTTGGTTATAATCATGTAAAAAAATTAGGCTAAAATGATAAAGGATGTGAAAAGAATGAACAAGGAATTCATGTTCCCATTGAACCTCATACACAAGGAACTAAAACCATTATATGGTTTTCCTTTTCTAAATCTACAATAGCCATTCAATGACCCTCACTCAACATCAACACTATCGCATGCTTAAACATCCTTAATTCCTTGATATGGATTCTCCATCATTCCTATATGTTGATAATGATGATGCTTTGAAATATCTGTTAAGCACTTTAGATACGCCTTCTACCTCCAAGGGGCATGCCTCTTGTGCTATGATAAGTTATGATCTCAATTTTATTGACATCAATGACAATCCCACAAACATGGAACCATATGATCCTAAAATTCCTAAATCAAATGCACTCCCTCTAGGAGATACCCTTGACATTCCAATGGATATTGATGATAAAGATAAAGTCATCAAAATTGGGAAGTGCCTTGATGATGAAGAACAAGAAGATCTTGCAACCTTGCTTCATACCTTTCCTAAACTATTTGCTTGGAAATATTCTGATATGCCCGAAATAGATCTGAAGATTGTCACCCATAAAATTGTTCTTGCTGAAAATGCTAAGCCCGTTCGCCAAAAGATATGCAAGATGAACCCTAAGATAGCCTTTCATGTTAAGGAGTGCTTGAAAAAATCCTTGACGCAGGTTTCATTGTCTCTATTGATTAATATCCTTGGATATCAAACATTGTCACAATTGCTAAACCTGATAATCGTGTTAGGATATGCACGAACTTTCGAGACTTGAACAAAGCCTCTTTAAAGGATGACTTTACTCTTCCTAACATTGCCATGATCATTGATTCAACTATTGGAAATTCTTTATAATAATTTATGGATGGTATTTTTGGATATAATCAAATCTTCATCAACCAACAAGATCAATAAAAGATGACCTTTACATCTGCTTGGGGAACATTTTGTTGGTTTATGATGTCTTTTGGTTTAAAGAACACAACCACTACTTATCAATGAGAAATGAACTTAATCTTCCATGTTACATACATAAAATATTAGAATATTATTTTGATGACATTCTAGATAAATCCCTAACCCATGAAGATAAAATGAATGTTCTTCAACAAATCTTTGAGAAAATGCATAAATATACCATGCGCTTAAATCCGAAAAAGTGTTTCTTTGGAGTAGATAGCTGTAAAATCTTAGGGGTTTATCATATCTCATAGAGGCATTGAGGTGGACACAAAAAAAGATTGATGCTATAATTAACATGCCACCTCTTCGCAACATCTCCCAAATGCATACATTACAAGGAAGGATTCAAGCCATCCGTCATTTTGTCGCATCCCTAGCTGATTGTGTGTTTCCTTTTACACACCTCCTTACAAAGGATATAAATTTTGATTGGAATAATGATTGTAAATGAGCCTTTGAGAATTTGAAAGAGTATCTTGCAACTCCACCTATTTTACAACTTTCTATACCAAACAAATCTTTCATCCTTTATATAGTTGCTTTTGCTCATGCTCTTTTTGCATTGTTGGCTCAACAAGATGACAATCACAAGGAGCATCCTATTTACTATATTAGTAGAACACACATATTTTATGAGACCCATTACTCACCAGTCGAAAAATAATGTCTGGCTCTTGTATTCTCTACTAGTAAGTTGCTACATTATTTACTTAATGCTGAAATACAAGTGATGACAAAGTTTGATCCTCTTAGATATCTTTAAAAAAAAGAGACCTTTCAAGATGTCTTGCTAAATGGGTAACGTTGTTAACTAAGTTTGACCTTCAATTTGTTTCCCAAAAAGAAATCAAAGGCCAAGATTTAACCGACCATTTAGCTGATGCTCCTTCTCCTTTAGCATTACCTACCAATGACTCCTTTCCCGATGATAGTGTGTTTACCATAGAACTTCGTACTTGGGAACTATACTTTGATGGGTCTAAGTGTCGAATAGGCTCCGATGCTAGAGTTATATTAATTTTTCCTATCAGTAAGCCTATTCCCTTGTCCTATCACCTCAATTTCCTATACACGAATAACAACACTAAGTACGAAGACTTAATTGTTGGGTTGTGTGTCCCCTTGGTCATGGGAATAAAATACATAAAGATCTATGGTGATTCATAATTAGTGATTAAATAAATCAATGGTCTCTATCAAACTAAGCATGACAAGCTATCACAATATAAGGATCTTGTTTTATCTTTGATAGAAAAATTTGAATCATCCACCATTGATAACATCCCTCGTAAATATAACCGACATGGGGATGCAATGGCTAGCACAACCTCTCTTATCTTTCCTGTCGATCCTTCCAAAAAAGTGATGTTTACTATCCACCCCATCATGAAACATTTTATCAACAATAAACTTGATGACGTCCTCCTAACCTTCCCCGATAATTCATGTGAATGGTATTACACCATCTATAACTATTTAAAAGATGGTACCGTTCCCAAGCCTACGACCATAAATACTCGCATTCGCCTTAAATAGTTAGCCACTAAGTACATAATCCTTGCTAATAGATTGTATAAAATATCCTTTGATGGAATTCTCCTATGATGTCTCAAGGATTCTGAATCTCATATTGCCCTCAAACAAGCTCATTCTAGTACTTGTGGAGGTCATTTTGGAGGAAAAACCTTAGTGCAAAAGCTCCTTCGCATGGGTTATTATTGGAAAAAATGGAAAAATATTGTTATGCATATGTTAAGCGATGTCATAAATGCCAAGAACATAACAATTTGATCCATTCTCTTGCTTTTGAGCTCTGTTCCCAAATCCCTATTTGGCCATTTGTTGTCTGGGGATTGGACCTAATTGGAAAAATCTCACCTCCTTCTTTCATTGGACATACGTTCATCATTACCACTATTGACTATTTCACCAAGTGGGTAGAATCTATTCCTCTCAGGTCTACAACTGCTTATGTGATATGTCATTTCTTATTGTAACATATTATCGTTCGCTTTGGACTTCCTTCTGTATTAGTTTCAGACAATGGAACACCATTTAAAAATAATGATGTGAAGAAGTTCTTAGAGACCTTTCATATTCAACATCTCTTTTCTATACCTTACTACCCACAATCTAATGGTGAAGCTGAAAGCACTAATAAAATCCTCAAATAAATCCTTAAGAAGACTATTAATCTAAACCAAAAATATTGGCATACATAACTACAATATGCGTTGTGGGCCTATCATACAATTATTCGCTCTTCTACAAGAAGTACACCTTTCAACCTTGTCTATGGCACCGAGGTGATCCTACCTTTAGAATTAGAAATCCCAACATTAAAAATTTCTCTCCAAGGCCTTGTCGATAATGACACCTACAAGCAACAATGATTGCACCAACTTGAAATTTTTGATGAACACACATTAACGCTCTTAAGCACCTTCAAGCTTACGCTAAACAATTACAACGCAAACATGATGTTGGTGTCATTCATTAGACATTTGACAAGGGGGGTCTGGTTTTATATGAAAATTAGTGAAACACTACTATCGATTACATCAAAAAAAGTACGTTCAGTCCTAATTCCATGTTAGGCCCCTATGTGATCGATAAAAATTATGGATTTGGTGCTTACACTTTAATCAAGCACGATGACACTCCTCTCAAAGACCCTATTAATACCACACATTTGCGTCAATATTAAATGTCTAATCCCCTTTTTGAATGGTATGAATTATAAAGTAGTGTTGTTAGAGCTAGTAAGGTATATCCTATATGCTTTCTCATTGCTTCATTCTTGACAAATTATTATATATGTGTATTGAAAAATAAAGTGATTATGTAAGTTTATATTTATAATTTCTTTAGGTTTCATACTATTCAATCATACCTCCTATGTGTTATGTTTCTTTAAAATAATAAGATCATAACATACTTAATCTTCATGCTGCATCTAAAAATAAACTCTAAACATGTTTTAATTAGATCAAATAAATTTTGTTATATCATGTTACCATTAATTAAATACTCTCATAGAGGCTATTTAATTAATCATATTGTCATTTAAAATTCACACATTCGCTTACAACATATAAAATACAATTGCATATATATACATATATGAAAAGTTTTTTTGTATATGACATCATAATATATAGTTCAATGAGGACTGTGATTACTAGATCCCTCAAGATCTAGTACTTGTGTTACATCAGTAGTAGGATGTAGGGAGAAATTCATGTGTGATTATGATCGTGATTTGCTCAATCAGATAGAAAAATCCATCCCCTGCATCCATGTAAGTGCCGCCCGATGCTCTCCTTCTATCTGATCCCTCTCTACCTATAACCATGCCACCTCTCTCTCTCTCTCATCTCTCCACCTCTACCATGGCCCATGATCACTCTACCTATGATGTCATTGTAGCTCAATGGATATATCTCTTGAAGCCCTCCCAGGCTGCCCATAGTCTCACAAAGGGTCTCAACGTCTCTAGGTCTCACTCCAAAATCAGTGGGGGCATGTAATCAGAGTCCATCTCCTCATCATTGAAAGACATAGGAACTATCTCTATAGCTACTTGGTGGTAGAGATCCTGCCAACCCTCTATGGGCCTTGCAAGATAGAAAAAAAATCTAATTAGTACACATTCTGATATATATTTGTATCAAATTATACATCAAAGCATAAAATACATGTAGGAAAACCAAATATCTTCACCTATATCTCTGGTGGGATGAGCTATATAAACTTCATCCTGTGCTAGGGGCATGGATGATATGCTTGCCTCCCCTCAATTGTGAGTACTGGTGCCTACTATTGTTGTTGTCTTCAATCTAGTCATATGGATGGGTGAAGCCCCTCCCCAATCATATCAGTCCCCAACTACTCCCTCATCACTCTCACTCAAAGGTGGTCCCTCCTCCTGATCCTCCTCTTGATCCCCTCCTCTCCCTCTTATCCATCATAATCTAGGTCAACATCCTCATCATAATCCTCATCAATAATATCAATAACTATATCCACAACCCTGTAGTGTATCTCCTCAGCTCTATCCTCTCTCTCCCTCTCATCCCCCTCATTTGGCATTGGTCCTACATCCCCTACTAGCTCATCGTTCAAAAACACTAGAGCTAGACCTAATGCTATCCACCACTCATGATCCCATGTGGTACCAACGTCATCTGCGTCAAAGACCAGTGACTGATCGTGATTAGAATAATCAAAGTCACTCTGGACAACATCCTCTAGTGTGAACTATGTTGTAGCACATGGTCTTCGAGCACTCCACACTAATCTCCTAAAATATGATCATGCCCGAGGTGGTCTTTGAACCCATCCAAACTATCTCATCACCTGATCATAGTAGAAGGGAACCACTATGTGATCATGTCATCCACCAAAAACCTGTCCAACTACAATCTCCTCAATTTTCTAGTATGATCCAACCATTGAAGTATGAGCTGATATGGTCTCCATAGGATATCATCCTCCTCTAGTCGGTTGAATCTCACCCTCCAAAAGTTTAGATCTTCGTACTACCATAGTTGTCAGAGAGGATTGAAAAAATCCTTAGGATACCCTACGTCTGTCGAACATGGGAAACCAACTTGTCTAGTGCACGTGATATGCTCCAAGAACCACACCTAAAGAAGTGTACAATGCACCATGCTATCTAACTCCTGAAATAAAAATATCCCCAAATCATAATATAAGTGTGTGAGGATGGAATGTCCCTAGGAATATACTATCCTCTGCTCCACCATCCCCCATATCAAGATTACTAGCCTACCCTCTAGGTGTGCTACTCATCTATCTAGGAGGATAACCAGTGCCACAGTATGCATCATGATCCGCCTCACTAGTGCTCATGAGTAAATTAACATGGCAAAGTCAATTTGTCCCACCACTCTATCATCATGTACTGGTACATTGAGGCAATAATGCATGCCTTCCTTCTACTCCTGGAAATACCAAATCCTCTAGAGGTGCACTTGCTTCCCTCAAATAGGGAATCAGAGTATACTGTGTATGTCCTCTAAAGTGATGGTCATCTCTCATGTGGGAATGTGAAACGTGCATGTAGCCATATTCTAGCACTTGCACAATGCCATCAATATGGCATCATGGTACCTCATGGGGGGCATTATGTATGCCCAATATATACCAACCTTCTATAGGTTCTCTATATCCGCCACTGACAAAGCAGGGGCTAGATCTCTAAGAAAATTGATTTGTCTCCCACCAAGACACTGACAAGATCGTGTGGGTACCTATCAAAATCATCAAAATATGCTCCCCAAATCATCTAATCTCTTCCATTTTACTATTATTCATCATTCAATTGTACTAATGTTGTTCTAGTGTGATTTTTCTATGGCCCTAGACACTTTAGGACCCTTTTGGGACACTTCGCGAAGAAACATGACACTTTGCAAACAAAAGGGACACTTTGCGAAAAAAAGGGGCACTTTGCGAACATTTTTTCCAAGATCCTAAATTAACCTAATCATGCATTAAATTCAACCTATACTTGAAAAATCATAAAGCAATGGTACCAGAATTGACTCACCTTATGATGTCGCTCGCGGTTGGCCACTTGGTGTCATAGTGCATCTAGTCTCGTATGTGTAAAATCTCATGTGCTCGACATATTTCGCTATCTCCTCATCACTCTCACGCTACACAAAAGTTAAATAAAAAGTGACAATTTACATAATTTCCATCTCTTTTACTTTATTTCACTTTTTCATATGTGCACATTGTACTTTCACCATGTTAGACCTTTTCGTGTGCTTATTTATTCAAATAAACATATCGAATGCTAGTGAGCTCCATTTTTTATGTCATTTGTTACGTCAGAATATTTTTTCCACACCCTACATCATCACCCACCTATCATTATGTATCATGGTACTTATAAATTTCCTTTGATATGTGTGCTTTCATTCGATGTGGCTAGATTGATACATTGATTCCACCTCTATAAAGCAAGCAAAATCAAGGGAGGGCATACATCTACCCTCAAATTTGATCTCTAGGGATTAGATAAGAGTATTTTTGGACTTATAACAAATCTGTGTTGCAGGATGTGGTTCCTAACATTGTGGTTTTGTAGATAGCTACACTAGGGGCTTCATTCTCTTGTCATTTAATGAGTATCCTTTTATTAAAATAAGGTACATTGTGTGTTTAGAGTCCTTTAGCTTACATATGCATGCAAAATCATATGGGAACTATAGTGGGGTCTAAATGTGTCACTAAAAATTGTATACCTTTGCAGAAAAGGCCAGTTTTGTGCCCGTTTTGGTCCTACTTTAGGTGCCTTTTCATCAATTATCATCCTAGAATAGCATTTATAGGCCCCTAAGGTTCATTATTTTTTACTTTGAGGATTTTTATAGCTAAAGAATCATTCAACCCCTGACAAATAACATCAAAATTATTAAAATGACATTAATCCCACTTTAAAATCCCTTACTATGACTAGGCCACCCAAGTTGGTGACCTAGTCCTTTTTAGGGATTTTTGAAATTTGAAGCAGGAAAATAAATATCTTGCCAAAATTCCTGATGGGTGTCGGCCTCTTAGGTCAAAATTACCGACAATTAGAAGTTGTTGCTTATAAATACTTGATTTTAGTTAATTTTCACAACTTTTTGATCATTTTTCACAAGCAACTTCAAGAGTCAAGAGCAAAACATCTTTCGCAAGAAGTTTCATCTCTCTTCCATAAAAAAATTGATGCTTTTGGACAAAAATCTAGGGCTTTTCCAAGTCTTCAATCTCACTTCCCATTCGAGGACACATTTTTCAATGGTTGAACATAGATGCCTATGTAGATTCATGGATAAATCTAGGTTGAGGAGGTGCAACTAGCCACCAAACCATGCCTAAAGATTGTTTTCAAAGTGACTCCATCTTCTATTTTCATCCCATCTTTAAATTTGAGGTTATTTTGCAGGTTTGAGTCTATATTCTTGTGAAGAATCAAAATACAGATCATAGGCCTCCGTGTCCACTTTCAGTTTTGCAGAAAATCTAAAAGGGAATAGGTCGCCAATAGTGGTGACCTAGTTCCATTGGAGGTTTTTGATAAATATTCTTACATATTTGACCACCCAGTTGGCCAAAACAGAGCCCAAAGCAATTTACCAGAAAAGGGACAAGGTCGCCCAACTTGGCGTAAGTGTCCCAATAGGCTCAAAACTTATATTTTCTAGATTTCTAAAGCCCTCCACAACTTCCACTTTAGTTCTCAACAATTTCCAAGTGCACTTGTTTGATTTTTTAAGTTATTTTTCTTTTTTTAGTCTTTGTTTTATCTTTTTTATATTACACAATGTGTTTTCCAACAACATAAGTTTCATTATATTACATGCAATAGTTAGCTTCACTCACAATATTACAACATTTATTACATTCCATCACAAGCACATTCAACACACATTCAATACCTCCAATTTGAATGAATCACAAGATTTATGCTCCCCACAAAAGGGATAGTCCTCTTCCTTTTAGGTGAAAACCCTAGAAAGTTGTAGGGGACTCATTCCTTTACCCCACCCTAGAGCATAAATTTTGCGGTTCAGACTTAAAGAAATATAAGAGGGTGAATTAAGGGGAGTTGAGAGAATGACTTAAAGGGATGTAAGAGGGTGGATTAAGGGGATTTGAGAGAATTACTTAAAGGGATGAATCTTAAACCATTAACCCATGTAGATTTGTTATTCTAAGCATCTCATGAATCCTAGAAACCCTAAACCCTAAACCATAGGACCTAAATCCTAGGAGATTAACCCTAAGCCATTAACCTATATAGATTTTTTATTCTAAGCATCGCATGAGCCCTAGAAACCCTCAACGATACACCATAGGACCTAAAGCCTAGGATATGAACTCTAAACCATTAACCCATATAGATTTTTTATTTTAAGAATTTCATGATCCCTAGAAACCCTAAACCATAAACTATAGGACCTAAAGCCTAGGACATGAGCCCTAAACCATTAAACCATATATATTTATTATTCTAAGCATCTCATGAACCCTAGAAACCCTAAACCCTAAACCATAGGACCTAAAGCCTAGGAGATGAACCCTAAACCATTAAATAATATATATTTGTTATTTTAAGCATCTCATGAACCCTAGAAATCATAAGCCATAAACCATAAGACCTAAAGCCTAGGAGATGAACGTTAAACCATTAACCCATATAGATTTGTTATTCTAAGCATCTCATGAACCCTAGAAACCCTAAACCATAAATCTTGGGGCCTAAAGCCTAGGAGATGAACTTTAAAAGATTGTTTATTCTTAGAATGTTTTTGTGTACTTTATAATGATGTTTCTCAATTTATCTCATTTTATTTTGGAATATGCTTTCAATAATTTATCCTTTTCTTGGACACGTTGAAAACCTAGGAATATAACAAATTAAATTATAAAGTGCCACAAAATCTACTTGATAGGGGTATCTAAATTGATCTATTTGGGGAGGCTATTAATACAAATGCATTGAACTTATGAATTGCCATAAAAAATGTTCACTTAGATAAAGTTATATTATGGAAGTTTTTTAAACATACGTTTAGGTGTTTCATTTCATTATTTAATTTTTAGGATAAATCTAGAGCACTATTCATCATAGAAATAATGGATAAATAATTAGTACCAAGTGAGAAATATCTTCTAGCCTATCTCTATGGACTTATTCTTGAACTAGATGTCCATGAACATAAAAATTCTTGATTAAAATCCAATGAAATGGTTGATGGACTAATATATCTTTTAGTTTTTAAGGAAATTCTACATCATGTAGACCACATTGATTGTCCTATATTATACTCTTCTTTGATCCCCTTAAGATGTTGTATTAGGACCCCTTAAGACAAACTATAAATTATGTTTAGTTTATAGAATTTATTAATGTTTTTGTTTTGTAATCTTGTATGGTATTGTTTATTTCTTAAAATTTCATCCTTTGTGGTATGTATATAGATTGATTTTGTTTGTAGATTATGATTTTTTTCTTATTTTATTAGATGTAACCTATGTATTATGACCCCTTAATACATCCTATTAGTACCACTTAAGACATCCTATCAAGACCCCTTAAGCCATCCCATTAGGACATAAATTGAATAAGTTAATTGACTAATTATTGCTAATTATCGAATGTACATATCATGTATATCATGTATGGATCACTAAATTTCTAAAGTACAAATATTAAAATGTCCTATTAATTTCAACTTTGATTTCATATTTATATTTAATTTCACATTAATGTCATATGTACTAATGTCTTGACTATGACCATAAATGTACATGTGTAAAATAAAATTGAACAATAATAAAGTCCATCAGTTACAATATATTAAGTGCATGAAATAAAGTCCATCAGAGTACAACCCATGAAATAAAGTCCAACAAAGTACTCGACCCATGAAATAAAGTCCAACGTGGTACATGAGAAACCAAATATGTAGTCTATGAAATAATCAAATATAACCCATAAAATGATGTTTAGGTCATATATCATCTCTATAATCAAGAGACCTCTTCACACCATGTGGACTACGCAGATGACCTAAAACACTCTATACAAGGGAAAGATGAAATAAGATGAAAAATTATTTAATGACAGTTTAATTTATAATTCATCATAAAATTAAATTACCATCATAACTGGTGTAATGCCTTGCCACAAAATCCTAGAGGACAATACACTACAAACACCAAAATAGAACAATTTTTTTTGAAGTACAACATACTAGGATTGCAGAATATAAGTTAACATGTAATCTACACTAAGTCCTCTAAGGTTCCATGACTACGCTACTAGAATCCCATTAACCAAACTAACAAGAATAATTATATTAACATGATTTATCTAACATTAAAGAGTACATTAAATCCATCACATTATATAATCAACAATATGAACATCCATTTGTCATCAATATCACAACATCAAGGATCATTTAATTAACTCACATATGGAAGATACATCGTTTACATTATCCATATTAAGAGAGAGTTCACAATTAAGTACAAAATTTCACTATTACAACAGTGCTTCCCAAGATCAATGGGAAAGAGTATACATCTAAGTACAATACATGATACAACTTATTTATAGTGTAATACAAATACATGAAGATAATCCCCATGAACAAGAACAAGTGTAAAAGTTTTCATAATCAGGAGTTGTCACCACAGACATGAACAAAGCGGGGGAAAAAAATGGAGTGCATGGCATGATCCACCCAACCATATGGAACCCTAAGGCCCACCACCCATGCTAGGAGATTATGATAAGGTCCCACTACCAAAGCAGAGAAGAATATAGTAGCATGACACAAAAGGGATAACATGACCCCAACATACAAAAGTAACAAGCAAAAGATGAAGAAACAACCACTTCTAGAGGTACAAGAAAAACAAGGGGAAAACAATCAAGGAATACAAGGTTGCTATAGGGAGGATTTTCATCACATAGTTTTCCATGGGTTACCCTGGTGTAACTTTCCTAGGCTACTAGATCCCCATCCTAGGTTACCCTGGCCACCTCTATCGGCTGCCAGACCCCCATACAAACTATGCGAGATCAAAATACCTTCCAGTCAGACTAGGAAATTGATCATGCCATTCTAGGCCTTCCCACTCAACTCAAGCCTAAACAAGCACTTGATCCATGAGTGAGGCATTATCTCGATTAATGTGAAATACCCAACCCCTTAGTTTATTTTAGATTATGAGTTGATTAAATTCTCAATGAGTTACCTTGGACCTGCCACTTTGTGCATTAGGCAACCATTGAGAGCCACTCCACCTATTAGCAACAAAAGTCACAATATTCCACTAATTGGATAAGCCAACTTGCACAACATATAATGCCACATGTATTATCACATAAAGCGAGGCATGCACCAAGTCACACAAAGTCTCCAAACGAAAAGTCGACCATAAAGAAAATTCTATTTCCCCAACCTCTGGAAGTCTAAAATATCACTAAAACAATGGTTCCACCATTGAAGTGGCAATAATAACATGATTTCACAATCAAAATCAACCTAAAAAATCAAGAGTAAAATCATCCGACAGGGCATCCAAGGGAGACCTCAATTTTCTACTCACATGATAGCCAACCACTAATTACCTAACAAACTTACAATTTGGCTAATAAATAACTTTAACAAAAGTCAAAAACCATGACAACAATAGTAATCCACTGATTCAGAGGTCAATTCAAAAATTAACCTCGATAACCATAATCAACTTAAATTCCAAAATCGCGTACATAATTCAACACAAGGAATCAATCATCATTGCAACCATGAAAGAAACCTCACAATAAACAGGAAATCAAGAACAATCCATTAACCAAGACCATGACGATATTTGCCACTTGAGTCTAGTGATACACATCAATTTAATAGTTAAGAACTTCAAGTAGAATTACAAGACAATACATTGATACAAAACTGAATATAATAGACATCATCACTCATATTAACATTGATAAATAAAAATATTTTTCTCATTAATCTATTTATCAATATTTATTTCAATTTCATTTTTCAATATGGCCTTTCATTCTTTAAAAGGTAGGCATATACTTGTAACATTTAAATATATAATCGTGCACTCTTATTTAAATACATATATTAACCATCTAAGAATTACGATAATGAATTGGTGGCACCGAATGTTGTTTTAGCTTTGTTTAAAACAAAAGATGATGAATGCCCAAGAGAGGTCTAAATGTAAATCGATACACAGAATGAACAAAGTGTTTCCCCAAAATAAAAGTCTGATTAAATATGCATGCAATAATAATCAAGTAATAAAATAAATGGAATGTGTGGCACCACAATAATTGGTGAAAGCCCAAAGCAACCATTCGAGAATGTGAATAATCAAATGGAATTTCTTGATACAATTTTAGACACTTTCGAACAAATGCAATCTGACAGGGAGGAAGAAAAATTTGTTGCATTAACAAACATTTAATAACAGTTAAATTGCTAAATATAGATAAACCACCTAGATAATGAATTCACTCAATTGCATAGCACAAAAGTGGACAATTATTTGTTTTAATTTCAAACATTATACAAACTCAAAAAAATTTATTCCAAATCAGAGAATGAAATTTAAAGAAATGGAACCCGAAACAACTCGATTGACTAAGCTAAAATGATTGCCAAGTCCAAATTCCAAGTTGCAGCTTCAACACGCTTTAGAATTTCCACAACACTACAAAATCCTCCAATTCCTAAGCTTCCAAATAAACCCCAAGAAATATTTAAAGAACCAAGAAATTGTTCACAACAAGAAATAAAATTAGTTTTCCCAAGAATAATCAAAAGCCCCTTAACTAATTTATTTATTTATCACTCCTGAATCTCCGTTCTTGCATGCACTTTCTTTAATTTAGATAATTAATTTAATTTCACATATATTGTTAATCGCCACTATTCAAATGTATTTATTTATAAAAACATATTCTTGTTTATTTTACACTTAATTAATAAACTTTAAAATATTTAATTTATTAATTTTGACTTTACCTTTTAATTCTATTTGCACATCACTATAATTAATATATATATTTATTTTTATATTTATTTATTAAACCATAATTTTGATTTATTTAAACCAAATAAAGACATTAATACTATTTTATTTAATCTATATCTCAAATATATTTAAGAATCTATTCTAATGCAATAATTAATCAACCCAAATTTAAATCAAATCAACAACATACCAAACGATGTCGATCATACTAACCAACCAAACTATCATTACAAATAGGATGAGTCATGAAGGGGCATTACATCTAGATCTAGACGCTTTGGTGCACCTAGACCAACCTCTAAATTCTTTGAATCAATCTACATGTACAGAACAAAGAAATTTGAAATTAGATGTAAGTCTACAATTAGAAAATTATTGAATTCAATTTAATTTATAATTTATCATATTTGAATTGTACCATAATATGAGGTTGTGTGCCCTCTACTGCAAGACTTGTTTGTACATGCTGAACTACAAGATGTGTCTCATGCTATAAAAGAAAAATAATTTAACATGTATGAGCTCATATATATATATATATATTCATTTTTAAATTTAACTAAATCTATTCACAACTTGTATAATTTGTAATTGAAATTAAATATAATAAAAAATTTAAATTACCATGATATCTAGAGCATGCTCTGCATGCCCTCCTAAAGGTGTAACTGTGATTGATTCATGACAAAAAATCACACTAAAAAAATCCTACAATATCAAATTTAAAGCATGTATATTTGGAAATTAGGTTAAAATATATACATTCAAGTTTGTACATTTTGTGTAGAAACTTTTTTAAACAACCTAAAATTTAGAGGCATCACGAGTAGCAGAAACATCTAATTTTTGTCCAATACCCATTCCCATTGTTGTATTAACCTAGACATACATATAGACATTTAATGTTTATAATATTTATAAAATTGTACATGAACATTTGATATATAGTGAATTTAAAATTCATAATTGTAACTATAGTAATGTACTTGTTAAACAATTTACAATATGAATGTACCTCCCCCTAATCTACGATGCTCGACAGTGGAGGATTGCTCGAAAACCCCTCAGGTGGAATCGACGTGGAAGTTGATTGAATCCAATAAACCAACATAAATATTTAAAACTCAAGTTAAAAATTATTTCATATATAATTTAAAAAATTGAAATTAAAATGTACCCCATTAGGGTTTTCGACTAGGATTGGTCTCGATTATGTTCTTGAGGTGAAAATTACCCCATTGTTAGTGTCATCTGTACACCAAATAGTTTCATTGTTAAAATTAATTGCAAACTTTTGTTTGATATATACTTTCATTAAAATTCTTGTAAATTGATTTTTTTTTAATCTAAATGGTCCAGGTTGGTGGGTGAATGAGCTCTGCTAGGGTTTTGTGTTTTTTGAGGTCATCCTTGGCCCCTCTTGGTCATATTTTGTCTTTTGTGCAAGAAAATTCCTCCCTCATTTAGTACGGTCGCAGTTACTGTGGTTTTAGGGGAAAAACATGCCTTCAACTAGCCACTAACTCAACAATTCATGCTAGTGTTAATGGTTCATCGGTGTAGTTCAATGGCTCCTCCTCCAAACAAATGTCCTCAGAAATTTATTTTGAAATTCTTTCATGAGGTAAACATTTTGATGCCCCTGCTGATGTAGTTTTTCCTTTACCTGATTTTGATTTTGCTTGCCAATGGCTCAAACAAAACACCCTTGTGGGTTATTTTATTGGGAGGACTCCCCTCAAAAGTGTACTAAAAGAATGGGTCAACAAGGCTTGGGTACCTCATGGGGTCCACTTTGATATGATCTATAACTTCCCTAAGGATTTTTTCTATTTCGCTTCACGGAAGTTAATCATGTCCAGGCCATTTTAGGGCATGGACCCTGGTATGTTAGGTCATCCTTGTTGGTATTCCAAGCATGGACCTAAGATTTTTCTATCTCAGATGACACCAAAATGCGAGTCTCGATCTAGATTGAGTTTCCTAGTTTGTCTTTACCATGTGTTTCCTTCTTGAACCACATTGCTTCTTCTTTTGGGAGGGTTGTTTGTATCGAACATGACAGGTTTTTCCAAGCCCGACCACAAAAGCGGGTTTGTGTGGAAGTTGATTTGTCCATGGATTTGAAAGAGTCTGTAGACATTTAAATAGGAGCTATTAGGCACACCCAGAAAGTCATGTATTTCAATTTTCCCAACATGTGCTATTGGTGCCAGTCATCTGACCATAAGATCAAGGACTTCCCTTTGATAGTTCCTCGTACACCATCACCATCATGAGATGTTGAAAAGCCTCGCCAGATAGAGTCTTCTGCTAAGTTTGAATCAAAGTGGACCACGGTTACCAACCGAAAAAATAAGCCAACTAGTTCTGGGTCAGTGCCCAAGGCCCCTAAACCATCCAAAGTTATTTCAAACCCTTCTAAAAAGGGGACAGTTGCTCCTTCTAGAGTTGTTACTATTTCAGTACAACTCGGGTCAAAGGCAATGCCTCAGCTTGTGGATGTTCTATGCGCTCAACCACCTATTCCTCCCACAACGGGGACTCAACGATGGTCTTGCAGTCTGTCTCCACCATTGGAAGAAGGAGAATATGTGCCAAAAAAGCAGAGGTTTTCACCCCCTATTCAGATTGGTTCAGTTCCACAGGAATTTTGGAAGAATCATTTCTCTTCCTTGGTTGAGGAGGAACTAGGTTCCGAAAGCATGGAGGAGTTTCATCCATGAATTTTCTTTCATGGATTGTTCGAGGTCTAACTGACCTCTCTAGAAAGTATTCTATTAGGGATACTTTACAAAAATATTCAGGGATTGAATTGCTTTGTCTCCAAGGAATTCAAATTTTAGGATTTTTGCTTGCCTCAGCTAGTTGTTCTATTTGGCTAGCGAGTACTATGTTTTTCACTTTGCATGAAGCCGAGCATGGTGGAGCTACCACATTTTTGTCCCCCCAGTTGCATTCTTGCATTGTGGATCATGGAACTGATCCTTCCTAGTGGGTTGTCTAGGTTCTTCTCAACATTGATAATCATTCCTTCGGGATTGTCAATGTTTATGCCTCTAATGATGTTGTGGAGCGCTCTTTGCTTTGGCATTGGATTTCTGATTCTCTGCTAGTTGCCACATGGTTGCTCTACGGGGATTTCAATATGGTTGAGGTGGCGTATGACAAGGATGGCACCTTACCTTTCTATTGGGCTACTGGTGAAAGGGAGGCATGGTTTTACATGCGTAATAAATTGGGGCTTTTCAAACCCAATATTGGCTACTACCATTCTCATTCCCTCTGGCACACTTGGTGTAATTATAGTGCTGATTCTGACAGAGTCTTTAAACGCCTTGATCGGGCCATGATCTTGTCTCAATATTTATTTTCTTTTGCTAGTTTTTCCTTGCCTATGAAGCCATTAGTGGACGTGACTCTGTCAGACCACTTCCCAATTCATTTTCACATTGAATGGATTTCTTTCCAACCCTACATGTGTAAAAATCAATTCTTTTTGAACACGTCTCTTCTCTGACACAAGCCCACTTTGGCCCACATTCATTGAGTGTGGAATTTGGAATGAAGATTAGTTGGGCATACATGCTGGCTTACCTAGTAAAATGACACCATCATTCGTATTGCTCATTTCTTGTGCATTTATTGGTGCCAACTGGCTATCTTTTTTCAGAGATCATATAAGGCTACCACTGTCAACTAGCGTACAACTATGGAGGCTTTGGTGGCCATTCCTTTTTCCCCATTTCATCAAGTCAGGGTGGTGGAATTAAGGCACAAAATCAAGTGGCTGATAATTAAGCTATCAGAGGAGTGCAAATCAAAGCTCATCTACATTGTCTTAAGATAAGTGATTGAGCCTCCAAAGAATTATCTTTGGAACTTTGTGCCAGACACTCATCCCCAAGCATGAAAAAAATAAAGGATGGCACTCGAGTGCTCTCAAAGATTCCCAACATTCTCCAATCCTTTGTGCACCATTACAACCAGATGTTCACTGCACAAGATTCCATGCTTGTGCGACAACAAGCCCTTCAAGACTACCTTGGTGTTGTGCCATAGGCTCTCTTCATCCCAAATAAATTTTTTTGATCAATTGTTAACAATTGATGATCTCAAGGAAGTCATTTCCTGTATGACCGATGACAAGGATCTTGGGATTGATGGCTTCCCTTGTGAATTTTACAAAGCTCTTTTGGATTGTGTTGGGAGTGACTTGCATCATGTCTATCTTGAAGCTTTTCACATGAATTCTCTAGGAAATTTAATAAACAAGGGCAATATAAAATTCATAGCTAAGCTTGAGGATCTAGAGGATATTTGCAACTGGAGGCCCATCACGCTTCTCAATGTCTCCTATAGAATCATTGCCAAAGCCCTTGCTCTGAAAATACATCATCTCTTGCCTCAGGTGGTGCATCTAGAGCAGACTGGTTTCATCAAATCCAAATTTATTCTAGATAATATCATTGTTGTTTGGGAAGGCATGGAGTGGGCCTGACACTCCAACCAAAAATTTGTGTTCGTTAAAATTGAATTTGCTAAATCCTATGATCGCATCGAATGGACTTTCATTTTTGCAATATTGTAAGCCTTGGGGTTGGGACCCAACTTCATTTAGTCTATTCGAATTATTTTTGTTGATGCTTCAAATTTCAATAGCATTAATGGTCACCAGTCTTCTGCTTTTGGTCTTTTCTGCTCAATTCGTCAAGGGTGTCCTCTCACCTCTTCTTTGTGTGTGCTTATAGCTGAAGGCTTTGGGTATGTTTTAGCCCATGCTATTTCTTAGCAGTGTGTCAAAAGGATTCTTCTCTTGAACTCGTAGGAGCAACTTGTTAATGGCCACTTTGTGGATGATTCCTTTCTCACTCTCTTGGAGGAAGAAGAATCTATTACTGCTACCCTTGACTATCTTAACACTTTCTATCTTTCCTTCGGCTCTGGCATCCAGTGAAACAAGACCTTATGCTATAGGAATTTGGTATTAACCACCCCTACATGGCTTCAATCCTATAATTGGAAGTGGATCAGGCAATGATAAATTTTTTGTTTTCTGGGCATTCCCTTTTCCTTCCAGGATTCCTGTAGGGAGCTTGGGTAGGCTATGCTCTCCAAAGTCGAGAAAAATATTTCTTATTGGACTACCGACCCTCTTTGTTTGGATGGTAAGTTCCAGGTTTGTTCTAAAATATTGGAAGCCACTCATGTATACTATTCCTCCTGTCGGGATCCCTCCAAACCCGCTTACAATAGGCTTCCAAAGTTCCTGCATGATTTTTTATGGGCCTCCTCTGAAACCCAGATGGGTTTCCATCATGTCACTTGGGAGTTATGTTGCCTCCCTAAGGATTCTGGAGGTCTTGGGATGATCTC
This sequence comes from Sequoiadendron giganteum, assembly GCA_007115665.2. Taxonomy (NCBI): domain Eukaryota; kingdom Viridiplantae; phylum Streptophyta; class Pinopsida; order Cupressales; family Cupressaceae; genus Sequoiadendron; species Sequoiadendron giganteum. The sequence goes on from CM021106.1 coordinate 44,467,910, forward strand.
CACTCAATGCTAAGGGACTTCTCTTTGTGTCAAATGGATTATTTGGGCCCTCACCAATGATGAAGCTTGGAAGATTCTCCTCAGGCACTATATTCAATCTATATTTCCTACTCATTGACCCTCCTAGAAAGGAATAAGCTTCGAAACCCTCTTGGTTATGAGAGAGCCTATTCAAATTGTTGGAAATTTTATGGCCAAGAGCATTTGGTGTGCCTAGGAGGTTGTCAAGCCTTGACTCCAATGGGCTAGAGTTGGATCTCCTAATGGGCTTTCGCTCAATCAACAAAACTTCTGGTGGTTTCCCCTTCTTGCTCAGAATGGCTAGCCTCTGCCTAAATCACCTTGGCTCAATGTCATTAGATTTCACAAAAAGGTCATTCAGACCCTGCAACAACTCTTTCACTGACCCACTATGTGTATCATGTAGTGGGATTATTTTAAGGCCCAACACAATCTTTAAGACCAGGACCGCACCACCTTTGATGGGCTGGTGAGTGCCATTCTAGCTGATATGCTCCACAAAGTTGGCATTTATTTGTAAAAACGTTGGTGGAAGGACTAGACATAGTTTTTAGACACTCCTCTTAGAAGCTACAAGCCATGACTTGGTTATAGGTGGCTTTCACCACATTTTCGTACGATCAAAAATTTAAACCAGAGGTGGCTTCTTAATTCCTCCGCTCATGTCTGGCGGAGGAGATTTGATGCCATTTGGTCTACAAGTATTAATCCAAAGTTGGCACACTTTTCTTGGTGTATTCTTTTTCAAGGCTTTCCTGTGGGTTCTCAGCTTATTCACTTGGGGCTCCAAGACCCTCGTTTCATTTTTTATGGGCAACAAAAAATCTTCAAGCATCTCTTCTAGTTTTGTCCTAGAGATCAACAAATTTGGACTTGGATACATGACTTCTTTTGGCCCTTTCGACCGAAACCCTTTTCTTGGCATATTGTTCTTCTTGGAGATTCACTTGGGATCCTTGCTAAGTTCACCCAACTTTGGCACACTTTCAGGGTGAAAATCCTCTTCAAAATCTGGAAAGACAAAAATTCTTGCATATTTTCTCATTCTCAATTGAATATTTATGTTTCTATCTATGCTAAAGCAGTTATTTGTTCTAATGTTCTTTTATAGATACAAGTGCAAGATAATGATGTTGCATTGGAGGTGGCTCACCTACAAGTCCTCCTCGACCACTTGGGAAATGCCTTGTGTGCTATGACTTGGGTCCCTGAGTCACCATCTTCCTTCTGTGGTTAGTCACCCTCTCGAGGCTGACAACATAGTGGCTCTGCTCGTCCCCATCCCTAGCCCCTTGCTCGATGGGAGTCTCGCCCTCCTCTATGTACTTCCTCTCTTCCACCGTGGATTGCTTAGAGGTGGAATTCTGGTGGTGCAATAGGGAGCGACGGTGGTGGTTCAAGATGGCCCTCTAATTCTCTACTTGCTTCTGGTTCTGGTTGGCCTGCCAATGGGAAAAGTTTTATGCAGCTAGCGCTTGCAATCTCTCCCCGACATGAGGAAGAAGATAAAGATAAAGACAAAGATGATGATGGTTGGGGTGCTCCTCCCAACATCACTCCAGACCCTTTTGATGTATGGGGGAAAAATATGGATGACAGAGACCCCCTAGGCTCTGTTGGCACTGTTCTGGCCGCATAATGGCCTGTTGTTTTAATTTTTCATGCTTTTAGAATTTTGGGTTGGGCCCACATGATGTGATATTTTATTTTCTCTGTGTGCTGCCCATGTGACTCTTAGGGTGTGCCTTCTTACCACCTGCCCTTTTTTTGTGAATATGTATTTTTATCTTTATATTAATATAGATATCTACCTATTCATCAAAAAAAAATTGTATATTCAACATGTAGATGCATATTGATACATGTGTTACGTTGTCCTCATGGTGATAGTTTTTAGTAAGAAATTATACAAATGAACTAATGTGATGAGATGATCCACGAAAATCTCCATGTCCACCCAAATTGGGTGTGCCCTGATTGGGTCCATAGAATAATTGGTGGCAACTAGTACATACATGTGGTCTCGATACTTGTGGACTGGTACTAAGAACAACTCCACAAAATACTCCTCCACCATCATCGTATGTATTCTCCCTACCCACTACTGTAGAAGCTTGTTGATCAAGGTCTCCTACGAGCATACTAAGGAATCCTAATTTCGATTCCATGACCTGTTGATGCATAGGTGCAAGAATGAAAGGTCCAAGAGGAGAAACAAGGGGTTTCACATGCATAGGGCATTGGGGATCAACCCTTGTTCCTAACCACTATTGTGGCATGCCACGACCAATACCCTAAAATGATTTAAAATCAAAATAATTGGGCTTTTTCCCCATAAAAAACTCTACATATAGTTTCCTCAAAAAATGTAATGGGACCTGCAAATTAGCATGTGGTGGACTATGAAATACAAAATACCATCGATCCCAAAATTTGCACTCATCTATGGATGTATACAGCACCTCATGGATATTCTAGATATATTGGAAGGAATGGGTTGCTGAGTATTAGGGTCAATAAAATAAGGGGCTAGCTGGGATTTTGTTATTTTTAGGTCTAAAATTTCTTTATACGAGAGACCATTAGCATAAAATTATCTCATCTCCTCTCTATCTTGTTGATGCCTATCTAAGTCAGAAATGATAGTCCTGATGGAATTGACAACATTTTGCATTGTAGATGCAAAACATCTCACATGTGGTGGAATCAATTCTTGATTTTTCATAGCATTGATTTGGTTTTGAATGGATGTCACTTTTTCATTTATATGTGCTCTCAAGTGAGCCTCATTTGATCCAACGGGTGGTGGAGGTGGGATATGAGGTGGAGGGAGTGGAGGGGGAGATGGAGGGGGTGGATTTGGAGGTTTCTTAGGTGCTTGATTGAGGATACCATCAATGCTAAATTAATCAATGATATCTATAGAAGTTTTTTAACCTGCATTAAATTATACAAAATTAACATACAAAGTTACAAAAATACAAGAAATAGTTAAATTTAAAACATACATGAATTTTTTTTTAAATAGGATGTGCATACACATACATACATTGATTGTGTAGTCACCTAAAATTGACAAATCTTGTGACATTCACTTTTGACATCATTTTTGACATCTTACAACACATTTTATTCTAAACCTCACATAACCCCTTTCATCATCCCTATTATTTAATCTCTAGCCAATTAATAAAATAAATTATATTTATTTAATTAATCCATTTATCCTTTAACCAATTAATTAAATAAAATTTATTTATTTAATTAATCCACATTCCCCAAATAATTTAAATAAATTAAATATTTATTTAAATTGATCTTTATCCTCTCACATCTCTTATAATTTAAATAATTTTAAATTATTTAAATGATTTCCCTAAATGACTTGATTCACTTTCTAAATCATCTCTTGAGATGACTTCATCACTTTCCAAATCATCTTGTAAATTAACTCAATCCCCTTTCCATTCTCCTCTTTAGTTAACTTGATCCACCTTCCATTTTCTCTCCCAAGTTACTCGATCAACTTTCTAATTCCACTACCGCTCTGAACGAAAAGGAACTTTTTTATCCCTTCATCCTCCCATCTTCACCTATAATTTACCCACAACCAATCCTTCTACATGGATGAGCTTTCAAGTACCCTTACTTTGTCGAATTGTCTCTATAATCTTTCATCCATTATTTTTCATCTTAATATTATGCTACTGCAATAGTGAGCAACCAACATTCCTCCAACAATCCTTCAAAATCTTGCATTCTCATGCAAGGTTGAGAAGAGAAATGGAGATCAATCAAGTGAATCTAAGGATATGGAACAACATTGGCACCAACGTCTACAACATATTTAAGGATGAAAATAATTAGGTGCACACATTCCATTTTTCATCTCTAATCATTGCATGTGAAGACACTTCGATTTGGGGCTTAAAAAGAACTTGTTTGATCACATACTTGAATTTTGGGATTAAAAAGAACATCTTGTTTGTTGTCACATCATTGAAATTGGGTTAAAACAAGCAACCAACTTCTTACACATTTGGCTTTGGGATCTAAAAATAATAAGTCCTTGAACTATTTTACAAACATTTCGATTGTATAAAAATAAATTAACTACAAGTGTGAATCAAGTGTGTGTGTGTGTGTGTGATTAAAAACACCTCAATTGGTTTTATTTTTTCATACCCTTCTTAGGAGGCTTTCTTGGAGCACACACCACTCCAAGGGACAACCTCAATTGAGGAGTGAATCAAAATACACTCTTCTTTGGGAGTTAAAATCTTGTCACTCTTGGCTAAGACCCAAAGAACTTTATACCTTGGGGAAGTGAAGGTGAAGGGTGGGTTACCCCTTTCTTCTAGCTATGTGGTAGGATTTTTCTTTCAAATAATCCCTAGTCAACCTCGTGTATCCTAGCTTAAGACCTAACTGGCCATACCGACTTGACTAGTTCTAGGACTTGTTGATGTGTCTTCTTCAAGTGTGTGCTTAATCATCACATTCATAAGTTCAATTTCAAATTTGATTATCTATCTTGTGTGTGTGATTCATGTGTGTTCATGTGTAATAATTTGTTTGTAAATTTTTATATGAAGCTATAAATACCAACACATAAAATTATCATTCTAATCATCCTAATTATCCTCTTTCTAATCACATTCCTATCAATTTGATCCTAATAAATCCAATTCATCCAATCTAATCATTCCATATCATCATCATCGCCCTAATCCTAGTCAATTACTTGCTAAAATTTTCCTAATCCTTAACAATCCTAGTCACAAGCCCAAGGTCATACTTTGAGGAGCCCCTTCGCCTAATCATGAAGACAATCCAAAAACATACATCCTTTGAGGTGGGTCAAACTTTGATCCTAGTGATGATGAGAACTTTATAGATCCTAGTGATGATAAAAACTTTGTAGAAATCTTAGGCCATCTTAATGATACTATTGACAAGGGAAATACCACCTTAATTTTGGAATCATACACCACTCCATCTACTAGTCCTCAATCACCATCCAATAAAATTCCTATCTCAAAGCATACTAGTCCTACAACAACACCACCATCCAACTTCCAAAGCTTTAATCCATCAACCAAAGAATCCTTTGATGATTGACTCCAAATAGTACTAGCATATAATAGACCATCCCCATGTCAAGCACCCTTTAATGAGCTTACCAAAGAGCCTTTGAATTCCATGCCTATTCATCCAGCTCCATCATTTAGTACATAACCTAGTGATCTTATATGTCTAAGTCAAAGTACATCATTCCCTCATGTTTTTTTATCATAAAGAGCATACCAAGCCTCTTCTAGAGCCTTCCACTTCAATTTCCACTCAAATCCAAGAGCTATGTCAAGAGAATTATCCTAAGCATGAGAAAACATTAAACTCTCATTCTAATAAGATCTAGGCCCTTCTAATGATCCCACTCATAACATACTTGGTCCTATTCATGATGAAGCTTCCCTCTATGATCTAGATCCTACATATGATTAAGAAGGCCATGATGATCCTCTTAGCCAAATCTATGCATTCCATGGTCAAGAGCTTATCACTTCACCTATCCATGAGAAATAGACCTCCATTGCTCCTATACAACCCCTACCTAGTCCTATCCATGATCTTGCATTATCCACTTGTCATGCTGAGACACATGCCTCCCAATAAAATGTAGAATATCAAACCAATAGTGTGGATCTAAATGAACATAATCAAGATCCTAATGATCCTTCCACATCCACTATCAACCCCATTTAAAATCCACCAACATGTCCTATTCGTCTATCCACCTTTATTCATGAATGTTCCTCCACAAGAAAGTATCAACCATTACTCTACACTTCACCTTCTTCATCAAATAATTAACTCAAGTATAGTATCTAAACTACACCTAGTCCCATTTTCCATCGCATACTTCAAAACATGAACTATAAAGGTAAAGGATTAGGCCTTCATGAACAAGGTATTTTGGATTCAATTCATGTTAAAGTACCTCCACACTCATATGGCCTTGGATACACACCCCAAGGTAAATAATATAAATATTTTGGTACTTCCTCCATCCATCCTAAGTTCTCTTTCCATAATAATCCCTATCATATACCAAAAATAGATGTTATTCCACCTCCATCATCCTACAAATCATAAAAGAATGTGACCACGCACCTTCCACCATCTACTCTACCACCATTGCTTCCAAATCCTAATATATCTCCATCTAATCTACCTCCACTACTCCCAACACCTAATATCCCTATCCTCCAATCCCCTTATCCATCTATCCATAAATATTATAAAAATCCTAATCATGACCAACAAATGCACACATTTTCTAAATATAAATCTTCCACTCATTTCACCAAACCCAAGGGATTCAAAAATAAAAATTTGGATGCCTCTACACATAAAGTTAAAAATCCTAAAGGTCCTAATGCCTTAAGATACAATTAAAAAAATTCAAAGCTAAGTACATCTAAAAATCTATGTGAGCTCATACCTCCAAAATAAAAGGCCAAAACTAAAATGCTTTGGGTCCATAAGAAAAAGGAAAAAAAGTCAAATGAGGCATCTGCATCACAAAAATCCCAACCATCCACTTCAATCCCACATTCTCATTCCATTTAAAAGTCTCAAATTCCTAAATCCCACAAGAAAAATAAAACTCGTAAAAATCTTGTCTATGTGAGTACATAAAGCATTTCATCAACCATCTCCTAAGAAATTTTTTCCATTGCTTCCTACATGAACTTTCCATCAAAAAATTTAATGTTTAACATGGTGTGTGCAACCATTGGTCATGAATCCATTCCCACATACCTCCATCTCCCCATCCTTCAACTACTATCCTACATATATTCCCAGTCACCTTATTATGGTCCATGCATAATTCCTATACAATCCACATCATAATCAACTATTCCCCATCCATCCTTGCATAAGTGTTTCATAATCCACCATCTACCTAATCTATCTCACTCATGCAATTCCTTACCAACATCTATAAGCACACTTGACATGGTACATGTGATGAAATTCATCTAGCAGGACTATCACCTTTCATGAAACTAGATATTTGAGTCTCTCCTATCTTTCTCCTATTAAAAAAAAAATAAAAAATCAAAAAAACAAAAATAATCAAAAATAAAAAACTAAAGAGAAATTTCTTCATCCAATGGTGAAAACCTGGTAAATAGGCACCCTAGAAAAGTACCATGATGAAAACCTAGAAAACATGCATCATGTGTAGGTTGATCTTCTATGTCACTTACACTTGGGGGAACGTTGTCTCATCCTATCATATCCTATCTTACCATCTCCTATATTATCATCCTTGGCCATCGTACCCATATAATTATTATATTGAGTCCATTCATCCTCTCTTCCTTCTTTTGATCTTGATAAAAATAGGGGGAAAATGTTGAAACATAATTTGGATAAATTTTGATATACCTCATCCTTCCAAACAAGCCTATCACCATCCTATTGTTCTAATCATTGTAATAAAAATCCTATGTGACATAGTCTTTGGAGATCACATCCTTTCTCTCTTATGATGCATACATCCATTCTATTCACTATGACTTATCCTTTTTATCGATCCATCTATCATGAGCCTTCTACCCCTTATCATATCACCCATCCTTTCATCCATTAATCCCATCTATCTCCTTGCACCTAGACTTTGTTTTCCCTTGTTATTGGTATCTAGCACAAAGGCTACCAAAATTTTCATCCATTGACATCTCAAAAAATTTCAAAAAAAAAAATTCCTAAAAAATACAAGAAAATCATAACATGTCCTGAAAAAATCCAAAAAAAAAATCATAAAAAAGTCTTGAAAAAATGCAAAAAACACATAAAATGTCTTGAAAAAATCCCTAAAAATCATAAAAAGGTCGTGAAAATTTCCAAAAAATTAAATATTTCTAAAATCCAAAAATATAAAAAACATTTGAAAAATCCAAAAATAATCAAATAATTTTCTCATCAATCCAAATCATCAATCAATTTGATTCTTCAATCAAATCAATCCTCTAATCAAACTACTCCAACTTAAATCATTCCAGGAAAATCAATACCTCAATTCAATTCATCAATCATCTTCAATCATTCCAAGCAATAATCCAAATGCAATTCAATTCTTAATCCATACCAATCAAGCTAATCAATCTTTCCAAATTATCCAATCACATCCTTTGGTCTTGATCCTAATCTTGTTATAAACCCAATCAACTAATCAATCATCCTTGTGTTGATCTAGGGATATATCGTTCCCCGTAATTAAAACACTATCATCATCATCAATAAATCAATTAATCAATCATCCTTTTGTTGATCTAGGGATATATTGTTCCCTGAAATGACAACACTATCATCATCAATCAATTAATCATTGGCTTACAACTTGACAGGGGCAATACCTTGTTTGTTTTTGTATCATTTATGCATGTTTGCTTTCTTTCTTATGTGTGTTATCATTTTTATCTTGCATTTGCATCAAATATGTATCATTCTAGCTAATATTCATATCTTGTGTATTTTTTAATAGCTTTTGTGCACTATCCTTTGCATCTAAGGTTATATCATACCTTTTGTGTATTAGAACTTTAATGCTCTAAGTTTACTTCCTCATACGTTTAGAAAAGTTTGTATTACACTAGGGCATGAGACACATCGTCACCTTGGTCCTTATACCTTGGTGCATAACATCTAGTGCTATGTCAAACACCATGATCAACTCACTTTCTTGCAGCATAATGTATTATCCATCTTTTATCATTTCATCCATTTCGAGAGAATACCCGTGTTTGTTCAACCTGCCTATCCTCTCAAGGTGGCATCATCATCCCATCATTATCTTTATCATATCTTTCCTTCATCATCCATTTTCTTTTACCCATACCTTAGCTTCTTTGAAATGATGTTACTCGACGGAAATCTCATCATCTCAAACATCATCTCAAAGAAGGGCAAAATGTACTCACCTAAAATTGACCAAATATTGTGACATTCACTTTTGACATCATTTTTGACATCTTACAACACATTTTATTCTAAAACTCACATAACCTCTTTCATCATCCCTATTATTTAATCACTAAACAGCTAATTAAATAAATTATATTTATTTAATTAATCCATTTATCCTTTAACCAATTAATTAAAAAAGAAATTATTTATTTAATTAATCCACATTCCCCAAATAATTTAAATAATTTAAATATTTATTTAAATTGATCCTTATCCTCGCACATCTCTTATAATTTAAATAATTATAAATTATTTAAATGATCTCCCTAAATGACTAGATTCACTTTCTAAATCACCTCTCAAGATGACTTCATCACTTTCCAAATCATCTCGTAAGTTAACTCGATCCCCTTTCCATTCTCCTCTTTAGTTAACTCGATCCAACTTCCATTTCTTCTCCCAAGTTTCACGATCAACTTTCTAACTCCACTACTGCTCACAAAAAGGAATTTTTTATCCCTTCACCCTCCCTTCTTCACCTATAAATTTACCCACAACCAAGCCATTTGCATGGATGAGCTTTCAAGTACCCGTACTCTGTCGAAGTGTCTCTAAAATATTTCATCCATCATCTTTCATCTATCTATTTTCATCTTAATGTTATGTTGGTGCAATAGTAAGCAACCAAAATTCCTCCATCAAAAATCCTTTGAAATCTTGCATTCTTATGCGAGGTTGAGAAGAGCGATGGAGATCAATCAAGTTTGGCATGGAGATCGGTTTTCTTTTAAATTTATTACTTTGATTTTCATGTTATGTTGTCCTTCATTGTGTATTGTTAGGGTTCCATTATAACTTTTTTATGCATTTTCCCTAAATTTTTACCCCAATTATAGTTTGAACTTGAGAAAGTGCATACAAATTTCAAAATTTAACATGTACATACATTTAAAATGTGATATATGATGCATAATGCATGCATACATCGTTCAACTAAAAACTATGTGTACATACAGATTTCAAAATTATTTAAGATCTAGAACTATGTAATTTTAATACATTTACATACTAAAAATAAACTTGAAACATTCACAAAAACCTCATTTATGTCTAACGCATATATATATATATATATATATATTACATTTTTCCAACAGGAGAAATCACATGATCTAGTAGATAGTCATAAAATATATACCATTATAAATTCTGTAACATTAGATTAAAAATAGATGTATCTTTTGAATGATGATGAGATGGATAATCTGCAACTAGAATAACAAAGCTAATCCTAATCTAAATAATAATCTAAAATCAAAAAACAAAGAATGAGGAAATAAACTAAACAAAACTAAACAAATTAATGGAAAGCTCTCACCGAATATGCATTCATCCCTTCAAATTATCTTGATTGTTCTTCTCCATTTTTCCTTTTTAGTATTCTTGCCCTCAGATTTCAGTGTTTGAATGCAAGTATAACTTCGTCGAGTGTCTAAGAAAAATATCGAAGGTGAGTCTCTTCTGAAAATTATGTGATTTCGGGAGTAATTATTTTGGGTGTAATGATTTCAGGAGGAGGAATAATGATTATGACAGGCCATTTTATAGATTTTGGGTTTTCAAACGATCGGCTCAAATTAAAAGAGAGATCGATAGATGAGATTGATGAATGCCATGCGATGTGAGTTATGTCTCAGATAGAACATGAGTTAGAACGCAAGTTAGAACATGAGTTCAGGAAATACTGCAAATAAGTTCGGGATCTTAATCTCCAAAAATAGAATAAATAGACTTTGTATGCAAAATACAAAGTTAGAATTTGGAGACTAATGTATTCAAATGCAAACATGAGTTAATTAATTAAATAAAGATATTTAATTAATAAACACATCATGCATATGAGTTGGAACTAGTTAACTGACTAGTTGTGACAGAGAGTTTTCTTGCAGAAACAATCAAATGTTGAATTCAGAGATAACTCGAGAACTAAAAATAGATCTTGAGTCAGAAGGTGAGTGAATGACTTAGATAACTGAATGATAGAGGAATGTGACATAAATAATTAAATATGAATTTAATTCAACATTCGAAAATGAGAGACTTTAATTAAATAAATAAAGTAATTTATTTAATTTGACTATTTGAAAAGGATAATATAAATAATTAAATAATAAATATTTAATTATAGATAAAGGGGGTTAAATGAATAATTAAATAAATATATTTAATTATAGTTGAATAAGTATGATAAAGGGGTGTAATTAAATAATAAATTATTTAATTGATAGATAAAGGGGGTTTGATTAAATAATACATATTTAATTAAGAAGGAAGAATTAATTAGTTAGGGACATAATTAAACAAATATGATTTATTTAATTATCCAAGTTGAATAAAGGTCATTTATGAATTAATGAATTAATTAAAAAGGGGTATTTAATTAATAGAGGAAATATGTGTTAGAAAGGTTAATTAAATAATAAACATTATTTAATCATGGCCATGGATAATAGAAAATTATGTCGAAAGTGGTGTTCGCAGGCCTAGACCAATTTTCGGTATCTACAAATTCAACATTATAAGTTCATAAATTAAACCAAATTCATAAATTCATGTCACTAAAAATGTCCATCCAACTATGTGATTTTAATGGGTGATCCCGCAATATTGGTTTACAATTTTTGGCCAAACTGGACACTAAAATATTTTTTTTCTAACTAAATCTTCACTTTTGGGCACCTGTAGCGGTTAAACCACAAGGAATTTGAAGATGATGCAAACCAGTGATTTGTGAAATCTGTCTCTAGATTCTAAATATACTTTTTTCAAAAAAATTGGAATCATATTGCATGTCTTTTTCCATCTCCTTCAAAAACTAGGTTTTTTCAATAAACATCATTTTAAAGAAGTGATGCTCATCGCATACAGCATAACTTTTTTCCATGAAGGATAAAATTCTATTTTTTTCAAATTTAGATTTGTAACTACGATATCTAGTGCTTCCAATTGGTTTCATAGTGTTTTATTAAATATTTTTTCCTTAATCAAGTTTCTAAGTCAAACCAATTACAATTTAGACATAGGCAGACCGTATACAATGTAACTTTTTTGTATGTATCGAAATTCATTTTTTTTTTGTTGGATCAAGGAATTAAATATCTGGTGCACTGATAGTTTTCAAAATAATAAATTAATAATCTTCTATTTTTCCACATGTGTAGAACAAAGAGCTTGATTTTCAATGAAAAACCTATGTTTAATAAAACTAAAAAAACAAATACATAATAAAACCAAAACATGTATATTAAAATTATATTCATTGGATAGCTCATTCTAAGGACTACCATCATCCAGTTGGGTCTATGAAGTATCCTCCATTTTCATCCTCAACCCCAAATTTGAAGGGAAATTTTTTGGAATTTTTAGGTACCAGAGGGTGAGAAGGTGAGAAAAGGGGGGTTTGAGCGAACCCCTAGGTGTTTTGAACCCCTTTCAAAAAATATTTTCTTTTTGTTTCTTTGCGGGAATGGTGGGACCTTGCATTTGATGGGTTCGCTCAAACCTGGGTTCTTGCAAACCCTCTTTTGGTTCACTCAAACCAAATAGTTCGTTTGAACCCCAAAAACCATTTTTTTTTGCATGGGGTCATTTTTTGCAACTTTTCCTTCCTCACTCAAATTGTAAACCACCTTTATGGGTTTACTCTAATACATATACATACTAAAAAATAAACTTGAAACATTCACAAAAATATCATTTATGTCTAACACACACACACACACACACACATATATTACATTTTTGCAACAAGAGAAATCACATGATCTAGTAGATATTCATAAAATATATACTATTATAAATTCAGCATTATAAGTTCATAAATTCAACCAAATTCATAAATTCATCACACAAAATATCCATCAAATCAAATTCATAAATTCATAACTATAAGATCATTTTCGTAATTTATAACGTGTTGCAGCTCTCTATTGCATCTCTTCATTTCTTTGTTTTTTCCTTTTTAGAATCAAAATTTCTCCTCTCCTCTAGCCATCATCAATTCTCATCATAGATTGCATCCATAGCCCTAAGAAAATCAACAATATTTTTCATCCTAGATGCAATCATCCTCAAAGGTGGTGCGATACATTTTTCATTTTGAATAATGTTGATTTGATCTTGAATGGTTCTAACATTGGCATTGATTCATTCTTGCAGGTGAGCACCATCCGTTTCAGGTGGTGGAGGTGGAGGTGAATGTGGTGGAGATGGAGGGCATGGAGGTGGATTACATATATTATTGAATTGATCCATGTGATATATTTGTAATTTCATAATGCAAGATACATGTTTAGGAAATACCCTTTAAAAACCATTGAATATAAATGACCTAATTGTTCATATAAATGATAAAATGTGTAAGCCTCATTTATGTCTAAGGCATGTTTCTTGAATGAAAAACAATTAACTATTAATATAGGAAAATTTATGAATGTGTTAGGGTTTATGGTTTAGAGTTTAGGATTTAGGGTAATAGGATGGCTTAAAGGAATCTATATATTAAGGTCCTAGGACAAAATAAGATGGCTTAAGTGAATAAAATTTGGTGAAGTTTCCCAAGGCAACCAAATTTCATTAAGGTCCTAGGGAAAAATTATGGTTTAGAGTTTAGAGTTTAAGGTTTAGGGTAATAGGATTGCTTAAGGGGATATATGGTTGACATAACTCTTGTTTTGACTTACTATTGTTAAATTTGCTTGCCTTGGGCAACTTCACCAAATTTAGAGAACTTCTTTGATCCCCTTAAGAAATGTCATATTAGGACCCCTTAGGACATTTATTTATGGTTTAGGGTAATAGGATGGATTAAGGGGACTTATGGTTGAGATAGCTCTTGTTTTGACTTATGATTGTTAAATTTGATTGCCTTGGGAAACTTTACAAAATTTTGAGAACTTCTTTGAATAAAATTTAGTGAAGTTTCCCAAGGCAACTAGATTTCATTAAGTTCCTAGGTCAAAATGATGGTTTAGAGTTTAAATTTTAAGGTTTAGAGTAATAGGATGGTTTAAGGGGATATGTGGTTGAGATAGCTCTTGTTTTGACTTATTATTGTTAAATTTTCTTACCTTGGGAATCTTCACCAAATTTTGAGAACTTCTTTGATCCCATTAAGAAATATCATATTAGGACCCCTTAAGACATCAGTTTAAGGTTTAGGGTGATAGGATGGCCTAAGGGGATCTATACATAGTAAGGTCTTAGGAAGACATGGCTTAAGTGAATAAAGTTTGGTGAAGTTTCCCAAGGAAACGGGATTTCATTAAGGGCCTTGGAAAAATTTATGGATTTAGGATTTCGGGTTTAAAGTTTAGGATTTCGGTTTTAGGGTAATATGATTGCTTAAGGAGATCTATGTAGTAAGGTCCTAGGAAAAAATGATATGGCTTAAGGGAGTAAATTTTGGTGAAGTTTCCTAGGAAACCAAATTTCATTAAGGGCCTAGGAAAAAATGATAGCTTTAGGGTATAGGGTTTAGGGTAATATGATTGCTTAAGGAGATCTATGTAGTAAGGTCCTAGGAAAAAATGACATGGCTTAAGGGAATAAAATTTGGTGAAGTTTCGCAAGGAAACCAAATTTCATTTTAAGGTCCTAAGACAAAATGAATGCTTTATGGTTTAGAGTAATAGGATTGCTTAAGGGGATCTATGTAGTAAGGTCCTAGGAAAAAATGACATGACTTAAGGGAATAAAATTTGGTGGAGTTGACCAAGGCAACCAAATCTCATTTTAAGGTCCTAGAACAAAATGAATGCTTTAGGGTTTAAGGTTTGGATTTTAGAGTTCAGTGTTTAGGGTGAACTTTGGGTGGCCCTTGGAATAATGGACTTTCAAGTTAGTGAACAAAGTTTTCTTGTGAAATAGTTGACTTAGATAGCTCTTCTTTCGACTGACCAACATCTCATGAAATCTCATTCATATTATAATCTTTCATGATCTTATTATATTGTTAAATTTGGTTACCTTGGGAAACATCACCAAATTTTGAGAAATTCGTTGATCCCCTTAAGAAATATCATATTAGGACCCCTTAAGACATTGGTTTATAGTTTAGGGTAATAGATTGACTAGTTTATGAATATTTTTGATTTCATGAATAAACTGACTATTTTTGTAAGAGAAACACATAAAATTATGTATTATTAAGAATGAGTTTGATTATACTTTAACTTGATATTTTTTTAATTGAATATAAGATTATTTTATTTAATGTATGTGTTTCATTAATATTGATTGTATATATATTATATATATGAATTTTAATATATACTATGATAAAGTTGAATATTAAATGAATTTGATGATATAAAATGTATAATAAAATTAGTTATTGTTGAATATATTATAAATTATTTTGGATTGTTTGGAATTGAAAGAACCCAAAAGAAAGAAAAGAAAAAAAATAGATTCCTTTAGTGTCTAGGTAACTAGTGGAAATTGAAATTTTAGACTAAACTAGAAGCCTAATTAACAACAAATTGACTAGAATGAGAGTTAAGATTATCGAAAGGAAAGAGACAACACATGCAAACAAGAAATGGAAACAAGGTATGACTAAGAGAGATAAAAACATACAATAGAAATGAATACAAATATTTGAGTAATTAAGTGACAATTGGAAATGGATTTTACAAGGATTTAGGAATTTTCTAATTAAATTTGCAAACGGACATTGAAAATTTATCAATTGTAGCGATCCACTAACTACACAAGTAAATTTTAACATATATTATTTTCTATTCTAATTATATGTATGTTCATGTAATGTTTAATTGATTGTGTCTCTTGATGAATACACATTTAAATTTATAATATTTATCACTTCCTATTTCATTGTCAATATTGAAACCTAACCCTAATTTACAATGCAAATACATTCAATTTAAAACATTTAAGAAATGCAAACCATTTTTTTCCATTATCAAATATTCTTGAGCTTGAAATCAAGGTTTTCATTTGAAAGAAAAAACTTTTGTTTGATAAATTTCAATTTAGGGTAAATTAGCAATTTTTTTGTTTGAATTGAATTTAGGGTTTCAAGAAAAAAACTACGGTTTTTCGATGCAATTTTTTGTTTCATTTCAAATTAGGGTTTTAATGCAATTTTTGTTTTTCAATTTCAAATTAGGGTTTTCAGTGCAATTTTTTTTTTCTTTCAATTTCAAATTAGGAGTTTTAAATGCATTTTTTTTTGGTTTGATTGAACAATTTAGGCTTCAAAATCTAAATTTTGTTCTTCAAATACAATTCAAAGATATTTTTTTTATTTCTACAAGGTTTCATTTCATTTTTTCTTCTACCTCTAAAATCTATCAATTCTCCTATTACAACTAAATAAAATACATGAAATGATAAATAAACTAAAAAAAATGCTAAAACCTACCTTTCTATTATAAATTTCAATAAAACACTAAAAAATCACAAATAGAAAAGGTGGAGGCATACTTCGACGTCGGAGGTCGTTGTCAGTTATCACTGCACACTTTGCTAAACCGAGTGTTGGAATATGTCTTCTAGTGTTATTGATGGAAACCTAAGTCATTAATCCGGTCCATAGTTTAGTATTTGTCCATACTGAGAAACAAAGTAAAGAATAGGGTATTACCGGAAGGAAGAGTGAAGAACATGTATCCAATTAAATTTAAGTCTGTCGATCTGTATACTTCACCGGATTATCATTTTGTGTTGTGGATCATGAGGAAGGTTGTTAAGCATCTGGAGTATCTTATTACCAAGTTTTGTGTTGTTGCATCAATCGATGTATGGGTAAAAAGATCTAGTAGGATAATTTTCCGCTTATCAACTCACGAAGGCCGACTAAGTGAATGAAGCACATCGTGGATATCCAAGGTATAATTATTCAAGGTATTTTATGTTTGGAGATTTGTTTTTAGGTCATCACTATGTTGTGGCCAACTTTGATGGGTGTGCATTAAATGTTACTCATGGATTGAGTCGACTATTGGGAGATATCTTATATTTTGAGAAAGCCGACATGAAGTGATTAAATCCTTGATAACAAATATATATAAGAGATCAGTTAAATCATTTTGGTGTGTGTTCGAAGTGTGTTGAAATATATTGTGAATACCAGAAGTGTTGTAGAGAATTTATGCATAGTTTCACTTGTGTAGAAGAAGATTTTGTGAAGCGAATTAAGGAAGAGAAGAGTGAAGTGAAGAATCAAATAGAAGGTCCAAAATCTTATCTATGAGCCTAAACAAAACTATAACTAGGAATTTGCATATGCTACATTCTCAATTCAACCTTTTGATGTAATCCAAATCTATTGTAAGGTAGTGAGCATTCCTGATTTTGAGCAGTGAGCTCTAGGAAATGTGCCTGAATGCATGTGCATTCCGATTTTCTCTATAATTTTAACAGAGTATAAAATTGTGGATCAACCTCCATCATGGTTTTTCCCCTAACAAGGTTTCCACATAAAAATTCTTGTGTTATGGTGTTATGGTTATTTGTTTCATGTGTTTTCATCTCTACTTTTTGTTAACTGTTGTAAATCGTTTTAAGATATAAATTACAAAAGTTAATTTTGCAGAACAATGATTCACCCCCCCTCTTATTGTTCCTTGAGTCCAACAATTGGTATCAGAGTTGTGTTCCTTGGAAGAAGTTTAAAAGCTTGAGGTTGATCTTATTGAGAAACAGTGCCTCAATTACCATCTTATACCTTTGTTAGGAAAGGACTTGGAAAAAAATGACTTGATTCTACCCTTAATCGCTTTACCATAGTGGTCTAGTTTTACCTTGGCGGTACTGTGGGGATGACTTGGTGGTTACCGTCACACTGCGGGTGGTGAGTCCACTCACTATAGTGGCTATGGTGAGGCTACCTAAGTTCTGTCTGGTGATTACTGTCACACCACGGGTGGTGAGTTTGCTCACCATGGTGGCCATGGTGAGATCGTTGACAGTCTGCCAGGCAGTCACCGCCCTACTGCAGGGTGGCCTAGCGGCCCCCACGGTAGCATGGTAAGACCACCTACAGTCTGCCTAAAAGTTACCATTGCACTGCAATTAGGCTAGACAGGCTTGGTGGTGGTGTAGGGCGGACAAAGACAGAGCTCAGGCAATTTCACTGCCACACCGTAGGGTGTCTTTGTGAGCTCAGCGATAGCACGAGGTGACTAGAGGATGAGCTCAGGTGAGTTCACCATCATACCACGATGAACTAAAGACTGATCAGTGGTAGTGTGGGGAGGCCAAGGTTGGCTTTTGTGTGCTCATCACCTTACTGCCATGGGTGATTGAGCTCAGTGTGGTGATGTGGTAGCAGGCAGAGCGAGAGTGGAGCTTAGTTGACCAAGCTTGATCGAGCTAGACCAAAGTCAATAGCGATAAGCAAATAGAAAATTGACACATGGCCTAGTGTCAAGTTGTTGATTGGATAGAAGCCAAAATAGTTAATGGCAGTTATTGCAAGCCAAGTTTCAGCTGGAGACAGGACTTGATTTAGGCAAGGAATTGAATGTCTGGGTGGCTCGATGCAAGAAGATCTGTTAGTGAAGATCAGATGGCGTGATTGGGTGATCAGTGTATGAACCTGATGTCTACAATTGGGGTTGTGATAGAAAATGAAATTGTAAGAATTAAAATTCAATTACAATGTACATTTTTGTAACCCAAAGGTGACAGTACATGCTAGATAGCATAGTAACTGTAAGTGAAAACTAGAGACTTCTACTCTGAGTTGATCACAGAGTGAAGACTAAAGTATTTTGTATGTAATATTTTCATTGTTGTAATACAAAATTGTCTTTGCTTGGTGTGGTGGGTTTTTTACCTGAAAAGGTTTTCCCACGTAAATACTTGTGTCAATCTATGAATGCTTGTTTTGTTATCTCTTTTATGTTGTATGTATTCATCTTAGTAGTTATAAGAAGCTTATGAACTAGTTTTTGCTCTTCTCTGATGTTGTATTAGTGTTAAGGGAAGGTATTTCGCACTGTTGTCTTTCCCTTCAAGTGGTATTAGAGCTTGGCCAATTGTGTTATCCTTGATTGAAAGGTTAGGTTTTTGTGCTAATATTGTTTTAGTGGGAGTCTTGCATTGTTAAAACTTGTTTCTATTTGAGATGACGAGTACATTAGGTAGAGTAGAAATTGAAAAATTTAATGGTAGCAAATTTGAGTTATGGAAACTCAAAGTGGAAGACTTGTTGGTGGCTAGAGACCTTTGGATAGTAGTATCTGGAAGTATGCCACAAAGTATGAAGCAAGAGGATTGGGACCTTGCTGATAGAAAAGAAAGAGGTCTAATAAGACTGATTTTGGCGCATTTTGTACTCTTGAATGTCCATGAGGAGACGTATGCAAATTAAGTATGGAAGAAGCTTGGTGATATTTATTAGGGAAAGTCTCTGGTAAATAAGCTATTCTTGAGGAAGAAGTTGTAATCCTTGAAGATGGAAGAAGGTGCATCTATTGTAGACCATCTGAACTCATTTAAAATGAGTGTTACTTAGCTGGCATCTGTAGGTGTAAAGACAGAGGAGGAGGATCATTGCATGCTCATGTTGTGTTCATTACCTAATAGTTGGGATCATCTGGTGATCGCTATTAGAATCACGACCACTGCATTCAAGATGGATGACGTGGTTGCTTCACTTTTATTTGAAGAAATTTGAAGGAAGTCTTTTGAGATGGCCAAAGAGGCTCTTGTTGTTCGAGGTATACCAAAGGAGAAAGGAAAGAAGAAGGACAAGAAGTCAAAATCTAAATATGTAGGGAGATCAAAGTCTCCTAGTAAAAAGTTCAAGGTGAGATGTTGGAACTTTGGGCAACCTGGTCATATCCATAAAGATTGAAAGGAGAAGAAGAATAAGAATGCTTTAGATAATGAATCTTCTCAAAGTGATGCAAATGCCTTCATTGCAGCAACCTTGACAACTTAGGCACCAGATGATGTCTGGTTAGTTGACTCAGGTGCATATTTTCACATGACATCCCATAGAGAATGGTTCTCTAAGTACAAGAAGTATGATGGTGGAAAGGTGTACCTACAAAGTGATTCAATGTTGGAGATTGTTGGCAAAGGAAGAGTCAGAATTTAGTTTCCTAATGAAAGAGTCAAAGGAATTGGTGGTGTACTGCACATACCAGGTCTTGCTCATAATCTTCTTTCTATCAGTAAGTTAAATGATGTTGGTGTAGAATTTTATTTCTCAAGTAAAGGATATAAAATGGCTAGAGGTGAAATGATATTGGCTAAGGGTGTTTGTACTACCACTTTGTACTATAAGCTGGATGCACGCCCTGTTCAATGTAACAGTGCCTCTAAAATGTCAAGAAAAATGGTTCCTGTAGAGGAAGATGAAGACACTTCTCTGGCTACAAATGCTTTGGAGGTAAAAATCCCAATAGAGAAGACTATGTTGTGGAATCATAGACCAGGTCACATAGGTGAGAAAGGTTTAAAAACCTTGAAGAATAAAAATATTGTAGAAGGACTTGATGACTATAACTTTGAGTTCAATTTTTGTGAACACTATATTTATGGAAAACAACACTGTGTTTCATTTTACTCGATTAATAAATCTTCTGGTATACTAGATTATGTTCATTCTGATGTGTTTGGTATAGTTAATGTTCCTTAGTTATCAAATTCTAGATATTATGTTTCTTTTATTGATGAATGTTCGAGAAGGGCATTTGTATACTTTCTTAAAATTAAATCAGAAGTGTTCAGTCAGTTTAAAGAATTTAAAACTTTGGTAGAGAATTATATTGGAAGGAAAATTAAATGTTTGAGGATAGACAATGGTGGTGAGTTTTATTCTGCAGATTTTGAGAGGTATTGCACAGATCATGGAATTAAAAGGTATAAAACAACACCTTTTACTCTATAGCAGAATGGAGTTGGTGAAAGGTTGAACATGATGCTGATGGAAAAGGCGAGGAGTATGTTGAGTGATGCTGGTCTGGAGCAAAAGTTTTGGGCTGAGGTTGTGGCTACAACATGTTATTTGATAAATCATTCTCCTTGCTCTATTCTTGTTGATAAGACACCTTTGGAAGCATGGTCTAGTAAGAAGCCCTCTCTCTGAAATGTTTGTGTCTTTCACTGTGAGGCATATGTTTATGTTCCAAATGAGAAAAGATCAAAGTTGGATAACAAGGTTTTAAAATGTATTCTCATCGGCTATGGAGTTGGTGTGAAGGGATACAAGCTTTGGAATCCTGTTATTGAGAAGAGTCTGTATAGTAGAAGAGTGATATTTCATGAGCTAAAACCTTAAGTAAGTGATCAATAGTTGAAGATAGATAATAGAGACAAGAAGAATGATGTAGTTGACATCCCTCAAACTTTAAAAAAGGAAGAATTGCATGGTGTACCTAAAAATGAGGAGACTTCAAGCAGCTCTAAGAGCTCTGATGATGAAGAACCACAACCTTAGCAAGTAAGGAGGTCTACACGAGAAAAGAGGCAACTTGAAAGGTATGGTTTCTCACTATTAGATTCAAACTATGGCTATACCTTAATTACTAGCACTCATGAGCCTAGGACTGTAAAAGAAGCAATCAAAATGTCTAATTCAAATTCTTGGCTGGAAGCCATGAATGAAGAAATGGATTCATTGAAGAAGAATGAAACCTAGGATTTGGTACCATTGCCTAAAGGGAAAAATCCTATTGGTTGCAAGTGGGTATTCAAAAAGAAGACTGGTCTTGATGGCAGTGTTGAGAAGTATAAGGCAAGATTGGTTGCAAATTGATTTTCCCAGATTGAGGGAATTGAATATGGAGAGATTTTTTCCCCTGTAGCAAAGCTGACATCTATTAGATTTTTTTTATCATTGGCAACAACATATGATTGTTGAAAAAGGTAAACAAAATCTGGTCGTAAGTTAAAGAAATCTCTGTATGGTTTGAAGTAGTCTCCTAGAATGTGGTAATGGAAATTTGACACTTTTGTGTTGTCTATGGGATTTGTGAGATCAAAATCTGATCATTGTGTTTATTATAAATCTGAAAATGATTGTGTGCTTGTTATTACCCTGTATGTGGATGATATATTATTCATAAGAAATAGAAATACTATGATTTATGATCTTAAATCTCAATTTTCTACAAAGTTCAAAATGAAAGATCTTGGTGTAGCAAGGTATATTCTGGGAATGGAGATAACCAAGGATAAAACAAGTAGAAATATTTGGGTAAGTCAAAGTAAGTATGTCAATACTGTTTTGGAGAGATTTGGTATGAATGACTGCAAGCAGTTAGTTGTTCCAGTTATGCAGGGAACAAAACTATCTATTGAAGACTGTCCAAAGTCTGTTACTGAGATGGAGGACATGACCAGTATGCCTTATGCAAGTGTTATCGACAGTTTAATGTATGTGATGGTCTGTACAAGACGAGACATTTCCCAAGTAGTGGGAGTTCTCAGCCAGTTTATATTGAATCCAAGAAGATCACATTGGGATGTTGTAAAGAGAGTGTTTAGATATTTGAAGGGAACCTCAAACTATGCTTTGTGTTACCATGGCAGTTTGGTTGCATCTCATAAAAGACTCAACATTCAGGGATGTATTGATTCTAATTGGGCAGGGGACATTGATAGCAGGAGATCCACCAGTGGATACACATTCATGTTAAATGGTGGAGAAGTAAGTTGGATGAACAAGCGACAAGCTATAGTTGCTCTATCCACTATAGAGGCAGAGTACATGACAACAACTCACGTCTGCAAGGAAGTAGTTTGGCTGAATAGATTGTGTTCGAATATTGGTTTTAATGCAGGGCAGATTATAGTTTGTTGTGACAGTTACAGTGCCATTTGTTTGGCAAAGAACTCAACTTTCCATGCTAGGATGAAGCACATTTATGTGTAGTATCACTTTGTGAGGGACATGGTTGAAGATGGAAAGGTTTGTCTTGAAAAGGTTGACACTTTGAAGAATGTTGTAGATGCATTAATGAAGCAGGTGAGCACATACAAGTTCAAATGGTGTGCAAAATCTATGGGCCTTGGGGCCTATGATCGTCAGTAATTTTTCAAAGTCAAGAGGAAGCAAGGAATCTTCATCAAGTGGGAGCATATTGAGAAATGGTGCCTCAATTACCAGCTTGGACGTCTATCAGGAAAGGACTTGCAAAAAAATGACTTGATTCTACCCTTAACCACTTTACTACGATAGTCTGGTTTTGCCTTAGTGGTACTACGGTGGAAACCTGGTGGTTACCATCATACAACAGATGGTGAGGCTTCCTATGTTCTATATGGCAGTTACTGTCACACCAAGGGCGGTGAGTTCGTTCACTACAAAGGCCACAGTGAGACCATTGATGGTCTGCCAGGCGGTCACCGTCCTACCACAGAGTGGCCTAGCGGCCCCCACGGTAGCGCGGTAAGACCGCCCACAATCTGCCTAACGGTTACTGTTGCACAGCAGTTAGGCTAGACGGGCTCAGCGGTGGTGCGAAGCGCACAAAGATGAAGATCGAGCAAGTTCACCACCACATCGTGGGGTGTCTTTGTGAGCTTGGCAGTAGCATGAGGCAACTAGAGGATGAGCTCAGGTGAGTTCACCATCACACCACGATGAAATGAAGACTGATTAGAGGTAGCATGGGGAGCCCGATGTCCTCTTGTGTTTGCTCACTGCCTTATTGTGATGGGTGATTGAGCTCAGTGTGGTGATGTGGTAGCAAGTAGAACGAGCTTGGAGCTTAGTTGATCGAGCTGGATTAAAGTCAATAGCAATAGGCAAATAAAAAACTGACACGTGGCTCAGTGTCCAGTTCTTGATTAGCTAGAAGCCAAAACAGTTAATGGCAGTTATTTCTGGTCGAGTTTCAACTGCAGACAAGACCCGATTTAAGCAAGGAATTGAATGCCTGGGTGACCCGATGCAAGAAGATCTATTAGTTAAGATCAAATGGTGTGATTGGGTGATCGGTGCATGAACCTGATGTCTACGATTGAGGTTATGATAGAAAATGAATTTGTAAGACTTGAAAGTCAAGTACAATGTATATTTTTGTAACCCAAAGATGATAGTATGATAGATAGCATAGTAACTATAAGTGAAAACTAGAGACTTCTATTGTGAGCTGATCAGAGAGTGAAGACTGAAGTATTTTGTATGTAATATTTTCATTGTAATACAAAATTGTCTTTGCTTTGTGTGGTGGGTTTTTTACCTAAAAATGTTTTCCCATGTAAATACTTGTGTCAATCTGTGAATACATATTTTTTTGATCTCTTTTATGTTGTAAGTATTCATCTCAGTAGTTTTAAGAAGCTTAGGAACTCATTTTTTCCCTTCTCCCCTATTGTATTAGTGTTAAGGGAAAGTATTCGGCATTGTTGTCTTTCCCTTCAGATCTTGGAAAGAAATGAACTTTGGTGGTCTTCAAGAACAACTTTTCATGGCACTTGATGATCTTGATCACTCCAAAACCGAAGTCCTAGAATTGAAAGAAATTTTTAAGGATTTTGAGAAATTCATTCAATCACTAAAAGATAAAATCGATGAGTCAAGAGAGAAAAGAAAGGAACTTTGCGATAAGCTCAAGTAGAAAGAAAGTAAAAAACATGGAAGATGTTCACCCGAATCAGACCCTAAAGGAAATAATTGAAAAATGTGAAAAACTTGCCAGAGATAATGCTAACCTAAAACTTGCGATGAAATCTATGGTGATGAAGCCGACTAAGGAGATTAAAGGAAGAAAGAAGAGTGAGGAGAACCTTGCTTAGTCCTTAAAAGAAAAATCTGATGAATGCAACCAAATTAATGGAGGATTAATTCAGTTGGAGATTGAACTGCAACAATCCATAAATAATGAAGAAGAGCTTGAAAAACACATTGTTATTCTCAGGAATGAACTTACTACTGAAAATGAATACAACAAGAATTTTAAGATCATTTTTGCTAAGCTTGTTGAGCTAACTAAGGGACATAAGAATGCTAATGACAAGCGAGGTCTTGGATATGAAAAAGGAGAAAGCTTTGGATCTGAATAAAATAATTTCAAGCAAAGAAATTATATGTGAAAAGGTGGAAGGTATCCAATAAGACAACTTAATCCTCAAAATTTTAATGGATAATGCTTTGCTTGCAACAAATTTGGTCATATGGCTACTCAATGTAGAAGTAAAATAAATGCAAGTAGTCCATCATTGTCTAGTCGATGTTTTAGTTACAATAAGTTTGATCATAAGTCAATTGAATGTAGAAGTCTATTAAATAGCTATGTCAATAGAAGGAATGTTAAATGTTATACCTATGGAAGATTTGGGCATATTGCTAACCAATGCAAATCTAGAGGAAATCAATGGAATGACTATTCTAGAAAAGAAAATCATGTGTGTTACAAATTCAACAAATATGATCACATTGCAAGACTTTGTAGAAACACAAAAATGAATGGAAGAGGTCTGGTATACAAAGACAAAAACTAATAAAAAGATGATAAAGGAAAAGGGAAATTGATTGTGGAATAAATAAGAGATCAGATGAAGAGAACATGGGTGAAGAAGAGTCCCCCCATTGAAGGAAATGAACCTGCACCATAATTTTCTTCTGGTAATTCCTCTAGGAATTGATTTGTGGTCATTAGGCCTAGGGGGATTTTTTAAAGAAAATCCTTTGTCCCCCTCTCGATAGTTAGCACCAGAATGTAGGAGATTGTCAATGGTTGTGCTAATAGATTTTAGATACATTGGAGATCACTTGTATAGAAATTTGAAAAGTTGAAGGTCCATAGAAGAATCCTTCTCTTGTTGTCTAAGAAAGCAGGGTATCCGAAACACCTAGGGTAAAAATATTAAAAGGGATAGGTAAGCGAGTTATCAAAAGTAGTTGGAACCCTCATTTGTCACTTTGCATCGAAGAAGAGAAGAAGGAGAGAACTATGTAGAATAATTTTGAAGGAGTGAAGATAATTCAGCGGTGAATCTCTAAATTTTTCAAGTATTTCAGTCATTTGTGAAATTTCCATTTAATTTGGTGCTCGAAAGAAAAACTTGTTCGATATGCAAAATGGAATAAATCAAAGGAATTATGAATTTATATGAGTTTAGCAGTGAAAATATTAAAGTTGTAAGAAACTTTTTGTTGCCGGATAAATTAAAATGGTTGGAAGATGCCAACCACAAAAGTCTAGACATTTGGAGTAAATTCCCCTATTTCGAAAATGCAAAAATTATTAAGTTTATTTTGGATAGATTAAATAATGAAATTCTAACTCTAGATAAACCCTATCATATTTTGAAAGAGGTTATTGCAGTCCTAACTGAATTATGCGAAATTGGGGATATAACAAAAAGGAAGTCAATCTAAAACAAAGAAGTCGAAACCCTAACTGGAGTAACTAGAGAACAAAGGCCATTGATAATTTTGACAATATGAGATTCTGTAACAAGGTACATGCGCATGGAGTATCCTATAAAATATTTTTCAGGAATATGGAAGGAGCAACCTTAGCTGGTGTAGTCTACATTTCTCACAAAATGATAATGGAAGATCAAGACTTTGACCTGTGTGGATTGCTAAAGGATCAACTAATGGAGAATGTGCAATTAACAAAGGATACAAGTTATCCTTTCAGGTTTGGTACTTTGATTACATGTCTTTTGATGTACTTTCTTAATTTTTTGCCATTGAAGAACAATATTGTTATCAAAGATAATGAACCATTTTGCAAACAGATTTATGAACACACTAACAATTTGGCAAAATATGATCAAGAATATGCAAGTTTATTTAGAGGTTTGCTAGAAAATTTTGGATCAATTTGCATTCCCCTTCTGGTAAGAGCACCTGAAGTTGGCTCCTCTTCCGATGAGATGGAGAGAAAGAGGAAAAGAGCAAGATAGTCTATTTTTTACACTCATTTGGCATGCGAGACTCCAACAATTGAAGGGAAAGGCAAAGAATAGGAAACTGTGGACATACCAGATGTGGAATCGGACAAGGAAATAGAGGACACCCTAAGGGAAGAATTGGAATCGATTGAACTAGATCAAGAAAAGGTAGGAGGAAGTGAAAAAGAAGGTGATTTATCTAAGGAAATGATACTGCAACTTATTCATGGGAAAGATGGGATGTAGAAAATTACAAGCATATGGTTTGTTAGAACCTCAAAATGAGTAAGATATTATTTTGAACACACTAAGTGATTATTTTGTGCTCAACATGTCAAATTGGAGAGTTTTCAGAATTATCTACCTGAAGAGATGATTGAATGCATTAAGGAAATCATGGACTCTGAGTCTCAAAGCAAGAAAGAAGAAGAAATAATTCTACACTTTAAGGAGTAGTTCAAGCTATCACTTACTAGGTTGAAAAGGAAAATGAATGAGTTGAGGAAGTGCATAAGTACAACAAACAACATCTATAGATATTGCATTCATTGGCCTCATGCAGTTGGGAAATACAAAGAAAAGTTGGAGAAAATTGAAATAGAGTTAAATAGGATTGGAAAAAGTTTTGATATGGTTCAGGATCAGGATGGTGCAATCAAGAAAAGGATTCAAGAGTTAGATTTTGAGCATACAAAATTTCAATTCACTAGAAACAAGCTTGTTGACACTTTTTGGAAAGTAAAGGACTTAATCAAATGCAGACTAGAGCAGATAATTGAGATTCTAAGGAAAGAAGAGAAATTAGAGGATGCAATGACAATTTTGAAATCCCTCATCAAGATTATCAACCAGATATCTAAAAATAACAAGATTATCATAATCATTAGGATTGCAATAGAAGCTTGGAAGACGTTTCTTTTGGAGATGAAAGAAAAACACAAGATAATCTTCTAACTCAAGTAGTAGTGATTCTTTTTCAAAATTTTGAATAAGTTTTGAATCAACAAGCTTTTGGTCATATTTCAAAAGGGGAGATTGAATTCATGTTTTTCATTGATGTTAAAGTGGGAGAGAGTAGTGAAAAATGCCTTATCAATTTGAGGGGGAGCTATGTTTCAAAGTTTTGAAGTTTGGCAACGTACTCATATTGGTTTTGACACTTACTCATTTTTCACTAAGTGTTGCCATCAATGCCAAAGGGGGAGATTGTTGGAATATGGATTTTAGTGTTTTCATTGATGGAAACCTAAGTCATTAATCCGGTCCGTGGTTCAATATTTGTCCATACCAGCAGATAGAGTAAAGAACAGGGTATTACCAGAAGAGTGAAGAACATGATTTCTGAATAAAGTTAAGTCTGTCGATCTGTATACTTCATCAGATTATCATTTTGTGTTGTGGATCTAGAGGAAGGTTTTTAAGAATCTAGAGTATCTTATTATCAAGTTTTGTGTCATTGCATCAACTGATGTATGGGTCAAAAGATCCGGTAGGATGATTTTCTTCTTATCAACTCACAAAGGCCAACTAAGTGAATGAAGCGCGTTGCGGATATTCAAGGTATAATTATTCAAGGAATTTTATGTTTCGATATTTTTTTTGGGTCCTCACTATGTTGTGGCCAACTTTGATGGGTGTGCATTAAATGTTACTCATGGATTGAGTCGACTATTGGGAAATGTCTTATATTTTGAGAAAGCTGAGATGAAGTGATTAAATCCTTGATAATAGATATATATAAGAGATCAGTTAATTCATTTTGGTTTGTGTTTGAAGTGTGTTGAAATATATTGTGAATATTAGAAGGCTTGCAGAGCGTTTATGCGTAGTTTCACTTGTGTAGAAGAAGATTTTTTGAAGCGAATAAAGGAAGAGCAAAGCAAAGTTTAAAATCAGACAAAAGGTCCAAAATCTGATCTATGAGCCTAACCTAAACTGTAACCAAGAATTTGTAGATGCTACTTTTCAGTTCAACCTTTTTATGTAATCCAAATCTGTTGTAAGGTAGTGAGCCTTCCTGATTTTGAGCAGTGTGCCTGAATGCATGTGCATTCCCTTTTTCTCTATACTTTTAACAGAGTATTAAATTATGGATTAACCTCCACTATATTTTTTCCCCTAATAGGGTTTCCACATAAAAAATTCTTGTGTTATGGTGTTATGGCTATTTATTTCATGTGTTTCCATCTCTACTTTTGGTTAGTTGTTGTAAATCGTTTTAAGATCTGCATTGCAAAGGTTAATTCTACAGAACACTGATTCACCCCCCCCTCTCACTGTTCCTTGAGTCCAACACCGGGATCCCGAGCTGCTAATGACTGAGTTTTGTTTTTTTTAAATAAATACAATTAAAAAATGAGATTCCATTTTGTAAAAATTGAGATCTTGTTTCCCATCTGTCAGTTCAGGATCCTTTGATAAATGGGATCCTGATTTTTTTAAAATGGGATCTGGTTTAGCATTTAGGCTTGGGATCCCAAAGCTAAATGAGATCCCATATTTTAAAAGTGGGATCCCTTTTTTGCAATGCCGATTTTGTTTTTTGTCTAAGACAAAAAATTCCACATTTCGTGGACTCAACTTCGTGCTTTCACCCATGAGACAAAGTATGGATAAATGTGCACTTAAAGGTCCAAGCATAAGATATTTACATTTATTTATGATATCTTAAGAATCATTAGGTGATTGTGTGTATGTTTAGCTGGAACCCAATTAGTTCAGAAAACCTTAGAAGAAATTATCAAATATTATATTAATAAAATTGATCTATGTTACATTTTTTGGATTGTATTATTTCCCTAAAGGATATTCAATGTGCTTTTTTATCTATGAAATTTAAAAAAAATTACAAGTTTTGACGATTTCTCTAATGCATTTTATTAGATAGATTATGGAATCATATCAAAGATAACTTTTATATGATCTATTTGGAAGCTTGTTAAATATAATATTTAGGTCTAAACATTAACAAAGGATTAATCAAACTTATAACTAAAAATAAAAATAAAAGTATCATTTCTGGTTGGAGACCAGCTACTTTATTAAATACCTCCTATAAAATGATTGTAAAAGCATTAGCTAACAAAATTAAACCTATGGTCTAGGGTAATGTTAGAGTTGAATTCAATTTATTAATTAAAGGAATTTATTCTTGATAATTTAATTTTGGTTTGGGAAACTCTTGAATGAGCCCAAAATTCTTTTCTAGTTAAGTTGGATTTTGATAAAACCCATGACAAAATTTGCAAGGATTTCATTATTCAAATATTATAATGGCCGATTTTTAGGCCTAAAATGCAAAAACATGTCCAAATATTGTTCTAAGATGCCAATTTTCACCTCATTATTAATGATTCCTTAATGAACTCATTTTAATTACAGTGGTCCATAAGGTAGGGATGTTCTTTAACCCCCTTCTTATATGTTCTTATAGTTGATGCTTTGGAATTTCATGTCCATAAATCTAATCAAATGAAACTTATAAAATGAGGTGGTCATCAACTCACATTTTTTTGATGACAACATGTTATTTTTGTGAAACATTGAGGAAGAATTAAAAAATACCCTGGATATCCTAAATTTCTTTTTATCTATATTTGGATCACAATTAGCCTATAAAAAAATGAATTTATGATGTCTCAATGCGGTGATATTCCCATGTGTATTCTTAGTGAGTGGGGGAAAATTAAATATGGGGAGATTACTAGATATATTGGAATTCCTTTTGGTATGGGGGTCCCTCTTTTTATATGTGAGATTGGATCCTAAATAGACTTAAGAACAAGCCATTTAATTGGGGCAACAAGTTCTTATCTTTGGCTAATAAATCTCAAGTATCCAATAATAATTTTATTGCCACCTATGGATATTACTTAGTTCGTGTGATGGCATCTAAGAAAGACTATGAAGAATCTAAAAAATTCATTATACATTTTCTTTCATCTAAATGAGATGGTAATGTTGGATTCATTTCTTCTTCTTGGTCTCAATGCATTTAACCAAAATATAAGGGTGGTTTGGAATTCATAAAACTAAAAATTGAAGGGTTATGCATGGATGCAAAGTGGATTATTAGAGTTGTTAAAGGAAGTGAACCATGGAAATCCTTATTTTTCATTGAATCATCCAAGATACTATAACACAAAATGGAAATTAGTGAATTGGTAAGATAAAATCACCATGTATCCCTTATTTAAAATCAAGGCTTCCTTTCCTTTATAGCCCATTTGGAAAGCATTGCAACATGTTTATCAATATTTGAAGTAGAATGGATTTTTTCTATAGCAGGGCTTCAACTTCACTTCTTCATCAATTTGGTGGAATAAACTTACTACTCATCATATTCAACCACTAACTATTTATTTTCCTAGACATGCCTATTGCTTGTATAAGAAAGGTGTTCAACAATTTAAATATTTTTGGGATTTTAATGTATTTCAATGGATTTCATCTTAAAAATAAAAGAGCATTATAGGTTGAACTTCAAGTATTAACATTTTTTATATTTGTACAATCATTAGTCCCACTTGAGCTATTTATGAAAATGCGTACACACCTAGGGAATAAATTTTTTTAAGGATTAGAAATGACCATCCTCTATTCATTTTAATTATCTTCTTTTAAATGAAGGCTATATTCAACCCCTTCCTCATTGGACTATCACATCTAACATCAATAATAAATAGAAATACAGAATTAGAAGCTTCCAAAATATGGATCAAAATGAGTACACAAATATGAAAATCAAAAGATGGCGTGGAAATGCAAGTGTTCGCCTATAAAAATTTACATTATAAATTAGTTGTTTGGGATAGAGTGAAATGCATTATGGTTCAACCAATTAATTGTCATTTTTATTTTTGTGCTAAAAATATGGAATAGATTTTTTTGGATTATCTTTATGTTAGAAAACATTGTAATGTTGTCTTTTAAAATTTTCTTGTTATTTTTAATCGCAAGTTGAATTAGAAATAAGGGTGATCCCACAAAGCTAGTTTATTATTTTTGAGAGGAACTAATTTTTGCTGAAATAACATATTTTTAGAAAATATAATGATTTAAGCCTTTAAAAGTTCCATTTTAAGGATTCCAATTGAATAGGGTTTGATCAAACCACCTTAAATCAAACCCCCTTGGATAGAACCTCGCTAGTTTTAAACCATACCTATAAATTAGTCTCCTTTACACCTATCCAAATGTTGATAAAAAATCGCTTTGATTTACCTTTCGGGGGATCAAATGAATTCATTTAAATTTTTTTTGAAATGATTATGGTAGTCGTTAAAATGAGCTATCCAACGAATATAATTTTAATATGTTTTGGTTTTATTATGTATTTGTTTTTTAGTTTTATTAAACATAGCTTTGTCATCGAAAATGAAGGTCTTTGTTCTGCACATGTGGAAAAATAGCAGATTATCAAAACAAAATTGAAAAATATGAGTGCACCAAATATTGAAGTCTTTAATCCAACAAAAAATAAATTGAATTTTGATATATACAAAAAATGTTACGCATTATACGGTCGCGCTATGTTTGAATTGTAATTGGTTTGATTTTGAAACTTGATTAAAGAAAAAATATTCAATAAAAAACTATCTAAACCACTATTGTGGGATCACCCATAAGCTCTTTTTGGTTTCAGTTTGCATCATAATGTGGTTGTTGATTCAATTAGAAAAGTTATTTCAAGGCATATTTGGGGGCCTAGATGTGCTATTATGTTTTCTAGAAACCATTTTCATGGAACTGATACTCAAACTTTACTTTGGCATATTTTTTCAAGTAAGCTTTTTGTTTTCACAAATTCAAGAATTATCCAGCAAAAATTTTATGGCCATCGATTAACTTCAAAAAATTAAAGACTAAGTTAAATTGCTTCAAGAAAACAACTTCCTTCGCTTATGTCATAAAGGATTGCAATCACTTATGTCAAAAGATTGCAAATCAAGTATTGAGTGTTGTTATTTTTCACTTCAACTATTTGTATTGTCATTGTAATAAAAAAAGGGAAGTTTTTCTTAAATCTCATTCAACCATCTATTAATAGCTTGTATTCTTTGTAACATTGCTTTATTCAATATGAAAAAAAACTTAAACCTATTTGACTTTATTTCCTTAAAAAATAATAGATTTTATAATATATATATACATATAATTTGTTGGAAAACTATATATATATTTTTTAAAACTCTCATTAATTCTTAGTCATCCACTATTACAATCATATTGACTTTTATTTGATACTGCATGAAAGACATAATTGCATATCTACTATGTACACATGTATTGATTCTTTATTAAATTTCTAGTACTACTTATTTCAACTACTAATTCTTTTAATATATTTAACTCAACTACTAATTTTTTTAATATATTTAACTCAAGATCCAAGTGTATAACAAATGATGCACGCTCATCTATTAGATCCATAAACTAGAAAGAGGCAGTCGATACAAAACAAAATAGATTTAAGATCTAACAGTTGTACAAGAATTGGAGAAACAGTGTCAACTCTCTCAGCATAAGGATCACAAATAACTTCATGTTTCTGATGTAGTGTAATTGGATACTCTGTGATCTTACATTGTAAATGCAGCTTTATTCAACCAAAAAACAATGGATAAACAGATTCAGCTTCTAACAGGCATTCAAATTCTGAACAAGGGGAAGAAAAAATAGGGCAAACTATGTTGGAGCATCAGTAATGATGCACGGTAACATTGTAATGAACGATTGCATTGCCAGATTTGATGTCGAAGGAGTGAGTGTGGGCGAGAGCATACCCTCGAGCCAGCCTGAATTTCCCGCTTCCTCCCACAATTGGCATCTCTCTAACATCGTTAAGAACGGCGTTGCTGCCCACAACGGCGAGTGTACTGCCGCTGAACCCTCCGCCCTCGAAAACGTAGGTGAGTGCCATTAACAGATGAAATTCCTCTTGGCTGGCGGAGGCGTACAATCCCTGAGCTCTGCCCACCAATTTGGAGGTGGGCTCAGGTCCTTCCGTCAAGGGGTCGTCCATCACAAATACCTTTCCGAAGACAGTAGGCGACGTTTTAGTGGTTGGAGCCGACGCCACCTCCACGGCCGTCACATTTTTCCCCTCAACCCTGTCATGGAAATAGAATTGCAAATGAGTTATTTTCTCCTTCAACGGATGTGCTTGGGCAGCTTGCAGGGAAAACATTGTTATCATTGCGGCCACTGCAACCGCTGCTAAATGCTTCTTCGCCATCATCAGTACTCGATAGAAATGGGTTGACGTTGAAGGCACGGATTGAAGGATTTGTTATAGAAACGAGGACAGCCTACCCGTTTTGACCACGTGAAATCAAAACTTAGACGGTGATATTGAAGTCTAGACTCTACCAACTCCGTGATAGAAAATTAAAACAATGATATTAAACTTTGTAATTTACCAACTTCTTGCAATACAGAGTTGACCCACCGACTAATGCCCTCTGGATTCGGTCTGGAAAGTCTGAAATTGGTATTTAAATATAAACAAATTTGTTAATTTCCCACTATTGTATGCGTGACCCACGAGAAAAGGATAGAGGAGATTATATTATACGGCCTCAAAAAAGTCTACGGAGGGTTGAAGAAAAAATGGGTACCGACTGTTTGCTAAATGACTATTTTGAAGAAAAAATGGGTATAGGTATAGGTGCTCTATTCGAGAAAATGGGTACAGTAAAAAGCTTCCATAGTAGTATGCTAGTATTTGAATGAGGATGCCATGGCGGATTTCTACTCGCTCCTCAACAAGTTTTGATCTGTATAAATGTTAATTGTCTATTATTTTTGAAGGTTTTACAATTATTATAGTCTAAGAGAACCTATTTTTTTTAATCATTTTATCAATTGATTCAACTATCTTGTCGGTCGGTGCTCAGTGTAATGACAAAGTCGTGTTGTAGGAAGCTAAAAGATCTTAAGTTCAAACCTTTATACAATATAAAAATTTGATTCATCTATCTTATTTATACTTTCAGCTGTAATTATAACATTTAATATATATATACATTTTTATAGATATCTATATTTTATTTCAAAGTTTTGATTTTGATATAGGTAAAAGTTGGGAAATTTGACTATACATTTGTCAATTGTATTTGCTTCAAATTTTATAATCTTTTTAATTCTTTACTAATTGAACATTAAACAAAGTCTTTTTTACACATAATTAAAAATTATTTGTACACATGATTAAACTCTTTTAATTATAAGAATGCTTGATTTTCATTCACTAAAAATTAAGCAAAAAACTTGTTTATACATGACTTTGAATAGGACTAATTATTTTTACATGTGTTTCTACTAATTTTCAAGACACATGTTTCATTTTATGGGACTTTGGTATTCCTTCAAATTGACTATGACTTCTACTTTTATGATAATGTATGTTTTTGTGTTTCTTTATAATTAAAACCATGTTCATGTTCTTGACTAAGACTTTTATTAATAGGCTTATCTTGAATGACTCATTGTGAAATGATATTGAACAAGCTGGAAGTGTGGTATACTCAAGGATGTTGTCAAATGTAAAGAAAAAGTGCACTTTTCCCTTAAATCAATTAAAAATAAACTTGGATGATAAATTCAAAATTATTATAATCAAATTTTGAAGATGTAATTAATTTTTTTTTCAATAATCTTAATATAATTTGTAAAATATAATACTTTAAAAATGGTTACGATTAGGAGGGCGAAACAATGAACATACAAATAAATGTCTATATTTTTATCATTAAAATATAACATAATATCTGATGTCCAATTCCCCTTTCCTCTTTTTCTATGATAAATAGTTTTTAAAATTAATTGGTAGAAACATAGTTAAGAGTGACTAATATAAATTGTATATATATTTTAATTTAATTATATTTTATTTTGTGACTTTTTTAAACTAGACGCATCTTGAAAAATGCATCCTTAAGTGTGAATGTCACATAACTACCACAAAAATAATTAAAATATAATTTTTGGGCTTGATTCGAGAAAGCTCCTATACAAAACAACTTTTTCCCTCGTTTTGTGTGTACAATTTAGATCTTTAAATTTTATTAGCAATAGATTGCAGAAGAGCAGATGCAGACTATGACATGTTACCATAAGCTAAATAAAGGAGTTAATGGTGAACATCCAACACTCCCAAGAATAATTGCTAGACAAAAATATCTTCAACGGGACAAAAAATGGAAATAATAGCTTGTTATGATTATAGATGTGAAATTAGAAGATTGAATATGTAATGTAGATATGATGCCTTTCTTATAAAGGAAAGCTTTGAGATAAGATTAGACAATATCTTGACATGTGTCATAATATTATATAATAATACAACTACCTCAATAATATTAAATGGCGTAGGTAACTAGTATTAAATAAAACCCAAATACATAATTTGTGATAAGATCTTATCTAGATGATAAAGACTTCTAGAAAAAAACATATACAACCTAAATAAACTTAACAAGTAAATAGGAGTTGAAAATTCAAAAATAGTGTGCTCCTATATTTAAGGTATAGGATGATAATTTTCTCCACGTTTCATTCAAGGAAACCCTGGAGATTTCAATTTTAGGATAGAAATGAGAGAAAGATAGTTACAATAAGGTGTCCTAGGGTGTGATTAAAGAAATAAAAGGGGGTTCACCACCAAAATAGGGCTTGGAAAGATTAGTAACATGCAAAAGCTAATGATAAAACCTAGTGATATGCAAAAATTAAGCAAATGACCTAGAAATGAATACAAATCAGAATAATAAACTAGAAAAGTAGAGAGGTGCACTTGGAAACCTGAACAAGCTAGAATGAAGGTCTGAAATCTTGAAAATACTGATTTTGATGCACATTAGGAATCACATGCTAGTAATGGTGATTTAGTCCTAGTTAGGGTTTTTGGGCAAAAATTGGAATCTAGAACTATTGAATCAAGATCTATAATTTTTTTCTAAAATAGGTATATTGGGAATCATACACCATGTTAGGTCTCAAAAACGTAGGTTTGAACCATAAGAGGTTGCTAAGCTCTTGACACATTTTTGGCTAACGTACAAGGCCAATTAATGTAATTGAACCTTCTACTCTTTAGGCTCTACTAAATCTAGGCGAGTGTACCCAAATATGGAAGAAAATTTAAAATTTATGTTATCCTTATCTAAGGCAATCTATTCACAATGGCAATGGGAAGTGAAATAGATGTAAAGGTTAGTTTGGTATAAATTGGATAAGAAATACCAAGGTATATCGATATGTTCGGTTAATAGATGTAGTTTTTTGGAAATAAATTCTTTCTAAGGTTCCTAAGGTGAGTTGTATGGATTTGAATGAAGAGATGGATAAGATCAATGTCTTATTGGGTAAAATAGAGTTAAAGAAAGCTAGTGATGGGTGACTAATATTGGCTGCAACTCAAAATGTTTGGCACTTGAATATTTATAATTTGTATAAATATGTAGGGATGTGATTGGCAGGATCTTCTTATTGATCCAATCAAGATCTATTAGGTTAATGTGATCTATCTACGGGGATTTTAATCCTTCCTTGAGGGAACTAGTTGTAGACACATAAAAATGGCCTAGACCTGCAAACCACATTCTTCTATATAATGCTTCATCTCAACATAATTAAAATATTTAATTATGTTCTATAGTCCAATGCCAACTATTAATTAAATAATTCTTAATTATTTAATTAATTCAAATCTTTAATTCCTCCTGGCTATTTAAATAAATAAATTGCATTTATTATATAAATACGTCGCTAAATTTTTATGTCACTCTATAACTAAGTAAATTCCTAAATTTATTTAATTATTATTTCCTCATGATTATTTAAATAAAAAAAAAAACTTTATTTATTTATTTATTTAATACGCCATTAATTATTTATGTCTTCTCATAATTAAATAAATTCTTATTAATTATTTAATTATTATCCTCTCCAACTTTCTTTCTAATTTTAAATAGAATCATATTTAAAATTACCCATTTTCTAATTTTCCTCCAAAATTGAATAATCTTAATTATTAAATTGCCTTATTGATTTTCTTTCTAAATTTAAATAAAAGCATTTTATTTAAATTGGAAACTTCCCTCTTTCCAAGTAAATAATTTTAAATTATTATTATTTACTGTCACATGAATTCACAATTTTGGAATTAATTTAAAAGATTAATTTCAAAATAGCATTTCTCTCCACAAATTAAGTTATTTCTAAAATAACTTGATTTTATAATTCATCCTCTTGATTTTTACTTATTTCATCTCAATGTCACGTTCATTTTCCATCATTGATTTAATTTCCTAAATTAAATCTTGTCCACACATTTGGGGATTTTACCCTAACCCTAATTGAGAGTTGCCATTTTGAATCTTAACCATTCATTCTAGGGCATTTCTCAATCTCTCATCTCGTCCGTCCATTTTCTATAAAATGACAATCTTGATCTCATTATAAAAAAAACCCCCTTAACCTCTTATTATCTCAGAATTATTCTTCTTCTTCACTTCATTCTTTTTGTCTAACATTGTCTTTTGCAGATTTTTACATTGCATGTAGAGATTAGTTTCTTACATACATTTTAGATCAAATCCTTCAACACTTGCTAGGTCTTGTCATAATCATAGTTGCTCACAAAGAAATCTGAGGGCACATTCCATATTGCAGCAAATAGAGAAGGTACAATGAAGGTGAATCATGGAGATTTGAAGATTGGGTGAGATCTAAATCCTAGTTTTCATTTTTATATTTCCTTTGTTCTTTATTGTTTACTTAGGTTTGATTTTGTTTTTTTTAATGAAAATAACTTGAATGGAGTACCCTATGTTACATTGATGAACCCGACCCATTAACATGTCTTTGCAAGTTCTTGTATGACCTCAGTTTTTGTTTTGTAGGTACAAGAGTATGGAATGACACAACTACTAGCCTACACGACGCAAGTGCTTTGTCGAACCGCATTTGAGCTCGCGAACAACACATTCGACATATCACAATGCATTTGACACTCAGAGAGGGCCGCAACTGACCTTCTGCAACGCATTTTCCAGAACCCGAACCGCAAATGCAATACTGAGCCACATATGCTATTTCGCACCCCAAATGACTGGTTATTCTCATTCTTAAATTGTTGTATGGGTCTGACGCGACTACAACCAATAGTTATATTGATGTA
This sequence comes from Sequoiadendron giganteum, assembly GCA_007115665.2. Taxonomy (NCBI): domain Eukaryota; kingdom Viridiplantae; phylum Streptophyta; class Pinopsida; order Cupressales; family Cupressaceae; genus Sequoiadendron; species Sequoiadendron giganteum. Next base: position 44,506,986 of record CM021106.1, read on the forward strand.
TGGAGATTAAAATGAACCAATCCTAGGATAGACAATTAAATCTTAAACTTATGAATCTTAGGATAGTCACCAAACTTTATTTTATGTTGGTTAAAATGAATTCAATGCTTGTTGTGAAGCAAAATCTTCACTTAGTGTAGAAAATCATCATTTGGATTTAAAATTGAACCATTTGTTTGATGTGCTTGTTGGGTAATAGGTATATGCTCACCCCTTTACTAGGTGATCAAAAAACCAAACTTACCTATTTCACCTTTATGCATTTTATGTTTTATTAAATCCTTTAGAAGGCCTTTCGTAGTGGAAAAAAGTACTCTCCCTATGGGAACAACCTAAGTGGGAACAACCAAAGCCAGGTTTTCCAACCCACTATAATCAAAAGTGAATTTTGGGGAAACCCATATTCAATAGAAGTGAGCAAGATAACCATCCCCAAAACTTTGTTCTAAAGATTGGGAGGTCTTCTAAGGGAGTTTATCTATTGCCTTGTCGAACGAAAACCTTTACTACGAACCATAGTGTAGAAAGCCATCTGTGTCAGTATACAAACATCATTTTGATCACAGTCCAAGGGGAAATCTGCCCCCAAGACACTCACCATATAATCATCACGGATTGTTTGCTCAAGGGATCGAGAAATCTAACCTTGAGTATGCACCTGGAAAAGACAAAAACACGAGCGCCCTCTAGGGGTGACACGGATGTGTGAGGTGACACGATTTTAATCTGTGGCCTGTGATTGCTATTATGAGCCTTTGACCATTAAGAGTGAGTCTTCTTGAAGTGTCTTCTTGTTCAAATACCAGTGAAAATAAAAAGGGTCATGCTCGATCCTTGAAAATACACTCAATGTTTTAGATTCTATGTCTTTTCTAAATCAACAAACTCAACAAAGGAACATCAAACTTGCCTAAATCTAGAAAAAACTCGTCAACCTGCTGAAATTTATTCTGAGCCACAATTGCTCTGTTGAGCCGCAATCATCCTGTCAAATCATAATTTCTCATTTTTCAGTCGCAATCGCTCTGTTGATCCACATTCACAATTTTAAACACCACATTCATCATATTGTACCTCAATTTCCTATTCCTGAGTCGCATCTTCTCTTCCGATCCGCAATAGCCAATTGAAACGCTGCAATTGCCTGTCATTCAATGCATTTTCTTTACCAAACACTGTAATTCTTGTTGCATCGTAATTGCTGTCGCACCGTATTTGCAATCCTAAATGCCACATTTGCCATTTTACACAATATCTGCTAAAACCTGCAACACATATTCCATATTGCAAGGCATTTGCCAAAATTTCAGATGCATCTGACTGCTTTATAATGCATTTTCCTTCCTACAATGCATTTGCTCCTTGAAACAACGCATTTTCCTATCAACTCAGAAAACATTATTACTGCTGGAACCCGAGACCAAGCATTTGTAAACCTCTTTTCTTCCAACAGTCTTTGCCCAAAACCAGGAGAGCACTTTACTGAGTCATCCATCTTTGCATCTTTAATTTTAATTTAGCTTGCAATCCATCATCATCCTCATAGGAAAATTCTTAAGTCCTTAGTTTTTCTTGCACACCTTTGGGATATGAAAAATTTCTTTACTTTGTCAAACTATTATCTCAAAAATACATTGTCATTGGACCAAGTCAAAACAAATCAGTCCTTAGTCATTGTCCTTAGGTGAGCTACTTCCAACTCGTAAGTCTAGTGTGGAAATCTCACCTTGTCATTTTGTCATCTTGTCACTTTATCCTTCAAACCAGTCCTTTGACAACTAGAATTGAGACATTGGCCAAACTTTGAATGGTTAGAAAACCTTTCCTAAAAGTCTTTTGACATAAGACACTCCTTTTAGGCACTCATTACCACTTTGCATTTGACATTCCTTTTTGTCCTCATTATCAGTTTGCATAGTCTTAGTCTCATTCCATCCACCATCATGTCTTCAAGTCACTATGACATGCTTGCTAGTCGAATTGAATGCCAATTCATTAGTAATGGTCAAGCACAACTGGCTATGGACTTCCAAATGCTATACCTCCAATCCAAGGACAAATTCATCTCAACCTCTAGTCCTCCATCCATCTATCCATCTTACCAACAATCCATGAGTTCTGGCCCTCTATCCATATACTATCAGGAGTCCCCTAACACCATCCACGACACTAATTCACAATAAAATTTCATTACCCACCCTAACCTTGACTAGGGAAACCAACCATCCATCAATCCTAGTCCATCATACAATCATCCCTTCCAAGCCTCCTTGTTATATGCTAGTCCTCCATCCACATGATATCCTACTCCTCCATTCACATCATATCATAATCCTCCATCCACATCATATCCTAGTCCTCCACCCATGTCATATTCTAATCCTCCATTCATGTCATATCCTAGTCCTCCATCCACATCATATCCTTGTCATGAATTCATGTCCTATCCTAGCCCATCCTCCCTCAAACAAGTCCAAACAACCATGGAATATCCTAGTCCATTATACACCAATCCATTCCAAGACATTCCATTTGGTCATGAAAGCACATCTAGTCATCGTCTCAAAAGTCCCATCCCATTTCATAAACTTGAGGATACATGTCAAGAGGCAATTCCAAAGCACAACATCATAACATCCCTGTCATGTCAAGATCAAAGTAGTCCATCCCATGACCCTATCTTTAAATCCATTCAAGAAGTCCTCTTAGATAATCATGGCATACCAAGGACACCTATCCTTGCTCAAGAGTCCATCCACAACCATGTCATTCAAGATGATCTTATCCTTGGTCAAGATCTTATTTCCAATCATGACATTCAAAATGAACCTATCTTTGATCAAGACATCCAAAATGATACACTCCTTGACCTCTATGCCAGTCATGATCAAAAACTTGAAGATGACCCTATCCAAACTTCAAGTATTGACACTCTCAACAGTGAGACACTTTCCTCCATAAGACATATAGATTATCTACCACTAGAACAAGAGTCTTCTAGCATGAAAATGATAAAGTTATAGCTGAATTCAGTGGGCTCTATGACATTGAACATGAAGACAGTTTTGACATAGAATTTGAAGCACCAATAGAAGCACGGGAGTCCGACATGTCACCAAATCAAACTGAAGATATTCATCACAAATCTGTCCAACATGTGAGTGAAACTACAACATCCTATCAATTAGGATCATCTATCTTTTTCAGAGCAGGCTTTCTTACAGAGGAGAAGATTTCAAGCATTAATTTCCCGAATAAGGATGGGTTAGCATCTTGGTTCCAAAGTAACAAGTATCCCATCACCAACAAAATCTGTTAGAACATACATTATCAAGGGAAAGGACTAGGCCTACATGAGCAAGGAATTATTTAACCAGTACAAGTTCAGGAAAATTACAGACACCAAGGTCTTGGCTACTCCTTAGTTGGAAAATCTAACAATGTTAGTGGTCCCTCCTCCATACTGGGGGCAACTTTATCTAATACAAACAACAAAATGGGTGTCATGAGTAGTCCTTATCATCAGATTATTGCCAATAACCCTTCCCTCCACACCTGAAACCATCATTCCATGATGAATAAACCTTCCATTTGGAGCGAACAAAAGTCTTCCAAATCTAAAATCCAAAATCACATGTCAAAGGCCATGGAATCAATCAAAAATACAAGTGGAAAAATGAAGCTAAAATGGATCCCAAAGCAAAATGGGTCAAGTTAAGAAAATAATGAATTAGGCAAAGAAAGTATGCCAAAAGTCAGTCAAAGTGTGGAGCCACAACACAAGAGGACTCCCACCTATAATACATGTCCACCTCCTTCAAAATGGCCATCAAGAAAGACATATAAAAGTGCTGGTTCCAAACGCTATAAAAAATCCAACCTTCATCATCCATTACCCCAAGTTTGGAGAATAAAAATGGCTACATCCAAACATCCCACCAACCTGTGCATGTCCACCATCATCCGTCATAATCCTACATCCTCCTTAAAGACCAAACATCCCATGTCACAAATCCGTCGCATCTTGGTAGCAACTCTCTATCATAAGGATTCTCATGGCACTTTATCATGATGTTCGTATTCAGATAAAGCCAAATCTAGTATCAACAAGGATCACAATGACATTAATAAGTTGTATGCAAGCGCTATCATCTTGACAAGGCAACTACTCCAGAAAAGTCATTATTGGCATGTCATGGCACTGGTCTCTACATCGGCACCATCAAAGGCTTCAACACAGTTAGTGGTCATCTAAAGCATCAAGGCTATCTGGAAAAAATGCAAAAAGACAAAAAAAATTAAAAATGCAAACATACAAAAAAATCAAAAAATCAAAAAAAAATTCCCTTGATGAAAACCTGGCAAACAGGCGTCATGGTGACACCAAAAAAATAAAAAATAGAAAAAATCGTCCCTTGATGAAAACTTAGCAAGCAGGCATCTTGGTGACACCAAAAAAATCAAAAAATATCACAAAATAGTAAAGAGAAAAATTTCGTCCAACAATGAAAAGTTGACAAATAGGCGCTTTGGATAAGTACCATGATGAAAACCTGGCGAGCAAGCATCATGTGTAAATAAATTATCTATGTGGACCATTACACTTGGGGGCAAGTCATCTCATCTCCCATTCCCTTCACATGACATTTGCATCTATCCATCTAAACCCTATCACTTTTGTCCATTTTCCCACCTACTTTGATCTTTGATAAGGACTAAAATACAAACATAAGTCATGCTTTGCAAAAAATCGTGACATGTCTATCTTTTGGTCATACCTTATTGATTGAATATCATTTCATTACCTTCATAGCCTCCTTTTTCACTATGTGACATCATCCTTGGAGACCATATGATAGTTATCTTAGTGCAAGCCATCCATGTCTTCTATCTTTTACCAAGGCCATCCATTGTCCTTTTGTAATTGTCCCATCTTGGTTTCCCTTGTCAATGCTCTGAAGACCCCTGGTCATCCCATCTAGTCCTCACCAAGTCGTTCCAAATGCAAAAATATGGGAAACCTCGCACATTATCCAAAACATTCCTTGAATTTGTCCCTGGCCCTACTGCAGACTTTTATCCTCTTATATATCATTTTCATCTTCATGTTGTTTCGGGATGTCTCCTTCCCACGTCAAACAACGTTGTCATTGTCATCGTCACCTATCAATTGGTATTCAACTTGACTAGTAGCAAAATCATGGTTGTCCTTGGATTCATGTGTGTCGGCATCATTCACATGCATTTTCTCACAATTTTTCGTAAAACATCAAAAAGTCATAAAAATTAGAAAAGTCTTGAAAAAATTCCTAAAAATTGGAAAAATTCTTGAAAGAAGTCATAAAAATTTGAAAAAGTCTTGAAAAAAGACCTACAAAAATTGAAAAATGACCTGAAGAAAACACAAAAACACTCTAAAAGTGTCAAAAATCTCAAAACAAAGTCAAAGTGTGTCCTGTTAGTCCCATCAATCACATCAATCAATCTTTATCCCAGTCTGAACTACGTTGTCTCTGCACATTTTCTATGTAGGCAAGATTCATCTTTGAATCCCCGAGACACTAGGTTAGTCCCTTTAGGTTTGTCCAAATAAAATCATGAGTCAAACATGGTCGTGTCAGTCAAATAAAGCAGACATAGTTGCACTTGACACAAGACAGTCATTTGAAACATCACCGTCAAAATTGGTCAAAATCAAACAACATAAGCGAACCAATCCTATAGTCAAAATCAGTCAACTTGCCAAAATATTAGTCAAAATGTCAATCTCATTCCTTTTGGTCCTCTTCAAGATGTGTCCTTCTTGGCTTTGGACCTCGTCAAAATGTCATTTTCCTTTTCAGGATGTGTCCTTCCCGACCTTAGGCACCGTCAAACCGTCAAAATTGTCAAACTTTCAAGCAATTAATCTTCAGCAAAAAAACATTGGAAATACAATTAAATGGCTATTAATTCTTGGCTATTATGTCTTATCTTTTTATTGACTTGTCTTTTGGTCATGTTACTAGCTACCTCGAGGATGTCCCATGAAGGATTTAGAGGTGTGATGACATCTCATGACCTATTTTGTTTTCTTTGACTATTGTCTGTGGATTGTCTTGACAAAAAGAGTAGGGAAAATTGGCCTCTAGTATGAGTTAGGACATTCCTTGTCTGTGATCGTTTGTTTTGCAAGTGGATGACCTTGCACACCTTGGTCTATGTCATACCCTAGTGTTTGTTGTCCATTTGTGTCATTTTTACAGCCCAATGATGATTCGAGCAAGACTTATTAGTACTTTGGCAAATGTTGAAGGATTCTAACATCCATTTCTCTTTCCACATTAGCTTGCATCTCCTTCCCCATATTGAAATTTATGTCTTCTATACTAACATTCATCTTTTTCTCTCTAACATTTCTTCTAGTCCGCATCATTATCATCCTTATCTATCTTTCCTATATACTTTTGTCTTTCATCGTCTAGTCCTTTCATCCATTTTGAAAGCCCACTCGTATTCTTGGAAGCCAACTGTCCTCTCGAGGGGGCATACCGCTACCTCCTCGTAATTCTTCCCTATCCTATTTTGTACTAGGGCATATTATGGACTTGTTTTCTTTGTCACAATGTGGCAAGCTGCATTATGACAAAGAGAGTAAAATGTAGACACATAAAAATGGCCTAGACCCGCAAACCACATTCTTCTATATAATGCTTCATCTCAACATAATTAAAATATTTAATTATGTCCTATAGTCCAATGTCAACTATTAATTAAATAATTCTTAATTATTTAATTAATTCACATCTTTTATTCCTCCTAGCTATTTAAATAAATAAATTACATTTATTATTTAAATAGGTTGCTAATTCTTTATGTCACTCTATAATTAAGTAAATTCCTAAATTTATTTAACTATTACTTCCTCATGATTATTTAAATAAATAAACTTTATTTATTTATTTAATACGTCATTAATTATTTATGTCTTCTCATAATTAAATAAATTCTTATTAATTATTTAATTATTATCCTCTCCAACTTTCTTTCTAATTTTAAATAGAATCATATTTAAAATTACCTATTTTCTAATTTTCCTCCAAAATTGAATAATCCTAATTATTAAATTGCCTTATTGATTTTCTTTCTAAATTTAAATAAAAGCATTTTTTTTAAATTGGCAACTTCCCTCTTTCCAAGTAAATAATTTTAAATTATTATTATTTACTGTCACATGAATTCACCATTTTGGAATTAATTTAAAAGATTAATTTCAAAATAGCATTTCTCTCCATAAATTAAGTTATTTCTAAAATAACTTGATTTTCTAATTCATCCTCTTGAATTTTACTAATTTCATCTCAATGTCACGTTCATTTTCCATCATTGATTTAATTTCCTAAATTAAATCTTGTCGACACATTTGGGGATTTTACCCTAACCCTAATTGAGAGTTGCCATTTTGAATCTTAACCATTGATTCTAGGGCATTTCTCAATCTCTCATCTCGTCTGTTCATTTAAGATTGCATTTTCTATAAAATGAAAATATTGATCTCATTTTCAAAAAAAACCCCTTAACCTCTTATTATCTCGAAATTCTTCTTCTTCTTCACTTCATTATTTTTGTCTAACATTGTCTTTTGTAGATTTTTACATTGCATGTAGAGATTAGTTTCTTACATACATTTTAGATCAAATCCTTCAACACTTGCTAGGTCTTGTCATAATCATAGTTTCTCACAAAGAAATCTGAGGGCACATTCCATATTGCAGCAAATAGAGAAGGTACAATGAAGATGAATCACGGAGATTTGAAGATTGGGTGAGATCTTTCCTAGTTTTCATTTTTATATTTCCTTTGTTTTTTATTGTTTACTTAAGTTTTATTTTGTTTATTTTAATGAAAATAACTTGAATACAGTACCCTATGTTATATTGGTGAACCCGACCCATTAACACGTCTTTGTAGGTTCTCGTACGACCTCGGTTTTTTTTTTGTAGGTACAAGAGTACGGAACGATGCAACTGCTAGCCTACATGACGCAAGTGCTCTGTCGAACCGCATTTGAGCTCACGAACAACACATTCGACATATCGCAATGCATTTGACACTCAGAGAGCCACAACTGACCTTCTACACCGCATTTGCCAAAACCTAAACTGCAAATGCAATACTGAGCAGCATCTTCTATTTCGCACTGCAAATGATTGGTTATTCTCGTTCTTAAATTGTTGTCTAGATTCGACGCGACTACGTCCAGTAGTTCCATTGATGTATGGATATTAAAATGAATGAATCCTAGGATAGACAATTAAATTTGGAATTTATCAATCCTAGGATAGTCACCAACCTCTATTTTATGTTGATTAAAATGAATCCAATGCTTTTTTTGAAGCAACATCTTCACATAGTGTAGAAAATCATCATTTGGATTTAAAACTGAACCATTTGTTTGATGTGCTTTTTGGGTAATAGGTATATGCTCTCCCCTTTATTGGGTGATCAAAAAACTAGACTTACCTATTTTATTTTTATGCATTTTATGTTTTATTAAATCCTTTAGAAGGCCTTCCGTAGTGGGAAAAAGTACTCACCCTATGGGAACGACCTAAGTGGAAACAACCAAAGCTAGGTTTTCCAACCCACTATAATCAAAAGTGAATTTTGGGGAAACCCATATTCAACAGAAGTGAGCAAGATAACTATCCCCAAAATCTTTGTTCTAAAAATTGGGAGGTCTCTTGAGGGATTTTATCTATTGCCACATTGAACGAAAACCTTTACTAAAAACCATAGTGTAGAAATCTATTTGTGTCAGTATCCAAACATCATTTCAATCATAGTGCAAGGGAAGGGAAGAATCTGCTCCCAAGACACTCACCATATAATCACCACGGATCATTTGCTCAAAGGATCGAGAAATTTAACCTTGAGTACGCACCTAGAAAAGACAAAAATATGGGCATCCTCTAGGGGGTGACAGAGCTATGTGAGTTGACACAATTTTAAACTGTGGGTTGTGATTACATTTATGACCCTTTGACCATTAAGAGTGAGTCTTCTCGAAGTGTCTTCTTGTTGAAATACCAGTAAAAATAAAAAAGGATCATGCTCGATCCTTGAACATACACTCAATGTTTTAGATTCTATGTCTTGTCTAAATCAAAAAACTCAAGAAAGAAACATCAAACTTGCCTAAATCTAGAACAAACTGGTTAGCTTGCTAAAATTTATTTTGAGCCGCAATCGTCCTGTCAAATCGCAATTTCTCATTTTTCAGTCGCAATCGCTCTGTTGAGCCGCATTCACAATTTTAAACACCACATTCATCATATTGCACCATAATTTCCTATTCCTAAGTTGCATCTGCTCTTCTGAGCTGTAATAGCCAATTGAAACACCACAATTTCCTATTATTCAATGCATTTTCTTTACTAAACACTGTAATTGTTGTCGCACCATATTTACAATCCTAAATGCCGCATTTTCCATTTTGCACAATACCTGCTAAAACTTGCAACGCATCTTCCATATTGCAATGCATTTGCCAAAATTTGAGACACATTTGACTGCTCTACCACGCATTTTCTCCTTAAAACAACGCATTTTCCTGTCAACTCAAAAAACATTATGACTGTCGAAACCCGAGACCAAGCATTTGTAAACTTCTTTTCTTCCAACAGTCTTTGTCCAAAACCAGGAGAACACTTTTCTGAGTCATCCATCTTTGCATCTTTAATTTGCATTTAGCTTGCAATCCATCATCATCCTCATAGGAAAATTCTTAAGTCCTCAAATTTTTTTGCACACCTTTAGGATAGGGAAACTTTCCTTATGTTGTCAAACCTTTGTCTCAAAAATACATTGTCATTGGACCAAGTCAAAACAAATTAGTCCTTAGTTATTGTCCTTAGGTGAGCTACTTCCAACTCATAAGTCTAGTGTGGAAATCTCACCTTGTCATTTTTTCATCTTGTCACTTTATCCTTCAAACCATTCCTTTGACAACCAAAATTGGGACATTGGCCAAACTTCGAATGGTTAGAAAACCTTTCCTAAAATTCTTTTGACATAAGACACTCCTTTTAGGCACTCATTACCACTTTGCATTTGACATTCCTTTTGTCCTCATTATCAGTTTGCATAGTCTTAGTCTCATTCCATCCACCATCATGTCTTCAAGTCACTATGACATGCTTTCTAGTTGAATTGAATTCCAATTCATTAGTAATGGTCAAGCACAACTGGCTAGGGACTTCAAAATGCTATACCTCCAATCCAAGTCCAAATTCACCTCAAACTCTAGTCCTCCATCCATCTATCCATCTTATCAACAATCCATGAGTCCTGGTCCTCTATCCATCTACTATCAGGAGTCCCCTAACACTATCCATGACACTAATTCACAATAGACTTTCATTACCCATCCTAACCTTGACAAGGGAAAGGGTATGTGCAGGATCATGATGGGCCAAAAAGTGGCAATATGATGGGTATATGGCTGACGACTCTTTTTTAACCCAAAATTGATGAAACGAAAAGGGTTTTTAAAGGAGATTCTCAGATTTTCACCAATATAAATTATGCTTTACTTTGAATTTAAAAAATAATTATTATTCATTTTCTATTGAATTATGATTAAAGTCCTAATTTTTAGGCTGATTGAAAAACATCTATAACTGTCAAACTGTATCATATTTTTTGAATCCAAAACATGCGTCAAATTCTATTCTTCGCATACTATATGATAAAAAAATTAAAAAAATGAATTTCATGAAGTTTTGACTAAGTTAATGTGGTCAAACATACGAGTCTTTATATTTTTAAAAAGTTTTCATCAAAAAATTATAATTAATTATTTACTTAGAAAAAAATTACAAAAAAATATGCATCACATTAGGACATGAGCCCTCTACACATATCTAAAATATTATAAAAAAAAATATTATCATTTTAATGTGGTTAGGGTGGTCAAACAACACCTACTTCTTCTTTTTTCCCTAAAATTTAAGTACTTCTATATTGAAATTTAAAATTTTCAACAAATAGATTGTATTTTTTTGTAAATAAACCTAGTAATTTAGAAAATACATTCAATTTTCTATAAATTTTATTCTCACATATTTTTGAAATAATATAGATAACTTATTCAAATTTTTATGTCAAGTTGCCTAACTTTGATTTTTTTTAATATTTTGCCACTTAAGGGCCTTTTTTTTCCATGATGGTCCTGCACATACTCGAAACCAACCATTCATCAATCCTAGTCCATCATACACTCATCCCTTCCAAGCCTCCTTTTTATATGCTAGTCCTCCATCCACATCATATCCTACTTCTCCATTCACGTCATATCATAATCCTCCATCCACATCATATCCTAGTCCTCCACCCATGTCATATTCTAATCCTCCATTCGCATCATATCCTAGTCCTCCATCCACATCATATCCTTGTCATGCATTCATGTCCTATCCTAGCCCATCCTCCCTCAACCAAGTCCAAACATCCATGGAATATCCTAGTCCATTATACACCAATCCATTCCAAGACATTCCATTTGGTCATGAAAGCACATCTAGTCCTAGTCTCGAAAGTCCCATCCAATTTCATAGACTTGAGGATACATGTCAAGAGGCAATTACAAACCACAACATCATTAAATCGCTATCATGTCAAGATCAAAGTAGTCCATCCCATGACCCTATCTTTAAATCCATTCAAGAAGTCCTCCTAGACAATCATGGCATACCAAAGACACCTATCCTTGCTCAAGAGTCCATCCAAAACCATGTCAGTCAAGATGATCCTATCCTTGGTCAAGATCTTATTTCCAATCATGACATTCAAAATGAACCTATCTTTGATCAAGACACTATCTTTGATCAAGACATCCAAAATGGTCCACTCCTTGACCTCTATGCCAGTGACAATCAAAAAATTGAAGATGACCCTATCTAAACTTCAAGTATTGACACTCCCAACAGTGAGTGACTTGCCTCCATGAGACACATAGATGATCTACCACTAGAACAAGAGTCTTCTAGCATGGACATATTTGCAAATGATCAAGCTATAGCTGAATTCTGTGGGCTCTATGACAATGACCATGAAGACGGTTTTGACATAGAATTTGAAGCACCAACAGAAGCATAGGAGTCCGACATGTCACCAAATCAAACTGAAGATATTAATCACAAATCTGTCCAACATGTGAGTGAAACTACAACATCCTATCAATTAGGATCATCTATCTTTTTCAGAGCAGGCTTTCTTACAGAGGAGAAGATTTCAAGCATTAATTTCCTCAATAAGGATGGGTTAGCATCTTGGTTTCAAAGTAACAAGTATCCCATCGCCAACAAAATCTGTTACAACATACATTATCAAGGAAAAGGACTAGGCCTACATGAGCAAGGAATTATTGAACCAGTACAAGTTCAGGCAAATTACAGACACCAAGGTCTTGGCTACTCCTCAGGTGGAAAATCTAACGATGTTAGTGGTCCCTCCTCCATATTAGGGGCAAATTTATCTAATACAAACATCAAAATGGGTGTTATGAGTAGTCATTATCATCAGATTGTTGCCAATAACCCTTCCCTCCACACCCGAAACCATCATTCCATCATGAATAAACCTTCCATTTGGAGCGAACAAAAGTCTTACAAATCTAAAATCCAAAATCACATGTCAAAGGCCATGGAATCAATCAAAAATACAAGTGGAAAAATGAAGCTAAAATGGATCCCAAAACAAAATGGGTCAAGTCAAGAAAATAATGAATTAGGCAAAGAAAATATGCCAAAAGTCCGTCAAAATGTGGAGCCACAACACAAGAGGACTCCCTCCTATAATACATGTCCACCTCCTTCAAAATGGCCATCAAGAAAGACATATAAAAGTGTTGGTTTCAAATGCTATAAAAAATCCAACCTCCATCATCCATTACCCCAAGTTTGGAGAATAAAAATGGCTACATCCAAACATCCCACCAACCCATCCATGTCCACCATCATCCATCATAATCCTACATCCTCCTTAAAGACCAAACATCCCATGTCACAAATCCATCGCATCTTGGCAACAACTCTCTATCATAAGGATTCTCATGGCACTTTATCACGATGTTCGTATTCAGATAAAGCCAAATGTAGTATCAACAAGGATCACAATGACATTAATAAGTTGTATGCAAGAGCTATCATCCTGACAAGGCAACTACTTCAGAAAGGTCATTATTGGCATGTCATGGCACTGGTCTCTACATCGGCACCATCAAAGGCTTCAACACAGTTAGTGGTCATCTAAAGCATCAAGGCTATCTGGAAAAAATGCAAAAAGACAAAAAAAATTAAAAATGCAAACATACAAAAAAATCAAAAAATAAAAAAAATTGTCCTTGATGAAAACCTGGCAAACAGGCATCATGGTGACACCAAAAAAATCAAAAATATCAAAAATTGAAAATAGAAGAAATTGTCCCTTGATGAAATCCTTGAAAACAGCCATCTTGGTGACACCAAAAATATCAAAAAATATCAAAAATAGTAAGGAGAAAAATTTCGTCCAACAGTGAAAACCTAGCAAATAGGCGCTTTAGAAAAGTACCATGATGAAAACCTGGTAAACAAGCATTATGTGTAAATAAATGATCTATGTGGACCATTACACTTGGGGGCAAGTCGTCTCATCTCCCATTCCCTTCACATGGCATTTCCATCTATCCATCTAAACCCTATCACTTTTGTCCATTTTCCCACCTACTTTGATTGTTGATAAGGACTAAAATACAAACATATTAATGCTTTGGGAAAACTCTTGACATTTCTATCTTTTGGTCATACCTTATTCATTGAATATCATGTCATTACCTTCATAGCCTCCTTTTTCACTGTGACATCATCCTTGGAGACCATATGATAATTCTCTTAGTCCAACCCATCCATGTCTTCTACCTTTTACCAAGGCCATCCATTGTCATTTTATAATTGTCACCCATCTTAGTTTCCCTTGTCAATTGTCTAAAGATCCCTGGTCATCCCATCCAGTCCTCACCAAGTCGTTCCAAATGCAAAAATATTGCAAACCTAGCACATTATCCAAAACATTCCTTGACTTTCTCCCTGGCCTTGCTACAGACTTTTATCCTCTTATCATATCATTGTCATCTTCATGTTGTTTTGGGATGTGTCCTTCCCACATCAAACAACGTTGTCATTGTCATCGTCACCTGTCAATTTGTATTCAGCTTGACTAGCAGCAAAATCATGGTTGTCCTTGGATTCATGTTCGTCGGCATCATTCACATGCATTTTCTCACAATTTTTTGTAAAAAATAAAAAAGTCATAAAAATTAGAAAAGTCTTGAAGAAATTCCTAAAAATTTGAAAAAGTCTTGAAAAAAGACAAAAAAATTGAAAAATGACCTGAAGAAAACACAAAAACATTCAAAAGGTTTAAAAAATCTCAAAACAAAGCCAAAGTCAGTCCTATCACTCCCATCAATCACGTAAGTCAATCTTTATCCCAGTCTGAACTACGTTGTCTCTGCGCATTTTTTACATAGGCAAGATTCATCTTTGAATCCCTGAGACATTAGGTTAGTCCCTTTAGGTTTTTCCAAATAAAATCATGAGTCAAACATGGTCGCGTTAGTAAAATAAAGCAAACATAGTCATACTTAACAGAAGACAGTCATTTGAAATGTCACCATCAAAATTGGTCAAAATCAAACAATATAAGCCAACCAATCCTATAGACAAAATCAGTCAACCTACCAAAATATTAGTCAAAATGTCAATCTCATTCCTTTTGGTCCTCTTCAAGATTTGTCCTTCTTGGATTTGGACCTCATCATAATGTCATCTACCTTTTCAGGATGTGTCCTTCCTGACCTTAGGCACCATCAAACTGTCAAAATTGCCAAACTTTCAAACAATTAATCTTCGACAAACAAACATTGGAAATACAATTAAATGGCTATTAATTCTTGGTTATTCTGTATTATATTTTTATTGACTTGTCTTTTGGTCATGTTACTAGCTACCTCGAGGATGTCCCATGAAGGATTTAGAGGTGCGATGACGTCTCATGACCTATTATGTTTTCTTTGAGTGTTGTCTATGGATTTTCTTGACAAAAAGACTGTGGAAAATTGGCCTCTAGTATGAGTTAGGACATTCCTTGTCTGCGATCGTCTGTTTTGCAAGTGGATGAGCTTGCACACCTTGGTCTATGTCATACCCTAGTGTTTGTTGTCCATTTGTGTCATTTTTACAGCCCAATGATGATTCGAGCAACACTTATTAGTGCTTTGGAAAATGTTGAAGGATTCTAACATATATTTCTCTTTCCACATTAACTTGCATCTCCTTCCCCATATCAACATTCATGTCTTCTATCCTAACATTCATCTTTTTCTCTCTAACATTTCTTCTAGTCTGCATCATTATCATCCTTATCTATCTTTCATATATACTTTTTTGTTTCATCGTCTAGTCCTTTCATCCATTTCGAGAGCTCACTCGTATTCTCAAAACCCAACTGTCCTCTCGAGGGGGCATACCGCTACCTTCTCATCATTCTTCCCCATCTTTTTTTGCACTGGGGTATATTCTAGACTTGTTTTCTTTGTCACAATGCGATAAGCTGCATTATGACAAAGAGGGGAAAATGTAGACACATAAAAATGGCCTAGACCCACAAACCACATTCCATTATATAATGCTTCATCTCAACATAATTAAAATATTTAATTATGTCCTATAGTCCAATGTCAACTATTAATTAAAATAATTCTTAATTATTTAATTAATTCCCATCTTTTATTCCTCCTAGCTATTTAAATAAATAAATTACATTTATTATTTAAATACGTCACCAATTGTTTATGTCACTCTATAATTAAGTAAATTCCTAAATTTATTTAATTATTACTTCCTCATGATTATTGAAATAAATAAACTTTATTTATTTATTTAATACGTCATTAATTATTTGTCTTCTCATAATTAAATAAATTCTTATTATTTATTTAATTATTATCCTCTCCAACTTTCTTTCTAATTTTAAATAGAATCATATTTAAAATTACCCATTTTCTAATTTTCCTCCAAAATTGAATAATCTTAATTATTAAATTGCCTTATTGATTTTTTTTCTAAATTTAAATAAAATTATTTTATTTAAATTGGAAACTTCCCTCTTTCCAAGTAAATAATTTTAAATTATTATTATTTACTGTCACATGAATTCACCATTTTGGAATTAATTTAAAATATTAATTTCAAAATAACATTTCTCTCCACAAATTAAGTTATTTCTAAAATAACTTGATTTTCTAATTCATCCTCTTGATTTTTACTAATTTCATCTCAATGTCACATTCATTTTTCATCATTGATTTAATTTCCTAATTTAAATCTTGTCCGCACATTTGGGGATTTTACCTAACCCTAATTTAGAGTTGTCATTTTGAATCTTAACCATTGATTCTGAAGGGAAAAATAGGCATGAATCTACAGACCCAATAGTGCGGAATACATTCCCTTAACACTAATACAATAGAGGAGTAAAGCATAAACCTATTCCAATAGCTTCACAAACTACTTGAGATGAATACATGCAAGTATAATAAATATCATACAAAGAGAGCATTCACAGTTGACACAAGATATACATGGGAAAACCTTTTCAGATAAAAAACCCACCACACAAAGTCAAGACTTATTGTATTACAGTAACAAATCAGTTACATACAAAGATTCAGTCTTCTCTGTTCAGCTCATAGTAGCACTCTCCAATCCTCACTATTACAATTTTGTCTCCCCCAACATACAGTTTGAACTTCTTCTCTAATCATACAATTACATACTTGACTTACATAAGTCTTACATTGCATTCAATTCATTCAGACAACTGCCGATCACAAAGTACAATTAACTCTGATCAAATCGCACCAAAAATTTTCCCATGTTGAGCTTCCTGCATTGAGCCACCCAGGCCATAACTGTCTTCACCCAAATCGGGTTTAGTTGCGCCACCCTGAGTTGACCTGCACCTGCTGCATTTACTTCATTGGCCTTTAGCCAATTATCGCAAGTCACTTAGCCACATGTCCACACCTTAATTGCTGTCGAGCTCTGATCCGAGTCCAACTCGGTCAACCCAGGTCACCGAGCTCACTGAGCTCTTCCATAACTCTTACCGCGCTACCACCGAGCCCATCTAACCAGCTTGTAGTAAGGCGATAAGCCTATCGAGCTTGCCATTTCCCTTACCGCGCTACCGTGGCCTTCTTGTGATCACCCTGCGGTATGGCGATAGGTGGTCAAAGGGACCACTAATGGTCTTACCATGCTACCGTGGGGGCCGACAGGCCACCCTGCGGTAGGACGATAATCGTTAGCCTGATCGTTGGTGGTTTCTTCGCGGCCACTGCGGTCAGCCCTGTGGCTGGCTGTGGTACCGCGGTAATCACCAGGCCAAGCCACAAGCGGCTTACCATGACCACCACAATCAGTCACTTGATTGGTTGCGGTATGGCAATAACCACCAAGCCAGCTGTAGGCGGCTTACAGAAGCCACCGTGGTCAGTCACTTGATTAGCCGTGGTAGGGCAGTAACCACCAAGCCAGCCGTAGGCAGCTTACTGTGGCCACTGCGGTCAGTCACTTGATTGGCCGCGGTATGGTGGTAACCACCAGGCCAAGCACCGCTAGAAATAGATATAACCACTGCGGTATGGAGGTAAAGGCCGATTTAAACAAAAGTCCATGCCAAGGCTTTAAGAGTGGGGCTTCAAGCTGGAAGTTGAGACATAATTTCTCAAGAAGCTCCCACTTGGCGAACACTTCCAGCTAACCCCAAGGCAATGAAAAATCACTGTCTGTGATAGGCCCCAAGGCCCATTGATTCTGTGCACCATCTGAACTTGTCTGTACTCACAGGCTTTGTCAAAGCATCTGCAACATTCTTCAAGGTGTCCACCTTTTCCAGACTGACCCTGCCATCTTCAACCATGTCCCTCACGAAGTGATACTGCACATCAATGTGCTTGGTCCTGGCATGAAAGGTCGGATTCTTTGCCAAACAAATGACACTTTGATTGTCATAGCAAATTGTAATCTACCTAGCATCAAATCCAATGTCTGAACACAACCACCTTAGCCAAACAACTTCTTTGCAGGCATGAGTTGTAGCCATGTACTCTGCCTATGTCATGGATAAAGCAAATATTATTTGTTGCTTGCTCATCCAACTGAAAGCTCCACCATTAAGCATGAAAGTATATCCACTGGTGGATCGCCTACTATCAATGTCCCCTACCCAATCTGAATCAACATATCCTTGGATGCTGAGATATTTATGTGATGCAACCATATTGCCATGGTAACATAAAGCATAATCTGAAGTCACCTTCAAATACCTGAAAACTCTCTTCACAGCATCCCAATGTGATCTTCCCGGATTTTCCATAAATTGGCTTAGAACTCCCACTGCTTGGGAAATGTTTGGTCTGGTACAGACCATAGCATACATCAAACTGCTAACAGCACTTGCATAAGGCACACTGGTCATGTCCTCCATCTCTATAGCAGACTTTGGATAGTCATCAACTAACAGCTTAGATCCATGCATGATAGGAACAACAAGTTGCTTGCAGTCATCCATGCTAAACCTCTCCAGAACTGTCTTCACATACTTACTCTGACTGAGCCAAAGCTTTCTTCTTGTTTTGTCTTTAGTTATCTCCATTCCAAGAATGTACCTAGTTGCACCAAGATCTTTTATCTCGAACTTTGCAGACAACTGAGATTTAAGGTCAGAAATCATAGTCTTGCTATTTCCAATAAATAACATATCATCCACATATAGGGTGATAACAAGCACACGATCATTCTCAGATTTATAATAAATACAATGATCAGACTTTGATCTCACAAATCCAATTAATAACACAAATGTGTCAAATTTCTGGTACCATATTCTAGGAGACTGCTTTAAACCATAGAGAGATTTGTTTAACTTACAGACTAGATTTTGTTTACCTCTTTCAACAAAATGCTCAGGCTGGGACATGTAGATTTCTTCTTCCAGCTCACCATGGAGAAATGTTGTCTTCACATCCTTCTACTTAATTTCAAAATCATACACTACTACCAATGACAATAAAAATCTGATGGATGTCAGCTTTGCTACAGGGGAAAAAATATCTCCATAATCTATTCCCTCTATTTGAGAAAAACCTTTTGTAGCCAGTCTAGCCTTGTACTTCTCAACACTGTCATCAAGTCCTATCTTCTTTTTGAATATCCACTTACATCCAATAGGCTTTCACCCTTTAGTTAGTGGTACCAGA
Source organism: Sequoiadendron giganteum (assembly GCA_007115665.2). NCBI lineage: Eukaryota > Viridiplantae > Streptophyta > Pinopsida > Cupressales > Cupressaceae > Sequoiadendron > Sequoiadendron giganteum. The sequence goes on from CM021106.1 coordinate 44,526,331, forward strand.
TTCCAAGTATCATTCCTTTCCAAAGAATCCATTTCTTCATTTATGGCTTCCAACCAAGACTTAGAATCAGCCATGTTGATTACTTCTTTTATAGTCCTAGGCTCATCATTGCTAGTAATTAAAGCATAGACATAGTTTGAATCTAGCATAGAAAAACCATACCTATTAGGTTGCCTTTTTTCTCGAGTTGATCTTCTCACAGGCTGAGGTTGATCTTCATCATCAAAACTTCAAGAGCTGTTTGAGCTCTCCTTAGTCTCAGGAACACCATGCAGCTCTTCTCTTTCTGGAGTTTGGGGAATCTCAACTACATCCTTCTTCTTGTCACTCTGATTTGTTTCAAGTTGCTGATCACTAACTAAAGGTTTTAGCTCACGAAATATCACGCTGCTGCTATGTAAAACTTTCTCAGTAATAGGGTTCCAAAGCTCGTATCCCTTTAGACCAACTCCATAGCCGATGAGAATACATTTTACAGCCTTGTTATCCAATTTAGATCTCTTTTCATTTGGCACATAAACATATGCCTCACAACCAAACACATGGACATGCCTCAGAGAGGGATTTTTTCTAGACCATGCTTCCAAAGGTGTCGTGTCAACAAGAGCTGAACAAGGAGATCTATTTATTAAATAACATGTTGTAGCCATGGCCTCATCCCATAACTTCTACTCCAGACCAGCACTAATCAGCATACTCCTTACCTTTTCCATCAGCGTCTTGTTCAAACTCTTAGCAACTCCATTTTGTTGTGGAGTATAAGGCGTTGTCTTGTGCCTTTTAATACCATGATCAGTGCAATACCTTTCAAAATCTGAAGAATAGAATTCACCACCATTGTTTGTCCTCAAACACTTAATTTTCCTTCCAGTCTAATTTTCTACCAAAGATTTAAATTCTTTAAACCGACTGAACACTTCTGATTTACTTTTCATGAAGTATACAAATGCCCTTCTCGAACAGTCATCAATAAAAGAAACATAATATCTAGACTTCAATAAGGAAGGAACATTAACTGGACCAAACACATCAGAATGAACATAATCTAGTATACTAGAAGATTTGTGGGGACTAGAATAAAAAGAAACACGATGTTGTTTTCTGCAGACGCAATGTTCGCAGAAATCGAACTCAAGGTTACAATCATCAAGCCCTTCTATAAGGTTTTTATTCTTCAAGATTTTTAAACCTTTCTCACCAATGTGACCAAGTCAGTGATGACACAACATAGTCTTCTTAGTTGGGAGTGTTACCTCCATAGCATTTGCAGCCAAAGAAGAGTCTTCATCTTTCTCTATAGGTGCAGCATTACAAGACTTTACAGAGGCATCGTTACAAATAATAGGACATGCATCCAACTTGTACAAAGTGCCAGTATGAACACCCTTAGCCAACACCATTGCACCTCTAGCCATTTTACACCCCTTACTATAAAAATAAACTTCTACCCCAACATCATTTAACTTACTGACAGAAAGAAGATTTCGAGCCAAACCTGGTATGTGAAGTATGCCACCAATACCTTTGACTCTCCCGTTAGGAAACTGAATTCTGACTCTTCCTCTACCAACTATCTCCAACATTGAATCACTTGCCAAGTACACCTTTCCACCATCATACTTCTCATACTTTGAGAACCAATCTCTATTGGATGTCATGTGAAAAGAAGCACTTGAATCAACCAACCAGACATCATTAGATTCCTGAGTTGTCAAGGTTGCTGCAATGAAGGCATCTGTATCACTCTGAGAAGATTCATTGTCAGAAGCATTCTTCTTCTTCTTCTCCTTGTAGTCCTTCCTAATATGACTAGGTTGTCCACAGTTCCAACATCTCACCTTGAACTTTTTACCAAGAGACTTTGATCTCCCTACAGATTTGGATTTTGACTTCTTGTCTTTCTTCTTGCCTTTCTCCTTTAGCCTACCATGAAACACAAGAGCCTCTTTGGCCATGTCTAAGGACTTCCTCCACATCTCTTCAGATAGCAATGAGGCAACAACATCTTCCATCTTGAAAGCAACAGTAGTGGTTCTAATGGCCATCACAAGATGATCCCAATTGTCAGGTAATGAACACAACGGGAGCATACAACGATCCTCCTCCTCAATCTTTATACCTAAAGATACCAATTGAGTGACACTCATATTAAACGAGTTTAGATGGTCTGCAATAGATGCACCTTTGTCCATCTTCAAGGAGTACAACTTCTTCCTCAGGAATAACTTATTTACCAGAGACTTTCCCTGATAAATATCACCAAGCTTTTTCCACAAAGAAGCTGTAGATTGCTCCTCATGAAAATTCAGGAGCACAAAAGCAGCAAGACTTAGTCTTATCAAACCTCTTGCTTTTCTATCAGCAAGATCCCATGCATCTTGCATTGTACTTTGTGGCTTAGTTCCAGACACTGCAATCCAGAGGTCTCTATCCACTAGCAAGTCTTCTATCTTGAGTTTCCATAACTCAAAGTTACTGCCATTGAATTTTTCAATATCAATTCTACCAGATGTACTTGCCATCTCAACCAGAAACAATTTTTAACAATGCAAGACTCCCACTGAAACATTATTAGCACAAAAAACTAATCTTTCCTACAAGGATAACCTAACTGGCCAAGCTCTGATACCACTTGAAGGGAAAAATAGGCATGGATCTACAGACCCAGCAGTGCAGAATACATTCCCTTAACACTAATACAACAGAGGAGTAAAGCATAAAACAGCTCCAATAGCTTCATAAACTACTTGAGATAAATACATGAAAGTATAATAAATATCACACAAAGAGAGCATTCACAGTTGACACAAGATATACGTGGGAAAACCTTTTCAGGTAAAAAACCCACCACACAAAGTCAAGACTTATTGTATTATAGTAACAAATCAGTTACATACAAAGATTTAGTCTTCTGTGTTCAACTCACAACAACAATCTCCAATCCTCACTGTTACAATGTTGTCTCCCCCAACATACAGTTTGAACTTCTTCTCTAATCATACAATCACATACTTGACTTACATAAGTCTTACATTGCATTCAATTCAGTCAGACAACTGTTGATCACAAAGTACAATTAACTCTGATCAAATCGCACCAAAAATCTTCCCATGTCGACCTTACTGCATCGAGCCACCCAGGCCATAACTATCTTCACCCAAATTAGGTTTAGTTGTGCCACCCTGAGTTGACCTACACCTGCTGCATTTACTTCATTGGCCTTTAGCCAATTATCGCAAGTCATTGAGCCACGTGTCCACACCTTAATCATTGTTGAGCTCTGATCGGAGTCCAACTCGATCAACTAAGGTCACCAAGCTCACCGAGCTCTTCCATAGCTCTTACCATGCTACCGCCAAGCCCATCTAACCATCTCACGATAAGGCAGTAAGCCTACCAAGCTCGCCATTTACCTCACTGCGCTACTGCAGCCTTCTCGTGATGACCCTGTGGTATGGCAGTAGGCGGTCAAAGGGACCGCTGATGGTCTTACCGCGCTACCGCGGGGGCTGATAGGCCACCCCATGGTAGGGCGGTAACCATCAGCTTGACTGCTGGTGATTTCTCCACGGCCACCACGGTCAGCTCTGCGGTTGGCTGTAGTACCGCGGTAACTGCTAGGCCAAGCCACAAGCAACTTACCATGGCCACTGCGGTCAGTCACTTGATTGGCTGCGGTATGGCGGTAACTGCCAAGCCAGCTGCCGGTGGCTTACCGCGGCCACTGCGGTTAGTCAAATGATTGGCCACGGTAGGGCAGTAACCACCAAGCCAGCCGTAGGCGGCTTATCGCGGCCACCGTGGTCAGTCACTTGACTGGCCGCGGTATGGCAGTAACCGCAAGGCCAAGCACCGCTAGAAACAGATTTAACCGCTGCAGTATGGAGGTAAAGGCCGATTTAAACAAAATTCCACGCCAAGGCTTTAAGTGTGGGGCTTCAAGCTAGAAGTTGAGACATAATTTCTCAACAGATTCTAGGGCATTTCTCAATCTCTCATCTCGTCCGTCCGTTTAAGATTGCATTTTCTATAAAATGACAATCTTGATCTCATTTTTAAAAAAAACACCCCTTAACCTCTTATTATCTCGAAATTCTTCTTCTTCTTCTTCACTTCATTCTTTTTGTCCTACATTGTCTTTTGTAGATTTTTACATTGCATGTAGAGATTAGTTTCTTACATACATTTTAGATCAAATCCTTCAACACTTGCTAGGTCTTGTCATAAACATAGTTTCTCACAAAGAAATCCGTGGGCACATTCCATATTGCAGCAAATAGAGAAGGTACAATGAAGGTGAATCATGGAGATTTGAAGATTGGGTGAGATCTTTCCTAGTTTTCATTTTTATATTTCCTTTTTTCTTAATTGTTTACTTAGGTTTGATTTTATTTGTTTTAATGAAAATAACTTGAATACAGTACCCTATTTTACACTAGTTAAAAGGGATCACACAATGACAACAAATGTGTACTGACAAAATGAAAAATATACTTGATATATTCATTTTTGAATAACTTAATAGTATTGTTTGGAGATTGTATGGAAACCTTACATTATAGACTCTTCTTATTGATCCAATTGATATTTACAAATTACTATAATCTATTTAAAAATATTCTAATTCCTACTTGAAGAAACCAATTAAGAAAATTACACAAGAACAACAAATGTGTCTAATGAATTTAGTATTCTACTCAGAATAAATTCAAATAATAAGGAACGCGAACTTGGAGATAGTCGAATAACTGTTTAACTTAACAAACAATTAACAATAATATTTGAGTCACTGAAATTCACAGGTTTTCATTAATTTATCCAAAAATTTCATACATGCATCATGGTCTTCACTGTATAATCTATATGATAAACACTTTAAAATTATCTTTTGTATATCTCCTACCTAACTCCTAATTGTAATTTCTACTGATGATTTTATTTTGTCTTACATATATACATTGGGTTTTTAGGGTTATGACCCTTTTATTTGTTCTGGTGGAACTCTTCAATTATCTTCAGTGAATAAAATATTTAATTTATTGCCTTCTGGAAAATTAAATATTTTAACTTTAATCTTCATCTTTGTATCTCCATGAAAAATAAAGTATTTCATAGTACTTTAGCCTTAATTCTTTTGCCAACAATTTCTTGTTTATATATACTTTTGGGGAGAATATTTCACTTTGTATTTCACCTATGTGTATTGACTATATCTACACGATGAAATAATCACCCATCACTTTTACAAAATTTATACTTTTACCTTTCAATGTATATCCACTCAAATAATTACCTCACCACAATTTTCACATTAGATTTTCTCTTTTCGTTGATAAATATTCACCATAATGATTTTGACTTATTTTCCCATTCAAATATAAACCATTTTATATTTTACCTCCCGTGTATGAAAAATATTAATCGGGTTCTAATTTTATTTCACCCTCATCGCATCCACCACAAACATTTCATTTTTCCCTTCCGATAATGCAGGGAATATTAAGAGATCTCCTATAAGACAACACATAGTTTTAACTACTCTTGTGGGGAAACATGAAGGCTCACCACTCACCCCACATCCTCAAAATTTCCTTTGCGGGCATGTGGGATGAGCTCCCATCAATAATTTATCGCACAACAAAACCCTAAAGCATTGGAGATATGGGTGAAGGGATTTTGATCCACTATTTCAAGCATTTGAATTTTGGAGGGTGCCTTCATTATTTTGAACACCTTGATTGCTTTGATTCAATCTTCATACAATTCATGGCAAGTGGTAGAGGATTTATTTATATACAACTTTAGTTGTCTTGGTCATTGAATGGAAATCATGCTGCATTGATCTATCCATCATAGATATTTGAAGTGAACTCAATCACTCACATCAGTGTTATGTGCATGGTTATGGACTACAAAATATCCACCCATCTGCATCCTTAGGCTCATTTGTAGTATTAATAACTCGAATTACTCCATTACTACCATCTATAGCCAATAATGATGAACCATTCAAAAATGTCCTTTTATCCTTATTAACATATGCCCCCAAAACTAAGTTTCCATGAATGTGGCCTTCACTTTTGTTCTATTAATAATTAGGGGCTAAATGTGTTGCCAAAAAGTGTAGCCTTTGACACTTTTTCACTCATTTAGACCCTTGCCTATGGATTTTGGACCTCTTTTTACCCTTTCCAAACCTTGTGTCAAAGTGTTGTAAGGTTTTGCAATACATTTTCACACTTTCCTAAGATTTTCATCACTAAATCAACCCTTTCTTATGCTATAGTGACCCCTTAATACACATACATGCCCTATTTTAGTGTGTTTCAAAAGACAATCCTAACAAACATCAATAACCACATGATAATTCTCCACATCCAATCAAAATTTCCCAGGTGGACCAAGTTGCCACCTTGGGAATCTTAGTCCCATGTAGTATAAAATTAAAATTGAACATAAATTTATTTCAATATTTTGTCTCTACAACCACAAGGTTGGCTTGTATGGTGTTATTTTTGGGGAAATTAGGGCACAACTTGTATAAATAAGGGTTTTTCTCATCTTTTTCACCCTAATTCCTGATTTCTCTTCCATTCTATTCATTCACTCATTCGTCTTAAGCACTCTTCTCTCCTTCTTCTCAAGCAAGCTAGGATTTGAGCATTCCAAGTCAATGAGACATTTTTTTTGAAGCATTCAAGGGAATATTTTTACAACAACTCAAGACCAATCATCATGGCAAGATAAAAACTCCATTACTCCATTTATTTCATGCTCCATTAGGGTATGTGCAAGAACATGATGGGCCAAAAAGTGGCAATATCTAAGTGATATGATGGCCCATGTGGCTTATGAGTTTTTTTACCTAAAATTGATGAAACAAAAAGAGTTTTTAAAGGAGATTCTCAACTTTCCACCAATATAAATTATGCTTTACTTTGAATTTGATAAATAATTATTATTCATTTTCTATTTGAATTACGAATAAATTATTGATTGATAGGTTGATTGAAAAACATCTATAGATTTCAAATGGTATCACATTTTTTGAATCTGAAACAAGCACCACTACTATAGGATTAAAAAAAAATCATGAAGTTTTGACCAAGTTAAGGTGGTTAGACATACGAGTTTTTATATTTTTTAAAAGTTGTAAGAAACAATCATAATTAGTTATTTACTTAGAAAAAATTTACAAAAAAATATGCATCACATCGAGACATGAGTCCTCTACTTATATTTAAAATATTATAAAAAAATATTATCATTTTATTAAGGTTAGGGTGGTCAGACAGATGCCTACTTCTTATTTTTCCCTGAAATTTAAGTACTACTGCATTGAGATTTCAAATTTTCTCAAATAATTTTTTTAAAAAATAAACTAAGTAGTTTAGAAACTAAATTAAATTTTCTACATATTCTATTCTTACATATTTTTGAAATAATATAGATAACTTATTCAATTTTTTATATCAAGTTGCCTAACTCTGATTTTTTGAATTTTCATCGCCACTTATGGGCCTATTTTTTCCATGATGATCCTACACATATCCATTACAATTTCTATTCATTTTGGTTTAGTTACCTAAAAGGGGTTTGACCAAGGCAAACCCCATGCCCTAATAATCGACATTTTCTCTTTCTCTTCTTGTGTTTTTGCAGATTTGGGTACATTGAAGACTTTGAAGACTTATTGAATACCTCTCCTTGCTTGGAAAGTCCCAACATCCACCAAAAGTCACATTCAAGCTTGAGAATCAAAGTTTCTAAAGTGGACATTTGTGAAGAACCAAATTGTTGATCGAGGGCTTCCATTTCCCCTTTTGCATTTCCAGAAATTTAGAAGTGTACTAAGTCACCAACAATGGAAACCTAGTCCCACTAAATCTACCTTTCAGTGATTTTAACATATTCTGACACCCATTTGGCAGAAACGAGCTCTGAACTAGTTTTCCAAGATCTAGGACTAAGTCACCCAAATTGGCACAAGTGTCCTAGTCAAATTTTGTATTAGATTTTTAGGATTTCATAACTTCATCTCATCTCTCTTCAACCTCTAGTTGCACCTCTTCATTTCTATTCATTTTTGTAATATTTTGTTTATGTTTCATAGGTCATCTTGTACATGCTTTCATATATATATATATGTGTGTTTTCCAATATTTTTTGTTTCAATAGTTTAGCATTCAACAAATCATTTCCTTTTCAGCTTGTTTCATTTAGATCATTACGAAAACACTACATCAAAACCCCAATCCCTCTTGAATGAACCCTAAAAATGAGAAGATGTGAAAAAGAGCCACATTTCTCAGCCTTATCTCCTAGGTGAAAAACCCTAGGAGCCTATTGGGGAATCCTCTTTCCCCTCTTTATTTTTGGTGGTTCACTGTGTACTTTCAGATGTAGCTTATATCATTGACTAGTTACATGCATTTAAGTGAGTTGGAGCATTTACCATATGAAAATTCTTACATTCCTATTTCTAGAGGTGATCTTCCATTTTCATTTGATCAAAGACTTTTGGTACTTGTGTCATTTGTATCTTAAAGTTACAAATGTTTGTCTTTGTTTTCTATGTGTCATTAGGGGTACTCATGCAAATTATTGTCTCTCTAGTGATCAATGTCCTTTAGACTATTAGTACCTTTATTTTTTACTTGCATCTTGCATGTTGAGTAGTGTCATTGGGGTCACTCATACAGGGTCATGTACCACCTATATCATTTGATAAAATTCTACAACTTCTTCATGCTTTTGTGATATTCTACATGTTCCTCTTTTTTGGGAAATTATCTTATTGTAAGGCTTCTTCAGTCCTTTTGTCTTTTATCTCTTTTTGGAGTGGAGTTTTTCCTATGAGGTTTTCTCTATTTTTCCACATTATAGAGATCTTTTCTTGTACATTGGTATCTCACCAAGCCTTATTTGTTGGGACCCATCATGCATTCTTCTTTAGGGTTTTTAGCTACTCCCTAAGTTCATCTTAAGGGGGGGTGTTAGAGTAATCATTCATTAGCTAATAATTAATTACTCTTTAATTGATTTTAGTCTATTTTAGTCTCTTGTGCAATTAAGCTAAACTTATGAGTGCTTTCATTCTTTTATTAGTCGAGATAATATAAGATGATTATGTCTCATCTCATGTGATGTTGAAACTTGTCATGATCTTATACCTTTCTCATTTAGGGTTTTTCTCTTATAAAGAACTCAACCCTCATTGTAATTGCCATCTCAAGCTTTCATATCTTTTTGATAGTCTCTTGCTTCCATATCTTTTTTCTTGTTGAGGAATATTGCATATATTTTTTGCAAATATCTTACATGGAAGGTGTCTATGTTTTTTGTTTGATCTTGTGGATCGTGGTTTTGTGCTTGTTTCACAATTCTAACACACATATGGTGTGAAGAACCGAAGTCTATAATCAATGATGGAGATAAAGATTTTGTAGCAACTAAGGTGTTTCCCTTTGATTTCTCCTTGTCCTTATTAGTTTTTTGAGTTAATGAAGATGCTTTTCGTATTATCAATTAGCCCTATATTATTATTTTTGAGAATTTGTTGTAGAGACCCAATTTGTTTCCTCAAGCATTGATGTTCATTTTGTCCAATATTTTTACAAAAGAGATATGCAACTCTATTCTTAGTTTAAGAGTTTGTTTTGGAGTTGTCATTTTTCCCTTCTTTCTTAACTTCTTTGTCCTTTTTAGTGTTCTTCTTCTCCCCTTTTGAAGTTTGTCATGTTTCATTCCTTGCAAGTAAAGCTTGAGGCTTAGTAGACTTCAAAGTGATCATTTGAATTAAATTTTCTTGCTCCCCTATGACATCAACAATAAAGTTATCAAGTGTGGGCATTCACCAGGAGGCTCTAAGAGCCCTTCAAGTAGAGTAGAAAGTCGATACAAACATACAAAATGCTAGACCTAGCTTGGAAAGAACAAAAATGATTAATTAATCCCATTTCTTGTCAATTGCACAATATTTTAAATTGCAACTTTAAAGATTTAAATGTAGTGAAGAAGTCTTGTAAAGTTGAAAAACTCATAGGACTAAGCCCTAGGAGTTGATTTTCCAACTCATGGCTTCTAAGTTCATCTATTTTCATAAATAGTTTGTCTAGAGTTTCCCAAACTTGGTTGGTTTTTTTCAAGTTCTCAACATGGAATAACAATTTAGGAGACAAATTTAAACACAAGAAGCCAAATGCTTGATCATACTTTTCAAAAAGAAAATCTTTTTCTTTAGCTATTGTAGGTTATTTCTCTATTCCCATAGTTACCATATATAAACCATTTTTCTTAAGAAAAAGAATTACTTTCATCTTGCAATCATTATAATTGAAAGGTGTTAGGGGTTGTATAGTTAAATTAGCCTTCATGCTACTAGAATTAGATAGTTTCTTGTAAAAATGCGGAAATGAAGAACATAGAAATGTGTGCAAAAGTGAATGAAAAATATAACACACAAAATCACTTCTTGAGAAAGTTTGAAAATGGACCGCACACAACACCCCCCTTGATTATTTGTTCCCCTCCCCATTTTAGCACTTTATAGGAGTGCTTGTTACTCACCCAAAAGAGGCATAAACAAGAACTTTATAGAATTAGTGTAATAATATGCTCTTTAGATTTGTGGCAAAAAATATGCACTATTGCAAAAAATGGAACTTGAATTCGAGCTACAGTGCAAAAATTTATTATACTTTGAAATTTTCACCCTAACACACAAAATTACTTCCTAAGCAAGTTTCAAAATGGACCACACACAACACCCCCCTTGATTATTTGTTCCCCTCCCCATTTTAGCACTTTATAGGTGTGCTTGTAACTCACCCAAAAGAGGCATAAACAAGAACTTTATAGAATTAGTGTAATAATATGCTCTTTAGATTTGTGGAAAAAAATATGCACTCTTGCAAAAGATGGAACTTGAATTCAAGCTACAGTGCAAAAATTTATTACATTTTGAAATTTTCACCCTTAACAAATATTTTACAAAAGTGCATATTTTTTGCCACAAATCTAAAGAGCAAATTATCACACTAATTCTATAAAGTGCTTGTTATGCCTCTTTTGCGTGAGTTACAAGCACTTGTATAAAGTGCTATAATGGGGAGGGGAACAACTAATCAAGGGGGGTGTTGTATGTGGTCCATTTTCACACTTCCTCAAGAATTTTTTTTGTGTGTTATGGAACTTGAATCCAAGCTATAGTGCAAAAGTTATTACACTTTGAAATTTTCACCCTTAAAAAAAAATTGTTCCATCTTGAAATTTCAAAATAAGAGGAAAAAATGAAGCAAATTTAAGCCCCCTTGGGTTCGACAAAATCAAGGTCTTAAATTCCATATGACAAAGAATCACGCCTAACCATGGTGCTTGATTCAAAAAAATGCCTCAGGGAAATCAGCTTGGGGTAAATCATGGCAGCGGGTTTTGAAACACATCCTAGAATATGTATTTACAAGACTACAAATTAAAAAAAAAATCCTACAAAAAAATGCCAGTTGGGTCTCTCCAACAAGCAATCGACATATTGATTTGTAGCAAAATAACTCTATACATTGAAAATTAAAAAATAAAGGGTCCCCCTATCACAAGAGCCTATAGAAGGTTGAAAAAATTGCCCCTTAATCAACCCTCACAAGGAAAGTTAGAAGTTGCAATGAATTGCATGGGTTGTAATAATTCAAACCTTGAAAAAATGCCAGCTACCTCACATATATCATATGAAAAAAAAATGAATTCACCTCATGACCTACAACAATCCACATCCAATACCATGAAATAAATTGCAATATTGAAGATTATAAGCAAGCACAATGAACACACAATTGCGTAAGATTATAAGCAAGCACAATGAACAAACAATTGCATAATAGTTGACCAATGAATTAGGCAAACAATCCATACATAAATACGGTGAGATAGGCAACCAACATCCACGAAATGAGGATGTCTCCTTACAAGTAGAGTGGTGGTGAGTTGCCTACTATGAATGAAGGAAGAGGTATCAAAAGTGAGTTGACACCTCTCAAGACACCTATCATCATTGACACCTCACTAAGAAAGGATCAATGGGACACCTAACTAGGCTTAATTAAGTCAAGTGTATGCATAAAGTGCAATATATACACTAGCAACTCATTTTTTGGGACTATCTTTATGTTAAAAAACAACGGGATGTTGTCTTTTAAAAAAATTTGTACTATTTTTCATCATGAGTTTAATTAGAAAGAAGCTCTTGGTGGTTTTGGTTTGCATAATAATGTGATTTTTTATTCAATTAGATAGTTATTTTAAGGCATATTTGGAAGGCTATATGTACTAATGTATTTTCTAGAAACTATTTTCATGGAACTAGTACTCAATTTATTCATATATTTTTTCAAGTTATTTTTTCTTTTCACATATTCAAGAATTATCCAATAAAAATGTTTTGGCAATGGTTCACCTTCAGAAAATTCAAGACCGGGTTAAATAACTTCAAGAAAACAACATGCTTGGCCTATGCCATAAAGGGTTACAATTCAAGTATTGACTATTGTTGTTTCTAGCTTCAACTATTTGTATTTTCATTGATAGTTTTTCTTAAATCTCATTCAGCCACCTATTGATAGCTTGTATTCATTGTAACTTTTCTTTGTTCAAAATTTAAAAATAAACTTGAAGCCATTCGACTTTTTTGTGTTTAAAGACTGATGAATTTTATAATATGTATACATATACTTTATTGAAAAATTACGTTTATTTTTATTTTTTTAAAATCAATAATTTTTAAAAATGATCTTCTATTGCAATCAAATTCAATATTATTTAATACTTCTTGAAAAATATAATTCTGTATTTACATATACACATATATCGATTCTTTATTAATTTTCATTTTCTATTTTTTTCAACTACTATTCTTTTAATATATTTAACTCAAGTGCTTACATGTATAACAATTTATTCATATGTATCAATTAGATCCTTTCCTCTAATACATAATTTACAAAGTGACAGTCATAACAAATCAAAATAGACTTAAATACAACAGTTCTACAAGAATTGGATAAACAGTGTCAGCTCAGCAAAGGATCACAAATTATTTTATGTTTTTTTTTTGGATGAATAGACAGATATCTATATTAATATAAAGATAAAATTACAAATTCACCTAAAAAGAGGCGGGTGGTTAGAAGACACACCCAGAATGTCACATGAACAGAATCCAGAAAAGTTAAAAAACAAAATCACATGAACCCAGCCCATAAGTTATGTTTTTCATTTATTGCAATTGGAGACTTTGTGACCTTACATTATTAACGCAGCTTTATTAAACCAAAAAACAACAATCAGTTTCAGCTTCTAACAGGCATTCAAATTCTAAACAAGGAGAAGAAAAAAAAGGGCAAACTATGTTGAAGCATCAGTAATGATATACTGTGACATTATAATGAACGATTGCATTGCCAGTGTTGAAATCTATGGAGTGAGTCTGGAGGAGAACATAACCTCGAGCCAGCCTGAATTTCCCGCTTCCTCCCACAATTGGCAACTCTCTAACCTCGCTAAGCACGGCGTTGTTGCCCACCACGGCAATTGTACTGCCGTTGAACTCTCCGCCCTGAAAAACAAAGGTGAATGCCACTAAGATTCGAATTTCCTCTTGGCTGGCGGTGGCGTACAATCCCTGAGCTTTGCCCACCAATTTGGAGGTGAGCTCAGGCCCTTCCGTCAATGGGTCGTCTATCACATATACGGTTCCAAAGCCAGTAAGCGAGGTGTTAGTTGAAGGCGCCGCCACCTTCACGGCCGTCACATTTTTTCCCGAGATCCTGTCATGGAAATAGAATTGCAAGTGACTTATTTTCTCCTTCAACAGATATGCTTGGGCAGCTTGCAGGGAAAACATTGTTATCATTGCGGCAACCGCAACTGCCGCTAAATGCTTCTTCGCCATCATCATTACTCGATAGAACTGGGTTGAAGTTGAAGCACTGATTGAAGGACTTGTTTAGCAGATAGGCTATATTCTGAACCAGCTTTCACCCGGAATGTTGTCTCACGCCTGATGTCTCACACCTCAAACTTTCCTCCCGATTTCTCTCACGCTGTTATACGACTTTTGGATTGCCGTTAAACTGAGTGGTTTGTATCACTGATTTTTCAGTAGACAGTTTCTATTTAAAGCAAAATCTTCTGTAAAAATCATTCGAATTAAATCAAATCAGATATGGGATCAAATCTGCAAAAATCTTATGTGCAACTAAAAAATCAAAGATCTTCGAATCAAATGCAAAAATCTTATCTGCTTTCTATAAATAGATTTATAGATTGACTCAGCAAATGTAGGGAGATTCATTTTGGTTCGTTTCATTTCACAAAAAAATTCTCTGCCCCCTTTTGTCTCGTCGGCTTTGTTGCTACTGGATTTAATACTTTGCAATCATGATTATTTTTAATATTTTCAATGCTTTTGTTGTTACTGCAATCACCATTTACTTGTGACAACATTTGCATATGGGCAAATTCAATTCACCGTCAGAAAATTTACGGCTACAAAATTAATCACATTAACAATTTTTAATATATATTTTCAAGATTTTGAATTTTTATTTACAAAAGAATAATTTTCATAATTTATTGAAAATTTTACAAATAATTGTAATCAATTGTTGGTGTTGAATTTTCCTTGAGGGTGAATTTTCCGAGGTGAATTGTTGACAGTGAATTTTCCGAAAGTAAATTGGTGGTGGTGAATTTTCCTAAAACCTATCTCACCTGCCCATTGATTGAGTCCTTGAGATTGATCAATTCAATCAGTAGTATATTAATACATTGTATTGCTATTCTCACTGGGATGTTTAACCGCTATTCCCATGAGTTTTCTCCTCTTGAACTGTTTGATATAATGCCTCGTAGAAATGTGAATTCATGGAATGCGCTGATTGCAATATATGCACAATCAAGGTTTGAACTTCCGTCAAAGTTTAAAGGAAGGTAGGGTTTGTAATATTTTGACCAACATAGTCAATCTCATATATCAAATATTTTAAGACATACATCAATTACAAATTAACTCTCTTTTGGAGATTTAATACCCAATGGTTTGTAGATGTGGTAGTCAAAAGTGCCAAGGGAAAAAAGAAGAAGAAGAGGAAGTCACCAAATGATGACAATCCATAACCATTAGAAAGATTGATCTAGATGAAATCTTCAACAAAATCATTCAGATTTGAACACCCGAAACTAATCAATCCACGTTGATAGAAGCCAAGACATATATTGTGGAATATTTAAGGTATTGGAGTACCTAGCAAAACCCAACTCAAACCAAACTCCTCATTATTGAGATAGATTCATTTATGTATATAGTCACTTCTCCAATGCCCCAAACAAAACAATGATAAAATAAGATTCATTTATGTATATAGTCAGGCAAGTCTTCCTTGGGGTATAGTTTGTTGCATCTTTTCATTCCAATTGCAAAACCTCTTAGTAATAGTAAGTATTTGTAATTCCCTAAAACATAATTATCAAATCACATACCTCAAACCAATCTAGTTAGCTAACCCTCAACAAAGATGAGCCTGTCATCCTAACAGGTGATTTTAAATTTTTAACACTATCAAATCCCTCAATGAAAAAACTGAGGCAATAGATTCAACACAAGCATAATGGAAACACTCATGAAGGTTATTTAGGGGGTTGGTATGCTTGATCTCGATTTCCAAGATAGATCATTCACTTGCTCCAATAGAAGATTAAGAGGAAAAGTATTATGGTAAGAATTGATCAGATCATGCTAACAAGCCATTGGATCATTTGTTAAGAACAAATTAAAAAGCACATCTAGGATGCCACACCATTTGATCATTGTTAAAAAATTCAAAACAAGAGATAGAAATGATGTTGAACTTCATATTTGAAAGTGTAGATATTGAAAATTGGTCTAGGCCTACGAGTACACATTCGACATAATTTTCTATAGTCCATGGTCTTGATTAAATAATGTTAATTATTTAATTAACCTTTCTAACACATATTTCCACTATTAATTAAATACCCCTTTTAATTAATTCATTAATTCATAAATAACCTTTATTCAACTTGATTAATTAAATAAATCGTATTCATTTAATTATGTTACAAACTAATTAATTCTTCCCCCTTTATCTATTAATTACCCCTTTATCATACTTTTCCAACTATAATTAAATATCTTTATTTAATTATTCATTTAACCCCCTTTATCCATAATTAAATATTTATTTATATTATCTTTTTCAAACAGTCAAATTAAATAAATTACTTTATTTATTTAATTAAAGTCTCTTATTTTGGAATGTTGAATTAAATTAACATTTAATTCATATTTTAAATATTTATGTCACAATCTTTTGTCAATCAGTTATCTAAGTCATTCACTTACCTTTGGACTCAAGATCTATTTTTAGTTCTCCAGCTATCTCCAATTTCAACACCTGTTTATCTCTGTGAGAAGACTCTCTGTCACAACTAGTCGATTAACTAGTTCTAACTCTTGTTTTCATTCAAATGCATTATTCTTTGAGTTCTAACTTTATCTTTTGCATACAAAGTCTATTTCTTCTATTTTTGAAGATTAAGATCCTGAACTCGTGTTATAACTCACATTCTAACTTAGTCTCTATCCTACAGTCTTTCCTGAACTCATGTTCCAACTCACGTTCTATTTGAGCAAAACTCACATCGCATGGCATTCATCAATCTCATCCGTGGATCTCTTTTTCAATCTAAGTTGATCGTTCGAAAACCCAAAATCTATAAAATGGCCTATCATTATCATTATTCCTCCTCCCGAAATCATACACTTTTGAGAAGAAACTTATATTCAATATTTTTCTTAGACACTTGACGAAGTTATGCTTGCATTCAAACACAAAAATCTAAGGGCAAGAATACTGAAAAGGAAAAATGGAGAAGATCAATTGAGATAATTCGAAGGAGTCAACGCATATTCAGTGAGATCTTTCCAATTGATTTGTTTAGTTTAATCATGTTCATTTATTCATTCTTTGTTGTTTGATTTAAATTAATATTATTAAGATGAGGATTAACATTGTTATTCTAGTTGCAGATATCTTATACATCTAGATTTTAATCTACTGTTACAGAAAGTATTCACCTCACACATCTTGATGCCACCAAAGAGAGTTACGTCAAGGTGGGAAAACAACCTAAAATTCATGGACATATAATTGTACATTCATAAAAAGTTAGAACATGATTGAAAATGTATTCAAATTTGGAATTGCAATGTCTCTGACAAAATCTTCACCAAGACTGACAAAATCAAGACTAATATCTAAAAAAGGACCAAGGAACAGGAATTCACCATGGGAATGGCTTATCAATAGAAAGAAGGCTCACATAAGCTAGCTTCCCTCTAGAAAAATACAACAAATTATTAGGGTTAAAAGATTGAGAAAAATGAATACTTGTGGGGATGGAAACGTAGCCTATTTTCATAAAAGTATCCTCAACAAAGAACATATAAATGTGGTGCTAGCCATAAAGGAAAGAAACAACTAAATCCTCTAATCTATAGCTGAAATTATTTGTAAAGCCACCACCCTCTACAAAATCTTGTTATTGGTTTTGAACAATTGCATCCAAGTTATACAATCTCAACAAAATTTACTGGCAACCTTATAAAAGCAGTGACTGAAATGGGCAATAACCAACTCTTGAAGCCTATCATAGAAATGAAGCTCAAAGATTTGATTTTCTCTTTTAACAAGGATATATCCTTTGGATTAGCAGATATTATAGGATAAAATTGATCTATGTCGCTAGAAGTAGTGAAAAATTTGAGAAGGAATAAGAGAAATGTCCAAACATAAATTATTGTAAGCTTGATGCCTTTGAAAATTATTAAAAAGAAGTGTTGGATTGGTATTGTTGTTCATATATATTTCCAAATTTTGTGTTAACTAGTGGAATATCCTAAAACTTATCTATCACTAATAAAAGGAACACTAGCTATGAGTACATGAACATATCACATTAATTGCATTCATTGTTATGTTGAGTAGCAAGGTATAATTTTTTTGAACAATAGTATTAAAAAAAATTTATACAATGTGTTACATGCATAATATGATATAAAATACATTTAATCTTATTTAAATTTTTGTTTTTCATAAGTCAACACAAAACGAGCCATGAATTATTTTTCTTATACACCTCTATTTTTTCATCTAAGTAGAGGACTCTTCTTTTTCATCAAATATAGACTAAGATCCAAATAATGTAGAAAACATGAATTCTTTATGATTACATTTTCTATTAATAGTGAATATTAAATATGTAAAACAATAACATTATATTCGTTGCTTGAAATGTAACATATTTTAAGCTCATTTATGCTATTTACTTCCAATTTTGACAGACTTCCAAGATTTATTTTATCACATCGTGAAGAACACAATGAATATATAGTCCATATTTGATTATTTGGACTATTCTTCAACCACATGTGTGCTTTACAATTCTTGATTATTTTTATTTTCATTGATTTGTATTTTCTTATCAAATGACTTCAAGTCTTGGCATAAATTTATAAATTTATATGGTAAAGAGGTAGTAGAAAACTTGTGCTTGGATCACCTACCAAGCATGATAAGAAATGATCCCTATATGTTCCATCATGCCTTTCTTTGGTCTTGCAATTTCAATTTTCTCATTCATTGGTTGAGTGGTGAGTTCCATTCTCATAAAGATCTTTCATGTTGCTCTTGTACACTAAATTTTTTTAACGTCGACATATACTTCATCTCTTGCCCAATTTTGTGTTCACGTTGTCATTGGTTGCTCATTTTCACTATACTTCATTTTAGAAGCAACCCTTCTTGGAGTTTGTTTTCATCTTTTTTAATATGTTCTTTCATCTCATAAAATCCCATAATATTCTCATTGAAGATTTGATTTCTACCATTTTCTTATGATAAATTGGGGAAACTCCAATTCAGTGGTATAATTATTACTGAAAAATATTTAGTAGTAATATGTATTGTGCTCAAAGAAGCTATTTACAACATGTTAATATAGGCTAGGATCATCTTTATTTATTTCATAGTGAAATTACCACTATAGCTCAAAGAAGCCATAGAATGTATTGTGATCAAAGAAGTCATTTACATCATGTGAATAGAGCTCAAGCTCATCTTTTCTTATTTCTTCCTCTAATTCCTCTATCCTTCTACATAAAATTTTTGACTCTTATTTTGGAATGCAAATTGAGATGAAGAGCCAATTTATGTCCTTAAATTCAAGTAAACGCTATGTGGAACTTGATAAACACTTGCCACTCTATTAGGAAAAAAACAACCCTTGTGAGTTAACCCAAGGAGAACCCAAACCCATAGCCATAAAAGAAAAAGAGAAATTGATTATTAATGATTTATTTTTGAATGTTAGATGATAGATCATCCTTGTCCAATAGTTATTAGAATATAGTTCTTTAATTTTGAGACATTATCTCATATTAACATGCCAATAATTTTTTAAAGATATTTTATAAAATTCTTGGCTTCTCTATCTACCTGATGCTATTTTCAAATCTATAAAATTTTATATAAAGTACAATCAATATAACTATTTCACCTCCATTACAAATTTTGTGTTAAATTACCAAGTTTTTAATGAAAAAAAACCGACCACTAAAACTATGAAGAAAAATTCACAAAGAGAAATGATAGCTTGAAGAAAAATTATTGACCTAAAGACAAGATCATATTTCAAAAATTGTATCCATAAAATATAATATTTTATACATAATATAATGTAAGTTAAATTAATGTATCTTCTATAAACATAAAATTGTACTATAAGATATTAACTTATATATAATTTGTTATTGGCACAACCCTTACACCTCTTTTTGGTGCAAGTGAGCTAGTTATATAATGGGGATAGCCCATTCATGTTCACCAACTCATATCAAAACTAAAACAATGATATTGAACTTTGGACTATACCTACTCCTTGCAATAGATAGTTGATCCACCTACTATTGACATAGTGATTCATTTCAAAAAGTCTAAATTTGGTTTTTATATATAAACAATTTGTTAATTTACCATTATTCTATGACTGACCCACAAGAATAAGGTAAAGGAGATTATATTATTCAACCTCAAAAAGTCTATGAAGGGAAGTACTAAGCTATCCTTTATATGTATGTGTTTTTAAAAAAATGGGTACCAACTATTTCCTATATGATTATTTTGAAGAAAAAATGGGTATAGGTATAAGTGGTCTATTTGAGAAAATGGACACAAAAAAAACCTTCCATAGTATTATAGAGCAACATCTACCTAGTCAGTAGGATGCACATTTGACTGTATTTACTAGCACTTGCACCTATGAGAGGTTCAAGGGATATGTCAATAAGAAATATAAGATAAAATTTAAATGTATTTTAATAATACATTAAGTGAGTAGTCTCTTTCCTCAACACCTTGGGTTCAAATTCATTACTTGTGCCTCTATTTCCTTTTAAACCTAATGATGTCGAAATCAAAGCTTCAAAATGATTGATTTGACATCCTAAAAATTGTGATGGATAATGAAAGATCAATCTCCTCACAGTTTTATGGTTTATAAAAAATGGGATGAACTAAAAGTAGGATGCATTGGTAGCTCAAAAATATCAATTTTGATTTAAATTATGTCATATTACTTAAACATATTAGTGTAGCATGATTTTTTTTAATCTATCTTTAGTATTATGTGCCAATTTACAACACAATAAATGCAGAGTTTTGTGAAAATTGTAACCCAGTTACATAAAAAAGAAACCAAATTATTTGTCTCCATGTAAAGGAAACTAAAAACTTAGTTTTTCTATAATCATAAGAAATACATGAATTATGTTATAAGTAACTTAATGCGCATAGACAATAGAGAAATGGAGGGAGATGCCATCATTTTTTGGTGCAGCAGTTGTGCATTCTTGCATGAGCTAGGGGAAGCCCTAGTCGTGCCCTTGAATGTTATTCTTTGTGAGTTGGGGGCTATGTAAAGGGTGTTTGGAAGGGATATCACTTGGTTGAGAGGAAATTTTTGTTGTGGCATCGCCCTATGTTCATTTTTCTACTAACTCTTTTTTTTTTGGTTTCCCTCTTTGTTGTGGGGTGTGGTTGAGATGAGATTTCTTTTGCATGTAGTTCTTTTTCTGCTTTCCTCTATTTTGTTCGAGTGGTGTTTCCTTCCTTGATATTAGGGATTATTTTTCTTTGTGTGTTTAATGGAGGAACATAGTGCTTCTTGGATTTTGATGGCTTCTCATGGAATGGATCATATTTATCCTTCTGCCTCCTTACATGCAAAGGCTATGGAGCATTTAAAAAAAGTTTCAGTTGGGGATGGCTCTCCTTTTGTGAATAGTTTTCCAAAAATCAAGAAACTAAATGGATTTTTTGGAATGATGCCAAGACTTTCCTATCTTGGTGATTCAACCCGATTCTATCTCGGAGGATATTTCCTCCTTGAGAAATCATGCTCTAATCTCTAAATTCTTGGGTCTTCATCTCTCGTTGCTAGGTCTTGAATCTTGGGTTGATCAATTTTAGAACCCTAAAGGGGATATGGAGGTAATGATGTCTTCTAATAATTAATTTTTGGTTGTTTTTACGTGCATGGTAGATCAAAATAGGGCTTTTGAGGGAGGGCACTATTTTTTTAATCAAATTTGTCTCTTTATGAAACCATGGCATGCAGGGTTCAATTTGGCTAAGGAACTACCTTCAAGGGTTCTTGTTTGGGTTTGTCTTCCCTGACTTCTGATTGAGTTTTGGAGAAGTGATATTTTGCACATGATTTCTTTGTTACTTGGCAAACTGATTGGTCTGACTCAACAAACTCTTGATAAGATGATAATCTCTTATTCTCAAATCTATGTTAAGATAGACTTAAATAATATTTTTCCACATTCTTTGGAGATATGCAGTGGTTCCTCTTCTTGGATTTAGCACCTCAATTATGAAACCCTTCCATTCAAATGTCATATTTGTCGTGAATATAGGAATTTGCAAAGGAAATGTCCTCAGTTTAATCAAGTTGTCAATACATATAGCTCTCCTTCCAACTTTGTTCCTACCTATGATAAAGGTATGGCTCCTTTGGTTGAGGGGGCCATGGACAACGAGGGCTTCATGCTTGTTAATCTTGGAAGCAAAGGGAGGGGCCAAAAGAGAACTCTTAAGGATAAAGAGAATGTTGGGATCTTTCATTGGTTCAAATATTTGGATGATTTATTTTAGGAAGAGGAGATTCCTAATGTTCTTCCCTCCCATGGTGGCTCCTTAGAGGTGATTTTTTTTTAGGATAGAGTGGATATTAATTAGAATCCATCTTGGATGAATCTAAAGGATGGTCAGATGGAAACAGATTTACCTCCTCAGTTGTAGGATCTTGGAGTACCTTTGGCTCCTAAGGGATTTTATGCCTCAAAGGTTTCTATTCCTTCTTTGGTGGAAGGGTCTTCAAGTTATAGTAAACATGGTGGGGTTGTGCATGCTCTAGGTTTACAACCAAAAACCATCAAAAAGGGGCCTTCAGAGAACCCTTCTAATTTGGGACAATAGAAAGACCTAGAGAAGGTTAAATTATTTGGTGAGACATTGGTGGATAAGGCTTGGTGAAACCATTAGATTCCCATTTCTCTCAATCTCTTAAAACTAATTGCCATTTCATGGAATATGAGGGGTATGAATAGTATCCCTAAAAAAAAAGCTATTGGTGAGATTATCAGATGCCATTATCTTGATATTATCTTTATTCAAGAAACTAAGTTGATTGTGGATGACATGTTGAATAGAGCTTCTAGTGTCTGGCCTAGTGGCTATTGTCAATGTGTTAGTTCCCTTGGTATTTTTGGTACCAGTGTGGATTTTTTTTGGAATCCAAGAAAGGTTGCTCCTTCATGGTGGACCATGAGTAGCTCTAAAATATTTATGATTGCTTCTAGTTTAAAATCCAATAAATCTAGCCTTTTCACTAATGTTTATGCTCCTATTGATCTTCTGGGTAAATATCAACTCTAAACTCATATTAGTTATGTTTTTTCTCTTGCTCCTCTTCTTCCTTAAATTGTAGCAGGTGACTTTAATGTTGTTTCTTGTTTGTGAGAGAAAATGGGAGGTATTGCTAGGCTTGACTCTTCTACTCTCCTTCTAAGGGCCAACATGGCTTTTTTGAATTTAATTGGTGTGAAACCAAATAATGGTACCTTCACTTGGAACAATCAAAGGTGTGGAGATGTTGCTATCTTTAAAAGGATTGAGAGGTTTCTTGTATCTTATTTTTTGCTTGGTGATAGTTGGGATACTAGCTCTAAGGTCCTTGATTGGAGGGGTTCTGATCATTGGCCTATTGAAATTTCAATTATTCCTTTTAGTTCTCATAAGAACCCTTCTTTCAAGTTTTAACTCATGTGGTTATGTGATCTTTCACTCCATGAGTTGATGATTGATTGGTGGCATTTAGGGAGGCCTATATATGGTAAACTATGCATACCTTTGTTAAAAGGTTGAAATATGTGAAATATAGGCTTAAGAAGTGGAACAAGTAGTATTTTGGCAATCTTCACTACAACAAAATGGTATCCCACTTGCATGTTTGGACTCTATCACTCGCTAGATTTAGGATCTTGGTCTTCAATTGAGTTGATTAGAGAGGATTCCTTGTAGACTAAGGTGCTTGAGGAATGGGAGCTGAGAGAGGATAAATTTTAGAAGAAAAAATCTCATATTGATTGGCTTCATGAGGGTGATAGAAATACTACCTTCTTCCATAACTCGTTTGTTGCTAGGAGAAATGGAAATCTTATCACCTCTCTTGTGTCTCTATAGGAAACTAAACTTTATTCATAGATAGAATTTTATTGGGAGGCTTCTTAGTTCCTTTTAGGTCTATTTACTAAGGATTATCCCATTGTGAGATTGGAGGAAAATTCTATTCTTTCTTACATTCCTTCTTTGGTTTTAGATGAGATGAACGAGGCTCTTTTTTGGCCCATCTCTTTGCAAGAATTGGAGACTATTGTGTTCCAAATGAAAAAACATAAAAACCCCGGCCTAGATGGTTTTCCTATTGAGTTTTTTCAAGATTTTTGGGAGATTATTAAGGTTGATCTCTTGGAGGTAGTTTAGAATTCATTGAGGATTAAGAAAATGTTGAAGGCAATGAACTCTACATTTCTTGCTCTTATTCCAAAAAGGGAATGTGCTTGCTGCATGGATAAGTTTTGACCCATTTCTCATTGTGATATAATTTATAAAATTATTACTAAGTTGATTGCAGAGAGGCTTAAGCCTTAGCTTAATTCTTTGATTTCTAATGAGTAGGAGGGATTTGTTGCTGGCAGAAAAATCTTGGATGGGGTTATAATTACTAATTGGGCCATTCATTCTATGATGATCTCTAAGGAAAAGGATATGTTCATTAAATTATATATGGCTAAAGCTTATGATAGAGTTAAATGGTCCTTTTTGTAGAAGGTTCTCTTGGATTTTGGATTTGATAGAGAGTGGGTTGATTGGATCATTAGTTGTATGACTTCTACTTCCTTTTTGGTTCTCATTAATGGGGAAACTTAAGAGTTATTTGGATATTCTAAGGGTCTTCAACAAGGGGGTCCTTTGTCCACTCATTTTTTCATTATTATGGTAGAGGATTTGGGAAGATTTATCAAGTCATGTTCAACAAGGGTTGATCTAGGGGTGGAGTTGGGGTAATAGTTTTCTTCCTCTTTCTCATCTCTAATTTATTTATGATACTTCCTTAATGGGAATGGACAGGATAAATGAAGCAATGAATTTAAGGAAGGCTTTGGATACTTATTTGGATTCCTTTGTTCAAAAGATTAATGACAACAAATATTGAATTTTCTTCTTCAATATGCCTCAGCTTATTCAGTCTAGAATTGCTAAGATTCTTTAATTTAAAATTAGCTCTTTTCCTTTAATTTATTTGGGGATTCCCCTTGTACTATGGATTCTCAACCTAGATATTTTTGGTAGGATTTCTTGGATAAGTTCCACAAGAGGGTTAAATTCATGTTGGAAAAATAAGGATAGAAAACTGAGAGGGGGGGTGAATCGGTTGTTACAAAATTTAAACTTATTTAACCTATATCAACCTTTAATCTTAGATCTGATAATTAATAGTAAAAAAATGAATCAAAAACACATCAAAAAAAAACAACACCAAGATTTTTTGTGTGGAAACCTTGTTAGGGGAAGAACCACGATGGAGGTTAATCCATAATTTATACCCTATTAAAATTATAAATAAAAATGAATAAGGAATGCACATGTATTCAGGCACACTGCCTAGAGCTCACTACTCAAAAGGGAAGGCTCACTGCCTTATGTAAAATAATCAGATTAAATCCATTTGATGAGGTTGAACTGAGAAATTAGCTTCTACAAACGCTTGATGACAGTTCTGGTTAGGCACAAAAACACTTCTTCACACTTCGCTTAATCTTATTCACACTCTGCTTTGTAATCAAATGACCTGATCTTTATTCACAAATTTTTCATTCACACTTCATGCTCATATATAAAAAATGAAGAAAAAAATATCTCTTATATATCCGCTACATGAAATTACATCAATAACTCTATTGGCTAAAGATAAAAGAATAAATTACAAACTGTCAGCCCAATTCAAGAGAAAATGTCAATGTGTACCAACCTAATTTAGTCTCAACATAATGAAGACCTAAATTGAAATCCTCAAAAATTTCAAATATTAAAAGATTAATCCACAAGGATCTACAACACACTACAACCACCATGTCGGCCAAGAAAATGAAAACTCGAACACACAAGGGAAAAATATTTGATCACGAGCACATCGATCAATGCGGACGTACAACAATGATAGAGTACAATCTAGAACCATAATTGAACATCACAGTAGCATACGCAACAACTTAATTTATCATAATTTCATTCTCTTCTTCTAGAAACACCTACTATAGTAACAAAATAACTATAGGAACTCATAAACTCATAACTCGCTCCAATCTTGATGTGCACCTCTGAAATTTTTGGAGAACATACTAGATAGGTGTTGGTTGTTTTTACTGTAACTAGGATGATCTTCTAATCTACCTATGGGATTTCTAATTCCAATCAAGGGCAGCTCGAAGGACCTAGACCAACTAACAAGGATTTTAAAGACCTCCTACACTTTGGGCTCTGCAAGACCCATGAGGGTGATCCCTTAATATGTTTATAACCTTTGCACCACAATTATAAACAAAATTAACCATAATAGATAATCTCACTTAATAGCTCAACAGAATGGGATAATACTGCATAGAATTGGTTGTTCATCAATAATATCAACCATTTGGAGCATGGGACAATTACAACAATACTTCATAGTAAAAGATATTCATTGATTTTAAATTTGTAGCAAGCTCTAGGTGAACACAACCAAATACTGAATCTCACAAACAAATTCAACTTAGATTAGTGCCTTAAATCCATTGGAGGAGTCAAATTTACAAATACCTAAGGGTTTATAATAGATTCAACACATAGCATATAAGATCTTCGATAACATTCCCTTACAATATCACCAATATGTACCCTAACTCAATACTACTTATCAAATCCTTGAACATAACATATCAACTTACAATCTTATTTAAGCACTTTAATTAATTCTTTGAATTAAAGCTAAAACAAGAATTGCACACACCAAAATAGTGAGATGAACAACATAACCCTTGATCATTTTATTCAAAATTCAAATGTGCTTATACACAGGAGAGACATGAGCTCAAATTTATCAATTTAATTCAAAATGCCAGTACTGTCATAAAACATCATATCTCCATGAATTCAAAACCTACAACAAATTACTCAAAACCTAACTTGGAATTTCTCTATAACTATCAAACTTTACAATTGCTCTGCAACTTCACCTATACTTGACTAAAAATTTCTAACTTGCTAACCTGTACTTTTGGCCTTGAAATACTTCTTATAGAAAATGAAGGAGCAAACAAGCATTGGGCAAGAAAGCACACATGCCACTAGCAACTTGGACTACTTTGTGACATTTCAAAATTTGGTTACAACAACAACCTCCCCAGAGAATCTTTTTGTTCCAGTAGCAACAAATCTTCAAGAACTTGATGCTTAGACTACCACCAAAACAAAATTGGAAATTGTTATAACTACAATAGTTGGTTAGTTAACTATTAGTAGCCTACTCCCACTTCAATCCTCCTCAATTAAATATATATTTACCCACTGTTGGTACTCTTCATCACTTGGCCAATTAAAACTGATTACCTCATTTACTTTGATACTATAAGGCATATATTTAATTTCCACTTGGTTTGCCTCTCGTTCAAAAGACTCAAGGAATGAGCTAGTGCTGATAATATTATCCATGCAACTCACTAATAAATCAAAATATGATTCATCACAAATTAAAGTAATTTGAGCATTGATGACCTCATTAGCCCAATCCTACCATTGTTGAAGTGACCTAATATTTCCCTGCTCATCAATTATGTCAAGCAATAGTGTGTCACTCCAATCATCAAAACTCTTTACCAATTCTTTGATCTTCCTACTCAAGTCATCCGGTAAGGCTTGAAAACCTTGCAATGATTTAACCAACACTTGAGTAGATCTTAATGACAGTGGCCTATTATTTACATCAAACCTTGAGGCCTTATACATTACATCTAAATCATTGGCCATAGGCATCCACTTATCAATTAATGGTATTACTAACTCCTGATCCCTATCAATATTCTTTATTGCACCTAATAATAAAGAGTAAGAAGAATACACAAAAATTTGATAATATATCATCAACCTTCTCATTTAAATGTCACAAGACAACAATAAAAATCTCCCTTTGTCTTGAAAATATCCCCTCATTACTCACCTTCAGAGATGCCTATAGCTCTGCAACTTTTTGCATCAATTGCTTCCTTGTTAGATCAACAGAGAATTCTAACTCTTCCTTAATTGGTTCCAATGTAGGGTTGAGGGAAGGAGTCTGATTGGGAGATCCCGATGTAGAGACAATAGGGGAAGCAGGGGGCAATGATCCTGATGTGGAAGGCAATGATTTAATCCCTGGAGCAACTAATGTGTCCCCAATCTGCCTGTATTTGAACCTATCCACCTCTATTTGTAGCTCAATATTCCTTTATTTCACCTTATTATACTCTTCAATCATAAAATTATACTTTTCCATAAGGCTCCTTTTTTCAGCCTCCTCTCTCTCTTCAGTATTTTGTGCCAATTTGGCCACATTTACACTTAAATTTGTGGCCTCTATGGTTGAGGTTTCTAAATATCTTTTTATTATTAAACCCCCTCTCAAATTTGGGTTAATATTAGTAATATTTGGCTTTCTTCCTTGGGGGACCAAAGCCCATATTTCCAAGGTTTCATATTCCTCACTAAAGGAAGAATCTTGCAATGCTGCCTTGACCTCTTCTTCAGAATTTTGGAGGGGATGCTTGGACTTCAAAATAGAATTGAAAGCTACTACATTAGCATTATCCCACTTAGGTAAAATCAAGACACCAACTTTATTGAATAACTTTCTCCCTTCCTCTGGAGTGATTTTATTGAATTCATTCATTACCTTAGCCTTTACCTCATCATCATTCTCCTGATCTGACCTATCAAGCCTTAGTTCTCTTCTATTCTTACACTTCTCCTAATATTCTTCCAACTTCATTCTCCATACCAGTTGCAAGAAGACTGGTGTTTTCACAAAGGCGTCATCATCCAAAAAATCTTTACAAGACTCCATCCTTGCATCTTGTACACATTTACCTTTCATATCTAGGTTTGATAAAATGAACTCAACTGGTCTTGGAGGAGAAGGCATGCCCATTTTCATATCCTGATCAGTAACAATAATCTCATCCACCAAGTCCTCGTAGGACTACTCAATCCTTTTCCTCTTGGGGTTTGGTGTTGATGGTGGTGGTGAGGGACTTCTCTTAGGTGATGACTCTAGATCAATTATTTTTATTGCCCTAGGTGCTTTGAGATGTGGACCTAGTTGTTCATGCAATTTCATTATCTGCTTTCCCTTTCTATCTTCTTCTTCTTCATCACTATTGTCATCCCTTTTCCTCTTGTAAATAGGCCTGTCATCTGAAGGTTGGTAAGTTGGCCTTTCTTCAAGTGGCCTTGCAGCTAGTACCTATATGCCCAAGTCCAACTCTAGATTTATTTTCTTGGTCATCAAAATACTCATGATTTCTTTGAAATTCTCCATCAAAAAATCAATCTTTTTATGATAGGGACTGAATTCTGTCAATGGATCATACTTTGGATCCATCTTGTGCACAATGGCTAGTAGCTTATCATAAGCTACCCATTTCTCTTTGTTCAAATCTTGCTTATTCAAATCAAATTCATTTCTGATGAGGTCCTTAGGGAAATTGAACTCATGAACAAATTTGGAACCTTTTATTCTTTGTCTAAATAGAGAAAAGAAACCCTCAGGATCATGTTGCCTCCTAGGACCAAAACTCAAATGGTATACTTCAAAAAACTTTCCAAAATGAACCCAACTTCCCTTTGAAATTACAAAATCAGAAACCACCATATAGTCTGGGTAAAAATTCCCCTTACCATTTCCTGTAAGGTTATCTTCATGAATACATCCAATCTTCCACATAACTTCAGAAAATCCAACTCTTGGTGGCACATTATAAGGAAAAATATGTGGAGTCCCCTGAAAACCATATACCCTCAAAATGGTTTTGACTGGGTATGGGATAATGTCACCCCAATTGTGGAAAATCTTCAAATCTAGCCTCCTCCCCTTTGGCCTAAGGAAATCGTGCAACTCCTTAAGAACCTTGGGTAAATTCACCATCAATCTGGCTCTCAATCTTGATGCAACTTAGTAGTTGTCAAATTGTACATAACTAACATTCTCCCTATTGTATGAAAGGTCAACAATCCACACTTGTATTGGCAGCCTTTCTCCATTGAAAAACTACTTCAATCTCATCTTCTCAAAGAAAAATTCAATATTCTTGAACAAAAACATGCACATTAACATAGAATACCAGTAAAAGGGGGTGCTTGCGTCATTCTGTTGCAATTTCAACAACCCTTCATGTATCTTTTTTGCTAAGAAGGAAGCAAAAGCATATACTAAAAAGAAATTGGGGTGTTGTATCTACACCCCCATGAACATACAAGCTATAGGCATCATTGTATTAGGGCTAAAACCCAAAATTTGGCATAATGAATAGAAGGTGGCCAAGAAGTGTTTGGAAAAACAATCCAATCTAAAAGGCTCCTATTCACTAGGGCTAATATGAACACTTGAACTTCATTCTCTAGCCAAATGAGGTGGGAGAATCTTAGCTCTTAAAATGGATTTCATCTTCCCATACTCTTGTTTCATTCCTTCAAGCTCAATAGGAACCAAGAATACACTGGGCTCACTCAAATCAAAGACCTCTAGAAACTCCTCTTTGTTAATACTTAACTGAACCTTTCCATCATTATCTCTAACCACCCATGTGATAAGATCATCTCTTGCGACCACTACCTTGAGAAAATCCACATCCGGGAACACATTTGGAACTATCAAGTTCTCCATATCATACATCCAACCATTTGAAAAGGGATGGGGAAAATTTATCTATCCAAACCATAGTCTGAACATCTCCAAATCCTTAAGGGGAACCCTAGCATCGGCTATATTAAAACAATTATATACTAATCCCTCCCCTAGGGTTTTTCATCACATTAAAACCAGCCCTTTCTTCCTATCATTTGTTGACAGTGGTAATTGATCTAGGAAATCATCATATAGGTTTCTATTCAAAAATTCAATCTGGTCAGAATGATGTTTTAATGGTGCCATCTTGAGCAAAATAGGGCTTCCTTGTATTTCATACCTTAAACAAACTAGGGCTTTACGAAACTACTAAATTAAAAAATAAATACTTTGCAATTTCCCACAATTTAGCTCACCTATAGCCCTAAAACAATTTTCAACAAGCTTTCCAACAACCAAACAATAAATTCCCCCAAATTCAAATTACAATTTGACCAGGAGATGCAAAATTCAACTTACGAATTTGTGCTTCACAGAAACCCTAATTCCTCACTCCAACAGCTTGTGAATTCGTCCTCAACTATAAAACTGCTCGAATGCTTTGTGATACAATAAATAAGAAAATAGCTAGTTTATTTCAATTAAATCATGCTAGAAAATATCTCGTCCACCATTAAAGCTCACTTGCATGTTGCACCAATGGCTCCAATCAAATTTGATGCAGATTCAAATATTACCCATTAATCTTTCACTTTGGTTGGATCATCGAACGACTGCCTTCAAATCAATTTGACACTACCATCCATCGTGGAAAAATGGCCCACCACATTCTGCGTCACCAAGGAAATCCACGTGGCACTCGCCCGTGATATCACAATTAGTAAAAACCTTGCAAATTTTGATCACACGATGGCAGGCAACCGTGGATCTCAATCATCGAAGATCTTGTTCATTCAAAACAATAGCCAAATCGGTCATTAAACATCAAGCACCTTTCCTATCGAGATTAAAACATCTTCGTCCATTTGAACCACGTGCATCTTATAATGCTTTAGTAACCTTCCAGATAATGTATCAAAGTCGGATTAATGTATTAAACTATTCCTCTCATTCCTTCGGCTTCACTAGATGTGACATGTGGCACTCGCCTATGATATCATGATCAACCAAAACTGTGTGGTGGGGTCATCACGGGATAGCAGGGAATGAATGAGATCAAACAACGATTCATCAATGGTCATGAAAATCTATCCCTCTGTAAAATATAAAGCATTTGTTAAAACAAGAGACGACATTACTAGGTCGATGAAAAATGATGACATAAGTTGTTTTTTAAAAGAGGGAGCGCTAGGACAACCTAGACTTACGAAAGAATAAATTCTATCGAAAGAAATAAAAGGACGGATCAAAAGGGCGCCAAAGCTAGATGAATCAATGGGGCATAATTTTTTCTTAAAACCCTCCTCCAAAAGTAACAACCAAATAGATCCCAACCATGGTATAAGATAAGACACTAGGGTTTTTCATAAATACATGAGAAGAAATGTAAAACCCCAACCATAGGCTTTTCTCAAACATCATGTAGAACCAGAAACATGGGCATGATCAAATGGAACTTATAGAACTAGAAAAATAAGTTCCATCAATAGGCTTAGAAACAAACCCTTTAATGTGCCACTTCTGATTACCAACTTATAAAATATTCCACCATTCTAATCATCACAACTTCACAAACTACCTACAACATATTTATTATAATTTTCTCAATATCCTCGACATATACAACCTTCAGAATCATCAATTCTAATAGTGTCGACATCAATGACAACCACATATCAGCAACACAACCACAACATCCAATAATCTCCCCCTTTGGCATTGATGGCAACATGTGATGTGAAAAATACCATCAACACAACTCAGCTCTTCTCAAACTATTTTACTCTTCCATCTTCTCCCTTAGTTCTGATTCGTCTTCTCCCCCTTTCTTCTACAAAGGTTTTTCACATTACTCTTCTCCCCCTTTGGGCTATGTGCAGGATCATCATGGAAAAAACAAGCCCTTAAGTGGCAATAAAATTCAGAAAAATTAGAGTAGGCAACTTGATGTAAAAATTTGAATAAGTTATATATATTATTTCAAAAATATGTAAAAATAGAATATGTATAAAATTGAATGTAGCTTCTAAAATACTAGGTTTATTTAAAAAAATAAAAAATCTATTTGGTGAAAATTTGAAATTTCAATGAAGTAGTACTTAAATTTTAGGGAAAAAATAAGAAGTAGGTGTTTGTCTAACCACCCTAACCACAATAAAATGATAATTTTTTTTTCTAATATTTTAGATATAAGTAGAGGACTCATGTCCTGATGTGATGCATTTTTTTTTGTAAAAAGTTTCCAAGTAAACAATTAATTGTAAATTTTTATTACAACTTTTAAAAAATATAAAAACTTGTATGTCTAACCACCTTAACCTGGTCAAAATTCATGAAATTGATTTTTATTTTTTTAATCCTATAGTATGTGAAACATAGAATGTGGCACACGTTATGGATTCAAAAAATTTGATACCATTTGAAAGCTATAGATTTTTTTTAATTATCCTATCAATCGAAAGTTTACTCGTAATTCAAATAGAAAAGGAATAATAATAATTTATTAAATTCAAAGTAAAGCATAATTTATA
Organism: Sequoiadendron giganteum; assembly: GCA_007115665.2. NCBI lineage: Eukaryota > Viridiplantae > Streptophyta > Pinopsida > Cupressales > Cupressaceae > Sequoiadendron > Sequoiadendron giganteum. The sequence goes on from CM021106.1 coordinate 44,559,636, forward strand.
TTGGTGGAAAGTTGAGAATCTCATTTAAAAACCTTTTTCATTTCATCAATTTTGGGTAAAAAATATTCGTCAGCCACATAGGCCATCATATCACTTACATATCGCCACTTTTTGGACCATCATGATCCTACACATACCCTTTGACATCAATGGTAAAGGTACACAAGCTCTGAACCACATATCTAAATCATCTGACTACTCCCCTGAGTAGCAGCCACCAAAACATCAATCTGAAATAAGATATGACTATGAGTTCACAATTGATGCAAAGACTTGCATCTTAGTTCAGATTAGGAGGGGAAATCACCCCTAACTTGCCTCTGAGATACTCAACAGTATCTTTAGGCAACGGTTTAGTGATTATATCTACAATGTGTTCCTTAGTGGGCACATACTCCAGTCTGACTTCTTTATCACTCACTTTGTCTCTCAAAAAGTGATACTTGATAGATATATGTTTTGTCTTTGAATCTAACACCAGATTCTTGGAAATGTTTATGGCACTTGAGTTATCACAAAATATAGCAATAGGCTGATTATAGTCAATTCAAATATCTCTCAGCATCTTCTTCATCCATAATACTTGAGTGCAATTTTTTGCAGCAGCAATATATTATGCCTTAGTAGTAGATAAGGAAATGGAATTCTTCTTTTTATTGAGCGAAGACACCAAATTCTTCCCCAAGAAGAATGCACCACTACTAGTACTTTTCCTGTCATCCACATCTCCTATCCAATCTAAATTTTTAAAGGAATTCAAAGTAAGATCATCATCTTTAGGATACCAAAGACCAAAATCAACTATCCCTTTCAAGTATATGAAAATTCTCTTTATTATAGTCACATGTGATTCCTTTAGATCAGCTTCATATCTAGCAACCATACATATAGCATTCATAATGTCTAGTCTGGTCTGAGTCAAATAGATCAATCCACCAATCATTGAATTGTACATTGTTTGATTAGCCTTAGGAGAATAATTATTATGTGTTAACTTGCATCCGGTTATCATGGGTGTGCTTACAAGTTTTGATTCTTCCTTGCTAAAAAATTTAGTAACTCTCGTACATATTTGGATTGAGATATAAAGATTCCATCATCTAATAAAGTAATTTGTAATCCTAAAAATAATTTCATCTCTCCAATCATTGACATCTCAAACTCACTTTTCATTTCATCAACAAACTTCATGCATAAGTCATCATCACCCTCAAAAATAATATCATCAACAAAAACTTCAATAATCAAATCTTTATCTTGATCCATCTTGAAATACAGATTGTTGTCAGCAATACCTTTATTGAATCCAAGCTTCAAAAAGTATTTATCTAGTCTAGCATACCAAGCTCTAGGGGCTTGTTTGAGTCCATACAATGCTTTCTTCAATCAACAAACCATGTCTTTTTCATCAATCAGTTGAAATCCATCTAGTTTCTCAACATAAACTTCTTCTTCTAATTCACCATTTAGAAATGTTGACCTCACATCCATTTGATAGACTTTGTAGTTCTTGAAAGTAGCATAAGAAAGAAATAATCTTACAGCTTCAATTATAGCAACATGGGAAACAGTTTCTTCAAAATCACTACCTTCCATCTATGAGTACCCTTTACATACCAATCTTGCTTTATTTCTGACCACTTCAACTTGTTCATTTAGCTTATTTCGAAAGACCCATTTGGTTCCAATCACATTTTTTTCCTAAGGTCTAGGAACAAGAATACATGTATCATTTTTCTTTATCTACATCAGTTCTTCCTTCATTGCTTCCATCCAATATTCATCTTTACATGCTTCATTGGCATTGCTAGGCTCAGTTTTGGAAATCAGAATATACTCTTCTACAATTATTATTCTAGTCTGCACACCTTTGTTCTTATCTCCTATAATCTAATTTTTAGAGTGATTCAACTTTACATACCTTGGGACTTTGGGATTCTCCCTAACTTTTGGTTCTTTTGTTCTCTCCTATGCATTTCCACTAGCTTTTCCTTCATGATTCTCTTGATTCACCAAAACAATTTGAACTTTATTTTGTGTTTGAGTATTCTTTCCATTATCACTACTATCGTGTCTGTCATCTGAATCGTATCCACAATATCTGTATGATTTGTCAGTATCCTCATCAACTCTGACATTTTCACTTTCAGCCATTTTCTACAATCTTCTATTGTAGCACCAGTAGGCTTTGCTCTTAGTAGAGTAACCCAGGAAGATTCCTTCATCACTTCTAGCATCAAACTTGCCAATATCTTTATCTCTCTTGATATAACATCAACTTCCAAAGACTTTGAAATATTTAATAGTAGGCTTATAACCAAGCCATAGCTCAAAAGGAGTCTTACCAGAATTACCATTAAAATTTACCCGGTTGATAGTGTATACATCATTGCTTACAACTTCTCTCCAATAGATATGAGGAGAATTACCTTCCAACATCATAGTTCTAGTAGCATCTAGGATTGTTCAATTCTTTCTTTCAACAACTTCATTATGTTGAGGAGTCTAGGGAGTAGATAACTATCTTTTGATTTCATTCTCTTCATAAAATGAATTAAACTCCTGGGAGGTGAATTCATCACCTCTATCTGATCTTAATCTTTTAACCTTCAAACCTGTCTCATTTTCTATCATAGCTTTGAAACAATTGAAATTTTCTAGTGCTCCATTTTTTCTCAAAAAAAATCAACCCATATCATCCTAGAGTAATCATCAATAATCAACATAAATTACCTTTCTCCTTGTAGACTTATGATTCTAGATGGACAACATAGATCAGTATGAACCAACTCCAGTACTCTATTAGAATGATTTTGTTTGCTCTGAAAATAAATTCTTGTCTTCTTTCCCATCTGATATTCTTTGCATGTAGTGTTAGTAGGCTTCACTAACTTAGGTAGATCTCTAATTGCTTGAGTGGATCTTACTTTGAAAATATTATCAAAATTCACATGACAAAACCTCCTATTCCATAACCAACTTACATCAACTTGAGAAATTAAACAACTTTCACTAGCGGAACTTAGGTGAAAAATGTTAACTTTTGTATTTGTACCTAAAGCAATTACATTTCCAGAACTTCCCAATATTCCGCACTTACTATATTTGAACTGAAGATTGTGTCCCTTGTCTACCATCTGTCCAAAACTCAACAAATTATTATATTATATTTACCACCAAGAGAAATAGTGCCTCTGCCACAAATCACATCAACATTGTTATCTCCAAATCTTACAACACCACCATCATACTTCTCCAAGATTATAAACTTTCTTTTATCACCAGTCATATGATGTGAGAATTCATTGTCAATCACCCACTCATCCTTTTCATCAATTATGGCTGCAAGAACTTTCTCAATATATTGATTGTTAGCAAATTCAGTGGACACCAAACCATTTTCCTTGATAGAAATGAATACCTATCCATCTTCATTTCTAGTTTCTTTATCAGATTCGTCATTAGTAACACCTTCTTCAACATAATAACATTTATTTTGAAATCTAGACTTGTCAGGTTTGTACTTAGAATCTCTTTCGGTACACCTTGATACAAAATGACCTTTCTTACTGCAAGAGAAACATTTAATAGGAAATTTTCCTTTATACTTACCTTGTCCTTTGGCTTCTCTTTTCACAATCAATGCTTCTAGCTCTTCTAGCTCTCTTTGTTCATCTTCAATTTGTTTCATCTCATCTTCATATTTGAATGTCTTTCTGGAAATTTCTCTTGGATCATATCTCTATAGGATTTTTCTGGATATAGTAGCCTTGAATATAGATTTTGTTTTAGGAGTAGAATCACCAAATTCACTCAACTCAAAGGCAGAAAATTTACCAATCAACATGTCTCTTGTCACATTTGTTACTGTCCAAAGTTCTTCAATAGCACAAGCTTTCATTTTGTAAGAATTAGGCACTGATTTGAGCACTTTAGCCACAATCTCATTTTCTTCCATAATTCCACCGATACATATAATACCCATCACTAGTTCATTTGCCTTCTTCATGAAAGCAAAAATGTTTTCATCTTCACTCATCTTCATGTTTTCTCATTTTCCTTTCATACTTTGCAACTTGGCAACTTTCACTTGAGCATCTCCTTCATACAATGTTTCTAGCTTCTTCTAGATATCATGTGCTATTTTCAGACCTGTCACATTTATCATCTTTAAATCTTTCAAAGCACTCGATAATGCTTCTATTTCCTTGATATTAGTTTCAGCTTGTTTGATCTCATCGGGAGTAGAGGGACCATTCTGAGGAATAGTATACATGTGTTCTTTGTAATCTTCTAGAAGGATTCACCAAAGCACTTCAAATGACACTCCATTATGACCTTCCACAAAGATTAATTTGAACTATAGAATCTAGGACTATCCTTCTTGTATGATGCCATCTTGGATCACATCAAGCTATTAAACTTCTTCAAAGGAACCTACTTTGATACCAATTGTTGGAAAAATAAGGATAGACAACTGAGAGGGGGGGTGAATCAATTGTTATAGAATTTAAACTTATTTAACCTATATCAACCTTTAATCTCAAATCTGATGATTAACAGTGAAAGCATGAATCAACAACACATCAAAAACACACAAAACCAATATTTTTGCATGGAAACCTTGTTAGGGGAAAAACCACTATCGAGGTTAATCCACAATTTATACCCTATTAAAAGTATAAAGAAAAATGAATAAATAATGCACATGCATTCAAGAACACTACCTATAGATCATTGCTAAGAAGGGAAGGCTCACTGCCTTACATAAAATAATCAGATTAAATCCATATGATGAGGTTGAACTGAGAAATTAGCTTCTACAAAAGCCTGATGATAATTCTGATTAGGCACAAAAAGACTTCTTCACACTTCGCTCAATCTTCTTCACTATGCTCTATAATTGAATGATCTGATCTTTATTCGCACATTACGCATTCACGCTTCATGCTCATATATCACAAATGAAGAAAATACTCTCTCTTATATATCCACTACATGTAATTACATCAACAACTCTATCAACCAAAGATAAAATAATAAATTAAAAATTATCGAACAAATTCAAGAGAAAATATCAATGCGTACCAACCTAAATCGGTCACAACATAATGAAAACCTAAATCAAAACATTCCAAATATTAAAATATTAATCCACACAAATTTGCAACACGCTACAACCACCATGTCAGACAAGAACATCAAAATTCGAACACACAAAGGAAAATTCTTTGATCACAAGCACATCGATCAATGTGGATGTGAAAAAAATGATAGAGTGTGATCTAGAACCATAAGTGAACATCATATTAGCATACACAACAACTTAATTTACCATAATTGAATTATCTTCTTTCAGAAACATCTGCTACAGTAATAGAATAATTGTAGGAACTCAAAAACTCATAACTAGCTCCAACGTTGATGTGCACCTTTGAAACTTTTGGAGAACATACTAGATAGGCTCAGAAACAAACCCTTTAATGTGCGACTTATGATTACCAACTTACAAAACTTTCCACCATTCTGATCATCACAACTTCATAGACTTACTGCAACATATTTATTATAATTTTGTCAATATGTTCGACATATACAACCTTCAGAATCATCAATGCTAATAATATTGACATCAATGACAACCACATATTAGTAACACAACCACAACATCCAAAAATTCATTGGACTCACAAGTGGCGTTCTTCTAATAGGCATGTGGTCCTCCTCAATTATGTGGTTCAATCTCTTCCTTTCTACCAATTCTTTGTGCAGGTTTCTCTCACCAACTTTGTTAGGGAGTTTGATGCTCTCACTCACTAATTCCTTTGGGTGGGTAATATTCTTAATTCAAAGTGGAGTCTGGTGAAGTGGGATTCTTTTTGCAAGCTAAAATAGGAAGCAGGTCTAGGGCTCAAGTCCACTGGTTTGAATGGTGAGGCTTTATTAGCTAAATTGTACTAGCGATGGTGCACTTTACAAGATTAGGATTGAGAAAGAATTATGACTCATAAGTATCTTTGAGGGGTGAATTCTTGTGATTTTCCTTATTATGGTCTCCTCAATAGGGGTCTATGATTTGGGACACCCTCAAAAGAGAGGAAAATTTGATAAAGGAGAGTCTCTTTTGGATTTGCAATAATAGTTCATAAGCTCTTTTTTGATATGATTTTTGGGATGGTTAGCCCCTATCATATCTATGTTTCTTAATTTTCAAACTCTTTTTCATAGTTTGACTGAAGTAGGTTGGAGTAAGGTGGAAGACTTCAAAACTATTTAGGTCTTGGGTTAGGTGAGGGTATTTCATTTGAAGGATCCTTAGGAGTGACCTCCAAGAGGTAATGGGGAGGAGAGAAAAAATCTTGCTAGTATTTTGGCTAGTAGTATGTGTAGTTGTCTTAGGGGGAAGGATATTTTGGCTTGGGTAGATTTGAGGGAAAATTTTCTATTGCTTCTAGGTATATGGAGCTAGATAGAAAGTTGTATGGGAAGGTTGGGGTTCCTTGGTGGAAGTAGGTTTAGAATAAATTTTCTTGGCCTAAGTGTAACTTCTTCTTATGGTTGGCTATGCAAAATAGATGTCTTACATGGGATAATCTATGGAAGAGAGGCTTCTAGGGTCCTTCCATATGTGTTTTGTGCAATAATAGTGAGGAGTGTTGGCTCCATGGTTGTCAAAATACACCAAAAGGTTGACCTATTAATGCTCAATACAATTTTCAGAGTTAACGGATCCACAAGAGGTAGTTAGTCCATATCATGAATCCCAAGGGGAGCACTGGCCATCTACCAAAAATATCCCCCTTAGTGTTACTCAAGGGGATTAAAACTTGGAACCTTTTAGCTTTGATACCAATTTTTGGCCCCACTATTTCCATTGCACCAAAAGGTCAACCTGTTAATGCCTGACACAATTGTCAAAGTTAACGGATCCACGAGAGGTATTTAGTCCATGTTACAAATCCCGAGGGGAGCCCTCACCATCTACCAATAAGGAGTGCACCTCAAACCTTTTATTTCAATGTCCCTACTCTACAAATATTTAGCATTTCTAGTGAGGGGTTTGGGGACATGTTTGTGTCCATCCCTCCCATTTGTTAGAGTTTTTCAGAAAGTTTGGGAAGACCTCCTTCTAAGATTGCTTTCCTTTTTGGTCCCAATTTTATTATTTGTCACCTTTGGTTAGAAATAAACTGAAGGATTTTCCAAGATGTGAAGCTGGTAGGGGCTCATTTATGGGGAAGGATCATCAATAGGATCCAAGAGACAATTTTAGAAAAAAATGACCTTTCAATTTCTGTCGATCTTGGTGATTTGAGTTTTTTAGGGAATTTGAACTTGGTGGATGGTGGTTTTAGATTATTTCCTCAAATTGGTCCACTTCAATCCAAGAGGAAGATTCATCAAGAGGGTTGGTGAAACCCTCCTCCTCAAGGTATTTTGAAGATAAACACCAATGTCTCTTTCATAGGTAATCCTTGGCATGGAAGGATTGGTGGTATTGGAAGAGACAGTGATGGAGGTGTGGTATTTTTATTTATTTATTTATAAGGGTCATCATTCTAATAATCTCATGGAGGCCCTTGTGATTCTTCATGTTGTTGAAAGAGGTTGTTCCTTGGGTTGGAAAAGGATAATTTGTGAGTTAGATTCACAGATTGTGGTTGATATGCTAAATGAGCAAAGAGTGGATGGTGTTAATTAGCAACTGGTTGTTGTCGTCAAATAGATTGTGAATCTATGTAGTTATTTGTAATTTGTTTCTTTTTGTCATATTCCTAAGGAATGGAATAAGGTGGTTGATCTCTTGGCAAAGTGGGCCTTTGAGAATTTTATGGTTTGGGTTATTGATGATTGGGGACTTCTATCCTTAGAGTATTTCTTATCCCTTGAAAATTTAATCATCGAGCAAAAGTATTTGTAATTGGTTCTTTGTTTGGGTTCTTTTGGGGACTATTTTTACTAGTTATTTGGTGGCTCTTTGCATGCTTCTTGTGTGTTGTTTTATAATTTTTTATTTGATTTAATAAATTTTTACCCTCTTTAAAAATTAAAAAAAACTTAATGGACAACGACACAACCATTATCATCTGATAATCTCAGATGCATTTAAAGACTTAAAGACTGCATGAATTGAAAATAACTCATATATAAAATTAAAGTTAATGTTGTAAAAATTTATGAAGTTTTCATATCAACTTTACAACTAGGTCAATAGGAGTGAGATAATAGTTATCTAACCTTTACATTCCAAAAATAATGAGTAACATGTAACCAACTCAAATACCTCCATGCATCTGGTAATAAAAACATGAAATGGTAGGAGGCTATAAAGTCAATGACATGTAATCAAATGATAATAATAATCAAAACTATAATGTCTTTAGAGTCAATTGAATCTAATGCCTTCTTGTTCATAAATAGTGGCAAATTTTGACATGTTCAATATTTTACATCCTAAAATAGAACCACAAGGTCTATATCTCAATCAAAAAGCATGGAAGCACACATTGATATTAAAAACAAGGAATCGATGCCATCAAAGACTCTCTTATCCTATATGGACAAAGTTATTGTGAACATAAATTTCCCCAAGCTCCCTTCAAGTGATTTTTATTTTTGCTAAGAATCAGCCCATGCCTCATCTATTTGAACATCATCGAGATCCTTTTTGATAAGCCTTCGTTTGACTACTGCCACGTGTCCACCAGGTGCTCTCTGTAGAGTTTTCTTCCTTGCTCTTCTAACGGCTCTCGCCATGCTGCCATACATCAGCATCGCATATGTGAAGGTTGCGTCTCTTTTCTTTTCTATCGGGCCCTATCCAAGCACCACGTAGCATCGATCCACAAAATCTTTCTGGAAGACCCCACCAATGGCGCCATTAGTGAAGGGTAACTCCATGTGTCTTCACCACGTAGGTTTTCATCGCAAGAGAGGAGGAATGAATCATAGGCTCTGACCTACTGCCACATGTCTCCTCTAGAACTTTATCAAGGAGAAGTAAGGAGAAAGCAACGGCCTTGCCAAGATAGCCACATGTTTTAACTACCTTCGTGGGCAAGCAACACATGTTGGCACTATGTTCTACTGGGACCACTGCCATCATTTGTAAGGGATGCATCTGGTTCATAAGTGACCCCGTTCCAGGCTTGAATATTTTTTTATTGCAACGATCATGGGAAATCATTGCTTTGGGCATCATTTTTCATGATTCTGAATCTTTTTAGTTATCGGCCAACCTAGCGGTGGGATTTATACCTATAAATACTACTTCTTCTTTGGAAAAAAGGGTTCAAAACTTATAGGAAAATTTGTGGAAAAGACACTAGGCCTCTTGTACTTTTTTAGTTTATTGTATAAGATTCGTAGACTGTGCCATAGTTTGGACTTTATGTTTCTTAACTATCTCATAAAGCTTTATATTGTAACATCATTGTATTGAGTAACTCATTTGTAGACTTCTATAATTTCAATAGAAGCTTGTTGATTCAAACCATGTCTTTGACTCTTCTTTTCAGTAAATGTATGGAAGTTATTTTATGTCATTGATTGAATTATTCGGGTTTCCATTTTGATTTATGTTATTCTGGGACATAGTAGATTGTTGAACGACCCTTAAATCATATCTAACAGATAGGTTTATCATGCCCATATCTACTTCTGAGTGCATCACCTTAGATTATATTTAATTTTAAACATTTGTTTCCTTCTACCCTTTTTAACCCCCCAATTACAAAAGAATTCGGCTTCTTAAAAATCTCGGAGGTCACTCAGTTTAGCACGATAGGCCCCCCCTTAACTAAGTTTCCCATAAAGGTTGTTACCTTGTCAATTTTCGGTATCAACAGTTTCTTTTTTTTGGCATGCATGGTGGGACCGCTTTAATGCACCCAAATCTAAATTGGGTGTATGAGCCATCAACGTGTTACTAGATCCCAAATAGCGAATAACCTTGGTTTGTTAGTGCATCCACTGGTAACAGTATGAACTAGAACTTGTCCAGTGAACATTTTGATCCCTCCACTAGCCATGTTGCAAGTTGCAAATAGAAATTATGTGGCGTGGGATACCAGAAGTCCTCTTATAGCATTAGTAGAACCCAACATATGGGCCCTTATCTAGGTCTCTACTCTAAATTCTATACCTAAATTTACCATAGATGGTTCAATAACACTATTTGAACATCTGCAAGATGTGGCAGACATCACTGATACATTTGACTCCAAAATCTGACAAAATTTCATCAGAAATTTGAAAAAAATTCATCGAAATTATTTTGTCGATTTTCTGATGAACTTTGAAACATTGAAATTCTGACCCAGCATCATCTACTGAGTTGGAATTTTGACATTTCAAAGTTTGTTGAAAAATTGATGAAATAATTTCGACGAAATTCCAACAAAATTTTGTCAAAATTTGGAGTCAAATGTATTAGTGTGTGTGCTTGGTGTACAGAGTTATAGATCAAAATATAGTGCTAAGATTGCTCACAGTCTCTTTCAAGGGTAAAGTGTTAGAATAGTACCACACTATGTCAACTAACACCATTGGTACCTTGGATCAACTCGAGGATCCTTTCTATGAGATATTTTCAAATGATGGAGATTGATCCTCACTATACCATCAGTTGGTGACTATAAAGTGGGCCCATCATGAATCCATGATTGACTTCAATGCCCGATTTCACACACCTTGGTGGAGAATTCAGTCGGCTATCCGACTACTATTAGAGTTGGCGTTCATGTTCTACCTAAAATCCATCAGTTTCGATATCTCCATGATGATCCAGTCTCTTGGCAGGACCACTCTACCAAATGCATACAACGTAGCAGTCAAGAAAGATAATAATCTAATCGACATCGAGAATTTTCCACCTCAGCCCATCATGCCTATATTTCCAGACATATCAGTTCTCACTCAATAAATAACATCTACCAGTGTGCCCACCCCTCCTTAATCTATGTATACATATCCGAGCGTGCCACAAAATGTTGCTTCTACATTCAGATCTTCAAAGGATGAGATGAGCGACAAAAGAATGATTGTGAAACCTAGTCAATGAAGTAGGTAATATCAAATGAAACAATTTTGTACCTCCAAGACTAGCCTACCAAAATTATCAAAGAGGAAGGAATCCATACCAACAGAACCAATATCAAGGAGGTATGCATGCAAAGTTGTAGTCTGAAGAAACTAATCAAATAGTGTCAGTAACTACTCCAATGGGATCTACTCAGCCAACTACAAATAGAGAGCTAACTATAGGGTAGAACAACCTCACTGAAGATATCAATCCCGGGTGCTTCCCTTTCATTGATGCACACATGCCCCGAAGTTTTCCAAATGAATACTTATAATAGAAGGTGGCGGAACAACACAACCAAGGTGCAGTTTCAAGTTGATGAGGCTATAAATATGCCTCTCCACAAATGGAAAATGTGGTAGTCACTACTCAAATGCAAGAAATGTCCCTTGAACAAGAAAATTATAAATCTCCCAATCACATGCTCTTCTCATGGATGGAAGGAGAGGAAGTGTTGTTCACATACAAGGCATCCACATCAAAGACCCCATAGGTGCAGTATGACTTTAATACCCATTTAAAGAGGAGATTCATGGGCGAATCGGTCACTCCGCAGCCTAAAGGCATCCCTGACCAATTCCTTGGTCCTTCAACAATTTCTCTACAAGGTCACAACTGCACAAGGAGATTATCATCACTAGGGCTAAAGAAGAAAATCCTTCAAATCCACTGCCATTCAACATGGTGGAACAATTGAAAAAATATTCTACTAATGTATCCCTTTGGGATATCTTAGCTATTCTGGAGTAGAAGTCATTGTTGTAGAAGGCCCTTTGGGGAAATGTAGTCATTGAATATATAGAGAAATCACTCAAATAAAATGTCATTGTCCCATCACCTCTAGCTAGAGTTATCACAAATATTGCAAAAGAGACCTTTATTGAGGTTAAAGAGAAGTTGAAACTCAGTTCCTTTTTATTAACTCTTATTATGGGGAATAAATTATTGCATAATGCCATGATTGACTCTAGTGCTAGCACCACAGTAATTCCCAAGAAAATAGTTGAAGCCTTAGGACTCAACTATGAACCTTTGAGAAGGTGGGTTATGCAGCTTGATGGGAACAAAGTCGAGACCGTAGGTGTCATAAAATACCTCCCCTTGACCTTATTCACCTGCCCAAGAATCACAATTCCACAAGATACTATGATCATAGATGTTCCTCCCATGTTTGGCCTTTGCCTATCCAGGGAATTCAATTCAAAAATAGGTGGGTATCTTTCTTTGGACTGGTCTCACTTGATCCTAAGGACCAAGCACAAAGCTAAAATAAAAATAGTGTCTAAATCTTTGCATTCAGAAAATGTGGCTAATGAAGCCATGATCAAATTTGTGGTTGCTCATACCTCTTTCACCAAAGAAGAAACATATGGTACCAAGCTACTTGAGGATGAGAACGTGACTGGAGATCGGACCGATCGAGAAGAGGTCCTCTTGAGAAAATACATAGATGTTGATCCTTTTGTAAATTATCATGCTATTGAGTTAGGCACCTATGTCATATATGATGAAGATCAAGGGATTCTAAAGGTTATGAAGGATCTCACAATCAATTGAGCCTCATAGCTATGGACATTTCACTTTTATGGTGCAAGGTGCAAGTTTGGTACTGGTGCTGGGATATGTTTGACATCTCCAACCAATGAGGAGATCCTCAAGTCTTTCCACTTCCAATTCACTTTTTCAAACAACGAAGCCAAATATGAGGGCCTTGTGTAGGGTTTAAGCCTCACAAAGTGGATGGGTGTCAAGAAAATAATGGTGTTCAGAGACTCGAACTAATAATTAATCAAGTCCAAAACATCTTTGTGATGAATAATGTCCCCATGTAGTATTATAGACATAGTGTTTGGAACCTCATTGAAGGTTTCAAAGATTTTAATATTCAAGTGGTGCCTAGGGAGCATAATTCAACCCTAGATCGCATGGCGAAAATAGGGTCTCAATTCGATCCTATCTCCAATTTGATCAAGAATATACACTTTGTGTAAGTGATTTTTTGACCCTCCATTCTGGATAATGATCAGATCTATCAGGTATTTTAAATTGATGAACATATTTCCTCATTCATCCAACAAATGAGAGAATTTGTCGATTCGCTTCAGCCTAAAATTGAGGAAGCATATGAAGGGAAAATCATTCAGCTAATGTCTAACAAGCTTCTGAAGGGACTGGTGAATCTCAAAAAAAAATTCAATGGTGACATTGTGAGAAATGACAAGAGGAGGTTTGTGGCAAAAAAAAGTGATTATGTGGACCTTCAGGTTAGAGATGGGAAGAAGCTAAAAATCAGGAAGGATGTCCTGCATTGTGATAAAGAAAGGTTTATCAACTTCTGTAAGAAGTATGAAGGATTCGTGGCCTAGTCATATGATGACCTTAAGGGATATGATCCCGACATCATCCATCACACTATTGAGTTGATAGAATGTGCTAAACCTATCCACCAAAAGTAGAGGCCAATAAATCTTAAGATTGAAGCCCTAATGGTGCAAGAGTTAAAAAAGTTGATCCAGTCTAAGATTATGTTTCTAATCAAGCATAGTACATGGTTTTCTAACCTAGTTCTAGTCCAAAATAAGAATGGAGACATTCATCTTTTTGTTTATTTCCATGACCTAAATAGGGCATCGCTAAAGGATCACTACCCATTGCCTTCCATGGAATCAATCTTGTAGACTATGGTTGGTTCGAAGATGTTTTCTCTATTAGATGGATTTTTGGGTTACAATCATATCCAATTCAAAGAGGAGGATCAACATAAGACAACATTCACTACTAAGTGGGGGATGTTTTCATATTCAAAGATGCCTTTTTTCCTTTCAAATGCTGGAGCTACATTCTAGCGAGTAATGGATATTGCTTTCAGGGAACTAATCAACAAGATTATCTTAATCTACTTGGACGATCTGATGGTGTTCTCTAAATCAAAGGGTAACCATTTTTATCATTTGGAGATGGTTTTTAAAAAATTTTAGGAGTTAGAGGTGTCCCTGAACCCAAAAAATTGTGTCTTCGAAGTGCCGCAAGGCAACTTATTGGGACATGTAGTGTCCTAAGAAGGAATCATAATTGATCCAAATCGGGTAAAAGTGATCAAGGAGCTACCCCTACAATTCATCAAGAAAGGAGTCCAATCTTTTTTAGGGAAGGTGAATTTCGTGAGCAAGTTCATTTTGGACTTTATAGGCCTAATAAGGTCGATCAACCTTATGCTTAAAAAGATCAGCCCTTAAAATGGAGGAAGGAGGCCATAGAGGCCTTTGAAAAGGTGAAAGAAGGCATTATTTCAGCACCTGTGTAATAAATCTTGACCTATCAAAGGACTTGATCATGTATTTTTTAAGTAGCTGATCTAGCATAGCTACTGTCCTAACCTGAAAGGATGATGAAGGAAAAGGGGAACATCCGATAGCCCTCCACTCCCACACTTTAAAGGACTATGAGACAAGGTATAACTTTGTTGAAAGACAAGAATTTTATATTGTCAAAGGTCTCAAGAAATTATGACACCTTATTTCTTATAGCAAGGTGGTTGTATTTGTAGCACATTCCATTGTGTGCGAATACATAATGGAAGGTGAAATCACTGAAAAAAGGGCTAACTAGATCACTAAGATCCTTGAATACAACATTGATGTCAGTCCTACTAAAATTGTGTGAGGTAGAGGGTTGCATGAATATATGGCATCGGATAGTGAAACAAAAATGGAGGAAGAACGACCAAAGATAATCTTGCTCAACAAACTTGAGTCGGAAGGTTGTTGGTTGGTGAACCAAATGAGATTTATGCATACTGGGAAAAACCCGATAAACCTTCCCTCTTAGAAAAGAAGATTTTATAGACTGCAAAAAAATGAGTACATGCTAATTGAGGGAGTTCTCTTCAAAATTAATTTCAAGGGTATACTCCTATGCTGTGTGAATCAAGAATAGTTGTAGAAGATCCTAAAAGAATTCCATAGCAGCCCAGTAGGTGGGCACTTCTCTGCAAAGACAACCGCCATTAAAATTATGAGTGTGGGGTATTTTTGGTGAACTCTATTCAACTACTCATATGATTTAGTCAAAAAGTGCAAGGAATTCCAATTATTTATATGAAATGGAAAAATTCGGCCATGCCACTCAACCCAATAGTATTGGATGAGCCTTTTATGAAATGGGGGCTAGATTTCATCAGGATGATCAATTCCGCCTCTAGAGTGAGACACAAGTGGATTATCATGGCCATGGACTACTTTAATAGATGGACCATGGCCATACCACTAAAAAATGTGATGAAGGCAGAGATTGTGGACTTCCTTGAGGGACTAATGATGAGATTTGGCTCGGCAAAGACCATCATTTCAAACAATGCCAAGGATTTCCTAGGCTCTAAGGTATGTCAATTCGGACTCGTGTATGATATATTCTTGAAGAGTTCATCAAATTACTACCTATAGGGAAATGGCCTGGCCGAGTCGACTAACAAAAAATTAGTCTGACTCATTAGAAGAAATGGCATCAGAATCTTTGGGCAACACTCTAGGCAGACCACATAACCCCTAAGCAAGTTTTGAAGACTTCACTATATGAATTGGTGTACGCGAATGAGGCACTATTTTTTGGATGTTGTGGTTGCATTGCTGATATGAGGTTTTCTTTGATGTCAACACTATTAGCATTAATATCTTTAAGACTGTATATGTTGAGGATATTGGGAAAATTGTAACAAATACGTTATAGGTTGTCTATGAAGCAGTGAAGACCAGTAAGGAGGAAAGTTCATTATGTTGATAGTGAGGTGTTGTGGATCAAAGGGTTTGTTCTCAAGCCTATCTAGTTTCTAATTTGTAAGTTTCAGAGGTGCGCATGAATATTTGAGGAAGTTATAAGTTTTTGTGTTATGATAGCTATTCTGTTACTACAAATGGTGTTCATGGAGGAAGATAATGTGATTCTGGTAATCTGAGTTATTGTGTATGTTACTAAAGTGTTTGTGGATGTTTATAGATCATATTTTATCTGTGTTGCACATCTACATTGATCATTTTTCTCATGATCCGATATTTTCTCTTGTGTGTTCATGTTTTTCATGTTCCTAGCGGACAAGGTGTTTGAAGCATGTTGTGAATCTTCGAGGAAGAATATTTGAAGGTGATATATGTTCGAGGATATTTTTTTGGGTCTCTACTATGTTGTGGCTAGCTTTGGTTGATGCGCATTGATAATATTTATTGTTTTGGGCCGATAGTTTGCATTCATTCTATTATTGTGTTGAAGCCGACATAAAGCAATGTAATTTTTTGTTGTGGATATATATAAGCGATTATTTATCTCATTTGAGATGTGTGTGATGTGATGTGTGTGAGTGCCATGTGTGAATAAGATTCAGATCATTCGAATGCATAGCAGAGTGTGAAGAAGAGTGAAAGATAGTGAAGAAATGTTCATCTGCTTAACCAGAACTATACTCGAGCATTAGTAGATGATACTTTCTCAGTTCAAATTCTTCAGATGGTTTTGATATAAATATTTTATGTAAGATAGTGAGTATTCCTTTGAGCAGTGAGCTCTACGTAGTGCATCTGAATGCATGTGCATTCCTCTTATATTCTTCTTATACTTTTAACAAGTTATAACTTGTGGATCAATCTCCACTGTGGTTTTTCCCCAGGCTAACAGGGTTTCCACGCAAAAGATATTAGTGTTATGTGTGTTTCTGATGTGTTATTGATTCATGCTTTCACTATTATTAATCAGATTAGAGATTAAAAGTTAATAAGTTTAATAAGGTTGAAATATTGTGACAATTGATTCACCCCCCCTCTGAGTTGGCTTCCCTTGTGTTGCCAACAATTGGTATCAGAGCAGGTTCCTTGGAAGAATTTGAATAGCTTGAAGTGATTTAGGATGGCGACATATAAGGGTAGTCTGAGATTTGATGGAACAAATTATTCTCTATGGAAGACTTGAATGGAGTGTCATCTGAGATGCATTGGTGAATCCTACTAGCACATTACATGCAATAGGTACATGTTATTCCTCTGAATGGTCCTACTACTATTGATGAGATTAGGGATGTTGAATATAACATCAGTGCTAAGGAAGCATTGTTGAGTGCTTTGACTGATTCTGAGATGACAAATGCTATGGATCTAAAGACTGCTTATGATATCTAGAAAAAAATAGAAAATTTATACGAAGGTGATGCTAATGTGAAGATGGATAAGCTATAGTGTCTGAAAGGAAAATATTAAATATTGAAGATGGGAAATGATTAGAATATTGTTACTTTCATGCAAAGAGTGAATGAACTTGTGTGTTGTATCAGACGTGCTGGTGGATAGGTGGATGAATCTGATATTGTTGCTAAAGTGCTTAGATCCTTGCCTGATGCATACAAAATCAAAGTTGTAGCCATTGAGGAGCTCTGAGTTGTGACAAACATAACCAGAGATATGTTGGTTGGTAAAATTACTACTTTTGAGTTGAGTGAATTTTGTGATGCCCTTTCTAAGACATAATCTACATTTAAAGCTACTACTTCCACCAGAGACAAGCAAAGATATGATGTAGGTGAAAGTTCTTCCAGAAAGGTATTTAGATATGAGGAAGAAATGAGATAGATTGAAGAAGAAGAAAGAGAATTGAATGAGCTTGAAGCACTTATTTTCAAAAGGGAAGCCAAAGGAGAAGGCAAGTATAAAGGAAATTTTCCTATTAAATTTGTTTCTTGCAACAATATAGGTCATTTTGCATCAAGATGTCCTGAAGAGTTCCTAAGCCAAGACCTTACAAGCCTAAATTTCAAAAGAAGTGTTACTATGCTATTGATGAAGGTGTGACAGATGATGAATCTGACAAAGGGAATGCAAGTTAAGATGATTTTGTATTTATTGCTATCAAATAAAATAATTATGTTTCTATTGAATCTACTAGTTGTAAAAATGTGGAGAAAGCCCTAGTTGCTCAAGTTGAAGAAAAAGATGAATGGGTAATTGACAGTGGATGCTCACATCACATGAAAGGTGATAAAAATATTTTTTTAAGAATGGAGAAGTATGACGATGGTGTTGTAATATTTGGTGATAACAATGGTGGTATAATCCATGGTAGAGGGTGTATTTGTTTTGATGGTAAGCATAATACTAATGATGTTCTTTATGTTGAAGGTTTGAAGAATAATCTTCTAAGTGTTGGACAGATGGTTGATAAGGGATATAATATTCAATTCAAAGATGGAAAATGTAGCATATTGGGAAGTTCTCAAAATTTGATTACTTCTGGTACAAAAACAAAAGGTAACATCTTTCATCTGAATGCTGGTAGTAAAAGTTGTCTGATTTCTCAAGTTGATGAAATTTGGTTGTGGCATAGAAGAATGTGTCATGTAAACTTTGACAATATTATCAAGATAAGTTCCTCATAGGCTATGAGATATCTTCCTAAGTTGGTGAAGCCTAATAATACAATATGCAAGGAATGTTAGCTAGGAAAGAAAATAGAATTTCATTTCACAACAAACAAAATTATTCAAATGAATTGTTGGATCTTGTGCATACTGACTTGTGTGATCCTACTAGAATTAGAAGTCTACAAGGATATAGGTACTTCATGTTTCTTATTGATGATTACTCTAGGATGATGCGGGTTACTTTCTTAAGGGAGAAATTTGAAGCTCTAGAAAAGTTCAATATATTTAAGGCTAAGGTTGAGACATAGACAGGTCTGAAGATTAAGTGTCTGAGATCAAATAGAGGTGGTGAATTTAATTCCAGTGAGTTTAATTATCTTTGTGAAGAACATGAGATAAAGAGACAATTATTTTCACCACAAACCCCTCAAAAGAATGGAGTTGTGGAAAGGAAGAATATGACAGTTCAAGATGCTACTAGAACTATGATGTTGGAAAGAAATGTCCCTCATATCCACTAGAGAGAAGTTGTGAGTATTGTTGTTTATATCCTTAACCAGGTAAAAATCAAAGGTAATAATGGTAAGACTCCTTTTGAGCTATGGTTTGGTCATAAACCTACTATTAGATATTTCAAAATCTTTGGGATTAAATGCTATATTAGGAGAGATGAAGATATATGAAAGTTTGATGCTAGAAGTGATGAAGGAATCTTTCTTGGTTATTCAACAAATAGTAAGGCCTATCGGTGCTACAACAAGAGATTGAATAAAATGGTTGAAAGTGAAAATGTTAAGGTTGATGAAGACATTGCTAGACCCTCCAGAACTTATGGATATGATTTTGATGATTAGAATGATAGTACAAAGAAGATTCAGACTTCAAATCAAGTTTAGATCATTTTGCTGAATCAAGAAGATCAATAAGTAGAGACTAGTGAAAGTACAAAAGAGAGACCACAAGAACCTGAAATTCAAGCACTCTAAGACTCCAAGGTATGTGAGTTAAATAATTTAGAAAAATAGATTATAGGAGATAAGAACAAAGGTGTCCAGACTAGGAGGAGAATTGCAAAAGAATACTTTTTTATTTCAAAGGCTGAGCCAAGTAATGTAAATGAAGCATGCAAAGATATACATTGGATTGAAGCAATGAAAGAAGAACTACAAAAAATTGAGAAGAATAATACATGTATTCTTGTTCCTAGACCTAAATATAAAAATGTAATTGGAACTAAATGAGTCTTTAGAAACAAGTTGAATGAACAAGGTGAAGTTATCAAAAATAAAGCAAGACTCGTGTGTAAAGGATACTCTCAGATGGAAGGTATTGACATTAAAGAAAAATTTTCTCTTATTGCTAGAATTGAAGCTATGAGATTGTTTCTTGCTTATGCTGCTTACAAAACTACAATTTTATCAGATGGATGTCAAGTTATCATTTCTAAATGGTGAATTAGAAGAAGAGGTGTATATTGAGCAATCTGATGGATTTCAATTGACTAATCAGGGAGATATGGTTTGTCAGTTGAAGAAATAATTGTATGTACTCAAGCAAGACCCTAGAGCTTGGTATTCCTGATTGGATAAATACTTGTTGAAGCTTGTATTTAACAAAGGTACTACTGATAGTAATCTATATTTCAAGATTGATGATGATAAATATTTTTTTGTGGAAGTATTTGTTGATGATATCATTTATGGAGGAGATGATGGTTTGTGCATGAAGTTTTCTAATGAAATTCTAAATGAGTTTGAGATGTCAATGATTAGAGAGTTGAAATTATTTTTGGGATTGGAAATTACTCATGTAGATAAAGGGATGTTTATATCTCAATCCAAGTATGTGAGAGAATTGCTAAAGAATTTTTGTATGAAGATTCAAAACTAGTGAGTACAACCATGGTGATCGAATGTAAGTTGACACAAGATGATGATTCTCCGAAGGAAAACTAGACTAGATACAAATTAGTGATTGGTGTATTTTTTTACTTGAGTCAAACTAGACCTAATATCATGAATGGTGTATACATTGTTGCTAGATTTCAAGTTGATCATAAGGAATCTCATGTGTCTGTTGTGAAGAGAATTTTTCAAATACTTGAAGGGAACAATTGATTTTAGCCTATGGTATCCTAAAGATAATGATCTTACTTTAAGTGCCTTTATTGATGCTAATTGTGCAAGAGATGTGAATGACACAAAAAGTACTAGTGGTGGTGCATTTTTCTTGGGAAAGAAGTTGCTTTCATGGTTAAGAAAAAAGTAGAATGTTGTTTCCTTGTCTACTATAGAGAAAAAATATATTGTTGCTACTAAAAATTGTACTCAAGTATTGTGGATGAAAAAAATGTTAAAAGATATCAAAGTTTTGTATGATGAACCTATTGCCATATTTTGTGACAACTCAAGTGTTATAAACATTTCTAAGAATCCGGTGTTGCATTTAAAGACCAAGCATATATGTATCAAGTACACATTTTTGAGAGATAAAGTGAGTGATAAGTCAGACTAGAGTATGTTCCTACTAAGGAACATATACTTTTGATTATCTCAGAGGGAAGTTATGGGTGATTACCCCTCCTAATAAAAACTAAGATGCATAGTCTTTGCATTAGTCTGTGCATTCATAGTCATATCTTGATCCAGATTGATGTTGTGGTGGTTGCTACTCAGGGGGAGTAGTCAAATGATTCATATATGTGGTTCAGAGATTGTGTACCTTTTCCATTGTTGTCAAAGAGGGAGAAGAGTAATGTCAAAAACTGTGAAAGAGCTAAAAGTAAGGGGGAGAAGAACAATATGAGAAGAGAAACGTGTAAAGGGGAGATTGTTGGAAAAAGAGTTGGTTACATTGATGGTGTATTTTTCACATCATGTGTTGCCATCAATGCCAAAGGGGGATATTTTTGGATGTTGTGGTTGCATTTTTGATATGTTGTTTTCATTGATGTCAAAACTATTAGCATTAATGTCTTTAAGATTGTATATGTCCAAGATATTGAGAAAATTGTAATAAATATGTTATATGTCTCTATGAAGCAATGAAGATCAATATCGAGGAAAGTTCACTATGTTGATGGTGAGGTACTGTAGATCAAAGGGTTTATTCTCAAGCCTATTTATTTTCTACTACATAAGTTTCAGAGGTGTGCATGAAGATTTGAGGAAGTTATAAGTTTATGTGTTTTAATAGACATTCTATTACTACAAATGGTGTTCATGGAAGAAGATAATGTGATTCCGGTAATCTAAGTTGTTGCGTATGCTAGTAAAGTGTTCTTGGGCATTTCTAGATCATATTCTATTTGTGTTACATGACCACATTGATCATTGTGCTCACAATCCAATATTTTCTCTTCCATGTTCATGTTTTTCATGTTCATGGCTGACAAGGTGTTTGAAGCATGTTGTGGATCTTTGGGGAAGAATCTTTGAAGTTTTTTTGTGTTTGAGGACATTGTTTTGGGTCTCTACTATGTTGTGGCTGACTTTGGTTGATGCACATTGATAATATTTATTGTTTTGGGACGATAGTTTGCATTCATTCTATTATTGTGTTGAAGCTGACATAAAGAAATTTAATTTCTTCTTGGGGATATATATAAGATTATTTTTTATCTCATTTGAGATGTGTGTGATGTGAAGTGTGCGAGTGCTATGTGAAAATAATGTTTAGATCATTCGAAGGTAGAGAATATTGTCAAAAAGAGTGAACTATAGTGAAGAAGTGTTCATGTGCTTAACCGGAACTGTACTCAGGCATTAGTAGATGCTACTTTCTCAGTTCAAATTTTTTAGATCGTTTTAATCTAAATATTTTTTGTAAGACAATGAGTCTTCCTTTGAGCAGTGATCTCTAGGAAATGAACCTGAATGCATGTGCATTCTTCATATATTATTCTTATACTTTTAACATGGTATAACTAGTAGATTAACATCCACCATGATTTTCCCCTAACAGGGTTTCCACGCAAAAAATATTGGTGTTATGTATGTTTCTAATGTGTTGTTGATTCATTTTTTCACTATTATTAATCAGATCAGAGATTAAAGGTTAAGTAAGTTTAATAAGTTTGAAATTATGTGACAACTAATTCACCCCCTCTCTCAGTTACTTTCCCTTGTGTTTCCAACATTGTTGCCCATGTCTATGGAAATTCTAGCATTGTAATTACTCAAATCTTTAGAGATAGAGAAAAATGAAGCTATGGAGGTTCGACTAGCTAAGTTGCTAGAAATGCAAGAAAAAAGGGGAAAGGCCCTAATAGCCATGTCTAGTTTCCAGTAGGTGGTTAAGAGATGGTTCAACAAGAAATCCTCGTACCAAGGTCTAAAGTGTGAAGACCTAGTATTAAAGTTCAATTAAAGGACCGTGAAGCCTGACCAACATGGAAAATTTGGAAATCTATGGGAGGGCCCTTTCAAAATAATTCAATGCAAAAAACACAATGCATTTGAATTAGAAAACATGGAACAAGAAGCATTGGGTATTCGGGTTAATGAAATTTACCTAAAATTGTTTAATTAAGCTTCAATTTTATTCTGCCAGAGTAAATATGTAAGTATTGTAATTATTTTCCTTCATGTTTTTTTGGTCGGTCTTTCAATAAAATCCACAGTGTAGGAAGCAGGGAAATAGATGGAACCCATTATTGCAAAGAGAAAAGAAAATTAAATACAACCCATGATGCAAAAAAATGAACTAATGTGCAAAGAACTAAAGTGGACCCATATTGTAGAACCACATGAAAAAGACACTCGAAGTTTAGTAAGCAAGTATATTCATTATATATATATGCTTCGATCAATACATTTTCAAAATGGCTCTAAGGCCATACATTTAAAAGTGTATCTATATATATTATGTAGTTTCTTCATATGTATATATGGTAAAGCCTATTCCAGGCATATATATACAAAAAGATATAAAAATGCATTTGAAACTTTAGTTGGTTGGAGGAGTAGGATTGTCATCAGTAGCAGGATTTTTATTATGGGCAGGGTTGTTATTAGCAGCAACGGGGCCAGGACAACGTCAACATCAACATCACCAAGTAGCGGAGGGAACATAAGGTCCCTAAATTCTATGTAGCAGTCCACATCATAAAATAGCACCATGTTATAGTAGCGTAACAGGAAGTCACATGC
Source organism: Sequoiadendron giganteum (assembly GCA_007115665.2). NCBI lineage: Eukaryota > Viridiplantae > Streptophyta > Pinopsida > Cupressales > Cupressaceae > Sequoiadendron > Sequoiadendron giganteum. The sequence goes on from CM021106.1 coordinate 44,583,265, forward strand.
ATGGGTGGCCCTCTCACACTGGTCAATTTGTGAAAGGAGTCAAAACCCACTTAGAAATGGAACCCATGATACCAAGAAATCATCTTCAATGTGTTTCCATAGGTCACTTTCTATGGGGAGGCCCAAGCCCTATACAACATTTTTCACCACCTCTCCAAGGCCACCGAGATACTTCTTTGGAAAAATTTGGAGTTTCAAGCATAGGATCATACCCTTGGGAACCTATATGTCAAGTAGAGATCCAACAAAGTGGGAGTAGATATTTGTGTTCACTCTATACTTATCTTCGTATTTGATGCAATCCCTCCCCAAAACCCACTTCATGGCTATGATATCCAATGATTACTTATTTTTCATCATATGCTTGAAGCGCCTATTAGAAATCTCTCCCAAGAAATTTTTTTGGGACTTATTGAAAACTAGCCTAATAAGAGTATTCATGGTATCAACATTTGCACAACTATCTAAGTGTAGCTCTATGCAAATTTAAACACTACTCAACTGCGTAATGCTAATCCTAGCCAACTGCCTAATACTAATTCTTGCTAATTGCTAAGTGTGATTTTGTTATTGTCATAGAGCCTATTTATAGAAATATCCAAGGTAGTTGTGTGCCATAAGTGTGATGCTAGTCGAGTGTTAACTCGAAAATACCACCAAAGGCTAGCTCAAAGTTCTCACCCAATTGCGTTTGCAGGTATGAATTATTGTGTGCAAGATTAAGGAGCAGTAATTAATTAGTGCAAGTTGGTGGTAGTCCCAAGCGATTTCTCATATGGATAGGTGTTGATGTGTCACACTATAGGTATTTTCAAACTCCAAGGCATAACACAAATATTTTCAAATCACTCATTACATATTTGGCTTAATTATTCTTTCTTGGATATTAATTGTCAAAACATGTGAAAGGTTAGCAGGCTTTCAATCGGTGGCTCAATTTCCTAGGAAAATCATGTTGAAGGACGTGGTCACTAATGTCATTATGAATTATTGTCTTTTCAAACGGGAAATTAATTTGTTTCACATGGGTAGGAGAGTTGGTGGTACATGTTGAATTTAATGTGAAAAGGTAGTCATTATCTATTGCTTTAAATTAGAGAAATCAAAGAGAAAAAAGCTAAGTATTGCATACAAGAGCTTAATAGTGTAGAAAGATTCCTAAGTATGCAAAAGAATTCCTAAATGCAGGATTTCTAAGAAAACCCAAGCATAGTGCAAAATAGCAGCAAACCAGCTAAGTGTAGAGAAATAGCTATAAGAGATTCACTGCTCCGGTGTGGATTGAACCCAAAATGAAAGGCAAGAATTCATTTGGGTTTGCGTTCAGAGCCTTGCATAGTGTTTTAGGTTTTTTTCATACTGCACCAATGTGCTTTCTAAGGAAAAAACTTGCAAATAATGGAATCAGCCCAAATTTCTCAAACAAAAATGCAAGGTGAAGAAATGCAAAGTTTGTATGATGTCATGCATGCAACACCCACTGCCTATGTCTTAAAAAACATCTCTTAAGCTTCACCTAGGATACTAGAGAAGCTACTGTGGGTAAATACAAAGGTCATAGAAAAGAAAAAAACCCATAGAGACCAGAGATGAATAAAGGAATTATGGGATAGCATTCATGATCCCATCCTCGAAAAGAACCCTAAGACTCTGATGGAGGCAGCCTGCGAAAGGATGAAGAAAAATAGTGACCCAGATTATTTGGCGCAAAAGTGTTGGTTTAGTGGGCTTCCATAATATATGGTCTTGTTTGTGCACTACTGCCCAAAACTAGTCGACGAAGCCATCAAGAATTTCAACCCGACTACCAACACCATTGAGGGTCAAGAGCTAAGAGTTAATATCTGTAAAGAGGCTATCTTTTACATTCTATGGATCCCAGAATGAAGCTCCAAAGTGGACAAGATGGAGTCATTCACTCCAACAAGGGGAGAGAAAATATGGAGAAATGGAGATTTAGCTTTGGATTTTATAATAAAGAAACCAAAAGGTCCAAGGATGATCAGAAAGAGATACTAATCCTAACAGTGCACAATGCTTTCCCCATAGACATGAAGGATACCTTCTCAATTATGGCATTTTTTTGTGACCTGGACACTGATAGATATGTTCAGGAATTTCAAATGGGGTTGGGGTTTCATTTGTGTAGAAAACATTCTCTTTTCTAGTATGAATTCACAAAATTCATCATTGAGGAGATGTTGAGCCAGATAAGGGAATACAAAACACAATAGAGGTTCAGGTTTCCTTCTTTCCTTGCCCATATGTTTTTGCATCAAAACCCCATATTCTTCAAAAAACATGTGGGGTTGGCCATATTTGATGAAAACCAAAGAAGAAGGTTAGTTTCAGTATGGAATCCTCTCCTCTCCACAACTTATGATTATTATGCATTTTTAGATTATTTCTTATCTTTGATTCTGTAAGATTTGAGGGAGGATGGTGGTATTTTACAACTCAACTCAGACCAAACAAATTATATGTAGAATTTCACTCTGAAATGTGATTGGTTTATGAGAGAAGATTTCACATTCACTCCGATGTGCGGCTTCATCGGGGAACCATTCCACCTTTCAACATGTCTCACGGATCAGGTGTTGGCCCTCGAAATGTTCCAGTAGGTATCAATTATTGACTTCACTTTTTATGGAGGAACAACCAAGAAGAGAGGATTTTTCACCTACCCAATGAGCTTTAAATCAATGATTATGGCCAAGAAATAGATGCATGAGCTACTAGAGGTGAAGCTGGCTCATTTGGGGTTGGTATGGATTTGCGAAAAATGGAATTACAACCCCAATAATGACTTACTAAATGAATATGTCAAGGTAACACACAACCCTCGACCTTACTAGGAGAAGCGGAAGAATCCACTGGAAGATGCAGATGACCTATTGATGGACCTAATCCATATTCCAACTAAGGGTAGTCGACTTCCATGACATAGGTTCTACTTATGATCAGTGAAATATGATAAAAAAAATAGATAGGGGCTACTCTTAGCAATAATTTGATAAGAAATTTCAACTCGAGTGAAGAAACGATTATGGATTTCTGGATTTAGGGTATGTGTAGGATCATGATGGGCCAAAAAGTGGTGATATGTAAGTGATATGATGGCCCATGTGGTTGACAACTTTTTTTTACCCAAAATTGATGAAATGAAAAGGGTTTTTAAAGGAGATTCTCATCTTTCCACCACTATAAATTATGCTTTACTTTGAATTTCATAAATAATCATTATTCATTTTCTATTTGAATTACGACTAAAGTCCTCATTGATAAGCTGATTGAAAAAAAATCTATAGCTTTCAAATGGTATCACATTTTTTGAATCTAAAACATGTGTCACTTTCTATGCTTCGCATACTATAGGATTAAAAAATAAATGAATTTCATAAAGTTTTGACCAAGTTAAGGTGGTTAGACATATGAGTTTTTATATTTTTTAAAATTTGTAATAAAAAATTCATAATTAATTATTTACTTGGAAAAAAATTACAAAAAAACATGCATCACATCGAGAAATGAATCCTCTACTTATATCTAAAATAATATAAAAAAATATTATCATTTTATTGTGGTTAGGGTAGTCACATAGACACCTACTTATTATTTTTTTCCCTGAAATTTAAGTACTACTACATTGAAATTTCAAATTTTCACCAAATAGATTTTAAAAATAAAAAATAAACCTAGTAGTTTAGAAACTACATTCAATTTTCTACAGATTATATTCTTACATATTTTTGAAATAATATAGTAACTTATTCAAATTTTTACATCAAGTTGCCTAACTCAGATTTTTTTGAATTTTATCACCACTTAAGGGCCTGTTTTTTCCATGATGATCCTGCACATACCCTTTACAGACAAGAAATCCAAAGCCGTAATGCCCCTTATGAGAGCATAGAGATGGATGACATGTTTGCTAAATTGTAGAATGATGAGCATCCTCATTCAGACACGAGTGATGAGGAAGATATCGACCTAGAGGAGGCTGAAACACATATTGAGGAAGGAAGGGAGAAGGAAATGGAAGTTCAGAAGACCTCGGTGTAGCAAGTTGAGAAGGCAATGAAGTAGCCTATCAAGGTTTCTTCAAATTTGCAGTTTAACATATCGTGTGTGATGCCTTTGCTAACTTGCACCTGGACCACAAAAAGAACCAAAACAACCCATCAGTAATAGTTGGAGGCTATAAACATCGAAGAATCACCACTCATCAAATGACAACACATAGAAGAAGCTTCTAGAGAGTGTTTGCAAGATCCCAAAGCAAGCCAAGAGCCCACAACAAGACATGGATCACAATCATCTACAGTGCAGGTATCTTTCGCTCCCTCTTCTCTTGCTTCACAATCTTTAGCGACTCCTGCTATGTTTGCGGTGCCCCTCACTTCGAGTGTTGGACCTTCCTTCTTCACTTCTGCTGCAATGGTCATGGGAGGTTTCGCCCAGTTCTCCCAAGTAGCACAATTTTCATTTACCCCTTTGTAGACCTTTCCACCTTTCACCTTGGCCTAGTAGACATCCTCTAGCACTTCATATTTTTCCTTTGCGGCCAACATTGATACCCCTCTTGCTATTGTTGTGTCTACCTAGAACTAGCCTACCCAGCTGATGAAATATTCCATGACGTCGCTTCCCTTGAGTCCTCCCACTAGTTCTCAAACTAGACTTTGGTATATCCCTCCTTTCTCCCCAAAAACGGTCAATCTCCCAAGAAATAAATCACCTGGAATCACTACCCTCTCATTCCCTTTTAGGCTTCCTCCCGATGCACCTTTCACAAATAGACTCATCCAATCATGGATAGAATTTTTGACAAAAAGTGATAAAACAAAGTAGGCATGGGCTATCAAGATCCAAAAGCAAAGGGACAAGGATGCTAAAAGGTTGACAGAGCCAAAGGTACAAACTATTTTCAATGAGGCTCAACAATCACTGCATTTTGTGACCATGTACCCAACTTTCATCAAACCTCAAGGAGATATGTAGCCCGATGATTACAACATGTGATCCATGGGACTCGATCTAAGCATAGCCCAACCACAAGAAAAAGTTGTGCTCATCGAGGAGATGTAGCAGGTGGTGACCACCGACTTCCTCAAGTCTGGTTGCTAGCTAAAGAAGAGAGAAGAGTTGAGAATTGTCAAGGAGAGGGTTGATGTTCTGCTGGTGAAGGACAAAGTGAGGGATGTTGAATTTGGGAATCTATCATAGCAAGCGGAGATGGAGTGAGCTAAATTTTGAGAGTAACTTGCAAAGTTCCAATCTTATGATCCCAACCTAGTCATCAAACTGTAGCGAAATAATCAAGAATATCAGGACCATTTGTCTCAGGTGGAATAGGAGATGCAACGAAAAATGAGGAGCTTGACCACCAATGTGCTCAATTAGAGAAGTAGATGTAGCAAAAATATGTGTATTTTGAGCCCTGACGGACTCAACTAGAGAATGAGGTCTAGGAAATGAAGTATTCCCTTGAGAGGGAAGCAACAAACAAGGAACATGTCGAAGCAAACTGGCTTGCAGAGTCGAAATCCCTACATGGACAACCTTCAGTCGTAAACAAAGGGATTGTGGAGCTCACACAATATGTTGATTCAAAGGATACAGAGATCAGCGTTCTAAAGAATCTTCCCCAACCCCTTGCTACCTAGTCAAACCTCTTTCAAGTAGCCCAATGGCTATATATTTTATATTGGGAAAGGGTTAAGGCCTTCTTCGTGACACTCCAACCGATGCTCCAATTCATGGTAGAGGTAGCAAGTTTAGGTAGGGAGGTTCCCTCAATCCATCACTAAGAGATTTATTGAGGTGAAAAAATTGATGGATAAGCTATACTTGGTTCAAGATGAATAATTAGCAAATGCAAGGATTAGTGACCAAAAACACATTGCCAAAATAGCAAATAGGTTCATCCCCTACCACACAGCCATCCTCCATGCTAGCAAGTGTTCTGCCACATTGGACCAAACCATGAATAGCATGTGGGCGAGGTTCTCCCACCTAACTCAAATGGGCTTACCATCCTTGTTTCTTTCAGATGAATTGGTGGCCTCAATGGAGCAAATTGCGACAAAGATTAAAGAGAAGCAACAAGATGCATCTAATTTTTAGAGCGTCAATCAACCCCTTACTACAAAGGATATTGAGGGCATCACCCATCCGATAGTGTAGCTACTTTTCCAACTCAAGTCTTGGGCCAGTATATCGATGATGTTTCCATACAAAGAAATGATCAATCTACATGGAGTGCAAGATAACCTGCATGTCATATCAACACCATCTGAGGCCAACTAGATACCTCTATAGACTAGTCTCTCCAAGCTTTGATTGCATCTCCCAATGGATACAAATCTGGTCTATGAACCAAAAAAAATTGGGTTCCTCGTTCCATAGGCGAAACACCCCTGGTAGTCGCCAAAATTTGTGAACATAAATCTCCCCAATCTACCTTTAGGTGATTTTTATTTTTACTAAGTATTGTCCCACACCCCATCCGCTTGAACATCATCGGGCTCCTTTTTGCAAAGGCTTCGTCTAACTGCTACCGCATGTCTGCTAGGTTCTCTCTGGAGAGTTTTCTTCATTCACTCTTCTAACGGCTCCCGCCATGCTATCACACTTCAATAATTCACATATGTGAAGCCTAATTCTCTTCGCTTTTCTATTGGTCCCCCTCTGAGTGCCATGTAGGATTGATCCATGAACACTTTTTGGTAGACCCCATCAACGGTGCCGTTTGTGAAGGCTAACTCCACATGTCTTCACCAAACAGGTTTTCATTGCAGGAGGGGAGGAATGAACCACATGCTTCGACCTACCGCCACGTGTCTCCTCTAGAACTTTATCGAGGACACGTAAGGAGTAAGAAGTGGCCTCACCAAGATAGCCACATGTTCTAACTGCCTTCATGGGTAAGTGACACATTTCGACACTATGTTCTATTGGGACCACTGCCATCATCCGCAAGGGATGCATCTAGTTCATAAGTGACCCCCTTTCATGCTCAATTATTTTTCTGTTGCAACGACCATGGGAAATCATTTCTCTGGGAATCATTATTCATGATTCAAATTTTTTTCTGTTATCGACCTGCTAGGCAGTGGGATTTCTACCTATAAATACTACTTCTTCTTTGGAAAAAGGGTTCAAAACTTATAGGAAATGTTTTGGACAAGACACTAGGCCTCTTGTATTGTTTTAGCTTATTGTATTTAAGATTCATAGACTATGCCATAGTTCAGCCTTTCTGTTTCTTAACTATCTGATAAAGCTTTATACTATGTCCTCATTGTATTAAATAATTTGTTTGTAGATTTCTATTGTTTCAATATAAGCTTGCTAATTCAGACCATGTCTTTGACTCTTCTTTTCAATAAATGTATGGAAGTTATTTTATTTCATTGATTGAATTATTCAAGTTTCCATTTTGATTTCAGAGATAGGAGATTGTTGAATGAACCTTAAATCATATCTAACAGATAGGTTTATCATGCCCATTTCTACTTCTTGGCACATCACCTTAGATTATATTTCATTTTACATTTGTTTCCTTCTACCATTTTCAACCCCCCAATTATAGAAGAAGCTAACTTCTTTAAAAACTCGGAGGTCACTCAATTTAGCACAATAGGCCCCCCCTTTAACTGAGTTTCCCATAAAGGCTATTACCTTGTCAATTTTTGGCATCAAAAATTACCAATGCACCTATTGATTTGGAACAAACTTATGGCCATTGCTTTAGAATTTTGTAAAATCACATGACATTCACAATGAACATGAATTCCATTCTCTCTAGAACAAATAAAATCTGAAGAAACTAATGGATTAGGATATCAAGATCTCACACATCGAATAGTTGCTCAATCAAGTAAGAAAAAAAATCCCAATAAACTTAAGAGCCTACAATTTTTACATACTATAAATGAGACTGAATGGACCATAGATAAATTTCTCTGCTTAGGTTTGATTGCATTACCACCTATCTAAGAAAATAAGAAAGGGAATAGTAGAAACATGCCTTACTATGCATAACATAGAATACTTGGACATCTTACTAATGAATGACATGCTTTAAAGAATTTATTGAAAGGATTTGATCATCTTGCATGTCAATATGATCATATAATAGATTATCAATTGTTAACTTTACTCCTTGGCATGTGATATTTGTAGAATTATAACATGCTCACTACCAAATGTATTGAACTTTATGCATAATTATCTTTTATGTTGCAAGAAGTACCATATCATAATTTATCTTGGCTCATATTTGTCCAACACTTGCGAGGCAAGGGTTAGTTAGCCTTGTCCTAGGTGCATTTCTTATTTATATCCCTATCTATCTCCTTAAAACATTGGTGTAGCAAGTACACTAACATTTAAAGGGGGGGCATATAGAGTCCCCCATTTATTGTTTACATGGTCTCTTCTTAGTGATGATATTATGCATCTCCTAGGATGAGTGACCTTATCAATAAAATTTTGGTCTTCTTAATTTATGTGATGTGTCTTCTTTTGTGGTGATATTAGGCTTGGTGTCCCATAAAATCATGATCTTTTCTTGGCATACTATACTCCTCTTGGTGGTAATGCTATGGCTTTCTTTTTCTAAGGTATGAATCTTGTATTCCTTGACTAGTCCTCTCATGGTGGTGATGTCAAGTGTGATGTTCTCTAAGGTTCAATATTTTATGAATAAAATAATACACCTTTGATTTTTTTTAACTTTTTCCACCCACTCAGATGAATTATTTTTGCATCCTTCGAGGTGAATTTTGTTTGCACCCCTAAGGTGAATTTTTTTTGTACCCCCTAAGATGAATCTCTTTTGCACCCCCTAGGGTGAATTTTGTTTGCACCCCCTGACGTAAGTTTTGTTTACACTACCTAAGGTCAATTTGGCATTTTTCTTCACTTTTTTCAAGAGTGTTGAACCTAGAGTAGCATTGGCATATTTTATGGACATATAGCATAGGCTTGCTATTCCATTATTTTTCCTTTTTCCTTTTTTACATTAACTTTGACATTATATGTTGGTGTACCTTTTTTTGTTTCTATACACATGTGTGTGTTCTTTTGTGCCTTTGTTGGTTTTTCATGGGATCTTATACCTTGGGGGCTTGCCCACCTCCTTAATCCTTAGTTATCCTATCTTTCTAATAGTTGTACAATTAGACATCCCTTGACATATATTTCTCTACTTTAGTGTGAGTCTAAGAATAAGTTCATATACTCACTAAAGTGGGGGCTAAATATAGTGTAGGAAATTGTATACCTTTACAATTTCACACTATGTTTGGGTCCCTTTATTTATTGGACATAATTAAGATTCTAATTTGTGAAATTATGCATTCCAAAGCCTTGTTCTTACAATTTTTTGAAAGGAGAACCAACATTAAATAAATACATCTAGTATTTAAATTGTCACGAAATATGAGTGTCCTAGAAATATAGGCCATCGTCCATTCACCTAGGGGCGAATGAGTCACCTTTATCTGCTAGGACCCAATTTAAAATATGTTTGTGGTGGCCTTTTAATGATCCAAATTCAAATCGTAAGTGTCTGCTTTTGGAATCTAATTTTTGAGAATTAGATAAACACCTATAAATACATAGCCTTTTGATCATTTTAAATCTACGCAACATGCTAATACACTTTATGAGAGAAAATCAACAAAAAATGTTATTTTCAAGAGAATTATAGAGTAGTAAATTATCAATCATTTATAATAGAAATCAAGATCCTAACATCATGTCCAAGTTTACGTGTGTTCATGTTGTCTTGTGAAGGCTAATAAGTGTTGTAGGTCTTCATACATTCAAGAATTCAAGAAAATTAAGCAAGAAATACCCAATTCCTTTGAAGAGATGTGTATGAATTTAGTCCTTCAAGGAATCCATTGAAGGCTGGTGAGTTGCAGCAAGTGTTCATTCATCATTTACTTCCCTTTCATTATCTTTTTATCAAGGTTTAATTACAAAAATGGTGTTTGACCAAGGCGAAAACCCTTACAAATAAACAGATATTTTTTCTCTTTGTGTATGTGTAGATTATAGGTTGAAGAAGAATTGAAGAGATCTTGAAGAGTAATTTGGAATTTTTGCATGTGTTGTCATCATTCTTGCTAAGACATGAAAACTATGTTACAAAATTTATTTTGTTTCATTCTGACAAGTTGACAAGTGGAAATCAGCATCTTAGATCCAACATCAGAGGACTATAAAAAGGTTTTTCAAAAGTACTATCAAGGACCCATTCACCCAAGGTCAAACAAGTCCTCCTACACATTCTAGAATCAACTTTTTGTGTTAGGTACATACCCTTAGATATCTCCTAGATCTACCTGTAAAATATTCTTATAGTTTGTACATCTTTGGGAATCTTTAATTTGCATACTAGGTCATATAGTTCATTTAGTTGCATTATTTCAAAGCATTCATAATCATTTTTTTTCCTTAAAGAATTACCAACCTAGGTCTGATTGACTCACTATTGAGGTTGAAAGTTAATCTCTTGGCTTTGTGGTTGGTATTGTAATAAAATCTTGGGAAAATGGATCTTAAACCACAAATTTTCCTTATTAAGGGAATCAGGGTTTCCCCCCTTTTCCCACCTTTTCACCATTGAAAATTCTTGGATGTGTGTCATAATTTTACAACACTACAATACCTTCTCTCCTTTTCAATGTCATGCACTAGTCATCAATGTATCATTGAAAATTCATCAACCCTAGACACGCATCAATAACTCACAACAATACAAAATCAAAATGATCATGAAATCTTCAAAATATGTTTTTGTGGTGACTTCGGATTTGATGTACCTTTTTCACTGACCATTGATTAAATTTACATGGATCAATACAATTCTTCATTATAAAGGCAACATGATCTTGAAAGATTCAAAATATGCTAGATTAAAAAACCAACACTTGTTAAATCATACCACTTCACTACAAACTTGACAAGTTTTGAATAGACTTAAGATGTGCTCATGATCTAATGTGGCATTTCTTCCTTTGATTTCATTCTAAACATGTTTCAATATGTTTCTTCACCACAAAATCTATACAATTCAAACTAGAAAAAATGCACTTTGACAACCCTACACTTGTCATCTTGCCACACCACGACAAACTCAACATGGTCAGAGTAGACTCTCAAAAATGATCTCTTGCACTATAGTGACACCTATCTAACTAACTTCATCCTTTTTTTTTGCTAAAGTATTAATTTTTGACTTAGTAAAAATATTTTGGAATCAAGTCAAGTGGTGCATAAGGCCAATAGACTAACAATTCCTAGGGGCATAAGATGTAACTTAACTGATTGGAAACCACCTAGGGAAATTCAATGATGAAATAGAATATAAATTTTGCACCCAAATAAAATACTCTAGGTTTAGAATAATTAGGGCTAAAACCCTATGAGAACATGAAACCCTAACTTTGATCTAGTTTAGAGAAGACTGAGTCACCAAAAAAAATTGTACCCCATGAATAGACATGAATAGACTAGAATAATTAAGAATCACTTGGAATGAAAAGCTTTAATATCAATGATAGCATTTTGTTGATTTGACATCAATGATAACTTTGCAACAATTTTCCTTGTTGGTTTTACATCATTGATAATACTTACAGACTTAATAATTGTGGGCTAATGCTCAATCTAATATTTCTCAACCATGTTACAAAAACTCTATGGGCCTTTCCCACATCTCCAAATATTTAATTAAAAAATCTAGAATGGGACCTAAATCAAAAACCCTACAATCACTCTCTCATGAAGTACCCTCACCACTACACACATAATAAGGTCCCATCATTTGAACCTTCATTGGTTGGTTCCTCCTAAATTAATATATTTTAGGTCTAGCAAAACTACTCTCTCCCATTTTAAATGAATACTAATATTTTGGGGTCTTGAGTGTTTATCTTGGGGTCTTTGATCTCTAAATGAACCCTATATTTATCATGCCTTATAATTTCACCTTTGGAACCATTCTACAATCTAGAATTCTATGTCTATTTTTGTTGATATTGTGTTCTATGTCTCCATGTAGAAATTCTAAATTCTCCCTTTGATGGAAATGGATTTCTATAAAACTATGCTTCTTATAATCTACCATGAACCTCTTCTACACTTTATCCCTTCTTCACAACAACCATAATGTCCTATAGAGGCCATACATATAGGACTTAAGAATTAGGGTTCATAACACCAATGAAGTGATTGATAAGTAAGTTCTCATTCTGAATATAGTCTAAACCTCAAAATAGCTCCAAAACCTAACTCCCATATTACACCATTGTTAGGACTCTTTACTATAAATTATGAAACTCATCAATATGCCTTTAACGCAAGTGTTCTAAAATATATCATGCTTTGAAGTGCTTAGAAAAGATAGATCCCATTAAAGAGGATCATATATACACTGATTCTTATGCTCCTCCTAGAGCCACCAGGTAGAAGTGGGTCCTATAAAAAGGTGAACTATAAATATAGCCTTAAGGTTTTTTTCATGTGAGCACAACCTAAAGCATGATCAAGAGTAAGTAACCAAGATGATGCCTCCACCTTATTGACCAATTCTAAGATGTGGGTGGTTGGATATGAATCAACTCTTGAATCTAATTTCCTACATCTCAAGATGTTCTCTAAGCAACCTCTACCTCTAGTTGTTGATGGGAATGATGAGGGTTGGTGGAATGTGTACTGAATCATCAACTATTTCCTCAACATGCACCTCTCGAAGTCAAGACAGACTCCTACTACAACCACATAAATCTAGAATATACTCTTCTATCATAGGTTAACCCTCATGTGGGATATCCACTACTGGTGGTATTCTCTCTTGAATTACGCCTATCAAGTTTTGTAAGGTGTAGAGTATCTATGGTCTGAACTCTAGCTATGTATCTTGATGAGAACTCTTGGATTGTTGAGACTCTATCCGATCCTCATGAGAATTGACTCCTTCTAAAGCATTGCCATGTAGTCATGCTCTCTCCACTCTATATGTTAACCTACAATTTCCTAGGCATTCTTTTAATTAATCACTAATTAAACTTGGGCAAGAGTTCAATAGTGTTGGAACCTACTATTCTTTTAAATAGCAACTATTTCTTCTCATTATCCATTTAATGAAATAATAAATTTATTATTATCATCCTAGGAGCTTGAAATGACAAAATTTTCATAAGTTGTTAAGTCACCTTCTCCACCTTTTCGATTTGACTCCACAACCAATTCAAATAACTCCTAATATTTGATCACATCGTCATTGTTCATCTAATATTTCAAAAAATCTATAAATACTTCATTCCATGTTCATCATTTTAAAAGATCAAAAAATTCATGCAAGATTACTCTATTGAATTGCATTACTAAAATATCATATTGTTATGCTATTGAATGACATCAACATCCTTTCGCAAGCAAGTTGCTACACTATGCTTGATTTTAACATTACTATTAAAGTTGGTAATTAGAATTATGTTTGTTTAAATTTTCAAATTCTTATTTTTATATTTCCATTTTTCACTTATTTGATTATATTTTTTATTTTAAGAAAATCTTATATTTTGTACAAATGATCTCTATTATGATCAAATTGTTTTTCATTTTGCACACCTTAATAAACATGTATAACATGTACAAATATATATATATTTTGTTGGAGATATCTCTGAGGGGGGTCCCTTTAGCTTAGAGTCAAGGTCTGAGGGGTATCCATTCTGCCAAAATCTGTTCGGGACATGATCCCAACCTCATTCCTTTTTAGGTGTCAAGGCTTTGCACTCAGCAAGACTTGATCCCTAGTGGACTCATTCCGAACCTTTCAACTTCACCACTAGACCAAGGACCCATTGACACCTCAAATATATTGATTATAAACATATAACTATATTTAACTAAAGATGTAAGTCCATAACAATCAATGTATGCACATGTATTAGATCATCTTCCCCATTACACAAATTTGAAAAACCCCAAGCATAAAAAACAAAATAGTTGTAAGTTGAAAGTCCTACAAGAATTGGACGAACAACGTCGGATCTATCAGCAGAAGGTTTACAATTTATTGAAAGTTTTTGATGTATTGTAGATAGATACTCTGTGATCTAACATTCTAACTGCAGCTTTATTTATAGTTTCAGCTTGAAACAGGCATTCAAATTCTAAACATGGAAAAGAAAATATAGGGCAAACTATATTGGAGCATAATCAATGATGATGTACGGTGACATTGTAAAGAACGATTGCATTGCCAGAGTTGACGTCGAAGGTGTGAGTTTGGGCAAGAGCATACCCTCGAGCCGGCCTGAATTTCCCACTTCCTCCCACAATGGGCATCTCTCTAACCTTGTTAAACACGGCGTTATTGCCCACCATGGTGAGTGTACTGCCGTTGAACTCTCCCCCTTGAAAAACATAGGTGACCACCATTAGCAGGTGAACTTCCTCTTGGCTGGCGGAGCCGTACAGTCCCTGAGCTCTGCCCACTGGTTTGGAGGTGGGCTCAGGCCCTTCCGAAGACAGTAGCCGACCTGTTAGTGGTTGTAGCCGACGCCACCTCAACGGCCGTCACGTTTTTTCCCGAAATCCTGTCATGGTAATAGAATTGCAAGTGACTTATTTTCTCCTTCAACAGATGTGCTTGGGCAGCTTGCAGGGAAAACATTGTTATCAGTGCGGCCACTGCAACTATCGCTAAATGCTTCTCACCTATCATCATTACTCAACAGAAATGGCCTGGCACTGAAGGCATGAATTGAAGAACTTGTTATATAGCGAGGACAGCATCCCTGTTGACCACCTCATGTCCAAATAAAGTTTTGATATTAAATTCTGGACCGTGGACTATAAGACAAACAATGATATTAAACTGTGGGTAAGGCGTCCCAGCTATCTTAACTACAGAAGTTGACCTACTAAATAATGACGTCTCGATTCTGTCCTATGAACTGTAAGTTTGGTGTTGGTATAAAGAAACTTGGGAAGAAAGAATTTGTATTTTCTGCAATAAGGGAACTGTGGAAATGGAATGGCACTTCATCATGGAACGCACCGCTTACGAAGATATTTGTACTCAGCACAAAAATAGTTTGAAAGTTGATAATATGCACCAGCTCTTTGGGGAAGACAAGATTAATCAGACGGTTAGCCTTCTAGTAAAAATTAATAGTAGGAGACTCGACTTGGAAAAGAGCATGAAGACAGATTAGGCTTGGTTTTGTCTTGGTCCCTTAGACTATTTAGTCTTGTGGACGTCATTAAAACCTTTCATTCATTCTTTCATTTCCCACTCTTCTACGCGTGATCCAAGAAAACAAAAATAAACAAGATTATGGGTCCTCAAAGGTCTACGGATAGAACAACTAATCCATACATTAATTGTTTTCCAAGAAAAAATGAGTACCGAGTATTTATCATAAAGTGACCCACCTCGCCTCAAAAAACTAGGTAGAGCAAAAGGTTATCTTCCATGTTCTAATAGCCACTCACTCTTTGCTCATCTTTAACTCTCAATAAACTTTTACATTTTACTCACTAATTTTTTTTTTAAAAGTCTATAAACATTTTGCAAAAACATCAATACACGTTTACAAGTGAATGTGTAGTTGACCAATGTATGTAATTAACTACACATACAATTGCATTTACAATATAAGACAAGATGCTCCTAAATACTCACATTTACAAACTTTAATAATCTTTTATGTTTACAATTACCCCCACTTGTAAAGGATACAAAACTCAATACATATTATATTCACACATCTATATGCACAGTTATTGGTGCTTGATATGCCATAATGAGAAGCTCATGTCAACTTTATGGGTTATCAAATGCACAATCTCTAACACTTCCTCTCACATGTACATGTATTAACTTCATTCAGTGTAGGTACATGCACAAACAATAAATGGTGTAAGGCTTCCCTAATAAACATCGAGCCAAATATAATACATAATTTAGTCATTTCAACATATGAATCATACACAAATGATAACTACAATTTCAAATGATCGAATCATCCCCAAATAAATTCAAACTTGAAACACAAGAATGAAAATCAATGAATTCAATTATCAGATTTGAATGATTTTATGAGAAAGTAGCCAACGCCAATCTCACTTAATATTGTTTGCTAATATCTTTTGCATACTATAGAGCATCAACAAACCTTCTCTGCACATTCCTCAAATATCCAAGAATCTTCGGGTTGGTACACACCCTTATTTGAAAGTTGTATTCTTAAAGGGTCTATTTAAAAGTTATAATCATTAAGTGTCTATTTAAATGTTCTATGATGAGGTTCTCCTTTTCTGATGGGTTAATTCTTAAAACCCGTCTTTATAAATTTAGGAAATTGTGTCTTTATTTATGCTTTTTTAGTTAATTCATAGAAACCCCTCTTTATATTCATGAAACTGTGTATATATTTATGGCATTTGGCTGACAGCTAAATTGAACACATCAACTTACATTTTCATTATATATTTATGTATATGTATGTATATGTATGTATATATGTATGTATGTATGTATGTTTGCATGTATGTATGTATGTATGTATGTATGTATGTATGTATATCGATGGTTTGTTTTTAATCTGTATGTGGCCATATTTTCTTGGTTCTTCTCCAATTCTAACAAATGTTTGAAATTCAATGTTATCTTTTTTTACATGGTTCACTTAAAAACCAATGTTTATGTTCATGATAATGGATGTATTTGTGTAATTTTGAGTGTGAATCGAGCACCATAAGCTTAAAATTTTAAATTTTTATGCTCTCCAAAATTATGTTTATAGTACTTGTGTTTAGATTTGCAAGTGGACACACTAGCATGTATTTTTATCATTTTAGAATATATATATATATATGTGTGTCCATATGTATATTCATATGTGTGTGTGTGTGTATGTGTGTGTCTATATATGCACATACATACATATAAAGATATACATACATACATATATATAACTATATAGTCATGAAATTATGTATGTATTTCTAAAGTTATATTGCTAAATAAACATAACAACATACATCTTCATTTTTTATATTCAACCAAGCTGTGTTTAAATTACTCTCCTTTCACTTTCCAAGTGAACACAGTATCATATATTTTCCATATAATGTCACTACAACAAAACAAGAAATTAGCACCTAAAATAGTGTCAGATTTTAGTGCATTTTATTTTATGAATTGGGCACTTTTGTTGGTGCAAAATGGAATGCTCACTTCGGCGCCATATTTTGCACTAAATTTTGCACTGGATTTTGCGCCAAGTTTAGCACCGACTTTTGTTGCTTCTAGTTCGGCTTCCACATTTGCTTCCAATTTTACTTCTTATGTTGTTTCTACATTTGCTTCCAGTTTTACTTCCAGGTTTGCTTCGGGTTTTGCTTCCAAGTTTGCTTCTAGTTTTGCTTCCAGTTTTTCTTCAAGTTTTGCTTCCGATTTTACTTCTAGTTTTGCTTCCAATTTTTCTTCTAATATAATGTCGCTTCTTGCATCTAGCTTTGCTTCCATTTTTACGTCTTTTGTTGCTTCTAATATGACTTCTATTATTGCATCTTTTGTTGCTTCTAAAATTGCCTCCATTATTACTTCCTTTTTATCTACCTGAATTGCTTTTGTTTTTGCTTCCTAGATAATGCCAAGTTTTTCTTCCAAGATTGCTTCTAGTTTGCTTCTAGTTTGGCTTCCATTGTTGCTTCCTTTTTTTATTCTAAAAATGTTTCTTGTTTTGCTTCCATTTATTAATTTAATATGTTTTATTTCAATTTAATTAGTTAAATATATCATGCCTCTTAAATAACTCATATGATTAAATAAAAAGATAATTATTCTAAGATGATCAAATATGCCACTAGATTAATAACATGTCAAAATGATACATGTACAAATGATATAAGTAAAAATAATAAAATATATCTAGCTCAAAATGATACAAGTCAAAATGATATATGTCCAAATGATACAACTCAATAATATGGTACTGTAGGCTGTGAAAATGATACATATTATAGTAACCATGAAAAGAGGCATCATAACGATATATCAACAATGATCCATCATGCAGTCTATATGATTATGAATGTCATTGGCTACTACTAGCAACTGCCTCATCATCATCATCACCATCGTGATCATCATCTTCATCGGCCTTGGTGTCTTTTGTATCTACATCATCATCATCCTTTGCCATGTGATCTATACCAAAACCAACACATTATGGATCTATATCATGAGGATCGTCTTGATCTTCTGGAAGACCCATTTTTTGCAAAAAAAATCATTTAAAATGAAAATTTATTATTTATTTCATGCAATAATATATTTTTCTATTATATATCTAATATTACAACATGTGAAACAAAACTATAATCATATTACATCATATCAAAGTGCACATACCATAATAAAATTTCAAAAATTTTATAGCTAATATGTCATTCCAATGATGTAAAACATGCAACAATTCTAATAAACGTTAGTAAAATATGCTAGCATTTGGTGGAAGAGGAAGAAAGATCACTGGAACTATGGAGGCCCACCATAATGGATTTTGATATTCAACCATTAGAGTAGAAGAGAGGCTTGATATCATGTATCAAAACATTAAGCGTGCATTCTTCTAGCCAGTAGAGAAGGAGATGATTACTTTGCTTCATTTTCATTTGCATAACCATATCATTGTGTACACCAAGAAGACCAAGGATGTCCAGTTTTATGTGGAGGTAATGGATGTGGTCCAAACTTTAGGAGGGGCAAGAAGGTCAATGTATGATCCTGATGAAATTGAGGAAGAACAACAAGAGAGGGATATGAAAAATAAAATCAATGTAGAGTTTCAAGGATTTGTCAATAATACATAATCTATGTTGCAAAGTTAAAAAGTCTTACAAAAATACATATAAAACTCCAAAACATTTTCCATTTGTTCTCTAAAGTTTACTCCAATCAACCAAAGCAAGAAAAATATATCTTATTACTATTTAAATCAAAAGAATATATCTGATATACAATTCAAAACATCAACATATGAGCTAATTTGTTAAAGTACCTGTTCTCCTTCAAGTACCGATTCCTTGATAAACTCAATTTGGTTGTCAAATACATACCTGCCACAAGTTTCAAAGGAATCTTCATGAGAATATGATCATGACTATATGTAATAATCTAAAACATTCATAATCAAAGACAAGTGCTTTACAAATTTTGCTACACATTGATGCATTCTTCATGCTGAAATGAGTGTTTAGAGTTATGATAACCACATTCATGTCTTGAGGGAATCTCACTATCTAGGGAAGAATTCAAAGTGCCTTGGAGCAGCAATAGCATTCAACATCAACCATATGGTGTCTACATCTAAATAATTTGGAATGGTCAAGTTCACTGAAATGCACCTTGTGATTGGAAAGAAATAGACCATAACTCCCTCTAAAATAGGAAATTGGCAAAGAAAGAGAAACAATCCCTTGTAAACTAATTGAAAATTGGTAGCCTGAGAAGCTTCTTAGAGGCTTACACAAGCGACAAATCAAGAAGCTCGGAAGACATGCATAGATTTGATAATAAATTAATGCCATGGTAACTATTTGGCTCCACAACATAAGAAAGTTGTTTGAAAAGCTTTCTCAATGACATAATATTCACAAGTTCCAAAATCAGAAATCTAAGACAAAATTGTTCACTTGACCTTGAAGTTTCAATTACTATGCTTAATATAGGATTTTATGTTGTAAAAATATATTCCAGTGGCATATGAAGTGCATGGTAAACCATATTATTGAATTCAATCCTCTAGTACGTTACTTATATAAGAATAATTTTCATTCCCCTAGTGGATGGCTTAAGCAATGTGTTATGAAACATACCATCTATCTAATACCTAAGACTGCCTCTTTATAATGCTTCTATAACACTATTCAATTATTAGGGAATGATGAAGAGATCAATGAAATTGTGGAAAGAGAACACAAATTCATTTCTGAGAACAAGAAAAATGAAATTACAGTTACATACATCAAAAGGAAATAGAACCATATTTATTTTCATAATTGTGAACCATATCATTGGTGCAGGGCACCATGTAACTTCATGCCTCCATAGGGAAAATTTGTAAAATTTGAGTCTTCATCATATTGTGATTGTGAAAAGGTCATGTTTGGACCATTTTAAATTCATTTGAGTCATTAATAGGTTTCTAGGAGGTCTATGAAGTCAAAATGCAAAAGTTGTAATTTGTAGCAAAAAAATGCAAAATTGCAAAATGCAAAAAAGTGGAATATGAAGAGTCATTTTGTAAAGGGAAGGTTGTTGGTCGATTTTAACTAAAGGGGCAATTATCTAACTATTATAGACACCTTTAAAGATCATTTTGAAGGCATGGAAAAATAGAGTACATTGTATCTTGAATAAATTTTGAATAGAAGTACCTTGTTTTGTAGATTTTAACATTTTCTTGTTCTTCTCAGGCATAGTACTGGTCTTTACAATACTCTCAAGCTTCCTTTTTGGTTGGGTTTGATAGAGATTTGAATTAGCTTTCAAATAAATCTAGTTTGATTTAATTTTGTTGAGTTTTAAGCTTTTTAGAGCCATCTTTCTGAGGGTAGTCCAAAAACCCTCATTTTTTTATGAATAAACAACTATCTATATTAAATTAAAGATAAGGATACATATTCACAAAAAAATAGTGGGTGGTAGAAAATCACACCCCAAATTTCACATGGTTAGTTCCCAAAAATAACCATAAATTAGCAGCTAGTGCATGGGCCAAGCCTAGAAGTCCAAGAGCATAAAACATAATAATAGAAACCCTCATTTTAAGGGTTTGAGAGTCAAATAAAAGCATAAAACACCATTCCACCAATGTAGACCTCTGTAAATTGGTGGAATGGGTTAGTTTAGGTTGTTTTTCAATGCTGGTTCTTTTTGCAAGGGCAAAGGTAGTCAAGTTACAGGAGTTCTATTGCTGCCCTAGTGATTTTTCATCATTTTTAGCATGAAGGCATAGCTACAAGTTGGGATTTAATACAAAAAAAATGTTAAAGGGCTGGAGATGGTTTGGATAGCATGTGAAGACCTATTATAAGGTATTTGAAGCATTGGAAAAGTGGTTTGTGGTTTGGAGCAGTTATTTCCAATAAACCCTCTTGCATATGAGCCAAAATTAGGCCTCTAAGACAACAGGACAGTCATTTTTTTAGGGTTTCTTTCCAAAACAACCTTATTATGTTTTTTAATATGTTTAAGAAGGCCAAAATGGGTTCTTGAAAATGTTTTTTTTTTTTTTGGAGATTCAATCTGGTTTAAAAGATACATCTGATTTTGTCTATGTGGAACATTGATAAGTAGAAGGTTTCTTCCACAGCATGTCAAATTATGATATTGCTATCAAGATTCAATCGTGTATATTTTGAGTCAAACTCGTTGACCCATGTTTCATGAGTAGTGGTTCACAAGAATCCATCTCTCATGATAATGCATGGTCCACTTAGCACTCATTGTGTCTAGGTGATGCTCATAGAGGTGAAGCACTAGACCGTCCTAGGAGGTCACCCATCCTTGTACTTCTCTAGCTCACGCACGCTTATCCATAGAGTTTCCCCCAAGGTTAAGCCCACTTAGCTTGCAACCTCATTTGCAATATCATAATTATGTGAAACACTACAAGCAATTTGTTTTCTTGAGTATCAATAATGCAATAATGAAAGAACCAATGTCCTAAGAGTGTTTTGTTGGATTAATCCTATCAATTCTATAATTTTAAAGGTGTGGTAAAGGTTTGGTAAGATTTTGGTGTCTTAAAACATCTTTTTGGTGTATTTGGTGCTTGGAAAAGCATTTTTCATTAAAGTAAATTTATGAATGTTGAGCATGAAGGCATAGCTACAAGTTGGGATTTGTTACAAATGCAATGTTAAAGGGTTGGATATGGTTTGGATAGCATGTAAAGACCTATTATAAGGTTTTTGAAGCATTTTCAAAGTGGTTTATGGTTTGGAGCAATTGTTTCCAATAAACCCTCTTGCATATGAGCCAAAATTAGGCCTCTAGGACAGTGGGATAGTCATTTTTTGAGGGTTTCTTCCCAAAATAACCTCATTCTATTTTTTGATATGTTTAAGAAGGCCAAAATGGGTTCTTGGAAATGCTTTTTTTTTTGGAGATTCAATCTAGTTTAAAAGATAGAACCGATTTTGTCTGTGGAACACTACAAGCAATTTGTCTTCTTGAGTATGAATAATGCAATAGTGAAAGAACCAGTGTTCTAAGAGTTTTTTTTTGGCTTAATCTTGTTAATTATATTATTTTCAAGGTGTGGTAAAGGTTCAATAAGATTTTTGTGTCTTAAAACTTCTTTTTGGTGTATTTGGAGCTTGGAAAACCATCTTTCATTAAAGTAAATTTGTGAATGTTGAGCATGAAGGCATAGCTACAAGTTGGGATTTGATACAAATGCAATGTTAAATGGTTGGAGATGGTTTGGATAGAATTTTTAGACCTATTATAAGGTTTTTGAATCATTGTCAAAGTGTTTTGTGGTTTGGAGTAGTTATTTCCAATAAACCCACTTGCATATGAACCAAAATTAAGCCTATAAGACAGTGGGACAGTCATTTTTGAGAGTTTCTTTTCAAAACAACTCCATTATATTTTTTTATATGTTTAAGAAGGCCAAAATGGGTTCTTGAAAATGTTTTTTTTTTTGGAGATTCAATCTGGTTTAAAAGATACACCCAATTTTGTCTATATGGAACACTATAAGAAATTTGTCTTCTTGAGTATGAATAATGCAATAGTGAAAGAAGCAATGTTATAAGAGTGTTTTGTTGGCTTAATATTTTCAATTTTATTATTTTCAAGGTGTTGTAAAGGTTCAGTAAGATTTTCGTGTCTTAAAACATCTTTTTGGAGTATTTGGAGCTTGGAAAACCATGTTTCATTAAAGTAAATTTATGAATGTTGAGCATGAAGGCATAGCTACAAGTTGGGATTTGATACAAATGAAATGTTAAAGGGTTTTATAAGGTTTGGACAGCATCTTCAGACCTATTATAAGGATTTTGAATTGTTGGCAAAGTGGTCTGTGCAACGGAGCAGTTATTTCCAATAAACCTTCTTGTATATGAGCCAAAATTAGGCCTCTAGGATAGAGGGACAGTCATTTTTTGAGAGTTTCTTTCAAAAAAACCTCATTTTATTTTTTGATATGTTTAAGAAGGATGAAATGGGTTCTTCAAAATGTATTTTTTTTGGAGATTCAATCTGGTTTAAAAGATACACCCGAATTTGTCTATGAAGAGCACTACAAGTAATTTGTCTTCTTGAGTATGAATAATGCAATAATGAAAGAACCAATGTTCTAAGAGTGTTTTTATGGCTTAAAATAGTCAATTATATGATTTTCAAGGTGTGGTAAAGTTTCAGTAAGTGTTTGGTGTCTTAAAACCTCTTTTTGTTGTATTTGGACCTTGGAAAACCATGTTTCATTAAAGTAAATTTGTGAATGTTTAAGTGATCTTGCAAAAAGTTGTATTTTTGTCTTTGAAGACCTTTGAATCCCACCATGCTCTACATCAATCATCTCCATTTTTTTCTTGTTCAGATAAAACCGAACATAAAAAAAAACAGTGCAATTATCTTGTGAAGCGAGTTCTGAAAAATGAAAATGTAAAATGCTTGCAATAAAGGAAAAGGATATGTATGCAAAATATTACAAACCCATGGTTTAGGGTTTTTGGGTTGAGCCCCAAATGTGGAAGGATTTGTTTTTCTTTCTGAGAAGTGAAAGATCGTGCCAAAAGGCTTGCACCAATTTTTCTAAGAGCTTGTATCTGTAATAGGAGTCATAGTTTTTCGAAAAAACCCAGATCAAAGACAAACCCAAAATGCCATTTAATAGAGCCCGCATCCATAATCATGGAGCCATGAAGGAGGCTCAAAAATATAATAAATAAAATTTTACACTCTGCTCTTTTTGGAAATAGAAAAAATATTCTAGAGAGGTCGCGACCAAGCTATCACCAGGAAAGAGAAAAAATGTAGAAATTAAAAAATATTTCATCATTTGATCAAACCAAATATGGAGAGTATGATTTGTTTCATTTCTTTTGCTAGTGAGCTAAGTCCAGAGAAGTCGAGCCAAGATAGAAGGGTTACAAAATAAGGATGCATCATAGAAATAAAACACCCATTCATTCGTATGTATTGATTCCAAATCGATCTTGTTTTGATAGAAAATAGAGGTAAGATACAAAAAAATGGCGCATAGAAACTTACTCAAATTCTTGTTGTTCGAACAAATGCGAGCTTCAAAAGTGCTTTGATGTCATCCTCAAGGCATCAACGGAGTAAAGAAAGTGGAAACAAATGATGAACCATGAAGTTTTACCTGATTCGGCCTCAACGAAAATTTCTATGAAGAAAACTCTCAAAATCAGTGATAAAATTGACAGATACTCCTTCAGAAAGCTCGAGGTTTCAAACTCTAATGATGGTGGCATGTGTAGGGCAAGGGAGCTCAAAAAAACCAAGGGAAAATGAGAGTTAAAAATTAGGGCTTGGGTATTTTTTTCTAACTCATCATGACGGCAAAAATATTGATGTGAAAAAACTCAAATATGTTTAATCATTAAATCTTTTAATATTCAAACAAAATTTAGAAAACAAAATACATATATTTTATAGTAAAAAATTACTATTATCTATTAAATTTATTAATTTGTATGTTCAATTAATAATTAAAAACTATTGATGTTATTTTATATAAAATAAAAATATGAAAAATATATTTAACAATTATTAATTTTAATTTTAAAAAATATATAAAAAAATTATTTATTTAAATAAAACTAAAATGAATATGAATTAAATATATAATTTAATCATTAAATTATGATTTTAATTATTATAATTTTAAAAAATTGTGCTATTGTGATTGTGATATTACATTAGATTCCTTGCACCCTAAGATTTTTTTTAATTAAAATAGATCTGCCTCTTGCATTTCTTCCAAACCATTCATGTTATTATTGTGAAAAATAAATTATAAATAATGATTAATATTCAACATATAAATTTTATTATTATTTATTTATTTTATAATATTTTACAAATTAAATATTAAAAAATTTTAATTGAAAAGAAGATAAAAATTCCATTTAATTCAAATGCTATTAATTAGCATAGTGTACCGCCATACCATGTGAGATTTCTTACTACCTGGTGGTAGTGCGGTGTATACCACCATACTGTGAGAGGCTTCTGACTATCTGGCGGTAGCACGGTATACTTCCACCCCATAGAAGCCTTCTAGTAGCCGAGCGATAGTGCGGCTACATAGACTTGGTTGACATCTAAGGTGTACGCCGAATAGTGGAGGACGTTGCTGACTTGGCTCTAAACCCGACGCTAAATCTAGCAGTAAAGTAGGTGCTAAATCATGTGCTAAATCCAACGCTAAACCTGACACTAAACTCGGTGCTAAATCTGGAGCTAAAGTAGATGCTAATTAGCGCCTGATTTAGCACCTACTTGTTCTAATCGGTGCAAAAAATGTCAAAAATGGTGCCCGCCTAATAAATAGCACCGACTTTTTCAAAAAATTAGAGAAAAATACATTAAAACAAAGGGTGGAAGCAAAAAAGGGAGCTAATCACAGGGATTTTTCATAGTGTTTGTTAGTATTTGTCTACTTTCCATTGCAGATACAACACAACAACATACATATATATGAAAAACTCTGTATCTTATATTCATCAGATTTGGCTTACCAAAAAATAAATCTCCATACATATATTCATACATATAATTAATAGGGCTTCTATAATCTACAACCCCTATAATTTTATGGTTTTATCCAAAACCCTCATTTCAATTTATGAAACTCTTGGATTAGGGGATAATTTTACACAAATTTTTGATCGATTTCATCATTTCTCACCATGCATCACTATTGGTGGGTTGTCTCCACCATGCACTACGCTTACTAGATACTCTTTATGGTTTTAGGTAACATCAACCCATTATAAATCTCCTTTCATTTTGCACAAAATGGTAGTTATGAATCTATTTTTCCTAGATATCCTATCTTTATTGCATCATTGTGCAAACTATCTAGGGTTTGATTATCATGACCCAATTGAGTTTACACAATGATATACTCAAACAAGTTGTATAATCATTTTTTAATTATAAAAACAATTTTTCTCATTCAACAATAGAGCTTATCTACTCAACATAACAACATACATATTAATTTATATATTTATATGCTCATTTACTCAAGATTTTGTTAATCCATTTATAATATATATATTTTACATAGGGTACATATTACATTTTGGTCAAATTCTTTTCTAACTTTGAATGTTTTTGTTTCTATTATTGTTATACATTTTTATGATTTTTTGACAACTATAATATGTTATAGTTTTGGTTGTGCTATAAAAATTCATTAAGAATGGTACCAGTATTCCTACTATTTGCTTCTAGTTTTCAAGTTTTGATTGTGTATAAGTAGGTTTATCAACCATAGGTTTCTTTTCTTCCTGTAACCTGGAGGAACGAAAGGAACCATGGAAGGTTGTTCAACCACCTTCTCTTTAACTTTATAAACTTGTTTGATCTTAGAAGGCACAACATGACTTATTTAGTTATCTTGTGGTCTCTTTTAGGAAATAGGTAAATAATTTGATATATTTTGGTCTTGGTTACTTGCAAGGATTTTTTGTTCAATCATGGTTTCATCAAGGATAGTAGGCTCAATCATGGGTTGAGGCATATTACTAAGGAATAACTCTGTTATTCGCATTGCCTTAAATTTTTGATAAGATTTGAAAAATAAGTGTAATGAAGGATTATTTTCTCCAATGTTTAAAACTGGATTAGTAACACATGCAAGTCAATAAAACATCAAACAATAGAATGAAAAGGAGAAAATGTAAAGAAATGCAAGAAAATAGAAAGATCTCACCCATTCCTATGCTCCATGACTGATTTCCATTGCACCTTCTCAAGCTTGTTGTGATAATGGATGCCCTCAGATTTGTGAGCAAACTCTATATGCCTAGCCCTAGCAAAGCCTTGGAAGGATTTATAAAATAACTCTATGCAAACCATAATTTTACTTCTATTATGCAAATAGTAATATAAGCCTAAGATGATATGAGAATTCCAATAATGAGATTGCCAAAATAATAATAGATTAAGCGATCCCAAAAATGAGATCAAGATTGTCATTTTATAGAAAAGGCAATCTTGAATGGACGAATGAGATGAGATATTGAGAAATGCCCTAGAATCAATGGTTAAGATTCAAAATGGAAACTCTCAATTAGGGTTAAGGTAAAATCCCCAAATGTGTGGACAAGATTTAATTTAAGAACTTAAATCAATGGTGGATAATAAGCGTGACCTTGAGATGAAATTAGTAAAAATATCAGAAGATAAGGGGATGCGATTTTAGAAAATCAGTAATTCTAGCAATTACTTGATTTGTAGAAGAATATTTCCATTTTGAATTAAATTAATTCAAAATAGGTATTTTGTGAGATAAGAAGTAATTGATTTTTGAAATTAATTACTAAATGAAGAATAGTTAACCATGTGAGACATTTTTAAATGATTTGTTTTATTTAAAAATATAGAAGTGTCACATGCAACAATTAAATAATTAAAAATAATTATTTAATTTAGAAGAAGTAGTTAATTAATTAAATAAATTATCAAATCTATTTAATTAAGAGGATTTAGGAATTAGTGACATATTAAATCAATATATTTTACATATATTTATTTAATAATCAAGAGGACATTAATGATAAGGATTAATTAAATAAATAAGACTTTATTTAACTGTAAGAAAACTTTGATAATCAGTGACATATTAAATAAATAAATAAGATTTATTTATTTAATAATCATGAAGAATGGGAGATCCTGAATTAATTAAATAATTATAAATTATTTAATTAATAGTTGAATGTGGGTTAGAAACATAATTATAGAGTTATAATCATGTCATGACGAAAGGTGGTAAAATAGTGGTTGTAGGCCTAAGTCATTTTTAGGTGTCTACATTTGCCCCTCTTTGTCATAATGTAGCTTGTCACATTGTGGCAAAGAAAACATGTCTAGAATATGCCCCAGTGAAGGTACGGAGTGCCTATGCCCCCTCGGGAAATTTTTTGAATTTTGATCCAGGGTCAAAAAATTTTGGAAAATATCCCGACTAATTCAATTAATGGCTAGAAAAGTGATGTCGCGATCCGATTCAGTAATGAAGGAAATTAAGCTAGCCAAAATGTTGGACAAAGGTGGTCAAATGAGCCTCTAGTACAACCTGCCAAGTCAAAACCCTAATTTTCCACCTATAAATAGGTTGAAAAGGTCAATCCAAGTGTCATTTGCTCATTTGTCATATAGAAATTTCAGAAATCAGAGCTCAAAGAGATGATGATGATTCGAGTGACTACTCACCGTGGATACCGCATGCAGACATTCCGATGACCCAAGGGCGTAGAGGCACCAGTAAGTACCCTATCCTGCTTGTCAATTTTTGCATTTAATGCAATTATTACGGTTTTAGGGGGGGTCTAACCTATGCGTTGTGACACAAATGATGTCGCATAAACCACAAACGCCTTTGCGTTCGACACATTTGATTGCATTGCGATGCAAGTGCAATGGGTAGGTTAGGGTATTTTGTGTGATTGTGCATCCACAAGGGGAAATGACACAATCGCCAGGTTGCGACACAAGTGAGGATTTTGCGATGCATATGCCATTTTGTGACGCAATTGATAAGTCAAACGATGCATTTGCAAAATCACAATGCAATTGTCAAGCCAAATGATGCATTCGTTGTTAGGTTGCACATTTGCTATCTAAAACGATGCATTCATTGTTAGGTTGCGCACTTGCTGGTCATAACGATGCATTCGCTGTTAGGTTGTGCACTTGCTGGTCATAACGATGCATTTGACATATTGCAACGCAATTGACTGATTGTGATGTATTTGTGGTCAACGTGACGCAATTGTAGTTGACCAGAGTTGATTTTTGTTGACCTTGTGCCGAGATTAGTGTGCATGCACCCTTGACTTCTCAGTAGTAGTAATCTTTCAACAATGTTGCTTAATATGTGCTAGTCCTTGGCCTTTTTTGTGCAGAGCCGGCT
Source organism: Sequoiadendron giganteum (assembly GCA_007115665.2). Taxonomy (NCBI): domain Eukaryota; kingdom Viridiplantae; phylum Streptophyta; class Pinopsida; order Cupressales; family Cupressaceae; genus Sequoiadendron; species Sequoiadendron giganteum. Next base: position 44,612,493 of record CM021106.1, read on the forward strand.
TGTGCCGATTTATACTCGAGAGTTCCAACTGGTGACATACACCTTTGGAGATCACCTGAGTGATAGACAAAGACAATGACTGATGGCACTAGGGTTGTATCATGTCACCTATATGCCCATTATTCAGGCAAACAGGGGTTTGCTTTCAGCTCTTTGTGAGAGGTCGCACTCAGAGACCTGCTCATTTCACCTGCCTACTGAAGAGGCAACAGTGACCTTGGAGGATGTCTACCGTATTCTCCACATTCCGATTAGCAGAGAGAGAGTTACCTATGATCCACACCAAGGGAAACATGCCCTATCAGAGATGTACGAGGGTGCCCATTTGGGCATGGATGGTTATGAGATCGGTTGGGACGTTGTAGCCGACTGATTTCCTAGGTTTGATGCCACGCTGATGACCTTGATTGCCAGATTACTGATCCTAGATCGCCTTGGTCACGGATTTCCCATTGGATGGGGGGATGTACTTGTCTGTATGTGAGGGTAGAGGACTATTTTTTCTTGGGGACCTTGTTTGTTGGCCATGCTTTATCATTAGCTACATGAGGTCGTCTACCACCAGGGGCATAGTATCAATTGTGAGACTACCTTACTCATGATCTAGGTATGGGAGCGCATTCCTATTTTTCAACCACTGCTGCAGATTTAACAGCTAGGTGATTGGATGTCGTATGTTTACCTGTATGTGGGGTCAGTTAGATAGACTCATGTGGGAGATACTAGGTACTAGCATCATTGGATTGATACGATGATCATTTTTGTTTGGAGGCCTTATAAAGATTGTGCTCAGTGGTCAGATGAGGATGGCCATTTATCCTTTTGTAGATAGTTCTGATATTTGATTGGCTACATGGTATAGACCCAGTGGATTATTGAGATGTACCTACCCCAATGGGTACTACAACTGTTTGGAGAGCAGTAGGTTGTGCCAGTAGGCATGACAGAGTATGCTCGATCTTCTAGGGAGACCATGTCGGCGCCGTCCATATTAGTGATAGTAGCCGAGCAGTAGGTTGATGGTTTAGTGTCAGTTTAGTGGGTGTGGAGAGGGGGTCCAGCAGATCTAGGGACATCTATTGAGTTTGACGCCTAGTGGCAGATTCACAAGCCCATCCCGTTGACAAATCCAAATGGTCCACCATCAATAGATCAAAGGTCAATCATTCTATGGATATCGAGGAGAGGTTGGGGTGGCAGAGATGGAGGGAGAGATGGAAGAGGTGTCGGGGGTAGAGACGAAGGCAGGGGAGGAGGAGGCAGAGATGGGGAGATGGAGGATCTATGGGAGATGGAGGAGGTGGAGGAGACGATGGGGGTGGAGGAGGTAGGAGGGGTGCGAGGAGGAGGAGGGATGGCAGAGGGCAGACGCAGCCCAAGAGAGTCAGGCAGAGAGTGGGTGGTGTACCATTGTCACCCATTCGGAAAGAGGGTGAGGAGAGAGAGCAGGAAGGGAGGGCCGAGGAGGAGGTGGAGGTGAGGGTTGAGGAGGAGGTGAGGGGTGAGGGGTGGAGATGAGGAGGCCAAGGTGAGGGTGGAGGAGAGAGCAGAGGAGGATCCATTTTTTGGGGGACACCCTCTTGATATAGATGTGGACAAGGTCTGGGTCGAGGAGGAGAGAGACGAGGAGGAGGATGAGGTAGACCAGAGACTGCGGGAGCATATGATTTCTGGGGATGATGAGGGTGACAGATCACCCATTTTGTCTATCGATGCCACTATTGATTAGCAGATCATAGATTTGCAGAGAAAACTTAATACAGCCTTGGCAGTGGAGTTAGAGATCACCCAGGTGGAGAGAGATCAGGCTGTTCTCCGATGGCAGGATTTAGATTGGTGGGTGACATAGTTCACAGAGATATGCTCAGGGCCGACAGGAGATATGGCTAGAGAGTTGGACAGGATGGCAGAGAGTAGGGGGCGGTACAGGGCTCTATATGAGCAGTTCGTTCCACCAGATCGACAAGACCCAGGTTTGTATCGATGCTACAATAGGACATGCACTGGCAGTTAGACACACAACAACAACAGATCTCATAATAGTAGTCACACTAGTGCTAGGGGGTCTACTACATCAGGGCAGTCATCAGGCCATAGGCCACACATCTCGCATAGGCATTCATCAGGCCATAGTCACAGGTCAGAGCATGGGCACAGATCAGTGTCCTCAGGGCAATAGACAAGGTAGAGTTAGCCTCCTCTTATTGATCCTATGGGATCTCAAAGGGAGACACAAGAGAGGACACCTATTCAGGTCACATTTCACTTGATGGATCAGCCACGGTTACCTCGCGGTTCACCTCCATGGGAGGGAGGAGGGCCATCCTAGAACTTTGTTTTTAGAGACTTGTATATTTTGATATTCGAGCCTGCGAGCTCTATTTTTGGGATATCATATGACTATCCTATGACATGACATTTTTTTGAGATTATATATATGTGATACAATTTTGATGTGTCCTATATGATGTTATGTGTTATGGTACTCTAATGTTTTATCATATGCTTATGTGATTCTTTTATGATGCTATGAGGTATATGGACATTATGCTTCTATTTATGAATGCAATTATGGATGTGGTTATGTATGCATTGTGTAATGTGATGATGATGTGATTCCTATATGCTAATGTAAATGTTTATTTATGATGTTTATATGTTGATGCAGATGATGGTTTTATGAATGGATGTAAATGATAACATTTATGCAATGTGAATTATGGTATTTGATTTATGCAGATGTGAATGTGAAATGCTCATGCCACTATGTATGCAACTTTGTTTTTTGTATGTTAGAGGATATCATCAGAGAATGAGAGAAGAAAAGACGAAGATTGATGTTAGTGCGAAGAAAGATATGCGTGGTAGTATGGAAAAAGAAATCCTTCAAAGCTTTGCTATAATGCTACTCTAGTTGTTTCTCTTTAATCATGATTGGGCGAGAATGTCATGATGGTCGACAAACACTATGATATGACATAGATCAATAGTGTGCAAGGTCGAACCATCACGTAGATCCACAGTCGTAGACAAGGATGATCATGAATCATACAAGGAACACAATTTACCCTAGTCACTTTGTCATGACCAACTGCTAGAAAAACCATGAAACACCGCTACTTCTCTAAATCCTGATGTTTAGGACATCCTTGAGAAACTAGCCACATGATAGTAAAAGAAACAGATAGTAAAATCATTGTACTACATCATTACTTCTCTAAATCCTGAAGTCAAGACATCCTGGAGAAACTAATAGTAGAGTTATAAGAAGACAAGGATAATCATCATGGTATGTCATGGTTCCTAGGACATAAGGAACTAATATCATGATAATCATCAAAAGATAGAAAAAAAGTTTACCAAGTGTTTTAATGTCAGGTGTTTCCAAATGTCGATCGATATCGGATTCAGGAATGACACATCCTAAATGACATTGATATCTAGGAGATCTATTCTCGTAGTTAGGAGAATCCATCAAAATGCCAGATGATGATGATGATGCTTAGGAAGGACACATCCAAAAGCATAAAGAAGTGACAAGAGTTGCTCTTCAGAAGGACACATCTTGAATAAAAAGCCAAAGTTTTTCCATAATAAATTGTCTTGATATGATTTTGACTACATGTCATTGCTGACATGCTGAACTGATTGAAAGTGTTTGATGAAACAAATTTCTGATAGATTGATAGCTCAATATTGACATAAAATTTGCTTGATTTGAAGATAGTTTGATGTGTGTGAATGTGTAGTGTCATGAACCCTAATAGACTAACCTAGTGTGGCCTCGGGGGCTCATCAATTGATGGCCTTGCCTACGCCATGCACTCAGAGACCTCGTAGTTCAACATGATCGATGACATTGTCCAAAGGACAGAAGCTTGATTTTATTTTGAAAAACCTAGAAGGATTGACCTAACGTCTCAGGGATTCAAAGATGAATCTTGCCTACATAGAAAATGCATAGAGACAATATAGTTCAGATAGGGACAAAAGATTGATTGACATGATCGATTGAATTTATCAGATTGACTTTGGTCTTGGATTTTGACATTGATTTGGATGTTTTTTGTATTTTCTCAGGACATTTTACAATTTTTAGGATTTTTTTTTCAGAACTTTTTCAAATTTTTAGGATTTTTTCACGACTTATTCAGATTTTTGGGATTTTTTCAGGACTTTTTAAGAATGCAGGATCATGTGTGGTACCCACTGCAATTGCATGATAAAGGTCTTTCCCCCAGACATAGCAAGGATTATTCGATTCCAATGATATGGGGATAGGCAGACAAAAGGCAAGGATATGCAAGGGATGATGTGAACCAAATGCTAACCATGACCGAAATTGACAAGATTTAGGACGGATGTCATAAATGTTTTAGGCCTTTGTGATTATGACAAATGGACAAAGGTCGACTTGAGTAATAGTAGATGGCGAAGCAACGATCGACTATGCATGGTGCATGTTTGCTAGGTTTTCACCATGCTACTTATCCAAAGCACCTATTTGCCAGGTTTTCACTATTGGATGAATTCATTTCTTTTTACTATTTTTTCCATTTTTTAATTTTTTTGGTCTCACCAAGATGCCGGTTTGCCAAGTTTTCATCAAGGGACGATTTTTTTGTATTTTTCATTTTTTTTTGTATTATTAGGTTTTTAGCCCAACTCTCTGATGCTATGTGTAGAAATTTCTCAGATGTAAGTTGTTGATAGGTTCTGTTAGCTGTTCTCCATCAGGTGTGCCAACTGATAAGCTCTGGAACCAAATGCAGTATTAATGATATAAGGACCAATCCAATTAGCCTCAAACTTACCAGGCTTTTCACGGTCCACCTAATTTTTGGGATTTTGCATGAGAACCAAGTCACTGATTTCAAAATTTCTCACCATGACTCTTTTGTTATAGCTCCAACAGAGACAATTTTGATATGCCTGTAAATGATTTAAGGCATTTTTTCATCTTTCTTGTAACATTTCTAATCATGTAGGTGAGTATGTCTGTACTCTTCATCATCAATCATTCCTTTCAAAGAGACTCAGAGAGAGGGAATTTCGACCTCGATGGGTAATATGGCCTCAGATCCATAGACTAGGGAAAATGTAGTGCTCCAGTGGGGGTACGAATGCTAGTATGATAGGCCCATAAAGTAGGATTAAGTTGTAGGTGCCAATCTCGGCCAACGTCATTGACGGTCTTCTTCAGGATGCAAATAATTTTTTTAGTTGATGCCTCAGCTTGGCTGTTGCCTTGTGGATAATATGGGGTGGAAAAATGGTGTTGGATGTGGAATTGCTCATAGAGCTCATGAACATCCTGATTTTTGAATGGACTGCCATTATCTGTGATGATGGATTGTGGGACACCATATCGGCAAATGATGTAATTTAGGATGAACTTGGATATTTATTTACCGGTGATGTAAGTGAGAGGGATGACTTCAATCCACTTAGTAAAATACTCAGTGGTGGTTATTATGAATATGGCCATTAGAAGAGGATGGATGGATCTTACCCATGAGGTCAAGTCCCCATTGTGCGAAATGCCATGGAGAAGTGACCGGTCTCAATTCCTGTGGAGGTGCATGAATTAGGTCACTATGCACCTAGCATTTTCGACATGTTCTAACAAACTGAAGAGCATTCTTTTCCAATGTCGGCCAATAGTAGCCAAGTCTGTCCTAGCTAACGTTGGACCACTCAAATGAGATCCGCATATACCCTCATGTACTTCTCATAAATTCATTTAGGCTTCATCAGTGTCGAGACAACAAAGAAGAGTGTTATCAAAGCCACGATGGTATAAGGTATCACTGACGATGGTATGTCTAGCTGATTTTTGGATAAAGGATTTTCATTGGTTGTTGGACAGGTTGGGTGGGAGGGTTTGGCACTTAAGATAGTCATATATGTCCTGATACCAAGGCGAACTGGGACCAACAATCTCGCACACCATTTTTGACTCTGGAATATCATATGTAGGCATCAACAGTTGTTCCACTAAGAATTCAAATTGTGACACATTCTTAGGGATGTCCAGGAGAGATCCAATGGTAGCCATTGCATCGGTCGCCTTATTCTATGTCCTTGGGATTTGTTCAAATGCAATCATTTTGAAATACATCAGGAAACTATCCACCATGCATTTGTAAGGAAGAAACTTTTCATCCTTTGTGTCATATTCATCATTCACTTGATTGATGACTAATCGAGAATCCCCAAATACGAGCAATGTCTAAATTTTCCATTTAATTGCTATCTTGAGACCTATGACCAATGCCTCGTATTCTGCAATATTATTTGTGCAAGGGAAAGTGATCCGAAATGATTTAGGGATTGAATCCCCTTGTGGTGTGATAAATAAGATGCCAACTTCTGAGCCGTGACCAGTGTGGGACCCATCAAAGTATAGTTTCCATGGTAGAGTTGGTTCTGCGTGAAAGATAGAATCATCCGAAAAATAAGTTATCAGCGGATAAGTGGCTTGGATTGGTGCATCTGCCAATTGATTTACTATTACTTGACCTTTTATTGCCTTGCACTCTACATATTGTATGTCATACTCGCTTAATATCATGACCCACTTTGCCAAGCAACTTGTCAATGCTGCTCGACTCAATAGATACTTTAATGGGTCAATCTTTGCTACCAAATGTGTTTGATGGCTCAACATATAGTGTCTAATTTTTTGTGCCACAAAGACAACTGCAAGGCATGCCCATTCAATGGTTGTGTAGTTGAGCTCATATCCAATTATTGTGTGACTGATGTAGTATATGGATCTTTCTTTTTCTTCATGGTCATTTTGTGCCAATAATGCCCCCAGTGCATTTGTCATTACGGAGACATACAGGATTAATGGTTTTCCCTCAATAGGCGGCATCAACACTGGTGGTGTCAATAGATATTTTTAATTTTCTCAAAGGCTATGTGGCATTTATCTATCCATACAAAAGGAATTCTTTTGCGTAATAGATATTGAAATGGTTGACACTTGTCTACCAACTATATGATGAAGTGGTGGATAGACTACAATCTGTCCTGAAGTGTTCGCAACTCACTAATTCCTTTTGGAGGAGGCATGTCTAGAATTGCTTTTACTTTTGCTAGGTCAACCTTGATGCCTTGTCGCGAAACTATGAATCCCAACAACTTTCCTAAAGTGACTCCAAATACACATTTCTTAGGGTTCAATTGAACCTTGTAATCCTCAAGTCGTCTAAAAAATTTTTCCAAGACTTTGAGATGTTCTTTCCTCGTCAAATATTTTTCCAATAGATCATCCACATAATCTTCCATTAGGATATGTATCATGTCATGGAAGATTGTTTTCATAGCCCTCTGGTATGTGGCGCCTGCATTCTTTAAGCCAAAAGGCATGACATTCCAATAGTATGTTCCCCAAGGGCAAGTGAATGTTGTTTTGTGTTAATCCTCTATTGCAGTTCGAATTTGGTTATAGCCCGAGAAACCATCCATGAGAGATAGCATCTCATATCCTGTTGTGAGGTCAACAATAATGTCTATATTTGGTAAGGGGAAGTCATCCTTTGGGCAAGCCTTATTCAAATCTCTGAAATCCCTATAGATATGTATTTGTCCATTTGGCTTTGTAACAAGAACAATATTGGATATCCAATCAGCATAGTCTATTAACCTTATGAACTCAGCATCCAGTAACTTCTTTAGTTCAGCCTTGACAAGTAGTGCAATCTGTGGATGCATTTTGCACAAATTTTGTTTGACTGGCTTGATTCTTGGGATTAAAGGAAGATAATGTAGAACCAATTCGGGATCAAGGCCTAGCATGTCAGCATATGAACATGCGAAGTTAACTTTCATGTTTGTGAAGAATTGTTTAAATTCAGTTTTTTCTTCGTCCGACAATGATGCGGCCAAGAGAATCATTTTGGGATTCTCTGGTGTGGCGCCTCAGAGAGGTTTTCACCTTTGGATACGTCCTTTGCTTTTACTATTTTACTGTTAGAAGGTGCCTTGCAGTTTTTACCTAAAGACATTTATTTTTCTTTTATATTCTTTGTATTTTTGCGACTGGAGGATTGCACGGTCTCCCCAAAGTAAGTTGCACAATCTAGGTCAATGGAGAACCCTATTTTGTGATCACCCCATGGAATTCCTTCATGAAGTCCCATGAATTCTATGATTGCCTCATCATTCTGAAATATGTCCATCACTGACGAATATTGTTGGTCCTAATCGATCAGTTGTGGATAAACAAGGGGGATCCCATCATCAGTGTTGGTAAAGGATGGGGAATATGTGGAAAGTGTGCAAATTGATGCCTCAAGTGTAAAGGAAAATTTGTCAATTTTAACTTCTGTGTCTGATGCAATGGATGGTCCATACTCTGAGTCAGATGAATAGAATTGAAAATCATAATATGGGATAAAATTATCAACATCATGACTAGTAGTTGGCATTTCAGAAGTATGGATAGTGGGCTCATATAAGTTAGGATCATGGGTGGGCTCAGGAATGGGGCGGGATGATTTAGGTATTGCCAATGAAACCTTGTGTTCTTCCGGATTCCAAGGAATGTTTACCCATTCCTTATTTTTGGAATGTCGGTCAATAGGGTCTATGTTATACTCCCGTTGGAATCTTTCCTCAAAGGACAGTTGTCCAGGTTCTAAGAATAGTTCGACAATGCCATAGTGACTAACGGTTTTGTTAGATCCCCATTCCCATTCATTTGAGTCAGTTTCGATAAGGGATTCTTCGTATGTCTCAACAATTTCTATAACTATTACACCCTTACTTGAAAGTTCATGGGTAGATTGATCATCAGTTTTGACTTGGTCAAACCCTAGCCCTATATTCCTTTGTCTTGCAGTCATGATAATAGGTTCCCTTCTTTCGTTGTTGTTCTCTCCAAGGCCGCTTGTACCATCGAAACCTAGGGATTTGCATATATCATAGCCTTTTCCATAGAGATGCAGTGGTAGTGGAGATAACTTTGTTGGGTCTTTGTAGATCCAGTTATCTATCTCAATAATGACTTCATTACCCATATCACCCCACTGTGTAAAAACACTTTTTGGTGGAACCTTGAAAGTTATTTTGGGTTCAATTGTAAAACATGGTCTACCATAGACTTTAGGTGGCTTCGATACTGTGGCGATATAGTAAGCTGTATTCAATTTGAACTCTCCACAACCAAGGTCTTGGATCTAGAGGTCTTTACTTGGGATGGAGGCCGATGAAGATGGTTTGGTAAAAGGTGATGGAATGGATGATTTTGTAAGTGTCGATGGGTCAATATATTTGGATAAGTTGGAAGATGAGGCTTCCCGATTGATGGGTACTTGGTGTTTAGTGGTGGCTCGCAGGTTGGTACAGTATTGAAATGGATCGGGATCTCTTGGGATAGTGATCTCAATTCCATGAAAAGGGAATTTCACACATTGGTGGTATGTGCATGGAATAGCCTTTAGAGCATGAATCCATGGGTGACCAAGTAAGATATTATAGTGTATGTCACAATCCAGGACCTGGCATGTTGTATCTATGATAAATGGTCCTACCTGGAGTGGAATTGTAATAACGCCTTTGGAAGCATGTTCTTCATCATCGTATGCCTTGATGACGATGCTCTTGCTAGCATCTACACATGCATTAGAGAATCCAAGAGCTTTGACCAATTTTAGAGAGCAAATGTTCAATCCTGCTCTGCCATCTACTAGGGCTTGTCTAACCTTATGCTTGTGAACAAAAACCTCAATGTGAAGGGCATCATTATGCAATGGTTTGGGTGAGGAATAGTCATTTTCTGAAAAGGTGATGTGATGAGGCAAATTCAGATATCCGACCATAGTCTCAAAGTGGTTGACATCAATGTTGGTTGGGATGGACGACTCTTGCAGTACTTTATCTAGGATGGCCTTATGTGCGGGTGAAATATAGAGCAGTTTGAGGATGGATATTTGAGCAGGTGTTTTATTTAATTGCTCAATAATGTTGAACTCCGGTTTTGGGTTGGGTTGTCTAGCAGACGAACCAGGTATGGTGATTTTGGTTGACGTGCAGAAGGACTTGGGATGGTGACCTTGCCTTTATGCATGGTCACATTGCATTCCAGAGCCTTTTTAATTGTAATGGTATTAACACATTTATCTTCATCAGCAATGCGAAGATTGTTAATAATAGTACCATCAGGATAATTGTATGCCAGACGAATATTATTGTAGGCCGGATGGATGTGGTTGGATTGATTGTTGGTATTCTTTGTGCCAGATGAGGAATCTTTACCATTATCCTGTAGTGGGTTTTTGTGAATAGTATGATCCCCATTAGATGTAAATGATTGACCACCTAACTCAATGGTGTGGTTCTCAATGAGGTCTTGCACCATATTTCACAATTGACAACAAGAGGAAGTTTTGTGCCCTTTGGCATGGTGGTAATCACAAAATGAACTATCATCCCACTATGACGACTTGAACTGACCAGGGTCATACAGTTTTGGTTCTTCTAGCATTGTGACGCCATTCTGAAGAAGCTACTTCAAGACAATTTTGATAGGTTCACCCAAAGGGGTGTATGTGCGCTTTTGGAATTGTCGGGGTTGACGCAGCTTCCTTTGATGAGATTGTGCATGATTTCTTTGGATAACATTGGTAGTTGGTGTCGGTGTAGTTACAGGTGCGTTTTGATTTTGTACTCCTTTGATTGTGAGTACATGACCTATTGCATTGACAGTTTTTGTATCAACTACATTGTCGTTTGTGATATGCTTGTTCTTAACCCAGTATTTGGTTTTGTCATTTGAGCTACTTGGGTTATTATTTGTCGTGGTGTTGATGGTTTTGCCACCATATTTTAATTCGCCTTTAGCGATCAAGGCTTTCTCAAGTTGATTACCGTTTTCAACAAGGTCAACAAAGGTGGTGAAGAAATGGACTTGTAAGCCATACCTTAGCAGTCCTAGGAGAGTTTGTACAAACATGGTGACTTTCTCCTTTTCAGGTATTTCTACTAGACATCTGCTTGCTAAGGCTCTCCATCTTTGAAAGAATGGAATAAAATTCTCTCCTGCATCCTCTTGGGTAAGTCTGCATAAGGAGGCAATGTTGATATCTATGTCAATGTTATAGGTATAGTTTTCAACAAAATTGTTTGCCAATTCATCCCATGTTTTGATTCCCTTAGGCAATAGCGAGAACCATTCTAGTGCATGTCCCGCAAGACTTCTAGAAAAGAGTATCATGAGATAAGTTCTCATATGCAATGTCCATGCAACTAGTGGTGAATTCTCTTATGCGTTCAATGGGGTTTGTTTTGCCTTTGTATTTGGGAAAGTGAGGTACAACATATCCATGAGGAAAGGGTGGCATATACAAGGTTGTGTCAAATGGATATGGACACAAGTCATGTGACAAGTATGACTCTTTATTGGATTGCTGCAAGGTCTCCACTTGTGTTTGAAGAGCAGCGAGTTGGAGTGTGAGTGCTTCCACCATGGGATGGTTGGTAGCATCACCCATGTTGGTGATAGGGGAAACTTGAGTCCCCAGCTATTGTGATGAGATGTGTTGATTTGAAATTAGTTGGCGGTGAGCAAAATGAGTGTTCTGATTAGGCGGTTGTTGGAAATGAGTATTTTGATGAGGGATGTGTTGATGTGTATGGACTTGAGAGGCATAAGTGGGATGTGATATCCTGCCATGTTGGACTGAATTTGAGGACCTTGTTGGTTTTGATTTTGTTGATGTCCAAATGGAGTGAAGGATTGAGGGCCTTGTTGATTTTGAGCTTGTTGATTCCCAAATGGAGTGAAGGATTGAGCACCTTGATTGCCTTGCCCAAATAAAAGATTTTGGCTTTGAGTAATGGTGTTTTGGGTCACAGGAATGTTGGTATTAACCTATGATGAAGTGGGTTCGGTGCCTTGTATGGCAACTCTTCATTTATTTCTCCCAAAAGGGTTGGATGAGTTGGTTTCCGTAGCATTTGAAGAACCTAATAATAGGTTTGCTAATGTACTCATGGAACTAGATGTAGTTCCAAAGAGGTTTAATGTGGTTGCCCCCATTGTTTGTGAAGGGATGGTGGATGTTTGTTGGGGGATGGATTTTGATGTGGTGTTGGTCTGGGAAGATGATCCTCCAATAGATGTTGTGTTCGTTGTGGTGGTAGTATGACCAAGGGAGGTAGCATTGATTGTGTTGATGACATTTTGTGAAGAGGCTCTCATGGAAGGATTGTATGATGGAAAAGTGGGAGAAGTTTCTCTAAGAGTGTTAAGATCAAATCCCTTTGGTAACTTAGCCCCTTGGTCAAGGAGCATAGCTAGGAATCTAGAAGAGTCATTTAAGACTACTACAAAAGCAGCAACTTTTGGATGTTGGGCAACAGCTAATACGTCTTCTGCAAAGACTTCCCCATTTTGATCCCATTGGATAAATGGTTCAAAAATATGTGATGGAGATGGTGGGATTTTCATTTCACTGAATGGATTGATGTTGGAATTTTCCATGTCAAAACAAGGATTGTTTGTGGCATTAGGGAGTGAATCCATGCTAGTTGTAAATTCAAGAAAGTTGGTGTATTGTCTAACCAAATCCATGAGTCTTTTATTTTTCTATAATCTAGTTTCAACCATACAAGTTTTTCTCAACTTGGGATGATGGAGAGAATGATCTAAGTATGACACTATGTTTTTGGTTTCTTTGGATTTTTAAAGAATGTTATGAAATGCAAGTGAGACTAAAGACTTGTGAATGCAAGTGGTGTGATACTAAAATGGAGATGCTAAATGATATGCCACTAAAGGAGCCTAAGATGTAATTACTATTGAGGGATTTTAAAGAGGACAACCTGGGCAAACAAAGTTTTTGCAATGATTCAAGTTTGGAAGATCAATGGACCATAAAAGGACTATAAAGAGGACAAAGTGAAGTTTCCACACTAGACTATTGAGTGGGAAATAATTCACAAAAATTTTGACAAATGACAAAGGGAAATTGGGTCCAATCATAACCTATTATTGAATGCAAAATTTTGACAGTGAATGGTAAGAGTCAACTCCTAAAATCTGCAAAAGTAAGTGTCTAAGGAGATGGTGAAGCTATCAATGCAATCTAATGGACTAGAAAGGGAACCCTATTGTGATCCTAAAATGGTACCTAAAAATGCAATGTTTAATGACAGTTAAGCAATTCAGAGTCTGGTTTGAACTGTAACAGTGAAGGAAGACTTGATTGAATTAAAGACAAGTTGTGGACTTTTAGTTTTTGATAGTGAGAAAGTGATTTGAATTTCTTCACAAATGCATCATAGTAAATGTGGTACGACAGAGCGAATGCAGCTCACAGAGGTGGATGCAGTTCAGAAAGTGTCGATTGCGACATGGTTTGGTGAATGCATGTTGATATTAGCAAATGTGGCTCTATGTGTTTCAGTTGCAGCTCATCAGAGCGAATGTGGCTCAAGATGATTCAAATGTGGCCCATCAAAGCGAATGCGGCTCAAGATATGGCGATTGTGTGTTAACAGAGCAATTGCATCACAATAGGCAAATTTTTGGAAAACAGAAAACCGTTTTGCAATCTTGACAAGTTTTTGACCCAAATTTTTTATGTTCAGTTTGTTGAAGTTTGTTTGAAAACAGTAGGAAAACACATAGAAACTAAAACATTAAGTGTGTGTTCAAGGGTCAAGCATGACCCTTTTTTTTTTGCACTAGTATGTGAACAAAAAATACACTTCAAGCAGACTCACTCTTAATAGTCAAAAGATCATCATAACAATCACAGCCCACAGCTTAAAATCGCATTGACTCACACAACCATGTCACCCCCTAGAGGGCACCCATGTTTTTTTATTTTCCAGGTGCATACTCAAGGTGACGGAGGTGGATACTGAATCCCTTGAGCAAAAAATCTGTTGTGATTCTATGGCGAGTGTCTTGGGGGGAGATTCTTCCCTCCCCTTGCACCGTGATTGAAACAATGTCCGGATACTGACACAACTGGCTTCTACACTATGGTTCTTAGTCAAGGTTTATGTTTGGCATGGCAATAGATAAACTCCCTCAGGAGACCTCCCAATCTTCAGAACAAAGACTTTGGGGATGGTTATCTTGCCTACTACCATTGAATATGGGTTTCCCCAAAATTCAATTTTTATTATAGAGGGTTGGAAAACCTGGCTTTGGTTGTTCCCACTTAGGTTGTTCCCATAGGGTGAGTACTTTTTCCCACTACGACAGGCCTTCTAAAGGATTTAAGAATACATGAAATGCATAAATGTAAAAATGGATAAGTCTGGCTTTTTGATCACCTAGTAAAGGGGGGAGCATATACCTATTATCCAATCAAATACAATAGACAAATTGTTTAGTTTTAAACCCAAATGAAAATTTTCTACTCTAAGTGAAGATATTGCTTCACAAAAGCATGGGGTTCATTTTAATCAAACAAAAATAAAATGTGGTGACTATCCTAGGATTGTTAAATTCCACATTAAATTTCCTATCCTAGGATTGATAAATTCCAAATTAAATGTCTATCCTAGGGTTGGTATATTTTAATCCCATCAAAAAAGAAAAACTGATCGTGGTCGCGTTGGATCCAGAAAATAAAATGCAACCAGTCATTTGCAGCTCGCCAAAGCGGATGCAGTGTGAGGCTATTAAATGTGTCGCATCCCATTGAATGTGCCATTCTATCTCTCTTATGCATCGAGACAGAGCGTATGCATCATTCGTGATCACAAATGCGGTGTGACAGAGAACTTGCTTTGCGTAGGCGTATGGTTGTGTCATTCCATACTCTTGTACCTGCAAAAAAAAATCTAAGGCCGTACAAAAACCTACAAAAACATGTTACATTGTCTGGTTCACCAATGTAATTAAGGATTATTTTTTGCAATGTTTAAAACTGGATTAGTAACACCTGCAAGTCAATAAAACATCAAACAATAAAATGCAAAGGAGAAAATGTAAAGAAATGCAAGAAACTAGAAAGATCTCACCCATTCCTACGCTCCATTATTGATTTCCATTGCACCTTCTCAAGCTTTATGTGATAATGGATGCCCTCATATTTGTGAGCAAACTCTATATGCCTAGCCCTAGCAAAGCCTTTGAAGGATTTATAAAACAACTCTATGCAAACCAGAATTTTACTTCTATTATGCAAATAGTATTAGAAGCCTAAGATGATATGAGAATGCCAATAATGAGATTGCCAAAATAATAATATATTAAGTGATCACAAAAATGAGATCAATATTGTCATTTTATAGAAAATGCAATCTTGAATGGATGAATGAGATGAGATATTGAGAAATGCTCTAGAATCAATGGTTAAGATTCAAAATGGCAACTCTCAATTAGGGTTAGGGTAAAATCCCCAAATGTGTGGACAAGATTTAATTTAAGAAATTAAATCAATGGTGGATAATAAACGTGACCTTGAGATGAAATTAGTAAAAAAATCAGAAGATAAGGGGATGAGATTTTAGAAAAACAGTAATTTTAGCAATTACTTGATTTGTAGAAGAATATTTCCATTTTGAATTAAATTAATTCAAAATAGGGATTTTGTGAGATAAGAAGTAATTGATTTTTGAAATTAATTACTAAATGAAGAATCAGTTAACCATGTGAGACATTTTTAAATATTTTTTTTATTTAAAAATATAGAAGTGTCACATGCAAAAATTAAATAATTAAAAATAATTATTTAATTTAGAAGAAGTAGTTAATTAATTAAATAAATTATCAAATCTATTTAATTAAGAGGATTTAGGAATTAGTGACATATTAAATCAATATATTTTACATATATTTATTTAATAATCAGGAGGACATTAATGATAAGGATTAATTAAATAAATAAGACTTTATTTAATTGTAAGAAGACTTTGATAATCAGTGACATATTAATTAAATAAATAAATAAGATTTATTTATTTAATAATCATGAAGAATGAGATATTCTTAATTAATTAAATAATTATTAATTATTTAATTAATAGTTGAATGTGGGTTAGAAACATAATTATAGAGTTATAATCATGTCATGACGAAAGGTGGTAAAATAGTGGTTGCAGGCCTAAGTCATTTTTAGGTGTCTACAATAAGTCCTCACAAGGCCTAATAGTTTCCATAGGTTTGGTCCAAAAGAAATCTAATGAAAAATTCCCACAAGAAGACACAAGATTAAAGCTACTATGATGCATAGTAAAGATCTAATTGCCAAAAGGAAACTTTAAGAATTTATGTACCACCAATGGGATGAATTTCATGGAGCAAAGCAATGGGTAGCCTGACTTCACACAAAATTGGTGTGATGACGAGATGATGGAAAGTGACACTTAATTTTTTTGGTCCAATGTTTAGAGGAAGAGTTATTGAACCTATCATAGGGCAAGAAAAACCATTATGTGTTTTGATCCGTACTTTTGGTTTTTCATAAGTATCTTGATAAAGCTCATGTACAAACAATAATTCTTCAATGATCACATTATGTACAAAAATAGGATCAATTAATATCCCATTAGTAGGCTTGTGAATTGATTTTTCTATATATGTAAAGAGGACCATTGGGTGCATGTTTAATTAAGTCATGTTGTGAGAAATAAATTTCAAGGGGGAATTTGGTTAGGCCCTTATGAGGTTGAGCTTCAATGATTCCAATTAGATTATCCATGTTTTCTATGTTATCATCACTCGTGTCAACATTCATCACATCATTCTTTGTTTCACTAGCTTTGACAAAGGAGATGTTATGATTTGGCATAGGATTAGTTAAGATTTGAAAATTTTGGTTAGGAGGGGCTACAAACTCATTACCTTGATCATTAACACGACCAATTTGAATGTGATTAGAATCAATGAGGTCTTGCACAATAGCTTTAAGATGCTTGCAATGTTCTATATAATGTCCATTTTGTTGGTGAAAATAGAAATAGGCATTTTGTTTATAGTTTAGAGGTAAAGGTCTAGTGAGATCGGGAGCTCTAAAAGGAGGTAAGAAAATTAAGTTCGTGTTTAAGAGTTGCAACATGATGTTATGAAGGGTATCAGGTAGAGAGGTAAATTTCCTATTTCTATCTCCAAATGTGTATGGATTTTTCAACTTTATAACAGCCACTTGGGTGTCAACATGTTGAGTTGGTTGAGGGGGGTTAAGTTGTAAAATCCCTTATTTTGTTTCTTGAATGGTTGATAGTTGTTATGAGGCATGGATTTAGCTTTTTCAAGACGGTTAGAGGGATTTTTCACTTCTTGACTACTAACCAAAATTTTTTAATCACGAAGGGTGATACACAAGTTTGTAAAGGAAGGAAATTTCAAAATCTCAAGTTTAGCTTGGATTTTATTTTGCAAATTGGTAATAAATATTCTTTGAAGGTCAGCATTGGTATCATGAAATGAAATCAATAACCTTTTCTTCATCCTTTTGTTTGCATGTCATTAAATTAGCTAAGGTCATATTATGACCCATGTGTATTTGGAAGTGATTGAGAAAGGCATCAATAAGTTCATTGAATGAATGTATTGAATTATTTTGTAAGGAACAAAACCATTCCAAAGAAGTGTCTTTCAAGGATCTAGGGAAGAGTTTATCCTTAAAAATGAATCCATTACATAGGGTTGTATATGCAGAAATGTGGCTAGTGGGATCTCCATTCCCCCCATATTTCTCAAATCTAGGAATCTCTATACCTTGTGGCATTTTTGTTCTCAATATCTCCAAGTATAAGGGGTTTTTTTTGAAATATTATGAAGGTTGGCCATTTTGATTTTGACTCAATGTAGCAATTTGTTGTTGGAGGGATGAAACTTATTGCAAGAGTTGGTTAAGGATGAGATCATTGTTATTGTTGTGAGATGGAGGTGAATGAGGAGGTGTATATGTATTCAGAGGGAAAGTGACTTGTAAGATTGTGAGGGGAGATGGATTATGAGATATGAAATTTGAATGCACAAAGCTAAAGGGATTCCTAGTAGAAATACCTAAATAAGTATTAACATTTATAGTAGGTTCCATGGTTGTTGTAATAGTTGGATTAGTGTATGTTATAATAGAGGTCATGGTTGTGGAATGAGAAATTGGATTTCCACCTTGAATTTGGGTATACCCCAAAGCTTGAGCACAACTAGTCATTTTAGGGATGTGTTTATTAATGATATGAGATATACTATGCACAACTTATATTTCTTGTTCATTTTCAATAATTCTCCTCATATTATCTATGATAGGAAGCACATTACCAACAATATATTCAAAACTCACAAAGTCTTAAAAATTTTCTAGTTCTTCATCCATTCTTCTTAGGTTCTCATGAGGGACATTAGAAACCATTATGTCAACATCACTCACATTGGTTGTGGGTAGGGAGGTCATGGGAAATGAAGTGAAAATGGTATGATCCATAGTGGGTTGACTAGTGTCAACACTATGAATGAAAGAGTCATAAAATCCAAGGTCCATGGTGAGTGACGTATTGTGGGATGACATGAGCCTTGTACTACATCTCATTACAATATTAGCAATAGGACACCAAGTTGTGAAGCTCATACAAGTTTCACAAACACAAGGTGTACCCAAAATTGATAATAGGTAAGATGGAATCAAATACCCTAGAATGTAAAGTGCAATGCAAGTATGCAAAAGAAAATTTCAGATTTAAAATAAGATAACTTCCTAATTATTCTATGTAAATACCTAAAAATGGTGTCTTTTAGATGCAATTTTGAATTCAAAAAATGAAATGAATTTTAAAAATTAACCTTAATGTGAATAATTTTAGCAAACAAACATCCTAGAAACTGAAATAACAGATTGAATGCAGGAATACAAAATGCAAAAACAATGGTTTTGATGCTAAAAAATGTAGAAAAACCCCTAATTAGGGACTTATTCATCCATGGGTGAATGGGTCTCACTTCAAGGTTTTTAAAAATTAATTTACAAATTTTTGAGTTGATATGTATGCTTTTCAGATTTTGGTTTCAGACAAATGGTTATAGTCATATTTCAAGAAAATCAGATCTAAATGCAAGTACAAAATAATGTTAAATGACAAGCAAAAAGGCTAATTTGAGATGCAATTTTGATTCAATTTTCTAGTGTAAATCACTGATCATGCAATGTTATGTAAACACTATGTAAAATGACTAAAATTTTGGAATTTCTTAAGTTTTAAAGAATGCAAAAATAAAAACATAAAACAATAAATGAGATGTAAACTAATGAAAGTAAATAACCATAAATGAGATGTAAATCAATGTAATTTAATGTAAAGTAATGCAAATCCTAGATCTAGGGTTGAAATGGAC
Source organism: Sequoiadendron giganteum (assembly GCA_007115665.2). Taxonomy (NCBI): domain Eukaryota; kingdom Viridiplantae; phylum Streptophyta; class Pinopsida; order Cupressales; family Cupressaceae; genus Sequoiadendron; species Sequoiadendron giganteum. The sequence goes on from CM021106.1 coordinate 44,631,802, forward strand.
TCTAAAATCATAAAGTTATGATGCTCAAAAGTCAAGTTCACCAAAATGAAACATCAAAAAATAAGGTGTCGGGGAATGTGATTAAAATGTGTGGGGCAAGAGACCTATTTTCCTTTATTTCATTAGGAAATGCAATAACGACAAATAATTGACTAAAAACCCTTAGGTGAATCAACTCAATATGAGAATCTTTAGATTTCCATATTCTTTGAGGATGAGGGTCAAGGTCAAACAACCCTTTTGGGATAAATACTAAAAATAGAAAATCAACAAATTATGCCAATTAAAATTTGAAAAAACAATATGAAACTCAATATTAGCATAAATAGAAAACTAATTGCAGATCCAAGAAGGGAAGAATGATGTTTACCAATCACCAAAACTCACTTTTTGGAAGTTGTATGGGACTGATGCGCCCATGGCAGAATGGGTATTTTGTTAGGGGTCTTAGAAATATTTTGAGAGCCTCTAATGCTAATCTATATCTTTTGATTTTTCTAGGTTTTAGTGTCAGAAAGTCAAAAATTAGATATGTAGGTTAGATTCTATGATTTGACAAGTTTGACAACTTTTGCAACTTTGACAACTTTTCAATCTTGCATTTCAAGAGTTCTTCAATTCTTCTTCAACCTAAATCTACAACATAATCACATGAGATAATTTTTTTATATTTTTGGTGAATGGGGGTTTGCCTTGGTCAAACCTCATTTTGGTAATCAAACCTTGAAATAAAATAAAGCATGAAAGAGGGAATGAGGAATGAAAAATATTATGTTACCACTCAATAAACCCTTGAATGAACCTTGGAAATGGCGATCTTTGAAGGTCTGCAACTTGCATGAAATGTATTCAATGGACTAGATCTTGATACTTGAAATGATTCTTTGAATGCTTGAACTTGATCTTGAAACCTACATCACAATGCTAGCTCCAAAATCATACATGATGCAAGAAGACTTTCACATGATGAATGAATCTTGAATGCTACGATAAATATTTGATATATCTTCTCTTGAATGATATTGACCATCAACGTTTCTCTTATGAAATTACCTTTGAAAGTGATCTTGAGATATCTTAAGATTGATAGGTGAAACTTAGTGAAATAACCTTGTATTTATACCTTTATGTATCCTTAATTTCCTGAAATTATAATATATCAAGCTTACATTGAAATATGAATTTGGGGGTCTTAAAATACCACCGAGAACATATTTAAAATTTAGAAAAGGTGTAGGGAGGATACATTCACCCATGGGTGAATGGATCCTAGGTCCCTACTCTTGGAACACACATTGCTCAAGGTAAAGTGTTATGTATTGGCATTAATTATTGTTGGGTTTCCCCTAAATAAAATGTAATTTATTAGGCTTGTAAATAAATAAAAAGGGCTTATTAAGGCATAATTAAGTCCAATTTGATTAAGAGAGCCCAAACAAGTGTGAAAACGTAAAGGGATATATTTTTCAACACTAAATTAAGGCATTATTAAGTATATTTTAGATAGGAAGGCCCAAAAAAGTTTGAAAATGTAAAGGGATACATTTTTCTACACTACACTTCTAAGTAACCAAGACCAAATTATGACAAATCCTTCACCCATTTCCTATAAGAGACTGCAAGATAACCATACAAGTCCTATTGTCCCTCCTAAAATAAAAGAAGTTTATAAAGTTAAAGAGAAAGTTGTTGAACAACCTCCCATGGTTCTTTTCATTCCTCCCTTATGGAAAGAAATAAAATATATGGTTGATAAACCCACTCCTACACAATCGCAACTTGAAAACTAAACAAAAATAAATCAAAATGATAGAGAGTGCAGGCATAGATGTCGTGTTGTTGCTTGTCTAATACAATAAAAACATGAATCAACAATTAAAAATTAAATAAAAAAATTAAAAATAAGGAAATTCATGATGAATCTCCACCTTTACTACAACAAGAAAATCTCATATCTCAGCCACAACTAGAACAAGTGCCTTCCATGGATATTATCATTAGACCTTCTATTGTGATTAATTTGGATGATGATGACAAGACTACTAAAATATATGAGGAATTGCATAATGATTTGAATTTATTGTTTTCCTCTTACATGAGCTTAGATGATATCAACCATGATGATCCTCCTAAAAATATTGCCTCACCATGTGTTGAACCTAGTGATGTTCCTAATATAACACTTGTCCATTTCGCTAGTTATTTGCCTTTCGCATATGATGAACAAGATTGGGATGTGAATGACCTTCTATAGGTTGACTCGCATGTGCCATACCAGTCTTCTATTTGTCTTATTTTCATCTTCTTTTTATGTGATTTCATGTGTGTAATGTGATCCCCCGTAGCATTTTGTTTGACAATTCTTTATGCTCATTCCTCTATTTGTACCTACATTATTCCATGTCATAAAATTTTATCTTTTCTTTTGTCTTGTGTTTTTCTTTTGGGGATGATGCAAGGCATCAAGAAATTCAAGTCTCTTCTATGTTGACCCAAAAGTGTTTCTTTGTTTTCGCTCTCTATGTGTCATTCTTCTAGTTCCATGAGTATTTGGGGAATGATGACATTTTCGAGCTCTATAATATCATTGTAGCAAAGACATACACTAACCCTGAATTTCTGAATTTCTTATATGTTTGGGATTTCATTTGGGGGAAACCCATTTTCATGATGCTGCTTCATTTGGAAACATGTGCTTGACATAGGGCTTTCCAAATAATCTCTCATATCTTATTTATTGTTTAGCATTTTTGATTCGCTACTCTAAAGTAATTGCTCACATCATGGTGTTTTGAAATTTATTTAAAGTGGTGGCATACATTGGCTTATCATTTTGACTATAACTTATGTTCCTTAGTGCATTCTTCTAACTGCATGTGATGTGTCTTCTTGGTGGTTTCATTGAGTTTTATGCCCTTCAATATTGTAACCTTTCTAAGAATATGGCATTCCTCTTTGTGTTAATGATATAGATTGCATTCCCTAAGTTGTGAATATTTTATCCTTAATTTTTCCTCTCTTAGAGACATCAGGCACAATGTTCCCTAAGAGGAGACCTTTCATGAACTAAGTAAAACCCCTTTAAATATCTTATCGCATTTTTTTCATAGCCACCAAGCATAACACAACTTGCTTGCCAGTGGAACCATGTTTGTTCATGAGTGCTTATCATAACACAACTTGCTAGCCTTATGAAGCTCAAAGTTCATATTTTGTGGTGCCTTATCAAAGTTATCAAGATGTATAACTTTGGTACGGTTAGCTAGCCACTTTTTGGAGGCTCACCTAGTAGGTAGTGGATTTCACTAGCCCATGTGAGTGCATTGTTTTTTGCATAGTGGACAGTGGGTTTCAGTTGTATATGTTTTTGGAAAAACAATTAAGGCTTGATCCACATCGAGTTGGAAAAATAAACGAGGCTTGATCCACCCCCTTTTTCTTTTTCCTTCTTTCTTTAAGACTTTGACATTGTATGATTGAGTATCTTTTCATTGTTGTTGCATATTTAACAAAGGTCTATGTCTATTTGTGCCTTTTTTGGTTTTCTATGAGATCTTAGATATTGGAGGCTTGATCATCCTCCTTGACCTTTTTTGCCTTATCTTTCCAACAATTATACAATTAGACCTCTCTTGATTGTCTACTTTAGTGTGTTTTTGATACAAGGTCATCCTCTCACTAAAGTGGGGGATAATTGTAGTGTAGGAAAATTTACTCCTTTACATTTTCACACTTTGTTTGGGACCCTCAATCAAAATCGACTTAATTATGATTTAATAAGCCCTATTTTACATCTACAAGCCTAAAAAATTATATTTTATGAAGGGGAAACTTGGAAAAAATTAATTATGACACATGGCACTAAATACCTTGAGCAATGTGTGCTCCAAAAATAGGAACTCGTGACCCATTCACCCATGGGAGAATGGGTCCTCCCTAAGCCTTTGAACATAAATTTAAAATTTTTTTCTAGTAGTATTTAAATGTCCACTAGTAATGTTTAATTTTTGGGAAATTAAGGATACATACCTATAAATACAAAGTTATTTCATCAATTCAAATCCTAGAACCTCATGAGAGAATTATTTCAAGTTTACAAGAGATAATGTTATGATCAAAGTGTAAGAGAGGGGGACCAACCACATCAAGGCTCTAGGTCATGGAGATCTGAGAGTAGAAGGTTGCCCTAACTTACCTCACTCTAAAAGGAAGTGGATCAAGAATGAAGAGCGCTATGTAGTACTTATGTCACTTTTCAGACCCTGGATTCTAGTTTCGGCTAGGCGAGTTGGTTTTTGGAGTCAGTATTGCACCTTAGATAGCTCTCTATTTGAAAATAGTAGTGTGGTTTTGGGATGACAGTACGGTGCACTGGCGTGTCTCTGGCATGCTAGCATTCATTCAGCCAAAAAATACCAAGTAGAGTAAAAACCTCTAAGAAACCTACTAACAGCCTAGATAGTTGATTCTGATGGGAAAAACAGAATGAAAAAGTATAGAATGTAAAGATAGAGATGATAAATCAAGTAAATAAAAGATAGGGTGACAAAAATAATCTCACAAAAGTACCATTTTGTTGGCTAGCTCCATGTGCACATTCACATACACACAAATAAGAAGGGGGGATTGTTGGGGCTATATAGGGGCCTACCTCAGTCAGACCCCCATTTTGGTGTTTCCACCTCCATGGATAGCCAAAAAGAAACAGAGTAGAATATGAGATAAAGAAGGGAAAGATGGGTACATGTGCAGGATCATCATGGAAGAAACGGGCCCTTATGAAAATTTAGAAAATCAGAGTTAGGAAACTTGACGTAAAAGTTTGAATAAGTTATCTATATTATTTCAAAAATATGTAAGAATAGAATATATAGAAAATTGAATGGAGTTTCTAAACTGCTTGGTTTTTTTTTTTTTAAATGTATTTGGTGAAAAGTTGAAATTTCAATGCAGTAGTACTTAAATTTTAGGGAAAAAATAAGAATTAGGTGTTTGTCTGACCAACCTAACTACAATAAAATGGTAATTATTTTTCTATAATATTTTAGATATAATTATAGGACTCATGTCTTAATGTGATGCATATTTTTTTGTATTTTTTTTCCAAGTAAACAATTGATTATCATTTTTTTATTACAACTTTTAAAAAATATAAAAACTTGTATGTCTGACCACCTTAATTTGATCAAAACTTCATGAAATTCAAATTTTATTTTTTTAATCTTATGGGTATGTGTAGGATCATGATGGGCCAAAAAGTGGAGATATGTAAGCCATATGATGGCCCATGTGGCTGACGACTTTTTTTAAACCCAAAATTGATGAAAAGAAAAGGGTTTTTAGAGGATATTCTCAGATTTCCACCAATATAAATTATGCTTTAATTTGAATTTAATAAATTATTATTATTTATTTTCTATTAGAATTACAAATAAAGTCTTGATTAATAGGCTGATTGAAAAAAATCTATAACTTTCAAACAGTATCACATTTTTTGAATCTAAAACATGCGTCACATTCTATGCTTCACATACTATAGGATTTTTTAAAAAAAATTGAATTTCATGAATTTTTGACCAAGTTAAGGTGGTTAGACAGACGAGCTTTTATATTTTTTAAAAGTTGTAATAAAAAATTCATAATTAATTATTTACTAAGAAAAAATTATAAAAAAATATGCATCACATCAGGACATGAGTTCTCTACTTATATCTAAGAGCTTATAAAAAAATATTATCAGACAAACACCTACTTCTTATTTTTACCTTGAAATTTAAATACTACTGCATTGAAATTTCAAATTTTCACCAAATAGATATTTTTCTTTTAAATAAAGGTTTAGTAGTTTAGAAACTACATTCAATATTCTACAGATTCTATTTTTACATTTTTTTGAAATAATATAGATAACTTATTCAAATTTTTATGTCAAGTTGTCTAACTCTGATTTTTTGTCTTTTTATTACCACTTAAGGGCCTATTTTTTCCATGATGATCATGCACATACCCTTATACTATCCAAAGCATAGAATGTGACGCATGTTTTGGATTAAAAAAATGTGATATCGTTTGAAAGCTATAGATTTTGTTTGAATCAACCTATCAATCAAGACTTTAGTTGTAATTCAAATAGAAAATGAATAATAATAATTTATTAAATTCAAAGTAAAGAATAATTTATATTCGTTGAAAGTTGAGAATCTCCTTTAAAAACCCTTTACATTTCATCAATTTTGGGTAAAAAAAAGTTGTCAGCAACATGGGCCATCATATCACTTACATATCACCACTTTTTGGCCCATCATGATCCTGCACATACCCAGATAGCAATGAAAACTACAAAACAATACTATGCTACTCTATGAAATCAGAGAGAGGAGTGAAGCGTTACCACCCCCACCCAAAATATCACTAGCTAATGGAGGAGAATGCAAGGTATGGACTTGGAAAAGCTACCACAACCGCAACAGTGATGAAGGGAGGTCTCACAAGACTCGAAGCCCACACTTTGATGGCTTGCTTCACACTTGCAATGTGGAGTTGATGGAGTTCCAATGCTATTGTAATGCTCACAATGGAATGTCAAAATGATGATTGAGAGTGAAGAAGTGAAGTGATTGAACATGTAGAGAAGCTGAAAAGAGATGAAGTGAATGAATGGAGAGTGATTTTAAAGGTGGTATGAGAAAGAATAGGCTATTTTTGGGTCAATTGGTAAAAGAGGGACATTACAATTCGGCCCCAATCAGGTATGTAATGCCTCTACCAACTTCAAACACAAGATTCTGTCAAGGATGAAAGTGTGTCTGTAGACATGCAAAACTAACATCGTGCATTCAATTCTTCTATTTATAACAATTTATTGATTAATTTCCTAAGGTTCATTAAATAAATCAAATTATTTAATCCTTATGTTCTTCTCATTTGATTTAATAAATCAAACTGATTTAATCAAATGTCACCTCCTAATATCATCCAAGTTAATTAATCTACATTAATTAACTTCTAATCATAATTACCATTCTCTAGCTTTTGACTCAACTAGAGTCAAATCCAAACTCCTAACTAACCCACCCACTTGCACCAATAAATCATTTATTTGATTTATTATTTCCTCTAATTACATTCAAAATGGAATCAAAATGGAATATTCTTCCAATTTGAATCTTCCCCCCAAAAGGGACTTGTCCCTTCCAACAAGGTTTTAAATGCTATTTGCACAAGTCAAACATGGCATTTATTGCACCTTTCATCCCCCCTAAACATGTCATTTCATCCAAATTTGAATTTCAAATTGGCACATTTGCCAAGATTTGCACATTCCTCACCCTCTCACACTTTGACAAGTGGCATCTTGTCATTGGCTCATGAATGATCCCACATTCATCCAAATCTATCACTCTTCCTAATCTTGAATCTATAAAATGCAAAGCATTTCAACAAAAATCATCTACAACACAAAATCCACAACACAACACAACATTTACTCATTGCAAGGTTACTCTCTTCATTTGAGAATCAATCTTGCTCATCACAACAACTCTTCAACAGCCACATTTGAAAGCATCTACACTATAGGCAACTTGAGTTCAAGCATCTCATTGTCTATCTCACTAAGCTTATCAAGGATTGGGAAAGGGCTCTTTCACATACTCATAGAGCACCAATCCACCATAGAATAGGTTGTATTTCATTTCTTCTTTGCATGCTTGAGTTGGTTTTATCAATTGTTTGAAGGAATGTTATATGTTATTCTATGAGGATGGCTAAATCTATACAATCCATGTATAAGATTTTGGCATCCTATAGTGTCACACAGATATCTATGCGCCGCATTCGTCCCTAACAAATATTCTCTCACTGACACACAAGATAAATGCCAAGTGGAAAGAAGACAGGTAGGTGATGTGAAATTTCACCTTCAGACTTGATTTTCTAAGGTGAGGGTATGTGAAAGGGGAATTTACCTAAGGGGTGAAAAATTTCTCCTATATAATTTTCCCCCACTTTAGTGAGCACGAATATTGATGAGTGTTCGGTAAAGTAGATCAAAGAGTTAGAAATGTATAATTGAATTGTCAAGGAACCAAACCATGATCTAGAAAACTCGAAAGAACAGGGTAGGAAAATCACTCCATGGGTACTCTCCTTGGGGAGTTTTGAAAAAGAGGACTCCATAGCCCCACAAAACTATGAAGCTACACAAAGTACACCAAAGGCCCTCTGACCAATGATGGACAAATACCATAGGATGTAAGCATCTCCTAGGCCCACAGACATGCAAGAAGGAAACCCCAAAGCTCTCTCTCATGAAGGAAGCCCACTGAAGTAAGCACTTTATAGGCCTGCAGACTTGGCAGAAGGAAACCCCCAAGTTCTCTCTCATGAAGAAAGCCCAGAGTAAGGGGACTCCACAGAGTCATATTAGAAAGCGGATTTATAGGTGCACCTAAAAAATGACATGTTAATCCATAGATAAAACATGTCACAAAAAACCAAGCAACCACGTAGGAAAACAAGTAGACGGTCATGCAGACAATCAAAAAATTGAAAGGCTTTCAAAGGGGTCCCTTAGGAACCCTTCTAAAGAAAATGGTTTCACTCAAGGGACGAACTATTTGAAATTGTAAAAGAGACATTTTTTTCTCAAATCAATTCCTCATCAAGGAATCCTTTTGAAATATGTTCACTACATCAAGGAATTCAAAATGAATAAAATGCCCCCTCATGAGGGGAAGGTCGAGGCTTCTCTCTAAGGAAAAGGAGCTACTCCATGCTAGGAGGAAATTTCTCAAGTTATTTCTTTGCGAACCCATGATGAAGAAAACAGGTTTCGTTAGGGGTCCAAGTCGAGAATGTGATTTTTGAAAATAATGGTTGCAAGGATTTTTGAGAAAAGATTTGTTGGAAAGGAATGCATTTTCTAAAAATGGAGGTATCATGGAAATGACGTCACACATACGAGGGACAAATTAAGCAAAGAAGAGAAAAATATAAGGAAAGAGAAAAGAGAAAATGACATCACGAACATGAGACACATGGGTGATCTAATATTTCGTGGTTAGAGCTGCTCATAAATATATATAAGTATAATAATATTATACAAATGAACTATCATCAACTCCTACTATATCAGACCATATAAACAATGCACGAGAATATAAAGTAAAAATAAAAAATTGGGTCAACATGGAAGGGAAGCCTTTAAATGTCCCCAACACTTTGCATCATCCCCAATTTGTCGAAAGTCAAAACACATAACAAAGGAAGAATGATGATACAAATAAAGGAAGTTTCATGACACATAATCACTCCTATATCCAAGTACCAACAAGGGTGACAAGGGTTATCTAAGAACACATATTTCTTGAACATGGGGGAACACATCACAACACATACACTCCTAATCTAAAGATAAAGAAGAGGCCTCCCCCTAACACTCATCGACCAAGAGGTCATCCACTTCCTAATCTAGATCATTATAAGGAGAAGGTAGATGAGCCTGTAATGGTGGAAATAAAGGGGAGGGGCTTCCAACCCTCCTGCAACAAGGTGTAAGGAAGAAGGCCCTACAAGGTCTTCTCAGCTGGGATCTTGTGGAGCTATGGTCAACAATTTTACAAAGATCACAGAAAAATTTGGGACCTCATCCAGAGAGTTGAACATGCCATTTACAAGAGTTTCATGTCATACCTCAATGGATGGGGATGATGACACTTGAGATTCACCGCCTGGCTCACGAAGTGACTCGGGAGCGGTGAAAAACTCAGGAGAATCCAAGGCTTTCTCTGTCACTAGGATGGAACAAGCTAGTGTAGGGCCACCCTTTGAAGGAGGTGAGATCCTCTTACACCCTTCGTTGTTGGAAGGGCCAACCTCCACCTTCTACTTCATCAGGGAATGTGAACTCCCCACAAATGAGGTTATAGACACAAAGGAGGAGGAGGAGGAGGAGAAAACCATAGTGGACACCACCATTCGACATGTCCATGAGTTTATGGAAAGGTTGGATGTCCGAAAAGGACATCAAAAGGGGTGGCTTGACCGAAGGAGCGATAAACACCTACACCAATTTAGGGTCAGGTGCACTCACACTCACAGTAGGAGTCAGAAGTGAGACTGAACTTGATTGAACAAAAGAAGAGGGGAGGAGAGAGGAGGACACAATAGGAGGCCTTGATACAGGGTTGGTCATCTCCTCTTCCTTCTTCTACAAAGCGGGTTGCTTAGTCGCCAGATCTTTTTTTTGGTGCTTATGCTCATGCGTAAGGCAATTTATACAACTCTTTGAGCTAGAGTTCAGGAGCTGCAAAGGGAAAAAAGGCTCCTACTTAGCCATAGGGGTGTCCATCACAACTATTTTTGATGGAGGGACAGACTCTTAAATGGGAGTAGGAGGGAGAGATTGAGAAGAAACAAGGGAAGTTGGCTCTAGTGCCTCAGTAGCAGGACCCTTCCCACTCACTGCTTTAGGAGTAGGAGCAGTGAGAGGCCACATAGGTTGAGACATAGAAGATTCCTCATAATAAACCTTCCTTCTACCATATAGATAGGGCCAGGGTCTAGGATGTATAGTAGGAAGATCAAATATTTGAATCTTGGGTTTGCGCCAAGCCAATATCATCGGACTCCTTAGGTAAAATCCAAGAGTATTCATCCAAAAATCTTTTTCAAAAAGAGGAGCGGAAGAGGAACCCCAAGGATAGGAAGGCTTATCCTTTCCCTTTCTACAAGAGGAGGTAGCTTGTTGTTTCACTACCAAAAGGGTCAAATTTGGCTATAAATTTCCCCTGATGTTATACTTCACATAATTTTTGTAAAGTAGGTCCATTATTGGGGGAAGTGAACCAATTGGGGTAGGCAAAAAATGATCCAATGAGCAGCCCCCATAGGACACCAATGGCTAGTATCTAGTGTCATGCACCATGTGCATAACAACTTCATGGGAGAATTTAAAACACTTATGACTGATGGAAGTTATTTCATTCATGGAAGCTAGCCAAGGTATGCCTAACTTCACTCTGAACAAATCTGATTCTGGAATAACATCAAAGTTTGTGTCTATGGGCCGAGGTCTAACTAGGATGGATAGATTTACTGTACCATACAACTTGAGAGAAAGCCCATCGTGTGTACAGATGGTAGACTTCATTTCTTCGTACTCCTTCCTCTATAATGAATTCAACCCCAATGTCTCCTTCACAATGACATTCAATTGGATTCCAGGGTGGATTAAGAACCTTTACACAATGTTTCCATTAAAGCAAGTAGGAATGTAAAGGGGAGAGGGCTTATTGTTCAAGGGCATGTCCTGCAAGGTGAATACATCATGTCTAGAAAACCAGTCGCTAGTTGTGGGGAAGGAGCAACCGTGATCATGTTATTGAAATCTGAGGGTTAAGTGCTAGAATTGAAGGGATCAATAATTAAGTTAGTAGAATGAGATAGAAATAGGTCCGTGTATATCTATAACTCACTATTTTCTTTCGCCACTTATTTATTTGTGTTTTTTTACTCCCATCGAGATGAATAGTACTATCATCAATGTAGTCATGTATATTGTGATGTAGTCCCATAAAACATTTGATATTATATTTGTTGACTTGATGGTACCAAAAAAAGTAATTTTCATCATACCAATCAAGGTAAGGTTCCTTGAGAGGTTTAGGGTTCTCCAAGGTTATGATCTTATCCTTCAACAACTTCTGTAAGATGGAAAAATAAGATTCCGCTAACTTTGTGAGCTTTATGTTGCATCTAAGGCCATTATCATTCATTTCGGCTACTACATTCACAACAGCCTTACCTTTTCTCAAGATAGATACAATGGACTTCCTTTTGAATAGGAGCACAAGGAGGATCCCCTAAACTAAACTACCATCTACTAATATTCTCTTAATTTCACACAAAAATATGTGAAAAAAGGGTATTTCATAAGGGAAAACTTCCTACCAAGGTCTCTACAGGTTTCCTATGAACACCTTCTACATGTTAGAATTGGGCAGTGGGTATCAGATATGTGAAAAGAGAACTTGATACCGCATGCTATAAAATCATTTATCTTCTCATTTTCCCCTTGCTTGCATCGGACGAGATCAAAAAAGGTCATCTTCAGTCTGATGTTGGCTTGGAACTATTAGAGAAATTGATTCATAAGTTGATCAAATGAGAAAATAGTGTTGTCGGCAAGGAATATTACCATTCAGGTGTTGTATCCTTAAGAGATCGAGGAAATAATTTTTCCATCAATGCATCGTGATGGAAGAAGTCTTTACAGATGGTGTTAAAGGTGGACACATGCATTCGCAGATCCCCTTTACTGTCATACTTTTTTAATTTGGGAATCTCCATTCCTTGTGGGAAGTGGGTGCTTAAGATTGTCATCGATAATGGGCTATGTCAGAAGAAGGGCTGAAAGATAGGCTAGGTAGAGGCCTGGGAGAGACTTGCAAGCTAGTTCTGCATTCGACCCATGTTTTGAAACAAGGTGTTCAAAATAGGGCCAGTAGATGACAAAGGTCTAGTGGAACCTCCAGAACCACCACCAATAGAACCACCTTTAGAGCCACTGCTATAACCTCCTTTGGGGACACCACAATCGGTAGGGCCTCCACTAGAGCCACCTCCACTATTGATACTACCTCCATAGCCTCCACCAAGGCCACCTCCACCAATGTCACTTCCACTACCAAAGCCACCACCACTTATTCCCCTCGAGCCTCTGCTGCTTGGGGTAGTAGGAGGGGTGAAACTAAACCCAAGGGGTGTTTTACTCACCTGGAGAGTGTGAGGCCCTTGAGGATCAAAAGAGACATTGATTAAGGGCCCTATCTTGGCCATGCATATATATGTAGTGGGTATCAAAACACCTAATTTTCTTTCATAGGAATCAAGCACTTCTCCTCGAGTGGTACACAGTCATGACCTATACAAATGGAAATAGGCTTCGGTTAGATCAACAAGGCCACATAGAAATTCCATGCTTGTTCAATCTTTCCCTATCACCTTTCTCACCTCACTTGCAATCCTAGTGACTCTCGCCATGATTGGTGCTTTCTTTAAGTGATGCACAAGTTCTAGCAATCTATTGTCTAATGTCATAAGGTTTTCCATAGGAATATGTGCCACATCATCCTCATCTACAAATGAAGCCATAGGGGATGCAAGAGGACTAGATACATGAGTATTCTCTTCAATGAAACCCATCTTGTCAGCATAGTTTGTAGGAAAACCAGTGGTAAATTCATTAGTTAAACTAGTGGGAAATTTGGAGGTGAAACTAGAAGTGACCTTCATCTTCTCCATTGGTAGGTTTCTCACACTTCTGACAACATACCTAGAATTCATGGACTGGGTTGTGATGCTCATAAACCTTCACAACACTCAGGGTTACAACAATCACATGGTATGAGGGAAAAGTATCAACATAGACAAATGGGTAGGCACTCTTCATGTTGGGTTCATGAAAAATGTAAGAGAGGGGGACCAACCACGTCAAGGCTCCAGGTCATGGAGAGCTGAGAGCGGAGGGCTTCGCTAACTTACCTCACTCTAAAAGGATTGGGAATCAAGAATGAAGACCAATATGTAGTACTTTTATCACTTTTCGGACCCTGGATTCCAATTTTGGCTAAGCGAACTAGTTTTTGGAGTTGGTACTACACCTCAGATGGCTCTTTGTTTGAGGATGATAGTGCAGTTCTAGGATGACATCATGGTGCGCTTATGTCTCTTTGACGTGCTAGTGTTTGTATTGTTAGGTTTTCAAAGGCAGATATCTAAAAGCTAAATGCAGATTTTATCAAATAAACCAGGAAATAAAAAACACATAGAAAATAACATAGAGAATTTAACGTGGTTCACCCAATGTGGGCTACATCCACCAAACCACAACCATCCAATGATTTCATTAACCAGTGTAAAACCCTATTACAATATCATGAATAATCACATTTTCTTATCATACTGTAACTCTATTACAAACCCCTTATAACCAGCTTTTTAGAAGCTTCCAAATTAGGGTTATACAAAGTTGGGGTTTTCCGCTTTTTAGTGATTTTTCCCTTTTTCGGTAATTCCATGAAAAAGCAAGAGAATACATGAAGAGTGTACAGTATATAATGATCAGTCACCACATACCAACATGTATGACCACAAAACACCAAGTACAATAAAAACCTCCAATAAACCTACTAACGGCCTAGCTAGTTGATTGTGATGGAAAAAATAGAATGAGAAAGTACAAAAAGTAAAGACATAGATGATAAAGCAAGTAAATAAAATCTAGGGTGACGAAGATAATCTCACAAAAGTTTCGGTTCGATAGCTAGCTCCATGTGCACATTCACCTACACACAAATAAGAAGTGGAAAATTGTTGGGGTTGTATAAGGGCCTGCCTTAGTCAGACCAATGTTTCCACCTCCACAAACAACTAGAAAGAAAGAGTAGAATATGTGATATAGAAGGGAAAGATAATAATGAACACTAAAAATCAATACTATTCTACTCGATCAAATCACAAAGGAGAGGAGCTGAGCGTTACCACCCCCACCCAAAATCTCACTAGCCAATAGAGGAGAATTCAAGGTATGGACTTGGCAAAGCCACCATAGCCGCAACGGTGATGAAGTGAGGTCTCACAAGACTCCAAGCTCACACTTCTATGGGTTTCTTCACACTTTCAATGTGGAGTTGATGGAGTGCCAATGCTATTGCAATTCTCACAATGGAATGTTGGAATGTTGCTTGAGAGTGAAGAAGTGAAGTGATTGAACCTATAGAGAAGCTGAAAATAGATTAAGTGAATGAATGGATCTGAATATGGACTTGGCAAAGCCACCTTAGCTGCAACGGTGATGAAGTGAGGTCTCACAAGACTCTAGGCTCACACTTGTATGGATTTCTTCACACTTTCAATGTGGATTTGATGGAGTGCCAATGCTCTTGCAATTCTCACAATGGAATGTTGCAATGTTGCTTGAGAGTGAAGAAGTGAAGTGATTGAACCTATAGAGAAGAAAAAAAGAGATTAAGTGAATGAATGGAGAGTTCTTTCGAAGGTGAGATGAGAAAGAATAGGTCATTTTTGGGTCGGTTGGTTGAACATGGATGTTACAATTCAGCCCCAATCGGGTGTGTAATGCCTCTGCCAACTTCAGACACAAGAATCTATCAGGGACGGTAGCTTGTTGTGCAATCTACACATCACATGTTTGTCCATGACAAATATTCTCTCATCGAAACATAGGACAAATGCTAGGTGGAAAGAAGGCAAGTAGGTTATGTGGAATTTTTCCTTTGGACTTGATTTTCTAAGGTGAGGGTATGTGAAATGGGAATTTGCCTAAGGGGTGCAAATTATCTCTTATACACAAGGGCATTCAAGGGAAGATTTATCAGTGATTTATTGTAGCAATTAAGATCTCAAGAATCATGTCAAAGTCTTTTGAAATCATGCATATTTTTAGAGCTAACATTATGATGTAGGTTTCAAAGATTCAAGTCAAGAATTCAAGTCATATTTAAAGCATCAAGATCCACATCCATTGAAGCTATTTCATGCAAGATCAAGATCAACATTTTAGAATTCCAAAGGTTCATTCAAGGGTTCGGTGAGTTGAAACATATCACTGGTTCATTCATCATTCCTTTCATATTTCATTATTTCAATTCAAGATTTAATTACCCAAACAGAGTTTGACCAAGGAAAACCCCCATTCACCAAAAACAAACATTTTTTCTCTTGTGTTTGTGTTGCAGATCTTAGGTTGAAGAAGGATTGAAGATCTCTTAAAGAGAAAGATTGGAAACAATTTCAATGTTGCAAAAGTTGTCATAGTCGTCATCAATTCATAGAATCTCACCTATAGATATGATTTCTAACTTTTTGACACTGAAACTCGGATCAAACAGAAGCTACAAAGTGACATCAAAGGCTCTCAAAAGTTATTTGAAAACCCTACATAGAAACCCATTCACCCATGGGCGAATGAGTCCTAGTTTTCCTTTTGAAACTACCTCTTGTTGATTAGTATGTACAGTCTTTTACCCTTCTTAGATTTGTAGAAAAATTGTGGTTTTTGTTTGCATTGAGCTTTAAATTGATGTTTCAAGTTTGAATGAGCATAAGTGAGTAGATTTTTTATTTTTAGTTATTCACCCAAAAGTGTTGTTCAAGTTGATACCCTTGTCTTTAATGATAATGAAATCAGTAGATTCCCTTATTGATTTGACCCACCTAAAGGTTGTAATTAAATTCTTCGTTTGGATCTCATTTCCTAATGAAATAGTGAGAAATAGGTCCATCTACATCTACATTTTAAAATTGGTGAACCCCTCTTTTGTAACCCCCCATTTTTCAACATTTCATAAAGAATAGTCATAATTTGAATAAATATTAGCAGGGAACACATGCACATACAATGGTGCATGATTTCTAAAGAGAATCATTTAACACTATGTGAAGTTTAATAGTTGCAAGGAATACAATTAATACTATAATTAGGCATGTAATGCTATAATCCTATATTTAATTAGTATTAAAAATAATATATAATTGTAATGCTAATATTTGGACAAGAAAACAAAGTACCAAGGAAAACGTGTGCCTACTATTAAACAAAATGGTGTAATCCTATGCAAATTTGGTTTGGTTTTGTAACCTTGTCCACATTTATACATACTCCCACCCTATAACCATATCTTATTTTTTCCTATGCATTTTCTATGTTATTTATATTTATTCATTCCTTGGATACACTTTACAACTCTATCATCTCATGTCAATCTTGCAGGTGTGAGAGTGATCTCATATTTCCAAGCAAATATGGGGAAAATGATTGATTAGATACAACTTTGTAAGAATTAAAACATTCGAAAAATATAATACAAATAAATATGGAAACTACAAATTTACCAACTGTAAATCTATCAAGGTGTAAATTCTAAAAATTATAAATAACTATAATTTATAATATTTAATAAAAATGACTAAGAGAATATGTTGCACCACTAAATTTTTGTACAACTACTTTACTTAACTCGAAACGAAGACCAAGTATAGATAAATATGCACTTGAAGATCCAAGTATAAGAGACACATTTATTAGTAATATTTTATGAACCATTAAGTGATCATGTGAATGTCTAATTTGAAACCATTGGACTTTTCTACATTTTAAAAAGAGGTGAATTTTATAACGTGGAAAATTAATTCATTGAAAAACGTTTTTTTTAATTTCATAAACTCTTATAATTTATACAAATGATCTTCTATTACAATCACATTATCTTTAATTTGTACACATAAATACACATATATTAATTCTTTATTAAATTTTTACTAATAATTATTTTTCTAGCTACTAATTATTTTAATATATTTAGCTCAAAATCTTAAATGCATAACAATCAATGACTTCACATCTATTAGATGATCTCCCTTATTACACAAATTTGAAAGATCCAAACTACTAATTCTTTTAATATATTTAACTCAAAATCTTAAGTTCATAACAATCAATGACCTCACATCTATTAGATGATTTCCCCTATTACACAAATTTGAAAGATCCAAACTATAATTCTTTTTAATATATTTAACTCAAAATCTTAAGTGCATAACAATCAATGACCTCACATCTATTAAATGATCTCCCTTATTACACAAATTTAAAAGATCCAAACTACTAATTCTTTTAATATATTTAACTCAAAATCTTAAATACATAACAATCAATGATCTCACATTTATTAGATGATCTCCCCTATTACACAAATTTGAAAGATCCAAAGAAAACGAAACAAAATAGTTGGAAAAGATGAAAGTCCTACAAAAATTGAATGAACAATGTTGGCTCTATCAGCAGAAGGTTTACAATTTACTTAATGTTTTTAATGTATTGTAATTGAATACTCTGTGATCTTGCATTGTAACTACAGCTTTAATGAACCCCCAAAAAAAATGCATAAACATTTCAGCTTCTAACACGCATTCAAATTCTAAATAAGGAGAAGAGAAAATAGGGCTAGCTATATTAGAGCATCACTAATGATCTACGGTAACATTGTAATGAACGATTGCATTGCCAGATTTAATCCTATCATGGAGATAGAATTACAAGTGACTTATTTTGTCCTTCAAATCATAAACAAGCAGAAGAAAAAGTAGGGCATTAAACTATATTAGAGCATAATCAGTAATGATGTACAGTGACATTGTAATGAACGATTACATGGCCAGAATTGATGTCCAAGTAGTGAATGTGTAGAAGAGCATACCCACGAGCCAACCTGAATTTCCCGCTTCCTCCCACAATTGGCATCTCTCTAACCTCCTTAATCACGACAGTGTTGTGCACCACAGCGTTGTTGCCCACCACGGCGAGTGTACTGCCACTGAACTCTCCGCCCTGAAAAACATAGGTGGCTGTCATTAACAGTTCAAATTCCTTTTGGCCGGCGGAGGCGTACAATCCCTGAGCTCTGCCCACTAATTTGCAAGAGGGCTCAGGCCCTTCTGTCAACGGGTCGTCCATCACAAATACCTTTCCAAAGCCAGTAGGCGACGTGTTAGTAGCTGGAGCCGACGCCACCTGCACTGTCGTCACATTGTTCCCCTGAATCCTATCATGGAGATAGAATTGCAAGTGAGTTATTTTCTCGGCCGCTTGGGCAGCTTGCAGGGAAAGCATTGTTATCATTGCGGCCACTGCAACTGCCACTAATGCTTCTCCAACATCATCATCATGGATAGAACAGGGTTGGTGTTGAAGGCAGGAATTGGTGGACAGCTTGTTATATAACGAGGAGAGCATCCATGGTGACCACGTGATATCAAAAAGAAAATGTTGATATTAGATTCTGGACTGTATAACTCCTGCTAGAAGACTAAAACAAACAATGATATTAAACTTGTGAGTAGGTATACCAATGCCCCCCTACAAAGTTGAGCCGGCTAATAATGACGGCTGGATTTGTCCCATAAAATTTAAATTTGGTGTTTATATAAATAATGTATTAATTTTTAAGTAGGGAAGGGGTAGTCCAATAATGTATTAATCGTTGTGAGGGTATTTGTCATAATTTAATCTAATAATAGAGCATATTGGCATGTTACTGTGTGATTATTAAAATATCAATAATTTTTATTTAATTTTTTGTTAATAATTAAGGCAAGGGATCAATAAATGAACAAAGTTCATTTGTTGGTATACTACTTGTGCTTATAAGATTTATTATTGGTATAATTGTTGGTACATAAATAACCAAATGTTGGTCAAGATGGATCCATTCTTGAACCCATGAGAAGCTATGAATGCTATATTAGAAAAACAAAAATACATTTATTAAAATGTGATTTTCTTTTTTCATATAAAATGTCATAACTATCCACTATAAGTGTGTCATTTATAAAATAAGGTACTCATTTAAACAAGTATTGTTGTCATTGGGGAAAAAATGCATTCTTATGTATTCAATTATTGGGGTGGCAATTGCATTGGAGTATTTTATATTAATAGTTTTTCCTAACAAAAATATAAATTGTGACCACAATAAATACATTGTATTTAGGAAGGATTGTCAAAGAAATGTGATCATTTGAAGTTGAATATAAGTTATATTTTAAATAATAATATGTTTTTTTAATTAAAAAATAATATTTTTCTATTCAACTATTGTTCCATTTGTGTTTGATATAAAAGTGACTTATTTTTAATAGTCATGTATAAGTTTGGTGGTATGATTTTTGGGAAGGCCAATGTGAAACAATATTTTTTTGGATTGTATACAATGTAAAGAGGTAAAAGCTCAAAGTTGTGTCACACTTCATGCTAGTTTCTCAAAAATAATGGATTAAAGAATTTTTAACAAAAACATTTTTTGTCAAACTTATAGTCTAGCTAGATTAGATATGGGCCACAATTTTCCAACTAAAATTATCCACTAAACACATTTGTAGTATCATTCTAAGGCATTTTATTAAAAGATTAATAATTGAAAAAAAAAAATCACCTCTCACTCATGTAAGTAATATTTTTTAAAAATTTAAAAATACCATTTTGTATAATATAAATTTAGTTTCAAAAAATATAATATTTTTAATAGTATAATTATTGTTTATATTTATTTATTTATTACTAAAAGTACGTCATCAAGATCAAAACCTGAGGTTGATTACCTTGTCATAAAAAAATACTAATGTTTATTTAAAATTTAAAAATCTATGATGCACTAGAAATGAGATTATATATCAAGATATATTATTTTTTTACTATTTTGGATAAATTTATAAGAAAAAAAATACATTCCATCAAAACAAGTTTATTTTTAGTACATGTAAAATTTAAAGTTTACTTAAAATGTATATTTATCAAAATAAAAAGAAAAAATCTATACACTTGTAGTAACGAAAAAAACATCTCTTTTCCTTAGTTTGGGAATAATTAATATTAAATTGGACCTAATGTTTCCTTGATTTAGTGTTGTAATGTGCTTTACACATTCACATTAAGTTTAACGCCCTTTTTAGCTAAATGGATTTAATTGTGCCTTATTTAAGGTGTTGTAAGGTGTATCTTTACACTTTCACACTAATCTAGGGCTCTGTTAACTAATTGAGCTTAACTTTCCTTAATTGACTCCTTTAATTCAAATTCAAGCCTAATTAAATACAAATTCTAAGGGATAAAACCTGACATTCATAAATGATAGAATCTATGATTGAGATCCCACAAGCCCTAGATGATATTCTAAAGAGAAACTTGTCACACACAAATGAGAAATTACACAAAAAAATATGTGAAACAATAATGATTATTGATTACTGAATGAATACAATGAAGGATTGAATATCCTTATGTAGACTGAGGCAAACTCAACATGTGACCCTAAATGATGGAGTTTTAACTGAGACAAGAGTGAGATAATAGAATGCATGAATCAGTTAAGTGACTGTATCTTGTGTGCAACACAAAGAGTAAAGCACATGACTAATTGAAATGCATAATTAATGCAATAACACTTGCAATCAAAACTAGATGACCTTTTCCTAATTTTGCATTAAGCATTAGAGTAAATATTAATTAATTTACTCCAACACCCCCTTTGAATGAAAACAGAGAAGCTAAAACTGATGAAGGACAAGAATGAATGATAGATGTAGAATGGGTCCTTACTACAAGGCCTAATGAGGTACCCATGAACAAGTAATGAATTCTCTCATAACTAGAGAAAAGGAGAAAACCACATGGGAAAAAATGCTCTCCAAAAGAGAGAAAAATAAATGACTGTACTAAAGAAAGAAGGATAGAAGGAGGACAAAATGTGACCCCCCAAGGACTACTTTTGTCATGCAAGTACAATAGATGTCCCCCTAATAGGAGAGAGAAAATGAAGATATGAATCCCCTCATAATGAAAGAACTCCCATACCAATGATGAATGTCTGAAGACAAAATATAATCCACTACCTACAAACAACATTTCTCCCCTTAGGAAGAAAAGGATCCACTGGTGATTGGAGAAGAAAAACCAAAAGAATGGGTGATTCTAGAACCCAAATTTAAATGATGTGTTCCTCTTAAAACTGCTCACATGTCCACATGCCAGAAAGCAATGATTTTGATCCAAGATCCTATGAAGACTAGTAGAGAACAAGTTGCAAAGGTGATGAAGATTGTGGGCCAACAACAGTGTTGTGGATGCCAACAAAGAGGAAAGGAGAAAATCCAGGTGGAAAAACTCCTAACAATTTATTCAAACTAAAGAAGAAAGTTGCAAGTGTACTGAAGAACTACAAAGATACCCTCTAATTGGGATGATTCCATTGTTTATCCAATGCTCAATATTGTCCTTCTAGAAAGAAACTCTAGAAGCACACGAGGATGTGACTCTGAAATCTCATATAGACAGGAATTTAGAATAGAAGAACACTTTTGGCTACTGATTGGAGGAGCAATGTGGAGCTCGATGGTTAATTAGCAACTTTTAATATTTTAAGTTTGTTTATTCCTAAGAAAAATGAAAGAAACCTATACTAGATGCTTTAAGTAGAAACCCCATATAGAACTTTATATAAGTTCAATTTTTAAAAAGCTCCAAATTTTCCCAAATCTTCATCATGTGGTGCTCTCAAATCTCATACAATGTTTAAAGAGTCAACAAGTAAAAAATAAAGGAGCATGCAAAAAAATTAGGGAAAGAAACATGCATGCATCTAGAAATAAAGTTTTACATTTTCCTTCATTGTGATGAAAATCTTCATAGAAATCTACCTATAGAATGAAGAGAACTCACAAACTCAACTCTGAGTCGGTTCTTAGAAAATCACAACCTCTGAATAAGTGAATCGGCCTCTGCAAAAATGAATCAGGCCTCCCAATTGATGCAATGTTGGGCAGAGAGGATGTGTGGCCTAGTGGTCTTAATCGACCTCCTCATTCACCTTCACCTTCACAAACTTACATTCACCTTCGACCTCCACAAATTCAAGGTGCAAATGAAAGGATTCCCAAAAGAAGCAAACAAAACAAATGCTTGAGTTTCTCGTTGTGTGCAAATGAGGCACAACCTCTGTATGCATGTGCGTGAGTCAAGATGTTGACTTCAAAAATGGTCACAATTGTACAAATCAGTGGATGATATTCCCTTGTATAAATCACTTCCTCCAAGCCTGTGAAAACTCCAAATTGTGGCATGTAAAACCTGTGCGGCTTGCACCAAGACAAATTGCAGCATGAGAACACATGGTGATGAAAAAATCACCTTCTTTGTTTTGAATGGACATGTAGATTGACTCCCAATAGTGCTTTTGATGCAAAAAATTCCTCAAAAAAACATATAAGGATCTTCAAATATAGAGCTTTGATATCATGATAGAATGTGTGATTGAAATCCCACAAGCCCTAGATGATATTCTAAAGATAAATCTATCACACACAAATGAGAAATCACACAAAAAAATATGTGATACAATAATGATTGAATATCCTTATGTAGACTCAGGAGAACTCAACATGTGACCCTGAATGATGGAGTTTTGACTGAGATACGAGTGAGATGACAAAATGCATGAATCAGTTAAGTGACTTTATCTTGTATGCAACACAAAGATTAAAGCACATGACTAGTTAATTGAAATGCACAATTAATGCAATAACACTCACAATCAGAACTAGATGACCTTTTCCTAAGTTTGCATTAAGCACTAGAGTAAATATTAATTAATTTACTCCAACAATAAATGACATTACACAACACTTAATTTTAGAAGGTTTGTGTCCTAGGTTAGTGACCTACAACCCATTGACCACATGGCAAATGGGTCCTCAGTAGGTCCTAGGACCCTATTTTTACATAACATTTCACATTTCCTGAATTGTGTCCTAGCTAAGTGAGTTAGGACCCATTCACCACATGGGGAATGGGTCCTCACTTAAACCTAGGACCCCTCTTTGAATTATTTTTTTGGCAATATTTTAATGATTTCATGTCAACCTGTGATATTTGAATTTTAGGAATGAATGTTAAGATATGTATGAATACAAAGCTATTTCACTTAGTTTCACCTAGCACCTAGAATTTTTATGCAAGCATCCTAATAGAAAATTTATGAGATCAAGATCATTTCTAAGGCATCCAAGGGTAGATTTGAAGAATAATATTGCATCAATCAAGATCCAATTCATCATTTCAAATTCATAATGCATCATGCATGTTTTTGAGCTAATGTGTTGATGTAGCATTCAAGATCTATCAAGAATATTCAAAGGCATTCTTCTACTCAAGGTTCACATGATCAATATCTACATTCATTAAGGCCATATCATGCTAGTTTTCATATCTATAATCCAAGGTTCAATTAGGTGTGGTGAGTTGTGACATTGAATTTTTTTCATTCATCATTCCTTTCATGCATCATTTCATTTCAAGGTTCAATTACCAAAATGGGGTTTGACCAGGGAAAACCCCCATCCCCTAACAAAACAACATTTTCTCCTCTTTGATGTCTAATTGCAGGTTTTAGGTTGAAGATCATTTGGAGAGTAAATTTGAAAAAGTTATCAAAGTTGTCAAAGTTGCTAAGGAAGTTGTCAAATCACAAAAAATGAGCTACAGTATTTATTTTCGGCTTTCCAACAGTGCCCGACTAGAATCTAGGAGTGAAAACATTGAAGAAAAGAACCTAGAAATTGATTTTCCAAATCCCTAGCCAGGACCCATTCATCATAGGGTGAATGAGTCCCCGGTGAAGTTTGAAAAATAACTTTTTGCAATAGGTATACAACATTTAACCCTCTTAAAACTTTCCTTTTGATTGATATATCAATTATGTTTAATTTATGTAATTCATTTACACATCATAACTCTCATATTAAATGAAATTAGAGAAAAATTGGTTCATCATTTTGTTTCATTATGGTGAACTTCTTTTCTTTCATTTCAGCACTAAAGTTTCAAGTTATAAAGACAAGAAAAAGTTCGTAGAAAAATAATACATTTATTATACAAAAGGAAACATCCTAGTCAACCTAGTCCCCCTTGATCCTAGTTGGCTAAATCTCAACTTTGATGGCTTGGCCAAAGGGAACTTGGGTTGAGCAGGTGGAGGCAGCATAATATGTGACCATAGAGGGAAAAAATTTTTATCTTATGTTGTTAATCTAGGTAACAAACATCTAACTTTGTGAAATTGGAGGCTACCTATCATGGGATCCTGGTTGCTAAGATTGTTGGAGTGTCTAGTCTAGAATTGAAGGGTATTCAAGAAACATAATCATCTTGTTGAGTGGGAAGGTGGCTCATTGTTGGACCTTACAGGATCCCATCCTTATGGCTCATAATGTCATCATTAAATATGGGAATTCAATATTTTCTCATCTGTTCTGAGATGGTAATAAAGTTACAAAAACTTTGGAAATTTTGAGAGATTTTATAAAAAGGATTACGATTTGGGATGATCTATAAATGATCCTAGATTACATATGTGAACTCTTAATAAATGATGAAAAGGTACTATAATTCTTTTTCAAGTTGAACTCCTCATTAGTTCACATTGACAACTAGCATGGGTTGTGTATAAGTAATTATTTTCACCCCATCTTTCCTTTCCATAAGATAGTTGTATCTCTATTTGTGAATTATATCATATGCATCTACCTAATTCTTAGTTTCCCTTTGTATAAAGTGTTGGTTGTGATGGGTGGTGATGTTGTCCAAGAGGAGCTTGCCTCTTGTGAGGTCTAGAAGAGGGATAAGAATGTTTGAACTATCCTTCAATTAGGAAAGCTATCTTAAGATAATTATATCGAGGGCATGGTGGGGCATGACCCTAAAATATCAATGGAATTTTCAAACTTCTAGAAGGACAACAATGTGACTGTTGGTGCTCTTTATCTATTAACATGGAGCTTATAGATGAGATTATTGGTCTCTCCATAGAAGCGACATGTCTCCCTAGGAAGCCTAAAGGTCACTACTAGAAAGAGATGGACAATTTGTTCAAGAAAGAGGAAAAGATCAATTAGCTACAAAATGGTTTCAATAGAGATGACCTCTTGAGCATCTAGAATAGAATGGCTAAAGTTTTGATACTTTATGTTACTTTGTAAAGTAGGTTTAAGTTCTTCCATTCCCACCATTTTCTCATGCTTAATCACTTTTGTTACAATGTTAAAATGAACTATTTGTTTTGGATTATGTCCTCACTCGAATAGTCTATTAAGGTTGTTCAAGATAATGGGAAGAATTTACCCCTTCACCAGGAGTTGATTTACAAATTATTTCATTTCAAGTTGGTCCTTACCCCTCTTTGGCCTCTGCTAAGAAAATCTTTGTCATGGTTAGGGATTTTATTAAACCTTTGGAGGGCCCCTCTACCTCAAGAACTGAGTCAATGACATCCTTAAATTCCCAAAGCATACCACTAGAGAAAAATATAAGCCCCTTGCTTCTGAGGTCAGTCCCTCAAGTTCAAAAAAACATGTTTCATTTTCCAACCCTACCCAAATCTCTATTTCAAATAATTAAGATAATTCTTGGTAGCATTCCCTCAAAGGTTCCCTTGCTAGCTCCCTTACTCATGAAGACTTTTCTAAAACCTCTATTAGCAAGGGAATTTGGGAAGGGCAGTATAATCAAGAAACATCTATATCCTGATGTTTTGTGTTTAGTTAGTTTATACCCCATGTTAGGTCTATAAACATAGGTTTTTAGACTATAATAGGGTGCCAATCTCTTAATACATTTTTCACCCACGAATGAGGCAACAAGAATTTGATTACCTCCTACTCTTCAGGCTCTACTAAACCTAGGTGGGTGTACTTGAGCAATAAGGAAGATTTTGAAGGCTACGATCTTTGATCTAAGCAATCTACTCACAATGGCACATGGGAGTGAAGTAGATGCAAGGTTAATTACTGCTTCCTACTAAAAATATTTTGAGAATCAGGTGTATGAATAAAGTTTGTATGTGATTGTTCTAAAATGATCAATACCTACACTATTGGGTGAACGGAGTTGAGAGGTGGATAATGATAATGGAGACAAGATTTTATAAGATGGTTAGATCTACTTTTCAGCTTAACTCGAATAGTTGGGCACTTTGAATGCCTGCACCTTGTGCAAACGTTCAAGTAGGTCAGTTATTTAGACTCTTCTTAGTAATCCTAGTGATATCCCCTTATGCTACTGTGAAGTTGTGAAAGGATTTAATTCATATGTGAAGGGAAACCAATTAAGATTTAATCTATTTAAAATTACTTTAATCCAAGTAGGAACCTATTAAATCTGATTTCTTGAAATGAATTTTAATTCTTCTGCACACAGAAACCAGTCAACAACACCACACAACTACAACAAATGTATATTGACAAATTAAATGTATATCCACACACTCAATTTTAATAGCATAAAAAACCACTTTGGAGACATCCAAATAACATATAAACATATGAATCCACACAACAGTTGAACACTTGAAATAAAATCAGTAATTATATGTAACCTTCGAGTGATCCCACAATAGTGGTTTACAATTTTTGGCGAAACTGGACACTAAAATTATTATTTTTAAATAAATCTTCACATCCAGGCACCTATAGTGGCTAAACCGTGAGGAATTTGAAGATGATGCAAACTAGAGTCTCTTCATATTTTGTTTGTAGATTCTAATTTTATTTTATTTTAAATTCTTGGAATCAGATTGCACTTCTTTTTCCATCTCCCATGAAAACTGGTTTTTTTCAGAAAACAACATTTTTAAAAAGTGATGCACACCGTATAATGCATAAAAAAATTTCCATGAAGGATAAAATTCTAATTCTTTCGAATTTAGATTTGTAACTCGGATATCTAGTGCTTCCACTAGGTTAGATAGTTTTTTATTGGATATTTTTTCTTTAATCAAGTTTTGAAGTCAAACTAATTACAATTCAGACATAACAAAACTGTACAATGCGTAATTTTTTTTGTATATATCGAAATTCATTTTTTTTGTTGGATCAAGGACTTCAATATCTGGTGCACTCATATTTTTCAAAAAAAAATATATAATCTGCAATTTTTTCACATATGCAGAATATAGACCTTCATTTTTTATTGAAAACCTATGTTTACTAAAACTAAAAAAACAAATACATAATAAAACCAAAACATATTAAAATTATATTTTTTGGATAGCTCATTCTGAGGACTACCATATTCAAGATCTATAAATTTTAAATAAATTCATTTGATCCCTCAAAAGGTAAATCAAAAGTTATTTTTTTATTAGCATTTTGATAGGTGTAAAGGAGACTCTGTTATAGGTATGGTTTAAAACTAGCGGGGTTATATCCAAGGGGGTTTGATCTAAGGTGGTTTGATCAAACAATTTTCAATTGGAATCTTTTAAATGGAAATTTTTAAGGCTTGAATCATTATATTTTCTAAAAATATGTGATTTCAACAAAAATCAGAATCTCCCAAAAATTGTAAACCAGCTTTGTGGGATCACCCCTTCTCCATTGTATTCATCTTCAAATAATATGCATTATAAAAATATTTTATTATATGGGATGGATGGGTGAATTGGTGCAATCTATCTTCTTACTGATTTCAAGACATTTGATAACAAACATAAATAAAATAATACAATGTTGTAGGTGAATTCACCACTCTATTATTCTTCAAGAAGAAGCCCATGATCACCTAAGATTTGTTCAAAGCTTCTACTCCATGATAGGGGACTCATCATGTTGTTGGCTAGCATTCTTATTCTAATGGTTGTCCCTTTGTATCTGATACATCTATAGTTTGGCTAATAAATAAATTGATTGCAGAGAGGTGATGGATGTACTCATGTTCAACATAGGGGTCCACGTTAGAGATCGCCTCTTTCATATCATATTCCATATACATCAAATTTTTAAGTTGGTTATGAGTATTTTGTAAAACCATATCCTCATCATTGATTTCTTGCAATGCAACAATGAGAAGCCCAGAAAGCTCTTCCTTCCAACCATCATAATCTTGTAGATTTCCAATGTCATTATGAAGTTTTAGGGATTAATAAAAGCAGTTGAAATCTTCCTTAAGCCTATTACGATATCCATTATGTGATTCTACCAGCTTGCTATATGTCGACAGTATTTGTCCTTTCATGATTTTGTTATCTAGGAGCTCCTTTCTTTTCTCGATCATTCTCCACCAATGCAAAGTGTGTCTATTTGAATAGTTTCCAATACTCATTAGCACACTTCATCATTTTTTTGAATCTTTCTTTGATCATTTCAGATGCAGTGTTATATTTGATGGTTTTCGTTCCTTTCTCCAATTCGTTTTAGATGCAGTGTTATATTTGATGCACTCTCTTATAATTTTAAATCCATGGGGAGTATAACTCTTATGTGGAAGAGGAGGATGTTCTTTCTCTCTAATTTTCTAGCTCCTTCTTCAACTTGTTACTTTCTTTAATCAATTTTTACATTCATGCTTTGGTAAATTTTTCCACATTTATGTTCAATTCTACTGTCTCCATAGGTTTGGTATCCCCTACTCATTGGACCAAGAGATTTCCAAACACTTGGTTTGGATTACTAGTTATTGCAGGTCTTTTATCATGGGGATACAATGACCAAATAAGAAAGGTGGCTTCATTTGGGTTGTACCTAGATCCTGAATACATTTTGTCACTTGCTTCATCTGTTAAGTTTTTTGTCTTATCCCCTCTTTTTCTGAAGCTATCAAATACAATTGTAGAGATAATATCCCACCTTGACAGGAACAACACTCTAGCTTCTTGAAGTAATTCCCTTCCTCTTTCAGAAGTGATGGACTCCATTTCCTAATCTATCTCCTTTTTCAACTCCTCTAAGGTGGTTGCCTCCTGTTTAGGAGCGATATCATGTATCTTTTGTCTCATTTTTCTACCTTTATATTCATAAACACATGATTTAAATTCAGAAGATTTAACAAAATCACAATTAGAAATAAACTCTTGTCTAGCCCTGACCATTATGTCATCAAATAGTTCATTTGATGCCTCAAATATTACACTATTGCACTCTTGAGGGGGCTCATACTTTCCAACCACAGGAACACTTGTTTGTTTGACCTACTCACCCTCTTCATCATTCTCCTATTTTTCACTTATATCAATATCTACAGAAAAACATACCTCAGGGGTAGGTTGTGAAGGTATGCAATCTAGGTGCTCTATGTCTTCAACTTCTACTCCTAAATAGGTTGCATGAGGTGCATCAAAAAAAATTGGGGGCACATCCTTTACCAGTTCATGCACATGAGCGATGAGTTGCTCAATTCTTGTTAAAGGATCTTGAATTTCACCAAATGCCTTTGAATAAGATGAGACATTTTTACTCTTCCATTCCTCTGCAAGCATAATATTGTTATAGGTGGCCATTCTTTCTGTGGTGGAAGCCTCATCGTGGTTTCTTATCACATATTTAACTGAGAAAAAAATTCCATACCCTGATAGCCCCTGTCATAATCTCACCATGTGAATAAACCCTTCTACATCAAAAAGTTTCCTTACATTACCTAGAGGTAGGTTGTAAGTATGTGCTAATTTAGTATCAAAATTCTTCATATCCTTCATTGGAAACCACTTTGAAATCTCCAAAACATAAGGTGTTGGGCATAATTGATTGTTTGTTATGTCCTTTGAGGTGTTTGGCATTAGATTTTACCAATTTCCTCACAATTTCTAAATAAGCAATTCAATCAAGAAATACTCATGGGATCAAGTGTGGAGTTCCTTCCAACCCATAGAACCTTATTACTATACAATCAAAGAAAGCATCCCATTCTCCCTAGTTATGATTCACTTTGTTTCTTAGGTCATTATCCTTTAGTCTTATAAATCTTTGTACTTTGGGGGATAGGTTATAATTGCACGGATATCCCAACAACTTCATAAATGGTTGTACAAAAAATTATTCAAAATAAAGGTAATGAGACCTACTAACTCGGCTGTCCCACAATGAGGTCCACATTTCTATAGGTTTGAAGTTTCCATTTTCATCTATATCTTTTATCCTTAATTCTTCACTCCAGACCCCTTTGACTTGTCCTTTGTGCAAAATAAAATGCATAAGCAAAGAATAGTGTTCAAAATGAATATTGTCACTATTATTTTTAATCTTTTCAAGACCTAGATTTAGGGCATTGGCCAAGTAGCTAGCATAATCAAATGGCCAAGCATCCTTGCTCTATATATCTGCAACTAAAACCATTGGGACAATCAACATGAGAGGTGGAACCTCTACTCCCAAAACCTGACCGGTTGAATAATAAGTGTGCTAAAAATACTCTTCAAACAAATCTTCATGGAAAGGAGGGTTTTCACTGCTAGAGAACCTCCTAAGTTGGCCTCCTTCATCATTGGGCCTATGCAAAGGTAATTTCCATCTCTTATAGCTTGTATCCATGTGGTGATACTTTTTCAAGAGGTCTTTGACTGTGAATGATAAATTTAGTGAACACTCGAGCTGAAATACATTAGAAATGAGATCCCTAGAAATAACAAGCATGTCACCCCCGCCATGTGATTGAATATTTCTTTTCTTGGGGTCATATCTAATAGAAAGAGCTTTAATTAGATATGTGTTCAAAAACACATTGGGTACCACAAGTCTTCCTAGGTTCAACCTCCATGGATTTAAAACTGGTTGAAACCGAAATTATTTTTTGTAATGGTACATGAAGAGCTCATATTCGAGTTACAGTGTACAAATATCTCCTAAGCCCTTATTTTTTTCCCATTGTTGATCCATTAAAGGATTTATCTGAGCACTCCTCTTGGGTCTCATCCCCAACCCAGGGCATTGATCTATCAGGTCTTGATCTAGGAGTCTCTTTTCAGTTTTCTATTTTTTAGCTTTGGGTTTGTTTGTACTCTCTTCCATTATTTAAATCTTAAGATTTTGAAGAAAATAGCTTCTTAGCTAGGTTTGAAGTAATTACTTGAGTCTCACCTCCACTGGTCTTTTTTGTGTAAGAACTTCAAGTTTTTCCTTTTCTACTTCTTCCCTTATCAAAATCTTCCAAATTAAATGTAACAACTATGTGATCAACTTGTGATATAACTCACTTCAATTCTAGTTCATAAATGCACCATCCATTTTTTAGTCTTGTCATCAAAGAAGAACATTTATTTCAAATATCTTGACGATGTCCCAAGATGTCACATCAATTAGTAATAATCATTATCAACATATCGGTGAGACTGTGACTCTTCTTTCACCGATAATCACCCTCTCCACCAATGAACACCTTTCCTTCGGTCTATCGGCGGGATGCCAAATAATTTTTCCTCAATGCACCCTAGTTCCCCTCGATATACTTTATGAAATTGATAATTCATGGTTATATCGAGCCATAGGGGGAATGTCATCATTTGTTACATCGATGTTTATGTGTTACAATGATGTGCTTACTTTTGTTTGAGAATCTATCGATATATTGAGGAGAGCACCTTAGTAGTCAGCCTAATACAGTATTGTTACACCGTTACTAGGTTGTGATCTATTTTCATCTAGCCATCAGCAAGGCTATGATGGGGGTTCCACTGATGAAGCATTGTTAGGCTGATGGTATTGAATTTCATTAGGAATGGGGGAAGAGCTACAAGATCTCAAATTTATTTATGGACGCAATGTAAGCTATAATATGGATCTTGTCACAAAAATTTCTACAATTTGCATTGATCATAAAATCAAAGTGTGGTATATTTCTATGGTATGTGTAAGTTAGGTGGGGTGGAGGCTAGTGGAAAATGCCAGATATTTCCACTCCCAAGAGTCGCTCTGATTCGGGATGAATGAGCATGAGGTCATTGCAAGAATCCAAAATAATCTCTGGGAGGTAGACCATGAATGAAAGATGGAATGAAATGAGAACCTAAAACTATTGTGCATGGAAAATTATATATTTTAAGAAGTGTATCAAGAATTATCCATGCACTGGAAATTATTGACCATCTCCTACACTACTATGCATGGAAGATTAAGAAAAGAAATGTTATAGGAATTGTCCATGCTCTAGAAATTCCTGATCCTCTCCTGACATATTCTGTAAATAATAAGAATTTTCTCCTCCTTTTCGAGTAATGACAAAATGGTCCCATCCAAAGAGCTTCAAACTTCCCATATTTTCCGTTATCTTGGCATCTTGGATTCCATAATAGGACCATATCATTTCATTGAATATTTTTTCCTTCACCCTCTTGTCAAATAAATACTTCACTTGCGATTGCATCTTTGTATTATGTTCTTGAGCTAGCCTCCTGATTTCATCTGATTCTTCCATTTGTTCCATTTTTTCTTCCATGGGCTCAAGGATATCTAGATCTTCTTGAATTATAAATTAATATGCAGGAAAAAATTTATGCATAGGCATCCTAGCCTGTGCCCAATAAACTAGTTCAAAGAGTAATCTACCCATAGATTTCTTCACAATGATTCTATTTGCCCATACTCCCATTCTTAATTTAGAATCCCATGCCTTATTGTTTTTTTCCAACATTATTTTAATAATCTTAAAGATACTATTGTTACTTGATTCAGCCTATCCATCTTCTTGTGGATGGTATGGTGAGGCATATGAAATTACAATGCCATATGATTCACAAAATTCTTTGAATTCTTCTAATCTAGAACACATACCGTTGTCTGTGATTATCCTCATAGGTGTCCCAAACCTTGTAATGATATTATCCATTAGGAAATTGACTACAACCTTGTTGGTGGCCTACTTAGTTGGGATGGATTCTACCCATTTTTTACAGTAATCATTCACCACCAATATCCATTTATGACCTCTAGTGGATTTTTTTGATATTTCCCCAATAAAATTAATTCCCCACTAGAAAAAGGGGCCTCAACCTGCATCAGTTTGAGTGGTAATGCTCCTTGATATTTAATTTTTCTAGAGAACTTCTAGAAAGCCTCACACTTCCTTACATAGGTGAAGGAATCATTGAAAGCTCTAGGCCAGTAATATCCAACCCTCAAGATTTTATGGGCAATAGTTTTGCTTGAAAAGTGTCCTCCATAGACTCCTTCACGCATCTCTTTCAATACTTTTTTTTCCTGAAATTCATCCAAACATAATTGTAATACACCATCTCTATTCTTCAAATATAAATCACCATCCATGAAGACATACTTAGATGCATGTAGCTTCAAATTTCTCTTATGATTTTCATTCAAATTTTTGGGACATTGTTGATTCTTTAAATAATACATTATATTAGTATACCGTGTCATTTTTTCAATACTTGCAATCATAGTCTCCTCTTCCCTACATTGCAGATCTGAGAAGCCTCTAAATTTGATTACACCATTAATTTGGCAAGACCATGTCCTCTTACTAACTTATTGATTTGGATATCGATGTCAAAATCTTGAATTCTATTAATCCATCTAAATCTCCTCCTAGTGACCTCAGTTTGTACAAACACATATTTTATCACGATATTGGAGACATATGCAATTATTTTTTCCCCTACTAGGTAGGATCTGAAAGCTTTCATTTCTTTGACTAGAGCATATGCCTTCTTTTCTATAATATCATAGTTTAATTCTACTCCTTGAAGGAATTTACTGAAAAATGATATAGGTTGTTCATGCCCCTCATCATTCTTTTGTAACATTACTACAACAAGGGTGTGGTATGATGCAAATGAGAATATTTTAAAGGGATTACTAAAATGAGGGGATTATAACACTTGGGCCTCTTTAATTGCTCTTTTTATATAGCTACAATGCATCTAGTGCTTCTATAGTTCAATCTATTTTAGTCCCTTTCTTCAACATTTTCAAAATGGGCTTGACAATCTCAGCAAAGTTTGAGATAAATCTTCTTACAAAATTTATTTGTCCCAAAGAAGGACTGGATGGCTTTGAGTTTCTTAGGAATAGGAATCTTATCTATAGCTTCCAATCTCCCTGGATCAATTCTAACTCCTTTTATGGATACTATGTGTCCTAGTAACTTTCCCTCTATTACTGCAAAAAGACACTTTTTAGGATTCAAGGAAATGCCATATTCCAATGCTTTGATAAAGATCTTCTCAAGATGTGCAACATGGTCTTCCACTCTCTTGGAATATGTAGTGAGATCATCCTGGTATACCACCATTATCATGTTAATTAGATCAAAAAAATCAATGTACATGGCCTGCTGGAATGTGGCTCCAGTGTTTGTTAACCCAAATGGAATTCTTACGTATACATAGGTTTCCCAAGGAGTGGTAAATGCAATTTTGTATATTTTTTATTCCTTCACCTTCACCTAGTTATACCCTAAAAATCCATCCATCATGGATAATAATTCGTACCCTGTGACCCTTTGTAGCATAGCCTCCATGTTTGGGAGTGGATAGTTTTCTTTAAGGGATGAGATATTTAGATTTCTAAAATCCACACACAACCTTATGTCACCATTTTTATTTTTCACTGGCACCAAGTTGGAGACCCAAGTGGAATGTCTGAGAGATTTGATGATACCTCCCTCCCTAAGCTTCATAAGTTCTTCATGCATCTTGGGCTATAAAGTTAGGTTTATTGGTCTTTGCTTTTTCCTAAAGGGTGTTGCATCGGGCTTGAGTGGGATTTCATATTGGAACAAATATTCTCTATATGCCTTGAGATCATCATAATACCATGCGAAGACATGCTTATACTTCCTCAATAATGCAATCAAAATATTTTTTATTGTTGGGGTTATCCTTTTCCCAATGTATACCTTCTTTGGTGCCAATTCAGTGCCCAAGTTAATTTCTTCTATGTCTTCCCTTCTTACTGGTGTTTGTTTCATAAGGGCTCGATCATTTCCATCAAACACCCTCTCCAATGCCACAAGTCCCTTAGGAATATTATTAGTCTTGAGCTACACAACCTCCTTGCCAAATACAATTTTCTTTCCGTCTACTTCCTCCACAAATACATTAAAATCAATTTCTTGAGCCTCATATTGATCAATGCAATGTAAGAACTTAATCAGATTAATGTCATCATTGAAAACTTTCCAACTATATATGTTTCTTTAATTTCACATTTTTTTTAAGCTCAACCTATGAAATTCCTATTAGAGTAATGTCATCTCTTCTCAAAGCTATATTTATCAAGAAATCAACCATTAAGTTCTTAGATATATCTACCCATTCAATAGAGAAAGCATCAAACAACTCAATGGTATCCCACACAACATTTCTATACTTCTTAAATATCCTTTTATTCTTTGTAGAATTCTTTGATCTCACTTTTGATACAACCAACTCAGAATCTTCGAGAATAGTCAATAGTTTAATTTTATGTTTGGTAGCCATGTTCAATCCTATCACCAATACCTCATACTCTGCTATATTATTTGTGCACTCAAATGTTAACAAGAATGAATATTTGAATGTTGTTCCCTTAGGTGAAATAAAGACAACTCCTGCTCCATTTCCCTCCTTACTTCATGTTCCATCAAATTACATTCACCACACCATGCTCATTCTTGGAAACATCTCTAGTAGTTGGATCAATGTTCAATAATTCAAAATTTGAATGTTCAATTCTAAAGCTTCCTAAGTCTACATCACAAAAGCAATTCATTTGATTGGGGTAAAAAAGTTCAATGACATGTTCAAATCTAGGCTCCCTATGTAGCCTGGCCTCTTTTCCATTCATAGGGATAGTAGCATAAGACAAGTCCAATTGAACATTCCCTCCTACTATTGTTGTGCATTGCCTTGATAGTAGCATCCCATAGTAAGGAGGGGTATCTACCATATTAATATATAGTTTATATGTTGCTTATGGGTATGATGTGAGTTTCAATTCTACATCCCATATTACTCCTACTACATGAACTGATCTATTATCCATGGTATAACATTTTCCACGCATGGTATTTACCCATAGACCTAGATCCTTCATGATAGCTAGGGCCATGATGTTGATTGTTGCCCCTGAGTCAATCATTCAATTTTTCACCATTTTATTATTGATGACCAATGTGGTATAGAATGGATCTACTTGGGATAGATTCTTCATGAGTGTATCTCCCAAATATACCTCAAGTTCTTTTATAACCTCCCTTTCTACAACATTTTCTTTTTCTTCTGATCTTCATGTTTTTGAGATGTATTGGTATTCATTTTGAGAGTTGTGTCTATGAACTCTTCAATTTTCATCAGCTCCATTAAAGGAACTATCACTTTTGTCTATGTCAATTCTTGGGCCATGTCAAATGAAGGGGTAGTGATTCCTTGTTCTGCATTTTCAATTTTAGTAAAGGTATGTGCAGGATCATCATGGAAAAAACAAGCCCTTAAGTGGCAATGAAAATTCAGAAAATTAGAGTTAGGCAACTTGACATAAAAACTTGAACAAGTTATCTATATTGTTTCAAAAATATGTAAGAATAGAATCTGTAGAAAATTGAATGTAGTTTCTAAACTACTAGGTTTATTTTAAAAAAACAAAAATCTATTTGGTGAAAATTTTAAATTTCAATGCAATAGTACTTAAATTTTAGGGAAAAATAAGAAGTAGGTGTTAGTCTAACCACCCTAACCACAATAAAATGATAATATTTTTTTATAAGATTTAGATATAAGTAGAGAACTCATGTCCCAATGTGATGCATATTTTTCTTTAATTTTTTTCCAAGTAAATAATTAATTATGAATTTTTTATTACAAATTTTTTAAAAAATAAAAAATTGTATGTCTAACCACCTTAACTTGGTCAAAAATTCATGAAACTCAATTTTTTTTTTTAATCCTATAGTATGAAAAGCATAGAATGTGATGCATGTTTTGGATTCAAAAAATTTGATACTGTTTGAAAGCTATAGATGTTTTTCAATCAGCCTATCAATTAGGACTTTAGTCATAATTCAAATAGAAAATGATTAATAATTATTTATTAAATTCAAAGTAAAGCATAAATCATATTGGTAGAAAGTTGAGAATCTCCTTTAAAAACCCTTTTCATTTCATCAATTTTGGGTAAAAAAAAAGTTGTCAGCCACATGGGTCATGATATCACTTACATATCGCCACTTTTTGGCCCATCATGATCCTACACATACCCATAACTGTCTTCACTTCATGTTGAGTTTTGTCATCTCTTTGTGTTTTTTCTGGATCAACATTAGTAGTCCCCTTTTGGATATTTTTATGTGGTTTCTTTTCTTCACCCTTCTCTTGTTTAGATGTGACATACTCCTTGTTTTTATGTTCTTCAATGAACATACTCCTTGCTGTCCCCTTATCTCCATTTGTGGGTTTGTTTCTCAAATTGTATTTTCTCCCTTTTGCTTCAGCCACTACTTTTGTTGTGATGGCCTTCTTCTCTTCTTTTGTTGGTGTTTTTA
The DNA here is from genome assembly GCA_007115665.2 of Sequoiadendron giganteum. Classification (NCBI taxonomy): domain Eukaryota; kingdom Viridiplantae; phylum Streptophyta; class Pinopsida; order Cupressales; family Cupressaceae; genus Sequoiadendron; species Sequoiadendron giganteum. The sequence goes on from CM021106.1 coordinate 44,669,672, forward strand.
GTTGAAACTGCGATGTTCTATTGTATGCATATGCTGCCCTATATGAGTTATCTATCGAGTCAGAGAATACCAATTGTTCCAAATTCACATTGTATCTCTGACTATCAACATTATATTCATATCCTTCTTCAAAATTAAAGAGTATCCTTCCTTGTTTTGATAAGACCTTTATCCAAGCATATTTACAGTATGGTCATCCCTATCTTTCCCCTATCGCCACTCATCTTGACAAGCCCAAGCCACTGCACAATATTCAGGGTCATGAGGTCTGCAACAAGGTGAACACCATGGTGTAGTTTCAAGTGCATGTGCTCCATGTTTTTTCAATGGGTTAGGAGTCTCCTTCCAATTTTTTCTTGTTACTGGCTTTCCATCTTTCCAAGTAGTTTTATAGGGCATGTCATGTAATATTGTTCTTTCATTTCTATATAAATTCTCCTATCTATTATGGGGATTGTTAGAGTTTTGGGGAACTCTAAGGTTGTCCCATTTTCTAGTCACCCCTACAACCTTTCTATTATTCTCAATGGTTAATATTGTTTTTTGTGCTTTAGTTAAACTTCTAGGGAATCTATTCTTGAGTTCATACCATGTCTTTGGGTCAAAGGCCTTCAAATAAATACTTAAGACTACCAGATCAGTCATTCTAGTACCATGCAATATTTTATTATATAGTTTAGAGAACCTCTTATTGAAATCATAAAATGACTCATTTTGGTATTTTTGAATACTTATCAATTCATATACAATGAATTCGAGGGCACATTGATTTCCATACTATTCTAGAAATTGCATCTAAATTCTATTATAGAATCAATTGAGGCATCAGGTAGACTATTGAACCAATCCCTCACTTCCTCAGTTAGGGACATCATGAACAATCTTATATTTACATCTTCATATTCCATACGTATATCTTGTACAAAGGCATTAAAATTTCTGATATGTTCTTCAACTATTATCACATTATTCCTAGTGAATTTGGGAACCATACTTCTCTAATTACTATCAATTGGGTATGGGTATAATTGGTATCCTATTAGATCAAATTGTCTACTTATATTCATGGGGTTTTGCAGATGCAAATTTTGAGGTGGTGGATTGGGGTAATATTGGTATCCATATTGAGGCTGATGGTAGACATTTTGTTGGATGTGCAGTTGACGGTGTAAATTCTGATGTGGCACATTTTCCTGATGTTGTGGAGCATACTATTGACCTAGTGGTGGATAGTAGTGGGGAATATTGCCTACATTTTCAGGCTGGGATCTTGGTGGTGGTAGACTGTGTCGATTATGTTGCCTTGGGTTACCACCTGCATTATGAGGTGCCTTTGAAGTGCCTGGGGCACCTATTCTGAGATGAACCATGTGAATTGACATTACCACCTTTTTTATGTGGAGGGACGTATTTTGGTGGTTTTGGTGCTTGGATTTTTAATTATGCCATTTGTTTATCTAGCTCTTGGCTTTATTGTATCATATGTTGTCTCATTCTAAGTTTTTGTCTCTACCATTCCACACGTAGTTCAATTTCTTGGTTAGTCATACTATCAAAATCAACGACAGTGTGATCAATGAACCCCTCGTGGTTTTCTTCTCCTTGTTGTGATGAGAATCCCCTATCATATTCCTCTTGTCTTGTCTTTGCTTTCTTTCTTCCTCAGCCCTAGCATAGAACTCCTTTTCCTTTTGAGGATTCAGTTTGAAATTGAGGATATTATCACTTAGATTGTTTCTCTCGGGTGGTTTTGAGTTATTTCCACCATCAATATGAAAAGGAGGGTCAAAATTTATGAAGGGTTGCTTTGATGTGTTCCCATTATCTTCTAATTGTTTAGATGTTGTTTCACCCTTGTTTGCATTATTTTTTCCATGAGGAGATCCATTCTTGTCTATCCACCTAATATTACTCTTGGAACTCTCCTAGTGTAAATATCTTCTTCCATTCATGTTGGATGATATGGTGCATCTTTGGTGTCTATTGTCTATCCTTTCTAATCTAATATTTATTTTATTTGTCATAAAAATCCTTCAGAGTTGCCACTTACTTTTCATGAGTAAGATAAATGATTTCTTTTTTCCCAGTGGAGTCTTCAATCTATTATGATTTTCTAAAATGACTCTATGATGGAAGGCCTCGGTTCAGAATTGGCTTAGTCCCTAGCAAAGTTTCCAATCTATTAGAACTCAAAACAACAGGTTTTAAGACCATAAGAGGGTGCCAATCTCTTAATACATTTTTGGCCCACAAACAAGGCAACAAGAACTTGATTACCTCCTACTCTTCAGGCTATGCTAAACCTAAGTGGGTTTACGTGAGCAATAAGGTAGATTTTGAAGGCTATGATCTTTGATCTAAGAAATCTACTCAGAATGGCACATGATGGTGAATTAGATGTGAGGTTAATTACTGATTCCTATTGAAAATATTTTGAGAATCAGGTATATGAATAAATTTTGTATGAGATTGTTCTAAAATGATCAATGCCTACACTATTGGTTGAAAGGATTTGAGAGGTGGATAATGATTATGGAGATAGGCTACTGTGAAGTTGTGAAATTATTTAATTCATATGTGAAGGGAAACCAATTAAGATAATCTATTTAAAAGGACTTTAATCCAAACATGAACCTATTAAATCTGATTTCTTAAAATAAATTTTAATTCTTCTGCACACATAAACCAGTCAACAACACAACGCAACTATAGAAAATATATATTGACAAATTAAATGTATATCCACACACTCAATTTGAATAAAATAAACAACCACTTTGGAGATAGCCAAATAACATATAAACATATGATTCCACACAACAGTTGAACACTTCAAAGAAAATCAGTACAGTTATACGTAACCTTCTCCATTGTATTAATCTTCAAATGATATGCATTATAACAATAGTTTCTTATATTGGATGGATGGGCGAATTGGTTCAATATATATTATTAATAATTTCTATTCTAAATGAAAAATATGATGTCTCTCTTCTCTATTTGGGTCTTGATATCTCTTATATAAGAGATGCAACAAGCTCCACACCCATTACAAAAAGTGATGACATTTGATAACTAAACATAATTAAAATAAAACAATGCCACAAGTGAATGAACCAATTCGTTAGTCCTCAAGAAGAAGCTTGTGACCACCTAAGATTTGTTCAAAGCTTCTACTCCATGATAGGGTGCTCATCATGTTGTCGGTTGGTGTTCTTATTCTGATGGTTGTCTTGTTGTATCTGATACATCTATAGTTTGGATAATAAACAGATTGATTGCAAAGAGGCTATGGATGTACTCCTATTCAACATAGGTTTCCATGTTAGAGATCGCCTCTTTAATATCATATTCCATATACATTGGTTTTTTGAGTTGCTTGTGAGTATTTTGTAAAACCATATCCTCATCATTGATTTCTTACAACACAATAATTAGAAGCCTAGCAAGATCTTCCTTCCAACCATGATAATCTCATGGATTTCCAATATCATTATGAAGTGTCGAGGATGAACCAAAGCAGTCAAAATCTTGCTTAAGCCTATTATGATATCCATTATGTGATTCTACCAACTTGTTAAATGTCTACAGTATTTGTCCTTTCATGATTTTCCTATCTAGGAGCTCCTCTCTTTTCTCAATCATTCTCTTCTGGAATCATTCAATCTCCACCAATGCAGATTGTGTATGTTTGAATAGTTTCCAATACTCATTAGCACACTTCATCATTTTATTGAATCTTTCTTTGATCATTTTAGATATAGTGTTATATTTGATGGTTTTCATTTCTTTCTCCAATTCTTTGCATTTCCCTTGGGATTTCAGATGGTAATTATTTCAATAGGTTGCATCAACCAATGCATATAACACTCTCTTATCATTTTCAAGCCATGGGGATTACAACTTTGATGTGGAAGAGGAGGATTTTCTTTCTCTCTGATTTGCTAGCTCCTTCAATATTTCATTTTCTTAAATAAGTTTTTCAATCTATGCTTTGGTAAATTTTTCCACATTTATGTTCAATTTCTTTTGTCTCCATAGGGTTGGTATCCCCTACTCATTGGAACAAGAGATGTCCAAACACTTTTTTTGGATTATTGATTATAACAGGTCTTTTATCATGGCAATACAATGACCAAATAAGCAAAAGGTGGCTTCATCTAGGTTGTACCTAGATCCTAAATATATTTTGTCACTTACTTCTTCTATTAAGTTCATTGTCTTATCCCCTCTTTTTCTGAAGCTATCAAATACAATTGTAGATCTAATATCTCACCCTAGCAAGAGAAACACTTCAGCTTCTTGAAGTGATTCCCTTCCTCTTTCAGGTCTGATGGACTCCATTTCCTTATCTATTTCCTTTTGTAATTCCTCTAGGGAGGTTGCCTCCTGTTCAAGAGTGATATCCTCTATCTTTTGTACCATTTTTTTTCCTTTATATTCATAAAGAAATAATTTGAATTCAGAAGATTTAACAAAATCACAATCAAAAATAAACTCTTGTCCAACCCTGGCCCTTACATCATCAGATAGTTCATCTGATACCTCAAATATTACACCATTTTTCTCTTGATGGGGCTCATAGTGTCCAACCACAGGAGCACTTATTTATTTGACCTACTCACCCTCTTCATCATTCTCCTCTTTTTCACTTATATCAGTAACTACAGAAAAACAAACCTCAAGGGTAGGTTGTGAAGGTATGCAATCTAGGGGCTCTATGTCTTCAACTTGTACTCCTAAATAGGTTGCATGAGGTGCATCAAAAACAATTGGGGGCATATCCTTTACCATTTCATTCACATGAGCGAGGAGTTCCTCAATTCTTGTTAAAGGATGTTGAATTTCACCAAGCATAATCTTGTTATAGGCAGCCATTCTTTCTATGGTGGAAGCCTCATCATGGTTTCTTATCAAATTTTCAATTAAGGAAAAAATTTCATACCCTAATAGCCCCTATGATAATCTCGCCTTGTGAATAAACCCTTTTGCATCAAAAATTTTCCTTACATCACCTAGAGGTAGGTTATATTGTTCTAATTTAGTATCAATTTCTTCATATCCTTCATTGGAAACCATTGTAAAGTCTCCAAAACATAAGGTGTTGGGAATAATTTATTGTTTGTTATTTCCTTTGAGGTGTTTGGCATTATATTTTTTCAATTGCCTCACAATTTCTAAATAAGAAATTCAGTCAGGAACTACTCATGGAATCAACTGTGGAGTTCATTTGAATCCATAGACCCTTATCACTATACAATCAAAAAGGATACTAGTCTCCCCAGCTATGATTCACTTTGTTTCTTGGGTCATTTTCCTTTTTTCTTAGAAATCTTTGTAATTTTAGGGATAGGTTATAATTGCACAGATATCCCAGCAACTTCATCAATGGTTATACAAAAAAATCTTCAAAAATAAAGGTAATGAGACCTACCAAATTGGTTGTCCCACAATGAGGTCCACATTTGTAAAGGTTTGAAGTCTTTATTTTCATTTGTATCTTTTATCCTTAATTCTTCACTCCAGACCCCTCGGACTTGTCCTTCGTGCAAAAGAAAATGTATAAGAAAAGAATAGTGTTCAAAATGAATATATTATCACTATTATTTTTTAATATTTTTAAGACCTATATTTAGGGCATTGGCCATGTAGCTAGCATAATCAAATGGCTTGGAATCCTTGCTTTGTATGTCTACAACTAAAACCATTGGGGTAGTCGACATGAGAGATGAAACCTCTACTCCCAAAACCTGACCAGTTGAATAATAAGTGTACCAAAAATACTCTTCAAACAAATCTTCATGGAAAGGAGGGTTTTAAATATTAGAGAACCTCTTGAGTTTTCCTCCTTCATCCTTGGGCCGTTGCAAAGGTAATTTCCATCTCTTATAGCTAGAATCCATTTGGTGATACTCTATCAAGAGGTCTTTGACTGTGAATGATAAATTCAGTGAACAATCCAACAGAAATACATTAGAAATGAGATCCCTAGAAATAACAAGCATGTCACCCCCGCCATGTGATTGAATAGTTCTTTTCATGGGGCCATATTTGATAGAAAGATCTGTAATTAGCACTACATTCACAAACACATTGGGCACCACAAGTCTTCCTAGGTTCAACCTCCATGGTTTGCAGACTGGTTGAAACCTAAATTATTTTCTATAATGGTACACGAAGAGCTCATATCCGCATTGTAGTGTCCAAATATCTCCTAAGCCCTTATGTTTGTCCCATATTCGATCCATTGAAGGATTCATCTGAGCACTCCTCTTGGGTCTTAGTCCCGACCTAGGCATTGATCTATTAGGTCTTGATTTAGGAGTCTCTTTTCAGTTTTCTATTTTTTAGCTTTGGGTTTGTCTGTACTCTCTTCCATTATTTAAACCTTAATCTTTTGAAGAATATAGCTTCTCAACTGGGTCTGAAGTACTTACTTGAGTCTCACCTCCACTGATCTTTGTTGTGTAAGAACTCCAAGCTTTTCCTTTCTGCTTCCACCCTTAGTGAAATCTTCCAGATTTTATAACAACTATGCGATCAACTTGTGGTATAATTCATGCTTCAATTATAGTTCATAAATGCACCATCCATTTTTTTAGTCTTTACATCAGAGAAGAACATTTATTTCAAATATCTCAACGATGCCCCGGGTTGTCACATCAGTTAGTAATAATCATTATCGCTATATCGACGAGACTGTGACTCTTCTTTCACCAATAGTCACCCTTTCCATCGATGAACACCTTTCCTTCGGTCTATCGATAGGATGCTAGATAATTTTTCCCCGATGCACCCTAGTTTCCCCTATATACTTTATGCACTTGATAATTTATGGTTATATCAGGCCATCAGGGGAATGCCATAATTCATTCCACCAATGTTTATGTGTTACAACGATGTGCTTAATTTTGTTGACTCTATCGGTATATCGGGGAGACCACCCTAGGAGAGCCTGATAGAGTATTGTTACACAGATACTAGGTTGTGAGCTATTTTCATCGGGCCATCGACGGAGCTATGATGGGGGTTCCACCTATGAAGCATTGTTAGGCCGATGGTATTTTTTTGTTTTAGGAATAGGGGAAGGACTATGGGATTTAAAATTTATTTATGGATGCAATGTAGGCTATAATATGGATCCTGTCACACAAATTTCTATAATTTTCATTGATCATAAAATCAAGGTGTGATGTATTTTTGTGGTATGTGGAAGATAGGTAGGGTGGAGGCTAGTGGAAAATGCTAGATTTTTCCAATCCCAATACCTCGAAGGATACAATAAGAGAAAAATCATGCAGTAGGAATATATAAGTCATCCATAACACACATATATCCTTATAACTAGACTCTCGATATATATGTATCTTATATTGTAATATGTAAAAAAGGTAGGTCTAGTCTCTGCTCTAGTATTACATATATCTCATTACATATTCCTTCCTTCATACATAGCCTACTACTATTTTATGTCTATCTATCTATTACATGTATACATTCTTGTGAAGAAATGTGCCTCTTTCTTTATAGCTGAGCTACTTTTTTGTCGGTACCATAGTTTTCTTCTAGTATGATGTCATATGTTTTGTCCTATCTGTCGAATTAATAGCATCGTCCCCTCTTTTAAAAGGAAAACTTATCCTTAATAAATACCATGCTAGGGAAGGATTTTAAGGTACTCCACGTCAAGTTGTACCACCATAGCTACCCAATGAGCTTGAGCTTGGAGTAGGGTACCAATTTTTCCTTATATTTGGGATAATGTCCACTCTGCCTCTAGTAGGGTTCTGGGAATTCTAATATTGTTGGATATTCTCTTAGCCTCCATTAGAATCAATTGTAGAAATTAGAACTCATTGTTCACTATCTCTCATTACTACTATAGTTGTTCCTTAAAAAATTATAGATCTATGTGTGGAGCTATTGGATATGGATGTGGAGGTGGTTGATGTTATCCCTAGTTGTGTCGATGGGATCTTGTAGGGGGCATAACTTGTTTTGGCTATTTGATGCTTTTCTCCACCTATTGGATCTGTACCTCCAATTTTTTTTGTGGAGAGGCATACCATTTGATAAATTTTTGGGTATTTTTCTTAACAGATCATCTTGAGATTCTTTCCAGATGCTCTCCTTCTGTAATGTCAAGTCCAGTTGTAGTTCGATAACCAATTGTTGTAGTTGATGTGGAAAATGAAGGGACTGGTTCCTAAAAACATGTGGAATGGTCTTTTGCAGTGTGTTGATGGCCTCCTAGAGTTCCTTAGTTTGTCGAACATGCTCTTGTTAGAGCTCTTCTCTAACAGTTTCATGGAGAATATCTCCCACTTGTATTTTCTAGATAGGTGACATCCTAGAGATATTAACCTATGATTCGACTAATAGAACCTACACTAGTTGGGGGCTATGGACTAGTTGGATTTTTTATTCCTATGCCAAAAAAAATTGATGGTGGAGATGGTATCTAGGTGACTAGACGCCTCTCTAGGGTCCTCCTTATCCTTTCCTGTCTCTTCCCTAGTGTCTTTGATATTCACTTAAATAGATTTTCTTTGTTTGTTTCTTGTTCAATTTTTGGAGGAAGATTTCGAGGGACTCTAGTTTATTGTACAAAATTGTCCTTTTCTTTGATCTATTGAGAGAAATTATCTCCTTGCCTTTTTTCTGAAATAGTAGTGCCTTGTTCATGGTTATTTTTCATGTGCTCATATATTTTTTGGGTGGCTTCTTAAATTTATTTCTAGAGAGAATTGGCATCCTCTAGATCATCCTACATTAGCTTGTCAACGTGTTGTCTCATCCACAATTTTTGTGCCTCTTCTCATTCCAAGGCATGTTTATATTCGATGGTCATGCCAGGATCAATTTTTTCTATGGCATGCTCCTTAATTACCCCATAATAGGTCAAGGATTTGGTCCTCTTTACACTTATGTTTGTAGCAATTGCATTAGGAAATCCCTCCATAGCTTCCTTAATACTTTTATTGAGATGGTTGGCATACCTCATTAGAGTGGATTATCATGTCCTAGTTGGCTTAGTCATACTCCTCGTACATCTCTAGGATCAATGGTATCATCCCATAGTGAAGGATTGTGTCAAACATCTTCAACACATTTAACAGGTCTAGTGAGAGTCTTGGAGGTTGTTTCTTTGATATCTTCTATGTTTTCTTTCTCTTGGGGATCTATCTATATTGGTGAAGCCCCTGAGGTCCTCTAGATGTGTGCTTCTTCTTTTGAAAAAAATTCTCCTCCTCTTCCTCTTCATCAAAGACTTCCTCGACCTCTAGTTCATTAGAGTTTGATGGTGTCTTTGTAGCCTTTTGTTTTACCCTTTCTTGTTGGGTTCTCTTTAGAGGTTGGGATGATTGGCCTAGTTGTAGAGTGACCGGTGCAGATGCAATAGATTGTTCTAGCAGTCTTGGAGGAGTGACTTGGTACCTTTTTGTCCTTCTAGTAGGGGATTCAAATTGAAATGTGGTTGTGGCAATAGGTTGTTGTAGCTCTTGCTTCATTTCCTTCTTTTGTTTCTTCTCCTTGTCTTCTTGAGCTTCCTCTTCCCTTATTTTGGCCATCACTTCCTCATGTGTCCTTAACTAGGGTGTAGTACTATCTCTTGGGCTCTAGAGGAGGGTTGTCACCAAGGCATCTACTTCTTCCTTTAAGATCTCATAAGGGAGTTCCCAAATCCACACCGTATAGGGTTCAACTACCTCCATATATGTAAAATCATTATCCACCATGAATGGGATAGTTTTTTCATACTACTTGACCAAATGGTAGGGGACCTAGCTCTAAAATTGCATTTTATCTTCAAAGTATCTAAAAAATCCATGGTAGGTTATATGTCTAGCTTGAAAATTTTCAAACTAGTTGATGTGGTATCTTACTTGAGCCACTATCATTTGATTTATGTCCCAAATTTTATTTTTAACCCCTGGTAGTTCATTTAAGAAATAGAATATTAAACAAATAATAAGGGTGTCATAACAAAATTGATATCTAGTATTCTTGATTTTTTGTATGCTTTCTAGCAATTGCTCATGTAACACCTCACATTGATCAAAGTCTTTTCCCTCGGCCACCATCTAGTAGGTTGTGTGGATGGTAGTAGTAGTGGCCAAATCTTCCTAGTTGTCATATTTTACTTTGTATGCTATCATCATCACTGCATACTTGAGCATGGGGTTTGTAATTGATTTTAGGCTCAAGCTCTGACTTTCAAATGTCACTCTAGTCAATCTCTCCACTTCATTGTTCATGATGGCCTTTTTGGTAGGATTTCTTTGACATTTCTCAATCTAGTCACAATATAGATAGCTTCTTTTGTGATTTTATGAGGTTTTTCAAGATACATGAAATCATCATGTATTCTACTTAAGATAATCCAGACATTCTTTTTCCATTCAAAAATTTAGAAATTCCTTCTAGAAATCAAGAATCTTTTGTCCAATCTCCATATATTCATTTTTATACACATTCCCATCCTCGTTCAAAATTTTTAGCTAAAGCGCTTCTATCTTATCATGATTAATCTCTACAATGGGCTCATGAATATACTTCCTAACGTCCTCCAAGTGGAATACATCATGTGTGATAAACGAGAAGTATCCTTCTTTGTTTGTGATCCTTTCTTTAAAGAGGACCCAATTAAATTCCGATCTAGGATTTTTCGAGATATGAATGACTCTGGGGATGCCCATTTTGGGGATATCTTCTCAGGAGAGTGTCATTTTCATAGATTTTTCTTGGGGATTTTTGCTAACCTTGCTCAATGTATACTTTTAATGTTGTGTTTCTAGTCATTGAAGATTGGGAGGGGGTTTGGGGTTTGAGATGTTGGGGGTGGTAGTGGAACATTTAATGATTTTCTCTTTAAGGGTTTTGTGGGTTGTTTTAGTTGAGTTTATGGGTGTCAAGGGTATGATGATGGGTCAGGGTGTCAGGGGTATTTTGGAGGTTATTTTTATTGTTAATAATTAGGGTATAGTATGGAATTCAAAATTATCTATCTTCTTACTATTGGTGTTCAAGAGTGAATTTATGATGAGATTTAAACTTATTTTGGAGAATTCATATCCAAAGAGAAAAATTATCTTTGGCTATATAAAGGCTAGAAATCATAATATTATAAATACCATTCAAATTAGAGTAATTAGGGTTATCCTTGCAAAATCTAATAAGCCTCTAAAGACTCTTCCAAGACATCAAAAAAATAATGTGTAGCATGATCTATTGAAGGTTGGTGGAACTGAAGGGTGAAGAAATTTTAAGCACCTCAAATTATCTTCACTTTAAGATGGTGTTTTGCATGAGAAGCGTTTTTCCTTTCTTGCTTGCTTTCTTCTTTTGGTATTGATGGACTTTCAAGTATACATATATTGTGAATTTTAGTATTTGGAGATAGGTAAGGGATTTGGTGTTGAACTCAATATGGATTGTTGTCCAATGAATTTATGATTATGTGACTGATAATTATACCCTTTTGAGGGTCATCAAACAAATTGATGAAGCCCTATGTTTGCAAATCTCAATATGGGTTGTTGTCAAATAATTTGGGAATCAATAGTTCATGAAGGGAAAATTATAGATCACATTTGATATTCCTCAATCATATTTATACAAGGAGATAATAAGGATGTAGTTAAGGATGTATTTGTAATGAATACAATAACCAAACCAACTACCCACCCTTGCTAACAATGTAATACTATATGTTCTCTACTAACATACACTAACATTCCACCACTTATTACATTTTTTCTCTAATGTTCCCATAAAAACTTAAATCTTGACTTGCTAAGACCTGTTGTGACCTATTTCACACATCACCCCATCGCAAATGGGGACCCCCAAGTTTTGGTTCCGCTCTCTACACAACATCTTTAAGAGTCCAATTTGAATAAATTTTGAGAGTCAGCCCGGCCAAGTTGTAATTTTGAGCTCGTTTGAATGCTTAAACATCATGGAAATGCTCAGAAGACCTAGTAGATGAGGAACGCCATTGCTTTTGGTCAATTCTAACACTTCCTATTTTTTAGGGATTCTGCTTTTTTGCTTTTTGCTTTTTTTCTTTTTTGATTTTCGGCATTTTTAGGCCATTCTGGAGTTCCTATTTTTTAGGGATGCTTTTTGCTTTTTCTATTTTTAGAAAGTTTCTATTTTTGGATCCCATCAAGCAAGAAATCAACATGCCTCTAAACATCAAAAGAATCAAGGTAAAAATGGCAAAAGTTCGGAAAAATGGCTAAGTCTGAGAGAGGCGCCTATGAGAGAAGAATGGCATGAAGTCATGAGAAAGTCTGCCCTACCTTTGGCATGCCAAAGGTAGGCACTGGCGAGCCAAGCATGAAGTCCGCCCTTGGCATGGGAAGCATGAAGTCCACCCAAGGAAAGAGGTGGATGGTGCAAGACAAGAGCAAAACTCACCATGGCAAAGGAAAGGCCAAGTCCGCCCATGGCACAAAAAGGTCAAAGTCCACCCAAAAAAGTCAATGGAAAGAAGGCTACCATGTTCGCCCAGCAAGGTGAAAAGTGGCTAAGTCATGACAAAGTCCACCCTAAGGTAGATGGCAAGAAAAGTATGAAGTCCGCCCAACATAAGGGAGAAATGGAAAAGGCAAGTTGAAGTACGCCATATGATAAAATGGCAAGAAGCATGTGAAGTCCGCCCCAAGAAGTTTGGAGAAGAGTGGAAATATGAAGGGGTCCGCTCCAAGATGTTTGGAAGAGGTGAAATTACAAGGGAAATTCGCTAGGAATTGAATTAAATGGCCAATTACAAGTGAAGTCCGCCATTGGACAAGGCAAGAATAAAACTCGCCATGGCAAGAAAAGTGTGAAGTCCGCCTTAGATAAATGGAGGATAAAATACGCCATTGGCAAGGAATTATAAGAAATTCGTCCAACTTTGAAAGATAAATTTTTCTAAGGCATGAAAAAAGGAGAAATGTCCAGAGGAAGAAGAGGTTTGGCCGGCACGAAAATCACTCCTCGACACAACGGAATGAAATTCTTTGGCATAAAATGAAGAGTGTTTGATCCTTCCATCCGTCCATCCATTCCGGACTCCATTCCATCCTTCCGTCCATCCGGTCCATTCCATCCATTCCTTTCCATCCATCCATCCACTTTCCATTTCCATCATTCATTCCATTCCATCCATCCATTCCATTCCATTCCATTCATTCCTTCCATCCATTCCATCCATCCATCCATCCATTCCTTCCTCCATTCCATCTCCATCCATCTCCGTCCTCCATCCATTCCATCCATTCCTCCTCCATTCCTTGTCCATCCTCCTTCCATTCCTTCCTTCCATCGTCCTTCCAGTCTTTCCATCCATGTCCTTCCATCCATCCATTCCTCCATCCATCCATCCATTCATTCCATCCATTCAAGTCCTTCCATTCCATTCCTCCATCCATCCGTCCTTCCATCCGTCCATTCCGCCATTCCTTCCTCATTCCATCTTTCCATCCATTCCGTCCATTCCATTCCATCCTTTCCATGTCAGATCCTCCATCCGGCTTTCCTGTCCACTCCTTCCTTCCATCCATTTCCATCCTTCCGTCCATCCGTCCATCTTTCCATCCTTCCATTCCATCCATTTCATCCATTCCATCCATTCCACTGTCAGATCAGATCCGTTGTCCATCGTCCGTCCATTTCCGTCCTTCCGGCCATCCGGCTCCGTCCTTCCTTTCCTTCCTTTCATCCGGCTCCATCCATCCATTCCATTCCGGTCAGATCCATCCATCCTCCGTCCATTCCTGTCCGGCCCTCCATTCCATCCATTCCATCCTTCCTGTCCTCCATTCCATTCCTCCTTCCTCCATCCATCCCTCCGGTGTCCATCCTTCCATCCTTCATCCCTTCCTCCATTCCATTCCTCCATCCATCCATTCCATCCATCCTCCCGTCCATCCATCCATCCATTCCACTCCATCCGTCCATCCTCTCCGGGTCTCGGTCAATCTCCGTCATAAAATTATTTGAAAAAAATCCTTATCGAGTTTAACACCAAATCCCTTACCTATCTCCAAAAATAAAAACTTCACAATATATTTATTCTTGAAATCTATCAGCATCAACAAGGAAAAGAAGAAAGAAAGAAAAAAAACTTCTCATGTAAAGCACCATCTTAAAGTGAGAAGCTAAATTTAGATGATGGGAATTCCTCCATTCTCTAGTGACACCAACCTCCAATAGATCTTGTTACACTCTATATGTTTGATGTCTTGGATGCATCTTTGGAGGCCTCATCAGATGTAGAAAATGTAGCCTCAAAATTTGAAGCATAATTATTTGAAGATCCATTCAAACCTTCAAAGGTCATATCAAATGTAGCATGGATGGCTCCAAAATCACAAAAAGTTGAAATGACAATTCTCTTTATCTTGTTGTACATATGATTAACTCCTACATAAGCCTTCACTGTAATGAGAATCGAAGAAAATTTTAATAGCAATAAACACAACAAGGAGGTACATTCTCCTTTTATGGTTTCCTTTTCAATCTACAATTTTAAACATGCATTTATGCCCTTTTTTATTGCATAAACATACCTCTCTATTACATTTCTTGTACTCTTCCACTCAATATTTTTTCTTCCTATATGTGCCTTATTACATGCAAAACCTCCTTAAATATATTTTGTGGGGGTTTCAATTACTTGTTAACAACTTCTATGGAAACTATTATAAATCATTTTAGGCTTCTACATATTCATAACTAGCCTTATCCACCTATGATATAGATCTTTCTATGGGTTCCTCTAAATATTCCAAATGGAACTATAAAATAGTATCAAATGAAATCAAGTCCTCTTACCTTTGAGAAATATGACCACTACCTTTCAAATGTCTACAAGGTTAATTTCACCATTTTTAGTTCTCTACCATCACTCACATAGCTATTTATTTAGCATATCATGGCTCACACACTTAGCAAGTAAATAGTAACAATATCTACACGTCGATCCCCTCCACATGGATCTCATTAAATATTTTACTTTAAATAAATCTACCAATTCAAATGTATAAACCAATCGCCATTCACATTCACACTAGTCTAACTTTTCTTCATAGATGTTTGGATTAATAATTCCATAACTCTTCTTCAATCAGTTCATTGCAGTGCATTTATTATAGGTGTGAGGATTGATATTTTTTCCTAATACAACACTTGAAACCAATCTATTACATTTTATTTATAATGCCACCAACATAATGGCTTACTAGTGTAGGTCATGGGAAATACTTGAAAATAGTCTAGCATAATTCATCTTCCTAGCTTACCAAAATAGGCCATGAGAAATAAAATTGTAGAAATTCATTGTGACAAACTTATTAAATACCTTCTCTTTGTAGTTTCAAATCTCATACTAAAACTAGATGCCCACCATAATTCATGGCTCTGATTCCATTTAAAGGAAGAAGTCTATATCACATTTGATAACCATCAATCACATTTATACAAGGAAATAAAAACAATGCATTTGATGATGTAGTTGTAATTACTACAATAACCAAACCAATTGTCAACCCTCGCTAACAATATAATATTATATATTATATATTCTAACATATGCTAACTATTCAAGAGTTTATAAAAATGGTAGTCCAAGAACTCGAGAATTCGAGTCAAAGAAACATCCTCCCAAGGGTTATCATGTAGCTTTATGGAGTTTCACTTGATTTAGGATTTGTTTCTTCAAAATAATATCTTCTCCAAAATGTATATTTTTTTTGTAATCAACAAGATTTATTATGTAAGCCTTAAGGGGGGGTCCCTTAGCAAGGTGAATTCTAAGGTTTTTAGGGATATATTTATAGGAAAAATTGAATACATATGTTATTATATTATGTATTATAGGTAGTTATTATAACTACATATTTGTGTTTATTACAACTATGATTGTATATATATCTCCCCATGTTTAAAAATTCACCTACTGTGCAACAATGATCAAAGAAGAATTTACCCTCTTTGTAGATCTAAGAAATTTTTTTGAAATTATTGAATACCTAATTTCCCATCCACGTATTCAATCCTATAATTTGACAAATTGGGGAAATTAGAATTTATCAACAACAAGAAAAGTTCCAAGACTGAGTAGAGAAAGGGAGAGTCTAAAAATAGGGACCAACTAAGATCTTAATTCTACTTTTGAAGGTTTGCATTCTTAGGGCTAGGGCCCCAACACCCATATCCAAACAAATCAAGCAAAAATTTACATTACAAGTTCCTTTGTGTTTGCACTTTTTTTCTCTATACTTTATTTCTAGTTTTATGTTCTGTATTTTCCTAAAATCATAATAGTTTACTGCATTTTCATAATTGACCTAGGTGCATATTGACATTATCAAACTATTTCAATCAACACTAAATCAATCAAATATAAAATAATCCCCCGAACAAAAGAAATAGAACCTTGATCCACCATTTTGGCTCCTTTATTGAGGTTAGTAGCCAAGTGGGTGTTTGTGATCATTTTTTGTTCCTTCCATTGTGATGTATGAGAAGTTTTAATTTATACAATAAATCTCATTATCCTACATCATAGAAACATGCCACAAATAGATATAAAGAATATTTGTAATTAGAAGAAAAGAAGTAGTAATGAACATATACACATAAAATGGTACATGATGTCCAAAGAGAATCATTTAACACTATGTAAATTTTAATAGTAGCAAGGAATTCAATTAGTACTATAATTATAAAAGCAATTCTATAATCATATGTTTAATTACTATTGAATAACAATATATAATTGTAATGCTAATTTTTGGACAAGAAGAAAGAGTAGCAAGGAACATGTGCACATACTATTAAAGAGAATCGTGTAATCCTATGTGAAGTTGGGTTGATTCTTGTAACCTTTAATTTTCCACATTTATATGTGCTCCTAGCCTATAACAATATCTTATTTGTTCCTATTCATTTTATATTTGTTTTATATTTATCCATTCCTTGAATACACTTTACAACTCCATTATCTCATGTCAACTTATGTAGGTGTGAGAGTGATATCATATGCCCAAGCAAGTGTAGGGGAAATGTTTTGTTAGATACGACTTTGTAAGAAATAAAGTATAACAAAAATAAATATACAAAACTACAAATATATAAATTGTAAGTATACCAAGGTGTAAATTCTAGAAAGTGTAAATAAAAAAAAATTATAATATTTTATAAGAAATGATTAAGGGAAAGGTCCCAATTACCACCCATGTTCCAATAATCATTCATTAATACATGTTAATTAAAAGTCCACTAAAAAATTCCAAATGTACAAACAATTGCCACTTGTATACTTAGTAGTTAAAAAAGTACTTAATTGGATGAGTTGTGCATCTTTATTGGTACCAATAGTGCATGATTGTTGGGGCATGTGTGCATATGTGTTGGATCGATTGTGAAAAAAAATAGCGGTCAGAGAAAATGGCTACTGATGAAATAGAGATTATTGGATGTCAATTTGAAATGAACATGTTTCTCCCTTTGTTTGCATAATGAATCCTCTCATGTTCATTGTAACTACCTAGAATGCAAAACAATGGATATAAGCTTTTAACTCGCATACAAAGAAACCAAAAAAAAAAAAAAACAAGGTTCGACATACCATTTAGGAGCTAAAGGTGTGTGAAGTCAAGGTGGGTGGCAACTAAGACCTCTCTGATAAGAAAAAATGGTGCACCACTAAATGTTTGTAAAACCACTTAACTAGAAAGGAAGAACAACTATATATAAATGTGCACTTGAAGATTCGAGTATAATATTTAGACATTAATTAGTAATATATTATGAACCATTAAGTGATCATGTGAATGCCTAATTTGAATTTATTTAACTTTTCTATAACTTTAAAAAAATTGATTTTGTAATATGTATAATTGAATGATTGAAAAATCATGTTTTCAGATTTCAAAAACTCTCATAATTTATACAAATGATATTGTCTCACAATAACATTATCTCTTATTTATACATATAATTACACATATATTAATTCTAATTAAATTTTTCAACTAATAATTATTTTTCACACTACAAAATTTGTAAATTTATTTTACTCAAAATCAATGTGCATAACACTGAATAGCGACATGGGGCAGGGGGCCTAGCTCAATTGGCTAAAGCATCCTATTGTAGGCAAGAGGTCACAAGGTGTAGTCTCCCCCCAAACCTGTGGTACCGAAGGACGTTTCATGCCAATGCCAAAAAAGTTTACCATGTACAAAACAGTTTATAGGGGGGTGGATACCTGATCCTACAATCCAAAAAAAACAACGAATAGCGACATAATTGGAAGAGATGAAGTTCCTACAAGAATTGCATGAACAATGTTGGCTCTACCAGTAGGCAGTTTCAAAACTTATTAATGTATTGTAATTGAATACTCTGTAAACTTGCATTGCAATTGCAGCTTTATTCAACCCAAAAAAATGGATAAACCTTTTCAGCTTCTAGTACGCATTCAAATTCTCAATAAGGAGAAGAAAAATTAGGGCTAGCTATATTAGAGCATCACTAATGATGTACTGTGACATTGTAATGAACAATTGCATTGCCAGATTTAATCGTATCATGGAGATAGAATTTCAAGTAAATTTTTGATTGGTCTAATTATTAAATTCTGATTTTTGAACAAATAAAATCATTTTAAATATACTAAAATTTCAAGCAAAAACATCACATTCAATTCATGAAGTTTCCACAATCCATGATAATATTGTGAAAAGATTTCTGGATTAAAATTGGGTTCTAATTTTTACATCAACGTTTCAGATCATACTCCATGAAGTTCTCTCTATCTGGATTGCATCTTGATGATGGATCATGGAGTACGTTCCCGAATGTTGATGTAAAAATTGACACACAATTTTAATCCAAAAATCTTTTCACAAAAATGTTACATTCCAAATGATCATAGGTATAATAAATGAACTACTGGATTCAACTATGCATATTTTAAAATCAACCTTTCTTTCAGATCACATCAAATGATTCATCATCAAAAAGAAAAAAATTACACTCGAAAATTTAATAAAATTTATGGATACAAGATTACTAGTAACCCCACCCCCGGATGATGTATGTTCATACACAGTGACATTGTAATGAACGATTGCATCGCCAGCTTTGATGTCCAAGGAGTGTGTGTGGAAGAGAACATACCCCCGAGCCAGCCTGAATTTCCCACTACCTCCCACAATTGCCAGCTCTCTAACCTCGTTAAGGACGATATTGTTGCGCACCACGGCATCGTTGCCCACCACGGCGAGTCTACTGCCGTTGAACTCTCCGCCCTGAAAAATATAGGTCACTGCCATTAGCAGATCATATTCCTCTTGGCTGGTGGAGGCGTACAATCCGTGAGCTCTGCCCAGCAGTTTGGAGGTGGGTTCAGGCCCTTCCCTCAATGGGTCGTCCATCACATATGCCTTTCCAAAGCCAGTAGCCGACGTGTTACTGGTTGGAGCTGACGCCACCTTCACGGTCGTCACATTGTTTCCCTGAATCCTATCATGGAGATAGAATTGCAAGTGAGTTATTTTCTCGGCCGCTTGGGCAGCTTGCAGGGAAAGCATTGTTATCATTGCGGCCACTGCAACTGCCGCTAAATGCTTCTCCAGCATCATCATCATGGATAGAACAGGGTTGGTGTTGAAGGCAGAAATTGGTGGACTTGTTATATAACGAGGACAGCATCCATGGTGACCGCGTGATATCAAAAAGAAAATGTTGATATTAGATTCTGGACTGTACAAAGTTGAGCCGGCTAATAATGACGGCTGGATTTGTCCTGTAAAACAATGATATTAAATTCTGGGATAGGTATACCATCCACCTCATATTGAGCTGGCTATTAGTGACGGCTGGTATTGTCCTCTAAATTTTAAATTTGGTGTTTATATAAATAATGTATTAATTTTTCACTAGGGAAGAGGTAGTCGAATAAAGTATTAATAATTGTGAGGGAATTTGTCATAATTTAATCAAATAATAGAATATGTTCATATATTATTTGTGTGAATATTAAAATATCAATTTTTTTTTAATAATTCAGGAGAGGGATCAATAGTTGGACATAGTTCAATTGTTGGTATATGCTTGTGGTTATAAGATTTAGGATCAATAGTTGGACAGAGTTCAATTGTTGGTATATGCTTGTGGTTATAAAATTTAGTCCTGTTATATATTTATATTATATATTGTCAATAATTAGTCTACATATAAATACAAAAATGATCAAATGTTGGTCAAGATGGACCTATTCTTGAACACATGAGAAACTATGAATTCTATATTTAAAAAATATATACATTCAATAAAATTTGAAAAAAAAATCCCATATAAAATGTCATAACTATCCGCTATAAATGTATCATTTATAAAATAAGGTGATCACTTAAAAAAGTATTGTTGAATAAAATGTGTTCTTATGTGTACAACTATTGGGGTGGCAATACATATGCATTGCAATACTTCATATTAATAGTTTGTCCTAACATAAATGTAAATGGTGACCACAACAAATACCTTGTATTTTCCCATGAATGTGAAGAATTGTCAAAAAAAATTATGATCATTTAAAGTCGAATAGAAGTTGTATTTTAAATAATAATTGTTTCTTTTATTAAAAAAAAATTGTGTTCAACTATTGGTTCATTTGTGTTAGATAGAAAGGTTAGAGATAACAAGATTTATGGTTACCAAAAGGTATTGAGATGATTTAGGTTGCATATAAATTATATTTTAAATAATAATATGATATTGTTTTAACAAATGATATTTTCTAAAATACTAGGATACCATGATAAAATTATGGTTGAATCTGTAAAAATTCAATTCCAAACTACTTCCCACTAGACATGTTGAAATGACAAGTTGCATGATGAGTCACACCTCCAAATCTTAGTTGTAGATAGATAAGATGCTAGTTCACATTTCTAAAGAAAATTGAGGTCTTATGATATTTCATGGAGCTACTACATGTTCACAAAGTTATCTTGCACAACTATCAGTATCTCTCCCCTACCATGTAACTAATTCTTTTAAATTTATATTACATATACCATACACCAAAATCTATACAACTACACATTAATCACTACCAAATAAATAAATATGTATGGTTCATTGCATACTTTATATAAGACATAATGCAAAGTTATTCATTAAAAATAAAATTTCTTTATGAGAATATATCAAAACTATGATAAAATATTATATTTAAGTTTATTCAAAGATACAAGTCATTTGTCCAAACACATAAACAAAAATTTTCAAATCACTAAATACTTGTTATTTAATAGATAATACAGTTGTGTATACAATTTCTAGTCATTCAATAAGTAAATGTGAACATTATAAGTTGGCAAAAATAAAAGCTTTAAATTTATTTATCACAATCTTCCCATCTCTCATATATGTTGTGCAACAAATGTTTAGATTAGAAACTTGAACCAATAGATATTTAATAGCTATAAAACAAATATGTAGAAATGACCCTCCCCATTGGAATAAATCAAATAATTAATACACCACTTTTAAAATTGGTTCTCTATCAATCCACAACATCCCCTCTTATCTAAAAAAATCCATGATTTCAAATCCCTAGATCACAAATTTTCAAAAATCAAGGGGAAAGAAATTATATAATTGGCCTGCAATATTATAAGCCATTTTCAATTGGAGTGTAAGGAATTAGACTTAATTATTTTGCATTTTCCAATAGTTACATTTTTACTATAGAGATTGACGAACTATAGAGAATATAAATTGTTCTACAATTTTTCTTTAGGTATTTAATTTGATACTTTATTATATTTGAAAATGTCTGCTAGAATCAAAGAGAGTTTTCAACAAACACAATTATTTGAATGCAATGAATGTATTCAGCTTCCTGTAGAATGAAAGAAGGAACAAACTTCTTTAATAGGAAAAACCTCTTGATCAAGATCCACAAGATGTGGAGATCAAGATCAAGATCCACTGAAAGTGGAAAGGAGTGGAGTGCACAACTCAACCATTAAGACAACTAACTAGACAACTAACTAGGCTTAAGTAAGTCAGGTGTTAATCAATCAGTACACCAACACCCCCCCTTAAGCATAGCTTAGGTGGGTAGAAGAAAGATGGGTCCCGGCTACAAGGCCATTTTAGGTACCCATGCACAATGTAAAACTCTCAGAAATGGAGAAAGATAGAAAACCCAGTGGGAAAAAAATTATCCTCCAAAAAGAGAGAGCAAAAGATGTACAAGTGAATGAAGAAGAAAGATAGAAGGAGGACTCAAGACCCTCCAAGAACTACTATCACAAAATTACAAGAGATATTTCCCCCGTAGGAGAGAAAGAGAGAGACTTGGAAGCCCCCCATAAGATATGTTGTAGTGCGTGTAGATGCTCGATGAAGTATGTCGAAGAGAATCCATGAACGTTGAACCACATTTCTCCCCTTAGGAAGAAGGTGAACTAAAAAAGTGTGCAAATTATCTTCCCATTCCTGATAGGAACATGCAGAAAGAAGTATAAAGTTCTCTGAATTATACACAAAGATCCAAAGACGTAGATGGAGCCCATAATGTCTTAGTAGAATGCTCAATGATCTCTAAGCCAAAGTTGATGTGTGATGAAGATTCAAGAATAGGGACCACAGGGATCATAGATGTATGATGATGAACCATAAGAATCTGATACTGTCACTATAGAAGCTGATGTAGGCAAGGCATGAGCAAGAATATCTGAAGAAGACTCGGATGATGCAACTTCAATGAAGCTGTCATAAAAAAGAAGATAGATCTCTTCAATGTGTGCTTCCATGTCAGCAATGCAAGACTCTACGAAAAGACATGAAATGTCAGGTAGATATGCATCCCAATCAGCAATGCTAGGAAGACTAATATCCTGTTGCAAAGAAGTGTTGGAAGTTCTTGAAGAAGCGACTTTGAAATCCGATGAAGCAATAGGAGGAGGTGGAGGAATGTTGATTTCCTTATGTCAATTGGACGCTCTGTATCTAAATCATGATGTGGGATGTGAGTTGTGATCATAGTAGGATCATGCGAGAAGGGAGAAACATTGCACTCTCCATGTATTTCCCAAATTTTGATCCATAATGCATGTGGACTTTCAATATCCATGATGACAATCAAAGTGTCATGTGGTATATGTAAGTTGATTAATCCAACAATATGATTATTTTTATTAACCCATTTATCCTTCTGAAATTGATTACTAGGTTCAGGGATAAGTCCAAACAAATGGGGTAGAAGATTTTGATACCTAAGATGTTTTAGGATGACTTCACACCAAGACTTATAGTTTCCCTTGTTCGGGTTGATTACTGAAGAATGAGTTTTATACCCCATGATAACAAACAGATTAATTCCTTTAGACAATAGAAAATCAAAAAATTTAGAACCCCTCCATTTTGGATGACCCCCCCAGTTTTGACACTTTATAACTTAGTACATTTTACAAATGTCACATTTAATGCAAAAGAATATTACTCTTTTACAAATTTTAACTATGACAAGAAAACTAAAATATCTCCTCTTTTGTTAAAACTTTTGATATAAATGGATGGTGCTTTAGCAAATTATTTTAACCAATCACTAGATTGTGAAAACAAATGCATTGATAAACCGTCCAAAGTAAAAATTTATGGAAGAGAGTGGAATATTTGACTAAGTCAAAGAGATGCAAGCCTCTCTCTGCACGCGGCTAGGCTATTGAAGTGAATTGGCCTATAAATGAATGACTCTATTCAATCTGCCAAAAACGACTCCAAACTTCCTTACACCATCGGCTGAGTGAAGGGTCGCCTCTTTTTAACAGCAAAACTCAGGCCTCTTGAACATAGATCTGCAGAGACAAAATTAACAAGCACAAAAATGAAATTGCAGCCATTTTGGGTGAAAACGTGCTTCTTCCACAGTAAATCCTGCCTCCACTATTTCTTGTCTTTCTTGCAGCTACCAAGTCACTTTTGATAGTGTCTCTTTTCTGGTATGGATCTCTACATAAAACTTGTTCCTTCGCCTTTTCACACGCCAATCTTCAGCATGCCTCCTCCTACGCATTACACAACCAGAAAATCACAAATCACAACAAGCACAAATTTTCAGCTTGTAATGAAATCGACTTCCTCATATGAAATCATGTCTCCTTGTATGTGGCCAAAAAGATGCAGTCTGAGGGTATTCCTATTATCTGCGATTGATTTAAAATCATGCCTCCTTGACAGTTGCAAAGTCTTTCGAACTGCGCTCTATTTCAACGCTTGATTGCGCCTCAGGATCAATACAGAATAGACAAGGGACAAAGTAGATAATCTATTGAGATTATCTACACATGGCCGCGGCTGCCACCATAGGTGGGTGACAAATTCGGATTCCAAATCTTTGAATGTATGGAACCAGAGGGCTACCTTTGCTCTTTTATTTTCCTGTGATTTAGAGACGTATGGAAAAGAAAATGTCTGCCAGAATCAAAGAGAGTTTTCAACAAACACAATGATTTGAATGCAATAAATGTATTCAGCTTCTTAAATGTATTCAGCTTTTTGTAGAATGAAAGAAGCAGCAACCTTCTTTAATAGGAAAAACTTCTTGATCAAGAGAAAGAGCAACCTTCTTTAATAGGAAAAATCTCTTGATCAAGATCCACAAGATGTGGAGATCAAGATCAAGATCCACCCGAAGTGGAAAGGAGTGGAGTGCACAACTCAATCATCGGGACAACTAACTAGACAGCTAACTAAGCTTAAGTAAGCCAGGTATGAATCAATGAGTACACCAACAATATTTAAATTTTTTTTATATGTTTTATATTTTCTCCATATGACCTATATTAAAAAGGATCAAAGAAGATTTTATTATAGTTTGTCTTACATTCTTGTAAGAAGCTTATGATTACACTGTTTTATGTGTTGTACCTATATTGCATCTCCAAAAAGCCAAATCACAACACTTATACCATTAGAAAGACACTATAGCATTGGACTAAATTGGTTGTATTAGTCGTTGTAATTTAATTAAAATAAAAAGCATAATATTCAACTACATAGCATGTGCAATATTTATAATTTAATATTTCACACAAACATGACCATTTCAATATTTTATTTAAGTGTTCTTAAGTTTCTAAGAAATAGTGGTTCACTATTTGTCATGTAACAATCCACCCTTGTTCATTTCCCTAATTCTATAAAAGTATTGACATCACAAATTGGATAAAAAGGAGGTGCACTTTCAATATTCTTCTTCTAATACCCAATAAATAATAGAACAAATTTGAAAATTTACCCTTATTATTCTTAATTTTCTAAGAAATTGCACACAATTGAAACAACAAAAAATAGGTGTTGGGTTTACCGAAATAGGATTAATGAACCACAAAGGACCTATTTTCCCAATTTCATTCAAAATGTAAGCTACAAAATGCAAATGGAGAACAACAACTAAATTTGACTGAAACATTAATTAAAATTTAGATTTGGAAAGGGGAAAACAATGTGTACCTTTCACCAAAAGACACATTTTGAAGCTCACTGAGGACTCATTCGCCCTATGGCGAATGGGTCTTGTCTAGGGTTTCTGGAAAAAAAAAATTGGGTTCTCTGCTACTTGGTCTACACTCCCAGATTCTAGTTGCTCACTATCAGATAGTCGGAAATAAAATCTATAGAGGAGTTTCTATAATTTGACAACTTTTCTTGCAACTTTCTTCAATTTTTCTCTTCAAATGATCTTCAACCTAAAATCTTCAATCACACATCAAAGAGAGAAAAATATTGTTTGTTAGGTGAATGCGGGTTTTCCTTGGTTAAACCCCAATTTTGGTTATTAAACTTTGTGATGAAATAGAAAAGCATGAAAGAATAATGAATGACAAATCTATGTAACAACTCAATAAACCTTATTTGGAACCTTGGATAACAAATCTGCAAACTAGCATGAAGTGGCCTCAATGAATGTAGATCTTGATCTTGAAACTTGATGTGAAACAATGCCTTTGATATGCTTGAATATATCTTGAACACTACATCACCATATTAGCTCAAACAACATGCATGATGCAATACATCTTTGATATGACAATGGAATCTTGATTGCTGCAATAATATTTTATAAATTTGTCCTTGAAATGACTTGAAATTGCTCTTGAATGCTCTCTTGATCATGAACTTGCTATAGGAATGCTTGCATAAAAAATCTAGGATCTTAGCTTGAAATTCTAGGTGAGACTAAGTGAAATAACCTTGTATTTATGTACATATCTTAACATTAATTCCCAAAATTCAAATATCAAAAGCTGACATTGAATTGTGGATTTGAAATCATTAAAATACCACCAAAAAAATATTTCAAAGGGGGGTCCTAGGTCTAAGTGAGGACCCATTCGCCCTATGGTGAATGGGTCCTAGGTCACTTACCTAGGACACACATCTTCCAAATTTAAGTGTTGTGTAATGCCATTTACGAATGTCAAGTTTTATCCCTCAAAATTTGTAATTAATTAGGCCTGGATTTGAATTAAAGGGGTCAATTAAGGAAAATTAGCCTCAATTAATTAATAAATCCCTAGATTAATGTGAAAGTGCAAAGGTACACCTTACAACTTCAAAAACAAAGCACAATTAAGTCTATTTAGTTTAAAAAGGCCCTAAACTTAATGTGAATATGAAAAACATATTAGAACACTAAATTAAGGAAACATTAGGCTCATTTTATTGTTAAACATTCCCAAATTAAGTGTGAAAATACCTAATACTTTTTCCTACACTACATCTATTTATATCTATGGATAGTTCTGACCCCGAATTATCAGGTTCCCCTATCTCTTGATTTCTTCATCCCTACTTTCTTGCTTCGTGATGTTGTTGTTCCATGTGTTGTCCCTCACATGTGTGACAATATACCATGAATATATATCATCATATATCTTGTTCCATAGTGTCTTTCATCTTTCTCTTCTTCTTAGGATGTCATGTGCTCCTCGGCATAGCACACACCATCCTAAGGGGGGCAATGTTGGCCCCACAATTGTCGTTGCACCAAAAGATTGATTTGTTAATGCCCGATACAACTACCAGAGTTAACGGATCCACGAGAGGTGATTAGTCCATGTCATGAATCCTGAGGGGAGCGTTGACCATCTGCCAATAAAATCCCCCTCAGCATTACCTGAGGGGATTCAAACCCGACACCTTTGGCTCTGATACCAATTGTTGGCCCCATAGTTGTGGTTCTACCAAAAGATCGACCTGTTAATTTTCAATACAACTTCCAGAGTTAACGGATCCACGAGAGGCGATTAGTCCATGTCATGAATCCCGAGGGGAGCACTGACCAACTACCAACAGGCTATCATGGTGGTCTAATTTTCAACTTGGATAATTCTTTCAAAAGGTTTCATTGGTGTCAAATTTCTTTATAATGAATTCCTTGATAAAAAACCCTTATTGAAAACCCTCATTTTCTAAAAGGGGCATGTACTCTCTCAAAAGGACTCCTTGACGAAATCTTCTTTGAAAATGATCCCTTAGAAAAAGAGTAAAAAAAATTCCTTTCGAAAAAGGAGTATTCTTTCTAACGAAAGAGTCTAAAAACATTCCTTTCAAAAAGGAGCACATTTTCCAATAGATCCTTGACGAAAGGATCTTTCGAAAGGATTCAATGATGATTAAATCACTTTCATAAAATCTCATCTTTTGAACTTGGTGTGTTCCTTCAAAAGGGCCCCTTGGTGTCTCGATGTCTTGAAGGGTTCCTTGTCGCAAGAACCTCATTTTGAAATCCTTCTTCTCAAAAGAATTCCACATAAATCTAGTGTTTGAAATCTTTATATTGATTGTGGTTGTATATGTTGATGACATAATTTTTGGAGAAAATGAAGTTATGCGTAAGAGATTTGTAGAAGAGATGTAGAAATAGTTTGAAATGTCAATGTTTGGGGAGATGAATTTATTTCTTGGGCTATAGATCAATTAGAAAGATAGAGGTATTTTTATTTCACAATCAAAATATATCAAGGAAATGTTGAAGAAGTTTGGAATGGAAAATTCTAAACCAATATGTACCCCTATGGTTACTAGTTGCAAGCTGAGCAAGAATGATGAATCTCCTAAGGCTGATCAGAGAAGGTATAGATAAATGATTGGAGGACTGATATATATCTAAATATCACTAGATTGGATATCATGCATGCAATTTATCTTGTGGCTAGATTTCAAGAAGATCCTAGAGAGTCACATGTTGCAGCAGTAAAGATGATATTTAGATATTTGAAGGGAATTCTGGATCATGGCTTGTGGTATCCAAAGGATACTAACTTTACTTTGAGTCCTTACAAAGATGCAGATTGGACTGGTTGTGTAGATGAAAAAACAAGTACAAGTGGTGGTACATTATTTCTTGGATGCATATTAGTGTCATGGCTAAGTAAGAAACAAGATTTAATGTCTTTATCTACTACAAAAGTAGAATACATTGTAGCAACATCTTGCTACACACAAGTATTATGGATGAGAAAAACACTAAAGGATATTTGAGTGCTATATGATGAACCAATTTCTATCTTCTTTGAAAATACAAGTTCTATCAATATATCAGAGAATTTGGTAATGCATTTAAGGAAAAGGCATATCTCAATTCAATATAACTTTTTTAGAGAGAAGGTTATACAAAATGAAGTGAAGCTTGAATATATTCCTATAAAGGCTTAGGTTGCTGACATAATTACTAAGGCTCTTCCCAAGGATACTTTTTAATAACTCTGAAAGAAGTTGGAGGTTGTTTCCCCTCCTTTGAATTAGATGCATAAGGAGATGCATCAATCTAGTGGATCTCAAGGTTCATTCTTTGGGCTGGACTGATGTTGGTGGCTACCTCTTAGGGGGAGTAGGTAGTGGCATTATTGGTTTTTGTAGTTAGGTTGTCATTGTGGAGTGGTTGTTGATTGATGCAGTTGTTGGCCTTTTCATTGCACTAAAAGATTGACCTATCAATTCCCGATACAAGTGTTAGTTAAGATCTAGGGGAGGTGGTTAAACCATGTCGTGAACCCAAATGAAGATGTTGGTGGTTAGTCTGAAAATTCCCCCCTCAGCATCACCTGAGGGGTTCGAACCCGTGACTGGCTCTAATACCAATCATTAGCATTGTTGTTGCACCAAACGATCGACCTATCAATGCCCAATACAAGCATCAGTTAAGATCCACGAGAGGCGGTTAAACCATGTCGCAAACCCGAAGGGAGATGCTGGTGGTTAGTCCAACAACAGTTTGGTGTGTGCTCCTAAGGGGGAGTATACAAACCAATAAAGGAAAAGAAGTTGCTAAATAGTGGTAAACAATATGATTAATGTCAAAGGGGGAGAATAAGAGATGAAAATATTTTTCCCTTTTTCATTGAATTCAAAAGGGGAGAGAGTCATGTGAAAAAAATAAGCTACAAAGGGAGAGAGAATTTAATGAGTTAGTTGTGTAAGGTGGAGAAAAGAGATAATGATCTGGTATGAAGTAGAGTATTTATGATCAAAGTTGTTGTGTTTGTTGTTGATGGTTTTTCACATCATGTGTTTCCATCAATGACAAAGGGGGAGATTGTTTTAAGTATGTGTAGTTGGTGTTGTCATTGATGTCAACAAGCTTTGGTTTTGTCATCGGTGTCAACTGTATGAGAAAGAGATTGTTGCAAGAGTGTGTGAAGTTGGTATTGAATTAATGTTGTCTCTGATGATGCTTTGATCAGTTTCATTATGTTGTCCTTAGTAAGTTGTTGGTGTCAACCTCTAGTGTTGCTTTGATAATATTTTGCCTATGGATGTATGGTTGAGTTGCTATATTGAAATTGGCTTGGTGATGATCAGGAAGTTTTGAATATATTGAGGATGTGTCTCTAGTTCTTAGTTTCCAAGTGCTTTTGAGAAAATTTAAATAAAAAGAGGAAACAATGTGTTGTAGTGGTGCTTTGTGTTGTAGAGTACCATTTTGGTTTGGCTCCACATTTCTTATATGTTCAATATATTATTGTGTGGTTTGGATATCTAGATTAGAGGTGTTTAGAGGTGTTGCATACAAAATTTTGTGTGTTGGATCATTGTGCATAGGAAGTTGTGTTCGCTAGTGTGTGAACTATGTATTGTAGAGGTTTCTGGGAGAAATGTTTTGGTTGTGTATTTCTCCACAAAGTGGTTTTAGGTCTTGCAGATTTGTAAAGGTGTTTATAGTGTTTGTATCTTTCTTCAAATGAAGTTCTTTGTGCTTTGGTGTTTTAGAAGTCGGTTTCTTTTTTTGCAGTGTATAGCAGAATTATTTGAGTGTACTGGGTGTGTACATTTTTCAAATGAAATTTGTTGTGGAGGAATTTGTAGCATTTCAAGGTGGTTTTTCAATATTCTAGATTGTGTTCAAGCATAGTGTGTTATCCGTGAGTCATCTTATATTTGAGGAAGTGTGTACTTAATTGTTTAATGGTTTTTACCCAGGTTCGGTTGACCTTGGGTGTTTACAATAATTGTGAAGTTGATTTTGTGTTTTTGGAAATGTGGCATGGCATGCATGAGTGGATTTAGATCCTATCTAAGGTGTGTTTTGGTCCACCCTCATTCCTTTCCACCATGGGAATTTTTTGGTGCCAACCTAATTTGAATTTGCAGAGTTGTGGTGCATAGTCGACCTTGGAGAATGTTTTCAAGGATGAAGATGGTATAAATATAAGTTGAATTGTTGAGGGATACTAAGATAGATGTGTTTGGTGAGTGTGATGTGAATTTCAAAGTTTTAGGGTGTGAATATGAGTAGTGAAATGTGAGATTTCATGTGTTATATTACTAGATACATTGAGTAAAATGTGTCTACTATCCTCAGTAAGATTTTGAAGGTGTTGGTGATAATGTGGTGGAATTTTCCATTGCATTCAAATAGATTTCTCATTGTAACACTCTTCTCTATCTTATTTTATATTCTAGTAGTGAGCCATCTAGTAGTGAGCCCTTTGTAATCAGTGTTGATATTATTTTATATCGTGTGCTAATCCTCACAATGGTTCTCCCTTCTTGGGTTTTCCACATAAATCGAGTGTTTCTTTGTGCATTGTGTTACTTTGGTTTTGTTTTTGTTATCTTCTTTCATGGTAAATCACTCTAACAAATTAAGGGTTAATTGAATTAATATGGATTTGAATGTTTGTGAGTAATTTTATGTTTTAAGGTACAACTGATTCACCCCCTTCTCTCAGTTTTCTTATGCATTCAACAACCACCTCTCTGCTTTGAATCTGCAAATGCATCAAGTGCATACCCCTTGAGTTTATTTGAATTTGATAAAGAAGAATATGAATACTTGGATGAATAATAAGAATCAATTTTATCCTTCTTAAGAAGATTCTTCAAATCATCAAGGTTTTTGGAAAAACATTGATGTTCATCATGCCCCAATTTCTTGCAATGTGCACATGTAGGCCTCTCCTTACATGATTCCCCTTTTGAGGGAGAGGCTTCTAATTTCTTATGTGGATTGTTCTTTTTAGGATTCCCTGATTGTTTTGGTACCTTTGACTCACTAGCCAACAATTCTTGGGACTTGGAAGATTTGATTAAACCCATTTGCATTAACTTCACCTTTCTTGTATTAGTAGATTTTCAAAGACATCAAACTTAGGATCAACATATGATTCTCTCATAGAAATTCGATGGGTATGAAAGCTAAAAACTAAAACTGAATACTCAGGGCCAATATTTTGTAACATATTCAAAATCAATTATAAATCCTCTTTATCAATGTTTCAATCCTTCAGGGATAAGTGCAAAAATATTGGGGGGGAAAAAAGGGGTCTTAAGTGGCCTCTTTTTTTCTAAAATTAGAAAATATTGACCGTGGATGAGAAATTGAGGATAGTTACACTCAAAATTTTAAGATGCAACAAAAACAAAATTGTAGTAGTATGAGTCTACTTTATAGACCACTAATTCTTTTTGAAAATGGTAGAGATTAAGGGGTTCAAACAAGGGATCCACAAAAAATAGTGTTGTTTTAGTCAAAAAAACATAAAATAGTGTATTTTTGTGGTTCCCTCAAAAGATTAACTTTTTTTGGTATTTTTAACCTATGGCTACTACAAAGTGTGTTATAGGATAGTCACGGAAATGATAGGTCTAGTCAGGTTGCTCCCAAGCTAGACACTAAGATATAAGATATTAGACACCAAGACACGTGATATCAAATATTGGATGTGAGATACTATAGATAAAAATATTTATATTGATTGTAGTTGTATATGTTGATGACCTAATTTTTGGAGAAAATGAAGTTATGTGTAAGAAATTTGTAGAAGAGATGTAGAAATAGTTTGAAATGTCAATGTTTGGGGAGATGAATTTCTTCCTTTGGCTATAGATCAATCAAAAAGATAGAGGTATTTTCATTTCACAATCAAAATAAGTCCAAGAAATGTTGAAGAATTTTGGAGTGAAAGATTCTAAACCAGTATGTACCCCTATGGTTACTGGTTGCAAGTTGAGAAAGAATGATGAATCTCCTAAGGTTGATCAGAGAAATTATAGATAAATGATTGAGGACTACTATATATCTAACTATTACTAGATTGGATATCATGCATGCAATTTATCTTATGGATAGATTTCAAAAAGATCCTAGAGAGTCACACGCTGCTGCAGTAAATATGATATTCAGATATTTGAAGGGAACTCTGGATCATGGCTTGTGGTATCCAAAGGATACTAACTTTACTCTAAGTGCTTACATAGATGCAGATTGGGCTAGTTGTGTAGATGATAGAACAAGTACAAGTGGTGGTGCATTCTATCTTGGATGCATATTGGTGTCATGGCTAAGCAAGAAACAAGATTTAGTGTCTTTATCTAGGTATGTACAAGATCATGATGGGCCAACAGTGGTGATATGTAAGTGATATGATGGCCCATGTGGCTGATAAATTTTTTTTTACCCAAAATTGATGAAACGAAAAGGGTTTTTAAAGGAGATTCTTAGCTTTCCACCAATATAAATTATTCTTTACTTTGAATTTAATAAATTATTATTATTCATTTTCTATTTGAATTACGACTAAAGTCCTGATTGATAAGCTGATTGAAAATCATCTATAGCTTTCAAACGGTATAATATTTTTTGAATCCAAAACATGCATCACATTCTATGCTTCGCATACCGTAGGATTAAAAAAAAGAAAATTGAATTTCATGAAGTTTTGACCAAGTTAAGGTTGTTAGACAAACGAGTTTTTATATTTTTTGAAAATTTGTAATAAAAAATTCATAATTAATTATTTAATTGGAAAAAAATTACAAAAAAATATGCATGACATCGGGACATGAGTCTTCTACTTATATCTAAAATATTATAAATAAATATTATTATTTTATTGTGGTTAGAGTTGTCAAACAGACACCTACTTCTTATTTTTTCCCTGAAATTTAAGTACTACTGCATTGAAATTTCAATTTTTCATCAAATAGAATTTTTATTTTTGTAAATAAACTTATTAGTTTAAAAAATAAATTCAATTTGCTACAGATTCTATTCTTACGTATTTTTCAAATAATATAGATAACTTATTCAATTTTTTACGTCAAGTTTCCTAACTCTAAGAGAGAAGGTTGTAGAAAATGAAGTGAAGCTTGAATATGTGCCTATAAAGGATTAGGTTACTGACATATTTACTAAGGCTCTTCCTAAGGATACTTTTCAACATCTCTAAGAGAATTTGGAGGTTACTTCCCCTCCTTTGAACTAGATGCATAAGGAGATGCATCATTCCAATGGATCTCAAGGTTCATTCTTTGGGCTAGATTGATGTTGGTGGCTACCTCTCAAGGGGACAAGGTAGTGGGGTGAAGCCACAATAGTGGTTTACAATTCAAGCGAGGAAGGAAAACTCACAAAAAACAACCCATGGCAAAAAAAGTGATTTTAGGGGTTCGTACGAACCTATTGGTTCAACCGAACCAAAAAAGGGTTCACTCGAACCAGGGTTTGACCGAACCCCTTTGAATCTTGGCCGCCAAAAAAACCAATGCAATGCATAGGAAAGGGGTTCAAGTGAACCCCTTCAAATAGGTTCACTCAAACCCCTATGGGTTCGAACGAACCCCCTAATCCCTCATTCCCCATTTCAGGCACAAAAAAAAAAATTATTGGCACTTCGGAGCTCAGGTTGAGGATGAAAATGGAGGAATCTTCACAAAACCAACTAGAATCAGGTATTCCTATGAACGAGCTATCCAACGAATATAATTTTAATATGTTTTGGTTTTATTATGTATGTGTTTTTTTAGTTTTATTAAACATAGATTTTTCACTGAAAATCAAGCTCTATGTTCTGCACATGTGGAAAAATAACAGATTATCAAAATAAAATTTTAAAAAATACATTCGGGCTAGGTATTGATGTCCTTGATCCATTAAAAAAAAAAATTGAATTTCGATACATACAAAAAAAGTTATGTTGTATACAATCCGCCTATGTATGAATTGCAATTGGTTTAACTTTGAAACTTGATTAAGGAAAAAATATTCAATAAAAAACTATGAGACCAAATGAAAGTGCTAGATATCATAGTTACAAATCTAAATTCAAAAAAAATATAATTTTATCCTTCATACAAAAAAATTTATGTTGCATACGGTGAGCGTCACTTTTTTAAAATGTTGTTTTCTGAAAAAAAACCAATTTTCGTGGGAGATGGAAAAAAAAGTGCAATCTGATTCCAAAAAAATTGAAAAATATATTTTTAGAATCTAAAAACAAAATGTGATGAGACTTTAGTTTGCATCATCTACAAATTCCTCATGGTTTAGCCGCTATAGGTGCCCGAATATGAAGATTTAGTTAAAAATAATAATTTCAGTGTCCAGTTTGGCCAAAAATTGTAAACCACTATTGTGGGATCACCCAACACTTGGAATTATCAATTTTTGTAGTTAGGTTCAGTGGAGAAGGAGGATTCGATACTCATGAGTCTCTTTATTCTCAAGAGATTTTCAAGGGGTGAACTTCCCTAAACTACCTCAAGGAACAACAGAAGAGTTCTAGAATCGGAAAGAGTAGGTCACAAAGGTTTTTTGGACAAACTGATGAGCTCTCGGCCAAAGGACGGGAGCACGGAATATGAATGATAGTGTGGCATGTTTGCATCTTAGAGGCACGCTAGCGTCTTGTATGAGCTAGAAAGTGAGAATATCCCAGAAAATAACAAGTCAATTGTTGCTAATATAATTACCGAGAACTTCCAAAATACGAGAAAGTAATAGAAAGTAATAAGACTAAAATAAGATAAAGTAAATGATAGAAATAAAGAGGATAGAGAAAGAAAACTTCTCACAACAACCCACGTAATGGAGCCTCTAGAAAATGAATTTAAGATTCATTAATTTCATGCATAAGATCTGGAGAAAATGTTGGGGTTGTATAAGGGTTTGCCTCAGTCAAACCCCCATTTTGGTGTTCCCACCTCCACGGACAGCCAGATAGATAGAGAGAAATAAAGTGTACGATGAGTGATAAAAGTAAACCCCGGTCGAGGAGGAGAACCCGTATCACAAAATTTAGGTGATAAAAGCAATCCCCACTCGAGGAGGAGAACCCATATCACGAGATAGAGATGCAATTGTTGTGTGAAATCCCAAGACACTCGCAAGCACAAATTAAGGGAGATATCAGCTACAAGGCTTAAGGAAGCCAAGGAAATAAGGGTAGCTGGAAGAGCCAAGAGTGTTGCAAAGAGAGCTGCCAAGGGAGCTTGAAAGTGTTGTAGAGGATATTGTAAGATCTTGAGAGTGCTATTGTAACAAGTTGTGTGGAGTTGTACAAGCAAGATAGCAAGAAAAAGAGAGGAGGAAAAGACAAGAGCCAAAGTTGGAGAGAAGCTAGAAGACAAAAATGGATTGAAAAGATAGCATTTAAGGAAGGAAAAGAAGCTTCTTGAGCCATTAAAAGGTGTCCCCAGTCGTTACCACTGATAAAACTTGTTGAAAAGTGGAAAACATGCTCAAAAACACTCATTTGAACATTGAAACATCACAGGATGCTAGCTCGATGCGCAGATATCAACGTAGTGCATTAGTGTCCAAACACATCACACTACAAAATGAAAAGAATGGGAAAAACAAAGGTTTTACACAAAGATGACATGTGAAGGTGGATTCTAAAAAGGGGTCCTAAGCATCCTGAGAGGGAAAAAGGTTGATGCAGTGACTAAAATGAGCCTACACAAATGCTAGGGGAGTGGACACTAAAGAAAATACAAGAATGTATGTGAAATTGCAAGGGGTGTAATTTTACGCATTACATTTTGCCTCAACTTTAGCGGGAATATGATGCATGCTAAAGGACATCTACTAGACATAAATAACATTATGATGCCAAAAGGATACTATAGAGGAAGAAGATAACTCTTCAAACCAAGGAAGCATGTTGCCAGGCTAAAGACCTACAAAAAAAATTCATTAGAAAAGAAATAACCTACACCAAACAAGAATGTTAGAACATAAAAATCACTACACACACAAGCACACAACAAGCTAAAGGATTTGAGTCAGCAAAGTGAAAGAGACCTTGATGTAAAAGGTTGTCTCAGTACTACGTGTCATCCCCAAATTAAAAAGAATAACACAGAAGAATTTTGAAGAGAAGAATGTAAGAATTGATTGCTTCAAGAGAAGAATGGACCCAAAAGTTAGGAAAGAAACCAAAGTCAAAGAGAAAAAGAGCATATACTCAAGATGAAGAAGAATATAGATCTTCGATCCAGTATATACAATTGAGAAGAGAAGAGAGAAGATAATTTAAGAGAGAGAAAGGAATGAAAATTCTAAAAGATATGGCTCCACAAGTACTCTCTCCTAAGGAGGTTTGAACAAAAGGACTTTGTAGCTCTATGGAACTATGAAGTTGCACAATGTACACCAAAGGCCTACAAACCAACAATGGACAAGACCCACAGGATGCAAGCGCTTCACAGGCCCTCAGACCTGCAAAGAAGCCATTCCCCCAAGTACTCTCTCATGAAGGAAGCCCAAATGTGAGGGGAATCCAAAAAGTTGGATTGGAAAGTAGCTTCATAGGTGCACCTATAAAGCAACATGTTAATTTTTAGATAAGACATGTTAGAAGAAAAAAAGCAGTCATGCAATAAAACAAGCATATAGTCACACAGACAGTCAATAAATTGAAAAGCTTTCAAAGGGGTCCCTTGAGAACCCATCAAAAGAAGAGTCTTCCACTCAAGGGATATACTATTTGAAAATATAGGTCTAGTTAGGCTGCCCCCAAGCTAGACACAAAGATATAAGATAGGTCTATTCAAGCTACCCCCAAGCTAGATGCCATAGAATTCATTTGAGAGAAAATATCTCAAAGGGGACCCCTCGAGAATCCTTCAAAATAAAAGAGGGTTCCAGGAAGGGACACTTCATTTGAAAGACAGGGAGAAGAGGGGTGGTTAAGAAGGACATACATCTACAAAACAAGTTATCACTGCCCCCAACATATAGGTGAGGAGAACCATGCATGATACTTAGAACATACAAGATAGAGGTAGACCTCGATATCACTTGTCATTCGAAGAAGAGGCGGGTGCACTAACAGATACATGAGTGATGTCACCTGAATCAAGAATTTGTTGTATTTTATCTTTCAAGGCCTTACATTCATTAGTGGAATAACCAAGCACTTTATGGTACACATAGAAAGAATTTTTTTCTTTATCATGCTTATGAAATTTCTTATGTGTGTGAGGAGGAAGAGTAATTAAGTGGGCTTTTAGAAGCATCAACAAAATACACTCTTGCTTAGACAAAGAATGAGGAGCAAGAAGTAACCCTTTCTCTAGTGGAGAAAATCTTGAATGATCACAAGAAGAAGACATGAAGATAGTAGATAATGGAGGGTGAGGTTGACCAGAAATAATATCACAATTCAACCATCATTTCCATTTAAATTGTTCATTTGAGAAACCAAGCCCCAAATTACATTTACGAGGTATACATTCTATAGGGACTTGAATTCCTTGTTCATTACTCCCACAATCTTTATGCCTATAGCCATATTTAGAGGCAAGCTTAAAGTCGGGGCCATAACATGTTTGCAAATCTTGAGAAGAAGGAGGATCTTCATAGAGAGCATTATTCCAACAATGTGGATTACACTCTTCTATCAGATCACAATCAACCTCCTTGATAGGTCTGCCAACATTACCCTCTTTAATAGAGGTGTGACATCTTCTTCAGAAAGAAAAGGATCAACATTAAGAACATTACAATTTATGTTCATGTTATCCCACAATATAGATGAATAATAATCTTTGATGGTGGGTGTGGATGATGTTATCGGAAGGCCTAAGTGGATCTGGTTGAATTTATGCTCTCTAACGAAAGATTTTGTAAAGTCTAGAGAACCCCAATCATCACCAAGATATGTATTCCTTTGAGAAGAGGTAGAAGGAGAAAACTTAATATTTCTTTCTTCAGAAGGATCTTCTTCAAGGACATCTATCTCAAGAGTATCCTTTGTAGTAGGTACTATTGAAGTAAACATCGACACATTGGAAGACACTGAAAGAATAAGAGTAGGCACAACCAAAACCTGACCAATAGTTGTCATCTCACATAAGTGCATAGCCTTAGGGTCATCCTTGACTATGACTGTACTTGATTGTTACAAATGAACTTAATAGATTTATGCAAGCCAGATGTGACTACACCCATAGCATGAATCCATGGTCTACCAAGAAGAAGGTTATAGGGTAACTTTTCTGACATAACATATACAAGGGTGGGTATGGTAAGGGTCCCAAGCTTAAAGGCAATACTATCGTGCCTAGGGCTTGTCAACCAACATTATCAAACCCATGAATGCCAATAGAAGAAGCATTAAGAGAAGATGAATTAATATTAATCTTGGGAAATAGATCAATGCTACATATATTGAGAGTTG
The DNA here is from genome assembly GCA_007115665.2 of Sequoiadendron giganteum. NCBI lineage: Eukaryota > Viridiplantae > Streptophyta > Pinopsida > Cupressales > Cupressaceae > Sequoiadendron > Sequoiadendron giganteum. Next base: position 44,708,662 of record CM021106.1, read on the forward strand.
AACCAACATCAATGAGAGTACGTCTAATGCTGATATTATTAATGTTAACTATAATCATCAGAGGATTTACTTGCTTCTGCACTTCCAAAGGTGGAAGTTCATGTGGATAGAATGTAATATTCAGCTAATCCATATGAATATGAGCTATCAACTCATTAACATCGATCAGCCTAGTGGAAGAAGGCAAGAGGATCTTTTGCAACACTTCCTGAAGCATACCTTGATAAACTAGAGCAGATTGAAGCAAGTCCCATAGTGAGATCTTAGCCAGATTAAAGTGAAGTTTCTCAACAAGATCATAATCACTAGGTGCTTAAGTTGTAGGTTTAGGATCTTGAAGAAGGCTTGCTTCTTTATTCATTTTATTCTTATAAGTATGGGTTACTGCTCTGTAAGAGGGAGCCATAGAAAGATCAAGAGAATCACTATCAAGTGGGACATTGTCAATAGAACAAATACTTATAGGAGAAGGACTAGCTAGAGTCAAATAAATGACCAATCTCTTAGGCCTTTGAGGGGCAGCAGAGACAGATTATATTTACAAACCCATCACAACTAGTGGAATAATTATTTGAAGACATATTCTCAACATTGGTTTGGGGAGGATTATATGTGGAAGGAGGTTCATCATTCGCTAATGGGTATGTGCACCTAATCATCATGGAAAAATCAAGCCCTTAAGTGGCGATGAAAATCCAGAAAATCAAAGTTAGGTAACTTGACATAAAAATATGAATAAGTTATCTATATTATTTCAAAAATATGTAAGAATAGAATTTGTATTGAATTGAATGTACTTTCTAAACTAATAGGTTTATTTTTAAAAAATAAAAATCTATTTGGTGAAAATTTGAAATTTCAATGCAGTAGTACTTAAATTTCAAGGAAAAAATAAGAAGTAGGTGTTTGTCTGACCACCCTAACCACAATAAAATAATAATATTTTTTTATAAGATTTTAGATATAAGTAGAGGATTCATGTCCCAATGTGATGCATATTTTTTTGTAATTTTTTTCCAATTAAATAATTAATTATGAATTTTTTATTACAAATTTTAAAAAATATAAAAACTCGTATGTCTGACCACCTTAACTTGGTCAAAACTTCATGATTTTTTTTTTTTAATCCTATAGTATGTGAAGCATAAAATGTGACGCATGTTTCAGATTCAAAAAATGTGATATCGTTTGAAAGCTATATATTTTTTTCAATCAGCCTATCAATCAAGACTTTATTCGTAATTCAAATAGAAAATAAATAATAATAATTTATTAAATTCAAAGTAAAGCATAATTTATATTGGTGGAAAGTTGAGAACCTCTTTTAAAAACCCTTTTCATTTAATCAATTTTGGGTAAAAAAAAAGTTGTCAGCCACATGGGCCATCATATCACTTACATATCGTCACTTTTTGGCCCATCATGATCCTGCACATACCCTAATGCATCATCTCTAGAAAAGAGTGCATTGGAATAGAGATTCATCATTCACTAATGCTTCATCTCTATAAGAGAGTGCATTGGAATGAAGAGAAGGTAGAGTAACATTAAGAAAGGTATCAATTATTTTATCCTCTTGCACCAAAATATCCTTAGAAGGAATCTCAAGAGAGGGATCAACAAAGAATAATAAGAAAGGAGACAAGAAATCACTTTCACATGCTTGCAAGAGAACTTCTTGAAGCTTCTTAACAAAGTTGGAAAGAGATAGAAGGCAAAAAGATAGAAAATACATATTGAAATAGAGATATAGACATGTCGGTCAACTTGGAGCAATCCAAGGGTGACAGAACTAAGAAAAACCAAAAATCCATATTTTTCAAATTTTTTCGTTTTTCTATGTTGTAGTAAATCACATTTTTGGAGGACTTCGGAGCGGATTTTGGGGTTGAAACTTGTGTCAGTCATTAAAAAAGGTTTCCAAAGGCACATTTTTAGGGAATGAATTAGTCCTCTTGGAGACCTTTCCAATGGTGTAAACGATTCTGAATTTTGAGCACCAAGTCAAAAGTTATGACCCCACCAAGTTGGGGTAAACAAATTCCTAGTTTTTTTAAAAATACTATGTTTCACGTCAGGTTCACCAAAATGTAGAGAAGGGGGATTTTCTACTCATAATTCTATTTATTCTCAAGAGATTCCCAAGGGGCGAACTGCCCTAAACTACCTCAAGGAACAACATGAGAGTTCTAGAACTGGAAAGAGCAGGTCACAAAGGTTTTTTGGACAAACTGACAAGCTTTCGGCCAAAGGACGACAACATGGAATATGTATGATAGTGTGGCACGCTGGTGTCCAAACACATCACGCTACAAAATGACAAGAATGATAAAATCATAAGGTTTAATGCAAAGCTGATGTGTAAAGGTGGTTGCTGAAAGGGGGTTCTGAGCATCCTGAGAGGGAAAAAGGCTGATGCAGGGGCTAAAATGAGCCTACATAAATGTTAAGGGAGTGGCCACTCAAGCAGATGCAAGAATGTATGTGAAATTGTAAGGGGTGCAATTTTATGACATTACAAGTTGTCATTGTGCAGTGGTTGTTGATTGATGCAGTTTGGTGTGTGCTCCTAAGGGGGAGTATACAAAGAAGTAAAGGAAAAGAAGTTGCATAGCAGTGGTACAAACAATACGATTAATGTCAAAGTGGGGGAATGAGAGATGAAAATATTTTTTTGTTTATAATTGAAGTCAAAGGGGGAGAGAATCATGTGAAAAAGACAAGCTACAAAGGGAGAGAGAAAGTAATGAGTTAGTTGTGTAAGTTGGAGAAAAGAGATAATGAGTTGGTATGAAGAAAAGTATTGATGATCAGAGTTATTGTGTTTGTTGTTGATGGTTTTTCACATCATGTGTTTTCATAAATAAAAAATGGGGAGACTATTGTTGTGTGTAATGTTTTTCCTAATAGATAAAGATGCAAGACAAAATGGATGCAAATAAGGAAAATCAAAACAACACCTCAAGATAATGCCTAGATAAACTCAAAAAAAATACAAAGAAATGAAACCTTTTTACCTTGCTTGAATTGATGAGTTTGGTTGGCCCTTTTTGTTGCTTGATTGTGTCCTCCTTCATTGGAAAAATGGCATGCAAGTGTGCTCAAAATGAAGCTAATGGGCTGGAGATTACAATGATGGATGTGGGTATTGGAACGGATACAAGATGGTGGCTCTAATGGCTACAACAATGGTGGATGCTTAGTGTGAGTGAGTGCTTGATTGAATGTTTGAATTCTTGATTTCTTAGTGTGATTGAGTGTGTAAGACAAATGAGGGAAATTCCACTACTTTTAGGGGAAGTGCCTCTAAACTAATGGATGGCTGAGATGCATCCAAGGTGGAGGAAATCAAGGGCTAGGGTGAGTTGAGAACTCACAAGCCATCTTACACTAACATGTGGATAGTGAGATGGACAAGGGGAGATGAGGTGGATATCAGGTGGAAAATGCAAGTCTTGTCTCTTCTACCCATATCATGGAATGATGTGACAATAGAAGAATTTTAAATTCTTCTAAAATCTCCCTTGGTTTTGGATATTTGGCCTTGGGATTGGAAGTGGAATTTTAAATTAGTCTTTTATTCCTCCAAGAGTGTTGGAGAAATAAAGTGGAATTAAAAATTCCACATAAGATGCATGGGGGGAAATAAATGTTAATTTTAAACTCACATGGAGAAGGATATTCCTTCTCCCAAAGGAGAAAGCATTTAATAAGGTTGACTAAGGACACATGCCATAAATGGCATGAAGATTAGGTTAGCCTAAATCAATGATTAAGGTTGTGCAAATCAATGATTAGATGGGCTAATGACGGATTAAGGGCAAGTGGCAAATTATGGAGGATGTGACCCTAATGATGACTAGGGATGTGCACACCCTAATCATAGATTAATTAGATTAATCTGGATTAAAGGGGATTATGGAGGATGTTACATGGAGAGAGAGAAGAAAATGAATTAAAAATTGATTTAATTCATTTAGACCAAATGACTAAATTAAATAAATTAACCCTTTATTTAATTTAGAGAGGAATGGGCGTAAGGTATTTGATTAATTAATTAAATACCTTAGGGGGCATTAGGCTGAAGTGAAATATTAACAAAACAATAAATTATTTGATTAATATGGCTTAGGGCTTTAGAACAAAGGAATGTGAGGGTGAATTTAACCATATGGGGGTGGTCAAATTCAAGTGTTTCCATTTTTCCCCTCTTCGAAATAATGTTAAAATAATAGTGTTTCAAAGAAAATTTAAACATAGATGACTCGATAGAAGAAAAGAATGTTAGTTGATGCCCCAATATTGTAGGAAAACGGATGGGAAGGAAGAAGGGAGAAATATGGTAGGGTATTCCCCCTCAAGAGGGTGTATGGGGAAGAAAAGGGGCCCCAAGTGACTTCTCAATATGAAGAAATGGAGGGTACCACATGATAGAGTGCGAAAAACCATGAAGAATGGATTTTGAATGGAGGAAAACAGACACACGGGGTGCAAATGGTAGCCCTCAGAAGAAAATGGGAAAATGAATTAATAAAGGGTTAATTCAAGGGTAAAAATTACCCAAAAATTAAAAGGCTAAGTAGGGTCAAAATGAAAATTATAAATAGTAAATTTGAAAATTTACTATTCACCTAATTCTCATGTGCACACTTGTCAACGCACAATTAGACGAAAGAGAGAGGGAGAGAGAGAGAGAGAGAGAGAGAGAGAGAGAGAGAGAGAGAGAGAGAGTAACAAGGATGGCTGATAGGATGAGTGACGATGAGTTGATCGGTGATGATGAGTTGATCCACCAAGGCGAGGAGGTGTGGAAGTTCTACCACAAGCGAGTGTTACCCCAACAAGTAGGTTTCAGGTCTCGAATTCATGATTTTATTTCAGTTTACGTCCATGTTCTAATTTCAGGATGGGTAGCTAGGCATATGAACTCGCCATAGAAGGGTGGATTTACCCTTTCGGCAAGGCGCATTCGCCCATCCAATGAATTGGAAAGGAAAGGGGTGGACTTCTACACTATAGGGGCAGGCATGTGGAGAGAGGAGTGATTGTGAAATTGCCTCTCTTGGAAAAGGGCGAACCTACAAAACGTAGGGGTGGGGGGAAACTAGGATAGGCGATTGTGAAATTGCCAAAATGGAAAATGGTGAATGTGAATACGCCCAAAAGGGGCATAGGCCAATGCAAATCCACCCAAAAGGAGAATAGGTGAATGCGAATCTGCCCCTTGGGGAAAAGGGTGAATAAAAATTCATCACTTAGGAAGAAAAAGACATAGGAGCGATTACAAAATCGCCCATGGGGAAAAGGGCCGAATGCAAATTCAACTTTGAGGAAAAGATGGGCGAATTCACGCCCCAAAAAGAAAGGGGTGGGTGCGCTTGAAAAATAGGTGAACCCACTAAGGGAAGACACAAGGGCGAATGCACTATCTGGAAAAGCGAATGCGCTAGGAAAGGGAATAAGCAAGCCCACCGTACACAGAGGTGAACTCGTCAAACTGGGGCATGGATGAAAAAGATAGAAAATAGGAATGAAGGTTGGAAAATCTGATAGAATGGTTGGTATTGATGTAGAATTTTGAGACCCTCGGAACACAAGAGAAACACTTAGTTGTGCTAGAGGTTACTTTGAGGGCGATGACCCAAGAGGATCACGCAGTGCTAGCCCAGGCTGGACTACTACATATTTTGGGATATCCCAACATCATATCACACAAACCTGTACTCACAACATTTATGGAGTAGTGGAGCTCTGAGACCTCTACATTTCATCTCCCGATAAGGGAGATGACGGTGACCTTGGAGGACATCTGGAGGATTTTGCGGTTACCGATCCAAGAGCATGTGATTAGTGTAGCACCCTGATGATTGGTGGAGAGGAGCATTCGAGCAGTGTTTGGACCGATGGACCTTCCCATCCAAGGGAAGGAGTTGGACATTGACACATGCTTGGGGATTGAGATGGTAGCGCTACCTCTATACCTCTATGGACTTATCGGTGGGATTCTCTTGTCTGACAAGAGTGGACGCTTTTTGAGCCTCAAGATGATTGAGGTTGTTAGGCATATAATGGAGAGGTACGAGGGAGAGTTTTCGTTGGGGGCATGCATACTGGCACAGTTGTACCACAATATGCATGTGGTATGTTATAGGGTATGTGCAGGATCATGATGGGCCAAAAAGTGGTGATATGTAAGTGATATGATGGCCCATGTGGTTGATGACTTTTTTTTCACCCAAAATTGATGAAACGAAAAGGGTTTTTAAAAGAGATTCTTAGCTTTCCACCAATATAAATTATTCTTTACTTTGAATTTAATAAATAATTATTATTCATTTTCTATTTGAATTATGACTAAAGTCCTGATTGATAGGTTGATTGAAAAACATCTATATCTTTCAAACGGTGTCACATTTTTTGAATCTGAAACATGTGTCACATTCTATGCTTCACATACTATAGGATTAAAAAAAAAAAATGAATTTCATGAAATTTTGACCAAGTTAAGGTAGTTAGACATACAAGTTTTTATATTTTTTAAAAGTTATAATAAAAAATTCATAATTAATTATTCACTTGGAAAAAATTTACAAAAAAATATGCATCACATTGGGACATGAGTCTTCTACTTATATCTAAAATCTTATAAAAATATATTATCATTTTATTCTGGTTAGGGTGGTCAGACAGACACCTACTTCTTATTTTTTCCCTGAAATTTAAGTACTAGTGCATTGAAATTTCAAATTTTCACCAAATAGATTTTTGAAAAATAAAAATAAACTTTGTCATTTAGAAACTACATTCAATTTTCTACAAATTATATTCTTACATATTTTTGAAATAATATAGATAACTTATTCAAATTTTTACGTCAAGTTTCCTAACTCTGATTTTTTTGAATTTTATTGCCACTTAAGGGCCTATTTTTTCCATGATGATCCTACACATGCCCTACAGGAAGTCCTTCAACATCACACGTGTTACTCTACTCTAGGTATGGGTTGGGGAGCACATCAGTGTTGCATGACCAAACATATTGATTCATGGAGCTCAGGATGAGACACTGCCAATATCATATTGGTGGTGGACAGAGTATGGGTGGAGATTATACTATTAGGAGGTAGGGAGTTTGGAGGAGTGGTGGTGGAGACTAGATGGATTGGGGGGAGGATATCACTTGGAGACAATACATGAGGCAGTGTTTCCATGGATGAAGGGAGGATGATAGGTAATGGAGGGGATATCTATTCTCACAATGTTATCTGATAGATTGAGACCCATTCATTATAGAGCTACACAGGCCTGACAGGGTTACCCAGTAGTACAGGGTGCAATAGGACATTCCGACAGGGCCATAGATGTTTAGATGGGTGAGCTGCGAGTCCAAGGCCATATGGGGGGAGAAAATCATAGCTGATTTTTCCCACTAGATGTGGGATGTAGTCTCGATGAAGGTGTTTTTGTGGAGAGGAGGACCAACTGATGCAGGCACTACTCTACTATATTCAGCATGGTGGGCCCAACATAGGTCAAGGAGGATCATGACTGTAGAGACGATTGTGGGGGCCTTGGGGTTTGGATCAAATTATGAGAGGGAGTTGGCTACGACAAAGAGGAGGAGAAGGAGGGGTGGCAGGTAGAGGATAGGGGGAGACATAGAGATGGAGGAGGTTGGGGGGGAGGAGTAGGTGATGGAGGTGGATTCTCTTGCAATGGACCCATTAGCCATGGTACCATATGTGCCACCACCACTAGAGGACCTAGCAGTGCTATTAACAGGAGCCCTGGCCCAACTAGGGATAGTGGAGCATAGGTTGAGGGAGTCAGAGGTATATAGAGATAGATTGTAGACAAAGGTGGGGAGAATATAGGCAGAGGTGGAGTGGTTGCAGGGTATATAGAGAGACAGGGACAAAGACTATGCGGTTATGGCAGATGATACAGGGAGGAGGATGGTGGAGATGCAGATGGAGAGGGATGATTTGTAAAGACTGATAAGGGAGTTGTGAGGGGGTATGGAGGAGATTCAGAGAGAGAGATATGAGGCTAGGGAGAGAGCAGAGTGTGTAGAGGCAGCCATGGGATATGCAAGGGTATTACTAGAGAGAGCTGAGGTAGCGGAGGGTCAGGTGTGGACTTTGCATGGTGAGAGAGATGAGACTGCGAGGAGGATATCATAGCTGGAGGGATAGGTTGAGTAGATGAGGTTGGCTCAGGAGGCTTGGGAGTAGGAGAGGTGGAGCATCACCCAGCAGAGGGATAGATACTGCATAGAGAGGGATGTGGGTAGAGCACATGCAACATGAGAGGTTGATGCCAGGACCAAGGAATCATATTATATACTTGCCTACTATCAGGTCATCTCAGATCCTGCACAAAGGGTACCACCATATTTTAGAGCAGTGGCCTAGGCCCCAGCACCCTCTCGATCAACTTAGATGCACACTAGAGGGTATATCCAATATAGAGAGACCCCTTCGCATGGCCGAGGATCAGGTGCAGACTCCCCATAGAGGTCAGACTTAGGTAGCAGTGGGTAGGGAGAGGAGGATGTGGATAAGATTCTTATTTTTTGATAGGTGCAGGGTGGATGATTTATACGGCAAAGACTACATATTCTTATGTACAAATTTTAGATATTGATTTATTTATTCATTCTTTCTTTCATTCTTTGATGATTATTGATTCAAGACACCATGATGTGTCAGATGTAGTTAGCTATATTTCATTAGTTCCCTACACTTGTGCCTTTATTTGATGGATTTGATGGGCATTGATGGACTCTATGATGGGTTGTTATTATGGGTTGTTATGGACTTTTATGGACTTTTTATGATCTTTTATTATGGACACTGCATGGAATCATGATGGAAACTATATTTTTTTGATATATATATGCTATCAAATGTACATTGATGATATAGATGATTCCTATATGATGTGATGGAAATTTATTATTTTCATGTGTATGTTCATAATTATGATGTATGCATGTGATTATTATGATTTATTTATATGCCTATGTATGATATGGATGAAATGTGTTATATCTAACACCTTTTGATGTAGGATGTGATGTGGCATGATTTATGCTTTTACGATGTATGTTATAGACATGTTACTAATTGTGTTTGATGCAGATGGTGATGTTATTGAGATTTGTGATGTATGCAAATGAAATATGATATGAGGATTGATTATGTATGGATAATGAATAATGTATGGATGATGTATTGTAATAATTAATTGTGTATGGATGGATGATATGAAAATTAAATGAAATGTAATGGATGAAAATATATGATGTACATGCATATGTGATCATGACATGGATAGATGTAATGAATGTGATGTAATGCAATGTATGTAGTGAAATGAATGAACATGTTTATAATAATAACTCTAAACAACGGAAAATGATAATGAAAGTGGACTTAAGATGCTTAGAATAACAAATCAATATTAATCTAAACAACTTAAGATGATAATGAAAATGATAATGCAATGATCTTAAGATGCTTAGAATAACAAATCTATATTAATCTAAACAACATAAGATGATAATGATAATGATAATGCAATGAAATGGAATGATATGAAATGAACTTAAGATGCTTAGAATAAAAAATCTATATTAATCTAAACAACTTAAGATGATAATGCAATGAAATGAAATGAACTTAATATGCTTATACTAACAAATCTATATTAATCTAAACAACTTAAGATGATAATGAAAATGATAAGCAATTAAATTAAATTATATGAAATGAACTTGAGATTCTTAGACTAAAAAATCTACATTAATCTAAACAACTTAAAATGATAATGAAAATGATAATGCAAATGAATTATGTGGAATATGATAATGAAATGGATCGGTGTCATAGCTAGTGAAATAGACCTAGATGCTAGTGAACATGGATAGTGAGATGAATGATGATGGGTGTGATATTACACCTGCCAAAACCATAGGAATCTAATAGGAAGAATAGGTGGAGGAAGAATATTTGCACAATCAAAAATCACTAAGCTTATGCTAGAGGAAGAATGGGATGGGGATGAGTGCAATGCAATAGGATGATAAATGAAATGCAAAACCTAATACCATTTTTCCATATTAGGAGCATTGATTTTTACTATAGCATAGCACATGATACACCAAGGTATGAAGAACCAAGGCCGATTAGTGTCAAATGCAGAAAAAAAAACACATCAAACAAAGAGGCTATCCCAACACCCCAAAGTCGTGTGTCTTTGGTCAGGCCTGATGTTGGAATAACCAGAAGCACAAAGGATGCCCCAACATAACACAAGACCATAGGGATCTTGGTGAGTACTACGCGATACAACCAGGAAGACAAGATTACATAAAAAATCAAGATATTCCCCTATGTTCACCTGTCAACGCACACCATGATATGATGAATCATGGTGACCTTGGAAAAGTATAATAGGAAGCTAAACTGATAAACAAAATGCCAAAAGAATCAAAAGATCAGAATAAGTTTGAAAATTCCTTTGTCATAGGATGAGGAGATGGATGGGATTGATGTAGTTTGCTTTAAGGAAGGATACATCCTATTAAGACCAAAGATGGAGGATAGATTAGGTGATTGACATGACTTAGGATATTCAAATTGATTGAACCTCATGATACTGATGGCTTTTTTTTTTGGAATCAGCTAGATAGGGACACACCTGACAACATGACATGATACACCCTAAGGACATACCTAGGGTCTCAGGGGGCTCATCGATTGATGGCCTTTCCTATGTGAAAGTGTAGAGACCTTGTAGCTCGATAAAAGGATTGACCACTAACCATGGATAAAAATGGAAAGAGGGCAGTGGAGACGTCAGATGGATGACAAATATTGACATGACAGGATGGACAAAATCCTTGTGGGTTGATCAAATGATTAGCCTTGCCTATGTGAAAGTGTAGAGGCAACGTACTTTGAAAAAATAGACCAAAGACAACCTAAGACCTAATGATGACCGACATGATGAAGGACCTAAATAATGACGTGAGACCGACCAAACGACATGGATATACAGATGACAAAAATCCCAGATTCAAGATAGAAGCTTAGGATCTAGGATAGTCGACCTGAAGCGTCTGATGCTCAATAAAAATATAGCAAGTGAAAGATGGTAGGATCATGGAAATGGGATGATGGGTATGATAGGATGTGAGGATAGGACATGCAGATAGGATAGGATGGAAGCATAAAGTAAAATAGGACGTAAGTTAGATAATGATTAAGCCCTCTACAAATGGTGCATGTTGCGAGGTTTTCACCAAAGGTACTTATCCAAGGTGCCACTAAGGGTGGTTTTCACCATAGGATGGATTATTTCTCTTTACTATTTTGAATTTTTGACTTTTTTGATTTTTTGTATTTTTTTTATTTTTCTAGATTTTTTACTTTTTTTTAGTATTTTTCAAGCTAAGATAACCCAGCTAATCTAGGCGTAAAACTTCTTCAGGTGCATGATATTGATAGGATCCTGCAAGGGTTCCCCCTCAGGTGTGCCAAGCCTATATGACCCAGAGCCATATTTTCCTATGACAACATATGGACCCAACCAATTTTCTTCAAACTTTCCCTTCTTTTCTCGATCGTCTTGGGTATGTTGATTTTCTTTCAAGACTAGATCAACAATGTTGAATTGGCGGGGATGAACCTTCTTGTTGTAGTTAATTTTGAGCCAATGTTGATAATCTTGTAGATGATTATAGGCCTTGATGTGTTTCTCATCCAAGAGCTCCAACTGACTTGGTCATGTGACTCAAGCATCTTCATTATTGATTAGATTCTTCAAAGAGATGTGAAGTGATGGGCTCTCGACCTCAATCGTCAAGATGGAATCGGTGCCATAAAAAAGGGAATATGGGGTAGCACTAGTAGGGGTGTGGATTGATGTGTGATATGCCCAAAGGGTTGGATTAAGGTGGACGTTCCAATCTCAACCAATGTTATTGACCACATTTTTGAGTATTTTGATAAGGTTCTTGTTGGTAGCTTTAGCTTATCCATTACCTTAGGGGTAATAGGGGGTTGACCAATGATGTTGGATATGATAAGTCAAAATCCCATTGTGAAAAAGGCCATGGTGCAATGATAGGTTGTAAATCCTGTGCAAGAGCATGGATTAGATCTACATGTTTTTGACATGGTACACATTTCTTCACAAAATCACAAGTGTCATGCTCCATGGTGGGCCAATAATACCCTACTCTAAGAATTTTCTTTGTTAATTCCATCCCATTAGAATGAGACCTGTAGACACCACTATGCACATCGTTTAATCCAACATGATATTTTGATTCATTGATACATCGAAGGAGAGTTCCATCATATCCTCGATGATAAAGTGTATCTCCCACAATTGTATATTGGGAAATGCGTTGGATAAAGAATTTTCATCGGTTATGGGTAAGGTCAAGTGGAAGGATGCTGTCATGGAGATAGGTATAAATGTCATGATACCAGGGTGATTTGGGACCTACAATATTGCACATCATCTCATTATCAAGAATATCATATGTTGGATTAATATTTGTTCAATGAGGAACTCACAATTTGTTTGGTCTTTGGGGATGTTGATGAGAGAACCAATTGTAGCCATAGCATCAGTAGCCTTATTCTACACTTTGGGAATCTACTCAAACTAGATGTAGGTGAAATATTTCTTGAAGTTATCCACCATGTGTTTATAAGGAAAAATCTTATCATCTTTTGTTTGAAACTCATCATTGACCTATTTGATTATGAGTTGAGAATTGCCAAAGATATGAAGATGAGTGATATTCCATTGGACTGTGATTCTTAAACCAGTGATTAGAGCCTCATATTCAACAATATTGTTTGTGCATGGGAAGGCTAGCCTAAATGACTTTGGAATGCAATCACCTTAAGGGGTGACAAAGAGGACACCTAGACCAACTCCATTGTGAGTATATGACCCATCAAAATATAGCATCCATGTATCTACTTCTGACACTGTAAGGACCCCTTCATCAGGAAACTCAAATAGTAATGGATATACATCCACCAAAGTAGCATCGGCCAACTGATCCGTTATCACTTGCCCCTTAATTTTTTTACGATCCACATACTCTACATCAAATTTGCTCAATAACATAACCCACTTAGTCATGCATCCAATTAATAACCTTCTGGATAACATGTATTTTAGTGGGCCAAATTTTGATGTTAGCTTGATAGGATGACTAAGCATATAGTGGCGTAACTTTTGTGAACTGAAAACAACTATTGTGAATGGTGAACCTATACCTACACAAATATAAGAGAAAAAATATAAAATTAGATCATAATGCAAGTTAGTCCATCATTCCCCATGAAATTAGATTGAAACATCAAAATAGGAAATAAAATGAAGAATAAAGTAATAAAGATAATTAATTCCTATTCTAATGAGCAAACTTTCAATCCCATGGGGGAATTGGTTCCATTTTGATGTGGAAAATGGCCCTTTCCCAACTCCTTGAGGTGATTTGATGATCTTTGATGATGATTGTTGATTCTTTGATGCAATGTGATGATAACCTTGATAAAACTATGAAAATTAAATGAAAATGGATGAAGTTGTAGATGAAATTTGAGTATAGTAAACTTGCATGGATTATGGATGATCAATTCAAATAGGAGAGGTCTTCTACTTATAGAAGCCAAGGATTGAAGATTGAAGAAGATTGATGAATATGGGAGTAACGAATAGACCAATAGCATAATGCCACTTGTCAACATTCTAATGACTCTTGGAGGAGATGTGCTCACACATGTGTGAGCATATTTTGGGAGATGTGAAGGTGGCTTGTGTAAGATAATGTGTAAGATTCTTTAAGAGCCAAGGTGGCTTGTGTAAGAAGAGGTGTAAGAGAAATAAATGCCAAGGTGGCTCAAGAAAGAGGACAAAAGTCCTTTCAGGAGGGAGAATTCAAATAGGTGGAATATTCCAAGAATATGCCATATTTGAATGAAAATAGGAGGAATTAATAAATCAAATAAATTGATTTACATGTGAAACTTGCAAAATCTAGAGGATTAGAGTGATTAGGATTAATTTAGGTAGAAATTAGATGATTTGACAATTTTGACTTAGATTTTAGGATTTAAATAAATCAAAATTGAGAGGAATAATGATTTTAGATTTAATTAAATAAAGATTGATTTATTTGATTAAAGAAGGTGAGGTTAGATTAAATAAAATAAAGATTAATTTATTTAATTTAAAGGAGAGCACTTTAGAGAGTAATTAAATAAAGTGAATTATTTAATTACAAGAGGGATTACAGGATTAATAAAATAATTTATTTAATTAATAGGAGCGGGTGACTTAATCAGATAAATTTGATTTATTTAATTAAGAAAGGAAATATGATAAATTTAATCAAATAAAGATTATTCAATTAAATTGATTAGTAAAGGGGATGATTCAGGAAAAAGTGATGTTAGTAAGATCAAGATCGGATGTGTAAGATCAAATTGTATATTTTCCATGTCTACATTTTGCCCCTCTTTGAAGCAACGTACCTGTTGCGTTGGTTCAAAGAAGAAACTACCAAGATCAAAATTCATTTTTTTTTATTTTTTCAGATGCCCCACTATTGCCCCAGGGAGAAGGTAATGCTGGTATACTGCCCCCTCGAGAAATCAAATGAAAATTTGGATTTTTGGGCAATCTCATGAAAAAAGAGGACAAGCTGCCTGAAAAGTCCATAAAGGGTCCAAGATGCCAAAAACTGTGCCAAAATGTGAAAAATGATGCAAAACAACCCTCGGTTGGGCGAAAATAGGATCGAGGGTCTAAAACCCTAGCTGGATGGCTAAACAGGGTCAAAAAACCCTAATTTTCAAGCTTAAATAGACCCCAAGGTGTCACTTTCAATTCATTTTCACACTTATCCTTTAGAAAATTTTGCACTTTGAGCTCTGAGCACTGATCGAGATTGCACAAATATTGCTTCCATGACATGTTTCAGATCAAGTATGAGTCTACTAACGGCCAGCTGGCATAGGACTAGTGGTATGTGATCCTCCCTCAACTTTTGATTTTGATTTTTAAGTGCAATTAATAGGGGTCAAAGTTAGATCTAGGTCAAGCGGCCCTATATAGCACCACTGAGGGTGTAGAATCAACACCGCACAACCTCAAAGTGTGCCACATATGCAAAGGGCATTATCACAACTTAGTTTAGAAAATTAGGGTTTAGGAAAAATTCCACCACATATGAGAAGTATGTCGTAGCGATGCAATTTGAAATTTAGGGTTTAGGGGTGCAGTCAAGCTGTGTCATGGTGGCGTAGTTTGAAATTTGCAAACTGCACCACAATTGCAAACAATGCTGCAATTGTTGTTTCAATTGTGAAAACTCGGGGCGAGATCTTGATTTTTTTAAAACTTGACATTGTGGCCTTTCTTGCGCAAGAGCACCTCGAGATACTGCATTCATGGGAGCACAGGTGTCTGGCTCTTAGTCAGTTAGTCAGGTTACATGAGCTACTTCAGGATCACCTTAGGGTGATTGGCCTGTGGTACATTTCCTATGCTCATCTCATTCAGACACCTTTGGGGATGACGATAGCCTTGGTGGAGCGATGGCACAGTGAGACATCATCATTTTACTTGCCTATTGGTGAGGCTACAGTCACACTGGAGGATGTCTGGTGCATCCTTCGATTGCCCATCCATGGAGAGAGAGTCATCTATGATGTGGAATCTGGGAGGGATGCCTGCTATGAGGTCATGGAGCTTGAGGCGATCGTCTTCTCCAAGGGTTAGATTGATCTTGAGTGATATAGGGGCATAGTGCACACTTTTAGATTGATCATAGATGCCATCATATTAGGGCTTGTGGCACCAGATCAACGGGGCCAATACTTCAGCCTAGGATGGGGTCTGGCATGGGAGTAGATGCTCCATCGGAGGGAGTGCTTTGCCTACGGTCTCGTGATGTTGCACTCACTCTACCAAGACCTTCATGAGTTTTCTTATTTATATAGTCAAGCCATTGGGGCCAAAGTCACACTCCTTCATGTCTGGGCCTGGGAACAAATTGCAGTGCTCCACCCATAGGTTACACCAGTTGCCCTAGAGTTGGATGACCTGATTGTCTGGCGATATGGAGGGGCCCAGATTTTATTCACACATACAGGGGTAGGTGGCATCCCTCACTAGAGGAGGATTATAGATGAGATGATAGTATTGACCTAGCAACCTTCACTTGGTATGGGTCCATGGTTTGATGATGCACAGGAGTTATTTTTTGCTCGGCAAGAAAGACTTATGCAAGGCCGAGAGGACACAATGATACAGATATAACTGCTAGACATAGTGACTAGACAGTTTAGGGACATACAGGACCATCCTAATGACTAGTACGCGGCCATATTCACCCATACTATGAGGGAGATTGCATGGGGTGGACCCATCCCAGACGATGAGACCGTTACATCATTCAGATAGCTGGTGGCCAGGCCGTGGCCATATGATAAGGGATAGGGGGATGCAGCGGTTACACTGGCTTACACAACATGGTTTAGACCACCCCTACGATTGATAGATCTAGGTGTGGTACCCATGCAACGGAGGCCTAGAGGCAGGTTAGTAGGCCAAGGGTGGGGAGGTAGAGGGGATGGGGATAGAGATGGGGATGGAGGTGTTGGACCCAGAATCTTCATAAAAATTCTAAAGATTTTATTTATTAAAATCTGAAATTCCCACTATCATTTTCATAAAATGTCATATTATTGTCATCCATAAAGTCAATTTGTCCCTTTACCATGATACCACTACCACATTGGCCACCCGTCATAGCCCTTACATCACACCTCTCTACCGCAACTCATTACAAAGTAGCTCATAGTATGACAATAAAAGGAGCCACTACTATACACTGTAACCTTCACCCTTTACCGCTATACCTCGGGGTGTCAGGACATAGTCCATGATAGAGAGGTATACTAAATAGGAGTACTAAGAAGATACTGTAGTACTGTAGGAGAGCAAAAGGTGACCCACGATAGAGTGGTATATTTAATATATATACCAAGGAGACACTGCAGTATCACAGGGGAATGAAAAGTGACATGAGGTAGTGTGGTAAATCAGTCATTGGGTCATTTAAAGCATACCAATCATATCAGTCAACATCAAAATATTAAATTGAGCTCGATACAAAGATTTGAATTGTGTGAATTTATGAGCCAGGAGTAAATGCATCTTGGTGATAAAATACATGAAATAAGTTAATATTTTTGATTGAGAACAGTTGAAACCAAGTTGCAGGCAAGCTCAAACTGTGGGAGTAAAGGGAATCCTTCAAGGTGAATTATATCACCAAGTAATTTTTTCTCATCACTCTCTGTGAATTTCATAAAATGGTTCCAAAGAATATTGAAGCAAGAGTCAAGAGGGATGAAAATAGAACTACTAAACCCTCCTTTTGGTCCCTGTTGCTTTCCTTTTTGCCTGGTTCAATAGAAAAGGGACCTAAGAAATTTTTCAGAGACTTAGCTCAAGGTTGTCGAGACCCCATTATACCTCAGTCGGGTTGGAACCTCTATTGGTACTTCTACCAGAAAAGGAATGACAAAGTTCCAGCATCAAACTTGTGGACCCTTGATTTGGCTAAACTGATTGTTCCTAATATTTTCATTGATATTGAGCTAATCAAAGCCCTTTCCCATAGCTACCGTGCCCCAACCAAAAATTTTAGGCTTCCAAATGGTGGGTGCTTAGTTAATGGCTCAAGAGATGTTATTATCATGTGATTTAACCTGAATAAACAAGCTATAACCGAGGTAAATTTAGTAAACCTGGAGCAAGAGTATAAGAGGTTGACAAGAACATACTGAAGTGATGAGCTCCCCCTACATATGAAGAGGGGAGATAATAATATAATAATCCCCATCCCTTCCTCTAAAATGGAGCCTTTCCCAGTTTTAGATTTTTAGGTTTATTTCAAAAACACTCATCATGCATTGTGTCAAGTCTTGGGGATAGATGTAGAGGAAAATATGTCAGTAGGATTGATGAGAATGGCCATGATAGTTCAACACTCTGAGTCAAATGTAGAGTTTTATTTTGCATCCATAATTGAGGAGAAAATACATGAGGGTTTGCTGCAAATCACTAAAGCTAAGGCTCCCATTACTTTTAGGAAGCATTCTTTATTGTGTCACTTAATCTTGTATCAGAATGAAATGAAGTGGACTCAAAGGATGAAATTATTTACACAAGAAAGTGGAGAGAGACTTCTTCTGCAAAATTGGTGTTACATCTAGGATATCAGATGCACAAAGTGTGATTTTAAGTGTTTTGAGACTATTTTGTTGTTAGACTAATAGATTCCCTTGGTTATCCAACACCAAGGTTACCTAAATCAATGATGAAAGTAATGAGGCATGTACAGTACAAGCTAGACCAGGGCTATACTCATAATTATGTTGATTTGTTCCTTATGCGACAACACACCATTATTAGAGTATACAGATGCAACCAAGCACCACATATCTTGCCCAAGTTTGTACCTACAAGGGTAAGTTTTCTGGAATTCATGTGGTAGAAGCTTTGGATGGAACATGATTTGATGAGGAATCAAAGGAAAGGAAATTTTTTGCTTGATTTGATAGTATTTTAAGAATTGGCCATTGGATCCGATATGCTGGAAGAATTGCAGATGTTCGTGAGGGTTAACTATCCCCTCAAGTCTGGAAAGGATAGAGTGTGTGACCCAGAGGGTCATATCAACATGATTAGAAGAACCTTGCTAACAAAGAGGGCTATCTCAAATGAATTTGATCCTAATGAGGATGTTATCAAAAATTAGGTATATCCTACTAATGTAATACAGACTAGGAAAAGGTGGATAGCAATGATGCAATGGGAGAATCAGAAGAACAAGAAGGATAAAAGTTTCAAGGGGTTTTTTGTAGATGAACCCAACCTTCTGAGAAGGATGTAAATGACCCTTGATAAGTTTGATGAATTATACAAAATGGCCCAAGATGAGGGGTTGATTCCACTTCCCACACCTCACCAACCACCACATGAAGCTTCCACATCAAAGATACCACCCCCATCACATGCATATCCATCCCCTCCACATCCTACTCATGAACCACAAGCTAAAAAATAGAAGATTGAGCCATTGGTTGAGTATGACTCAGGTGATGATGAAAAATAAGAAGCAGTCATAACTCTAACTGAAATGAAGGATGTAGCAGAAAAATAGAGAATTCAAAAGCCCCATGATCCTAAGATCAGGCTTTTAGAGGAGGGAGCTAATGAAATTCAAGAATATCAGAGGGTAGTAGCCTCTCTAAGGTTTATGGAAGATGATAGTTTTATCCATACCAATGAATTTAAGGACTTTTGGATTAAAATGAAGATGAAATTTTTTTATGATAGATTGAAAATAAATCTT
This sequence comes from Sequoiadendron giganteum, assembly GCA_007115665.2. NCBI lineage: Eukaryota > Viridiplantae > Streptophyta > Pinopsida > Cupressales > Cupressaceae > Sequoiadendron > Sequoiadendron giganteum. The sequence goes on from CM021106.1 coordinate 44,728,124, forward strand.
ATAGGAGTTGTTGAATCAAAACAAGATGAGATCCAAGCTCAGACATTTGCAGATTTAAATGTTGATAACATCAATCTCACCCCCCAAGAGGCAAGAGAAATGGTATTAAAAAGTAATATGATAATTATACCGAGGATGGAGCTATCCAAAGTGTTTCTTCTAGATCAGATCAAAGCATAGGATGACCCCATGTTTGTAGGAGAGTTTGATTCAGAGGAAGGTGTCTCGGGAAAAATATATAATCCTACTAGCCAAACACTTGCTCTGTGGACAAAATAGAAAAAAACAAGGAAGCCTCGACTCTTGTATCTAGTGCAGAAAATGAGGGGGTCAGCCATGGTGAGGACAATAAAAGACACAACTCCCATAGAAGTTGCAGCTATGACCATGCATTCTGTAATGTTCACTAAAGATGTGGTAGAAAATATGGAAAGGAAGATTAATGAATATGAGAAGAGACTATAATTATCAAATGATGGGATGAATAAATTGTTTATTGAGAATGTAAAGCTAAAACAAAATTTGTAGGAGGCCACCATAGTGAAAGGGGATGAATTAGTTGTTTATCACCCACCTGTCCAAGCTCAAGATCCATAGATTGATAAACTGAATAAACATAATATGGAGGATGTCAAGCATCATATCATGGACACTCCAAGGAATATATTAGAGTGAAAATTATGTATATTGAAGGAGAAGATAAGTGGGTTACATGAAAGCTTCAAAAATTTGATTAAAGCTTTAGAACAGATAAATGCTAACTCCCCTATCCTTGAAGAGATTCAAAAGAGATGGCAACCCACCTATCACGTAATGACTACTCTAAGTAAAGCTACACAAAGGGATCCAAATGCCCTACCAAGGCTCAAACCTACACAAGAAATGGTTAGAGGTGTGATTGATGAGTATAAATATTTGGTGGATATAAGGAAGAAAGTGGAAGGTAGGAGGAGTGCATTTGGCTCTATTAAATACATCTTCAGCCCATCAATTTTCAAATATAATAATCAGTTAAAAGGTATGGATGAATGGAGAGAAGAATTTGATCAAATTATTCCAAAATGCTGAACACATGTACTGGGGAGATCAATCTCGAAAAATTTCATACTTTACTTGATGGGATTGTCATACTAGACAGTGGATACACAAATTTTGTGGTGGATGTTAGAAACCTCCTAGATAATAGATGGAAAAGTCACCTCACAAATTTTGCAGCTGCACAAAAATTCAAATGGCCGAGTGATCTGTCAATTAATAAATGGCAACAAACATATTTTGGATCTGATGAAGATTTATTATATTCATCACGAAGAGGAAATATCATGTAATAAAGGCTTTGAATAGGTCTTAGGTGATCATGGGATTTTATTCGAAGAATAACGGATTAACACACATTTTTATTGTTAAATCTTTTAGTTATGTTTAATTTCAAAATTATGTTTTATTGTCAAAAGACATGTCCTTTGGTATGAAGCTATTTTCCTCTCGTATAAATAAGAGAGACCAAGACCAAAAGGGATTATCATATATTATATTACATAGGAGAAAGTAGAAGGCAAATAGTAATAGATATAATGCTTACATTTCAAAAGACCATGATGCATGTATAAATTTTGGAGAAGTCAATGAAAGATATATGATTTCGTGGCCCAATATTGGTATCAATTGTTTGTTGGAGTTATTAAATTATTTGGTTGTCTCCATTTTAATGCTTCTTTGTTATTTAAATTCGTATATCAAGTATATATTCAATTTATCAATTCACATTTGTTGTACTTGTGTGATATGATTAATTGGTTTCCCATAAGGAATTAAACATCCTTCTAGTCAATCACAGTAATCTAGGAGTGTTAATTGGATCAATAAGAAGAACCATATAGTTAGGGTTGTCAACATATCTCCAATCTGGTGTCATTTGTGTTCTTGCATAATTTATTCAATTGGTTCTTTCAAGTAAATATTAAATCCTTTTGATAAATTGTAGGTAACCTGGTTGTGTCAGTTGGATCCATAAGTAGAGTTTGTCAATCGTTTGTCTGCACATCCATATAAGTTATAAACCATTATTAGTGTGCCAAATAGTTTGAGTTACAACCAATATAAGTCATTTAATTTAGATCTTTATCTGACTCCATTTACCGAATAGGGCACTGGTCTCACCCATCTCATTATTTAGTTTTGGCAAATCTATTTTTACATCTATTAACTGAACATATTAGATTTTACCTTGATATTGCTTATACAATTTATACCAAATTAGTTTTGCATCTCTCCATTTCCAATTGCCATTGTGGATAGACTACTCAAATAGGAGACACATAGTTAAGTCTGCTTCATTTGCATAGGTACACCCACCTAGGTTTGGCAGAGCCTAAAGAGAAGAAGGTTCAAGTACACCATTTGGCCTTGTTTATTAGCCTAAAATGTACCAAGGGTTTGGAAACCTCTTGTTGTTTCTCAACCAATGTTTTTGAGAACTAATAGATTGGTGACTCTACTGGGGAGTCAAATCTCAATCTAGGCCTTCATCATAGAGTCAATACCTTGCATAAGACTCTATTGGGAACAAGAAACTATAAAATTTTATCACTTCTCTACAAATGTGAGTGGCGACTCTGAAAGAATAAGTGCATTAAGACTGATAAAATAAAGTATACATCAGAAGAAAAAAAATCCACCCTATAGTTTAGACCATCACAATCGTGCACAACATGCATGGCAGAAGGTCCCTATTTAAAGAAGTTCCTAATGAAAAAAGTAAATGGACACATAAGAATGATAAGGGTAAGAAGGTGTCTAATAAAATTTGCTTAACAAATAAGGACAAAACATTAAAACCACACTTTGAGACATATAACCACTATGATACATTGACAAATTAAAATAGCTCATCTTGAGAGCCTCACACTCCTGAAGAAAAGATGAATCCTTTCTATCAGCCAGAACCTAAGAAATGGGAGGAATTCATGGTTGGATTGGAGGCTAAAAGATTCAAGAGCCAACATGAATATGATCAGAAAATGGCATCACTCGAAGGGAATCAAAATGGGTCATGTGATGATGTAGCCTCTGAAGAAAACTATGAATACATGACTCAAGAAGAATTAAATGCACAGTTGGAGTATGAAAGATAAGAACTGGAAAGAAAGAGGGTAGAATATGAACAAAAGCTTCAAGTGATAAAAGAACTCTAGGATTTGAAGTTGCAGAAAGCCCAATTTGATACTTAGATAGCTAATATTCCTAAATACATACCGCCTCATAGGCAAAAGAATACTAATGCAGGACCTTCAAATCCACCAAAGGCACCACAAAAGAAATCAAGAAATCAATATAGACCATCAAATGCTCCACCTAAAAATTTGTCACAACAACCAAATGTTCAACCACCTCCTGGCCAACAATATATGCCACCACCCCACATACAATATAATAATCCATTATACCAATATTAGCATCCTCAAAACCCACCTCTTCAGTATTACACAACTACGATCAGACAACTTGACCTGGTCGGATTCCAAGTATATCCTTACCCTATGGATAGTAGTTGGAGAGGTCTTGTCCCAAAATTTACAGGAAGTAGTGCAGTCATGACTGAAGAAAATTTAAGGAACTTTAATTCTTTTATTCAAGATCTGGATATGCAGTATGAAGATGTACAGATGAGGTTATTTATGATGTCGCTAACTGAAGAATCTAGAGACTGGTTTAATAGCCTACTAACAACTTCTATTGCTTCAATTCAAGAGTTTCATGAATAGTTCCTTGAATAGTATGGGAAATAGTGTGCACTAGAGTTTGCTTTGAATGAATTGATAAGTATCCAGAAACATTAGAATGAGTCATTTTATGACTTCAACTAGAGATTCTCCAGATTTCACAATAAGATACCACTTGGGTCCAAATTTGTAGACCCTACAACATTAAGTATTTATCTAAAGGAATTTGATCCAAAGATAGGATACGAGCTTAGAAATAGGTGCCCTAGAAATTTAGCTGAAGCTCAGAAAATAGCATTGACTATTGAAAACAATAGAAAGGCTACTAGGATGACTAGTAAAAGAGATAGTTTCAGGGTTCCCCAAATTTTTAATAATCCTCATAATAGACAAGAAAATACATACATAAATGAAAGGTTGAGGTTGCATGATATGCCTTATAATGTGAACTCGAAGGATGGAAAGCCTATGATGGATACACCTAAAAGTAAGGAGACTCTTGATCCTCTAAAGAAGAGAGGAGCGTACATGGTAAAAAATAATCTTTGGTGTCAAGTCTGCAACTTGCCACATTCCCCTGACCATTGTATTTTAGCTCAATCAATACAAGAAGAGGAGATATCAGTAGACAATAATGAAGAGGATCATACAATCTATTTAACTTCCCACACCCTCCATCCCATTGAGCAAGGATATTCATCTTCAGAGGAAGGAGGCTATGATAATGATGTTGATAACCAGAGGTACAATGTCCATATGGAAGAACAACAAGTCTTTTCTGATCATGAAGAAAGAAATGATGAACAATTTTCTCTTAGTGCACCATCTCAGTCAAGTAAATGCAATGTGACAAGACCAACTGAGGAAAAGATTAATAAATTAACCATTGCTGCAATAGAATAGGCAAAAAGAAAATATCGATTAAGAAACAGAATAGTAAATGAAGATGAGGGTGTTCCAAGAGGGATACTTGTGAAAGATAGAGGGACAACGTAGGGAGTACCGTAAAGGATAGAAAATAAGAAGACTGGTAAAAATGAGCAAAAGCATGTTCATAAGGAAGAAAACAAAGAGTTTCATAAAGACAAGCAAAATTTTGATCAAACAAGCAAAAAAGAAAAAAGAAGAGAACAAATGAGATTCACTGGAGCAAAGGAAGATGGTTAAAACATAAAATGCCTCTTTTTATTTCACACAAGCTTTACCCCAGGTAAATATTTATGTACCATTACTTGAAATGATGAAAATAAAAGAGTATAGGGATAGCACCATTCAGTTAATATCTAATGGAAATGATAAGAACTCAAATTTTGAGAAGAAGGAGACCCCTCAAATCAGTAATAAGCAGGAAAAGGTAAATTTTCCAGAGGTTTTTCTAGGTGATGCATTGATAAATCCACCACAATTTTATCCATTCTTTACCACACTACTCATAAATAACATGTTGGTAAGTAATTGTATGATAGGTTTAGGTGCTGCTATCAACATCATGCCAGTAGGGGTTATGAAACAACTTGGTATGTGGGTAGATACTAAGGGTGGTAAGTGCTATGCCATAGATAGTAGACCTATCCCAGTGGTGGGAATTATGAAAGATGTGGAAGTGAAATTGGTCGCTTACCCACAAGCAACTTATAATATTGACATAACCGTGATTGATACACTTCCTCATTTTGGGATGCTTTTGTCTAGGCAATGGACTGCAACAGTTGGATTAAATGTATAGTTTGACTTGTCCTATGCCACAATACCAGTCAATGGTGAAGAGGTCAAGTTATATAGAGAGCCAAGGATGAATCAGATTGTGGACTATATTGCTCAAAACAAAATAAACTACTTCTTTGATGTGGATTTAGGAAGTTTTAGAATAGAACCTTCCCAACCTGAATCAGTGAATACTTATCCAATTGATAAACATGTTTCCAAAATTTAGCACGGTGTATGGAAGATGTATTTCGATGGAGCATGTAGCTAGGAAGGCAATGGAGCAATGGTAGTGTTTATCTCACCAGAGGGTACTACATTCAAGTATTCATTTATGTTGATGTTTGAATGTAAAAAAAATATAGCAGAGTATGAAGCCCTACTAATAGGTTTGAATATGGTTTTCAAACACAAGATCAAGTTGCTAACTGCTCATTGAGACTCTGAGTTGATCATCTCACAAGTTAGGTCAAAATATGTTGCAAAAAGGTTGAAACAATATATAAATTTTGTGTGGGATACAATTGAATTATTTGATGATTTTTCCATTGAGTGGATTGACAGGTCCAAGAACTTGATGGCAGATTTCCTAGCCAATATAACCCTAAAAAATGATGATATCACCCTAGCCGGAGTATCTCAATTTGAATTCAAAACAAGGCCTACTAACCTTGATAATATCTATAGTTGGAAAGTTTTTAATGATGACAATGATCTCATAAAGTTTCTCCATTGCATAGACCAGTATGAAGCTCACGAGATTGACTTTAATATATTTTTTGAGGAAGTAGATGGAAAACAGACTGTATTCGGAAAATAATTTTTGCAACTTAAAACCAACAAACTTCCCAAAGGACTTGTGTCATTAGAAAGGGTGTATGATGGAAATGATTGTTCTGTCATGAAGAAGACACCAGTAAAGAGAGAAGATGTTGAATAAATCAATATGGGGACTGAGTTAGCATCAAAAAGAGTTTACATTGGAAAGAAGATAAGTCCAACAATCAGGAAAATGTTGATTGCATTGTTGAGAAAATACAAGCATGTCTTCACTTGGTCTTATGAGGATCTTAAAGCATATAGAGAAGATCTTTTTGAACAGGAGATTCCATTAAAGCAAGGTGCAAAACCATTCAGACAAAAATAGAGACCCATCAATCCAACCCTGGAGCCTAAAATGCAAAAGGGATTGGCCAAGCTCAGGGAAGGAGGAATTGTCAAGCCCATTAGACATTCAACATGGGTCTCAAACTTGGTCCTAGTAAGAAAGAAAAATATGGAAATTAGACTTTGTGTAGACTTCAGAAATTTAAATGTTGCCTCCCTTAAAGAAAATTACCCCCTCCCAAATATGGAAGCCATATTGCACAAAGCAATAGGATGTGAGCTGTTATCAATGATGGATGGATTTTTTGGGTATAATCAGGCCAAAGTTAAATAGTTTGAGCAATACTAGACAACTTTTACTACACAATGGGGGACATATGTCTATGTGAGAAACCCATTAGGTCTCACAAATGCAGGGGCAACTTTCCAAAGAGCCATGGATGTGGCATTTGCAGATTTAATCAATGTTATAATGGTAGTGTATCAGATGACCTCACTGCTTATTCAAAAAGGGTAGAAGACCATGTAGAACAGTTGGAGAGAATATTCATCAGGGCTTTGGAATATGGTATCAGCCTCAATCCTAAGAAATGTCACTTTGTTGTCATAGAGGGTAAACTTTTGGGGCATATTGTATCAAAAAAAGGAATTAGAATAGATCCTAAAAGAGTAGAAGCCATAGACAAAATCTCCATTCCCAAAACTGTCAAAGCCATTCAATCATTTTTTGGACAAATTAACTTTGTTAGGAGATTTGTGTCAAATTTTGCTAAAATCATTAAACCTATATCCAAAATGTTGAAGAAGGGAGAAACAATAGATTGGACTGCAAAACCCCTGGAAGCTTTTATATCCATCAATAAATCCATCAAAGAAGCCCATATTCTAAAATTACCTTATTTTTCCAAACCCTTCCAAATATTTTTATTTGTCTCATTCCACACCATAGCAACTATTATGTTACAAAAGAATGATGAAGGATATGAACAACCTATATCCTTTTTTAACAAATCACTGCAAGGGTCGGAGTTAAAGTATGATATTATGGAGAAACAAGCTTATGCATTGGTCAAAGCAACAAAATATTTCAGACCATATTTAGTTGGAGCCAAAGTAATTGCATATGTACCACATGCAGCTATGAAAGATATCTTGGTGCAGATAGAGGTGACAAGGAAGAGATGTAGATGGATCGATAAGATCCAAGAATTTAATATGGAAATTAAAATTACCAAGTTAGTAAGGGAACAGGGTTTAGCCAAACTAATGGTAGAAGTAAACATTGAAGCTAACCAAATTTTAAATGTGGAAAATGAGGATAGTACAATTGCAAGCATTGAACATACTCCTTGGTACACAAACATAGTGTATTATCTCAGACACATGAAGTTTCTTGAAGGATTGAATGATAACCAGAAGAGAACTTTAAAGTTGCAGGCATCCAAGTACGTATTCATAGAAGGGGATTTATTTTGAAAAAATAGGGATGGAATGCTACTATTGTGTCTAGATAAATCACAAGCAGAACATGTCTTGAGGGAGATGCATGAAGGAGTGTGTAGAGCTCATTATTCTGCCAAAACTATTGCACACAAGATTCTCAAGCATGCTATCATTGGCCTAAGGTTTTCAATGACTCTTTTGCATATGTAAAGAGATGTGAAGCTTGTTAGAAATTTTCAGGAAAGATGAAATATCAAGGAGACCTACCACTCAGACCCTTACAAGTAGAAGCCCCTTTCCATCAATGGGGAATTGATTTTATTGGGGAAATACAAGAAAAATCAAGTGGAGGATATAAATTGATATTAGTGGCAACTGATTATTTCACTAAATGGGTGTAGGCAATCCCAACTAAACAAGCAACAAGCAAGGTGGAGATTTGGCACACCAGTATGGTTGATCACAAACAATGGGATGTGTTTTAGGTCTAATGATTCAAAAAATTCTGCAACACACATGGTATTACTATTTCTTATGCTGCCCCTTACCACCCACAAGCAAACAGTTAGGAAAAATTAAGTAATAAAAGTCTTTTGAAGATCATAAGAAGGATGTTGCATTGAAACAAAAAGGCATGGGAGTCAAAGTTGAGAATGGCTGTGTGGGCAGATAGGATTACTGTGAAAAAGATGATTGGAAATTCTCCATTTGAGCTGGTGTATGGAAAACAAGCCAAGATTCCATTGTAAAACCTTTTACATGTTTATAATTTCATCCTCCAGGAGGATTTAGACGTTCCAGAACCAATGGGGGAAAGGATGGAGCAGCTTGTGGAACTTGATGAAATAAGAAGAACAACCCAGAAGAAAAATGTAAATTTGGAATCACAAATGAAATATCTTTTTGATAAGAAATCCAAAGATAGAAAATTTGAGGTTAACAACTTGGTGCTAATGTGGAATGCTAGATGTCAAGAAAATGGAAATTTTGAAGCCTTATGGTTAGGTCCCTTTGTTATCATTGGAAAAGGAGGGGAGGACTCTTATTATTTGCAAAACATGTCAGGTGAAGAGCAGGAATTGCTAGTACATGGACAATTTTTAAAGCATATATTTTCTTGAAGGATACCAAAGGATTAAGGCTTGCCAGTGCATGGACAATTCTTGAAAAACCTCTTAAATAATCTCTTTCCATGTGCAGTAGTTTAGGAAATCAAAAAAGGACTAGGACTTTCAAGTACATGGACAATCCTAGTATTCCCCCATTAAAAAAAAAAATTATTTCCATGTACAGTAGTGTAGGGTCATTTCCATTTCCATTTTCACTCAATCCTCACTACATTTTCATTTTTCATATCCTCTAAAAACTTGGTCTACTCCTAGAGATATTTTGGATTCTTACAGTGATTGGTAAATCACTCATCCCCAATTGGAGTCATTGTTGGAACTAGAATCTTCATAAAAATTCTAAAGATTTTATTTATTTTAAAATCTGAAATTCCCACTATCATTTTCATAAAATGTCATATTATTGCCATCCATAAAGTCAATTTTTCCCTTTACCACGATACCGATACCACATTGGCCACCCCTCATAGCCCTTATATCACACCTCTCTGCTGCAACTCATTACAAATTAGTGTGTGGTATGAAGGTAAAAGGAGCGACTACTATACATTTTAACCTTCACCCTTTATCGCTATACCTCGGGGGGTCAGGACATAGTTCACGGTAGATTGGTATACTAAAGAGGAGTACTAAGAAGATACCATGGTACCGTAGGAGAGCAAAAGGTGACCCACGGTAGAGCGATATATTGAATACATGTACCAAGGAGACACCGTGGTACCATAGGGGAATGAAAAGTGACACGAGGTAGTGTGGTAAATCAGTCGTTGGGTCATTTAAAGCATACCAATCACATCAGTCAACATCGAAATATAAAATTGAGCTCGATACAAAGATTTGAATTGTGTGAATTTATGAGCAAGGAGTAAATGCATCTTGGTGATAAAATACATGAAATAAGTTGATATTTTCCATTCAGAACAACTAAAACTGAGTTGCATGCGAGCTCAAAGTGTGGGTGTAAATGGAATCCTTCAAGGCAAATTATTTCACCAAGTAAGTTTTTCTCATCACTCTCTGTGAATTTCATAACATGGCACCACAGAAGGCTGAAGCAATAGTTAAGAGGGATGAAAACAAAACTAGTAAACCCTCCTTGCAGTCCCCGTTGCTTTCCTTGTTGCCTAGTTCAGTAAATAAGGGACCTAAGAAATTTTTCAGAGACTTAGCTCAAGGCTGTAGGGACCTCATTATACCTCAGCCAGGTTGGAACCTCTATTAGTACTTCTACCAGAAAAAGGAATGACAAGGTTCTAGCATCGAACTCATGGACCCTTGATTTGGCTTGATTGTTCCCAATATTTTCATTAATATCGAGCTAATTAAAGCCCTTGCCTACAGCTACCATGCCCCAACACAAACTGTTAGGCTTCCAAATGGTGGGTGCTTAGTTAATGTCTCAAGAGATGTTATTATCAAGTTTTTTAACCTGAATAAACAAGATGTAATAGAGGTAAATTTAGTAAAACTAGAGCAAGAGTATAAGAGGCTGAGGAGAACCTACCGAATTGATGATCTCCCCCTACATGTGAAGAGGGGAGATAATAACAGAATAATCCCCATCTCTTCCTCTAAATGGAGCCTTTCCCAATTTCATATTTTCAGGTTTATTTCAAAAACACTCATCATGCATTGTGTCAAGTCTTGGGGATAGAAGCAGAGGAAAATATGTCAGTAGATTTGATGAGAATGGCCATGATAATTCAACACTCTGAGTCAAATGTAGAGTTTTATTTTGTATCCATAATTGAGGAGAAAATACATGAGGGTTTGTTGCAAGTCAGGGAAGCTAAGGTTCCCATTAATTTTAGGAAGTATTCTTTATTGTGTCACTTAATCATGTATTAGAATGAAATGAAGTGGACTCGAAGGATGAAATTATGTACACAATAAAGTGGAGAGAGACTTCTTGTGCAAAATTGGTGTTAAAAAGTAATATCACCCCCCAGGAGGCAAGAGAAATGGTATTAAAAAGTAATATGATTATTATACCAGGGATGGACCTATCCAAAGTGTTTCTTCTAGATCAGATCAGAGCATAGGATGACCCCATGTTGGTAGCAGAGTTTGATTCAGAGGAAGGTGTCTCAAGAACATGATATAATCTACTACCCAAACACTTGCTCTATGGACAAAATAGAAAAACACAAGGAAGCATCGACTCTTGGATGTAGTGCAAGAAATGAGGGGGTCAACCATGGTGAGGACAATGAAAGAAACAACTCCCATAGAAGCTACACCTATGACCATGCATTTTGAAATGTTCACTAAAGATGTGGTAGAAAATATGAAAAAGAAGATTAATGAATATGAGAAGAGATTATAATTATGAAATGATGAGGTGAATAAATTGTTTATTGAGAATGTAAAGCTAAAACAGTAATTGCAGTAGGCCACCACAGTGAAAGGGGATGAATTAGTTGTTTATCACCCACTTGTCCAAGCTGAAGATCCACTAATACAACAAATGAAAGATGAAATTGATAAACTCAATAAACATAATATGGAGGATGTCAAGCATCATATCATGGAGACTCTAAGGAAAATATTAGAGCATAGAGTCAGTATATTGAAGGAGAAGATAAGTGCGTTACATGAAAGCTTCAGCAATCTGATTAAAGCTTTGGAACAGATAAATGCTAACTCCCCTATCCTTAAAGATCTTCAAAAGAGATGGCAACCCACCTATCACATACTGAATACTCTATGTAAATATACACAAAGGGATCCAGATGCCCCACCAAGGCTCAAACCTACACAAGAAATGGTAAAAGGTGTGATTGATGAGTATAAATATTTGGTGGATATAAGGAAGAAAGTGGAAGGTAGGAGGAGTGCATTTGACTCTATTAAATACATCTTTAGCCCATCAATCTTCAAAGATAATAATCAGTTAAAAGGTATAGAGGAATGGAGAGAAAATTTGATCAAATGATTCCAAAATTCTTAGCACATGTACATGATGATGGGGAGATCAATCTCGACAAATTTCATACTTTACTTGATGGGATTGTCATACTAGACGATGGATACACAAAGTTCATGGTGGATGTTAGAAACCTCCTGGATAATATATGGAAAAGTCACCTCACAAATTTCTTAGCTCCACAAGAATTCAAATGGCCGAGTGATCTGACAATTAATAAATGGCAAGAGAAATATTTGGGCTCTGATGGAGATTGATTATATGCATCACGAAGAGGAAATATCATACAGTAAAGGCTTTGGAATAGGTCTTAGGCGATCCCAGGATTTTACTCAGAGAATAACGGATTAACACACATGTTTATTGTTAAGTCTTTTAGTTATGTTTAATTTCAAAATTATGATTTGTTATCAAAAGATATGTCCTTTGGTCTGAAGCTTGTTGCCTCTCATATAAATAAGAGATACCAAGACCAAAAGGGATTATCATATATTATATTAGATAGGAGAAAGCAGTAGGCAAATAGGAATAGATATAATGCTTAAATTTCAAAAGACCATGATGCATGTATAAATTTTGGAGAATTCAATGAAATATATCTGATTTTGTGGCCCAATATTGGTATCAACTGTTTGTTGGAGTTATTCAATTATTTGGTTGTCTCCATTTTAATGTTTCTTTGTTATTTAAATTGGTATATCAAGTATATATTCAATTTATCAATGCACATTTTTTTTACTTGTGTGATATGATTAATTGGTTTCCCATAAGGAATTAAACATCATTCTAGTCAATCACAGTAATCTAGGAGTATTAATTGGATCACTAAGAAGAACCATATAGTTAGGGTTCTCAATCTATATCCAATTTCGTGTCATCTATGTTCTTGCATAATTTATTCAATTGGTTCTTTCAAGTAAAGATTAAATCCTTTTGATAAATTTTAGGTAACCTAGTTGTGTCAGTTGGATCCCAAAGTAGATTTTTTCAATCATTTTCTTGCATGTTTATACAAGTTATAAACCATTATTAGTGTGCCAAACAGTTTGAGTTACAACCAATATAAGTCATTCACTTTAGATCTTCATCTAACTCCGTTCACCCAATAGAGAACTGGTCTCACCCATCTCGTTATTTATTTTTATCAAATCTATTTTTACATTTGTTAATTGAACATATTAGATTTTACCTTAATATTGCTTATACAATTTATACCAAATTAGTTTTGCATCTCTCCACTCCCAATTGCCATTGTGGATAGACTACTCAAATAGGAGACACATACTTAAGTCTGCTTCATTTGCATAGGTACACCCACCTAGGTTTGGCAGAGCCTAAAGAGAAGAAGGTTCAAGTACACCATTTGGCCTTGTTCATTAGCCTAAAATGTACCAAGAGTTTGGCAACCTCTTGTGGTTTTTCAACCAGAATTTTTGAGAACTAACAGATTGGCGACTCTACTGGGGAGTCAAATCTGAATCCAAGCCTTCACCATAGAGTCAATACCTTGCATAAGACTCTGCTGGGAACAAGAAACTATAAAATTTTCTCACTTCTCTACAAAAGTGAGTGGTGAATCTAAAAGAATAAGTGCATTAAGACTGATAAAATAAAGTATACATCAGAAAAAAATCCACCCTATAGTTCAGACCATCAAAATCGTGCACAACATGCATGGCAGAAGGTCCCTGTATAAAGAAGGTCCTAATGAAAAAATTAAATGGACACATAAGAATGATAAGGGTAAGAAGGTGTCTGATGAAATGTGCTTAACAAATAAGGAAAAAACAACAAAACCACACTTTGAGACATATAACTGCTATGATATATTGACAAATGAAAAAAAATCATCTTGAGAGCCTCACACTCTTGAAGAAAAGAGGAATCCTTTCTATCAGCGAGACCCTAAGAAATAGGAGGAATTCAGTAGCTACAGGCACAAGTGCAAGTTCTCACTGCTGAGAGGGACTAGGCTAGACAACAGGACCAAGTTCTTGCTACAGAGAGAGATCAGGCCTGATCAGAGCGGGACCAGGAGATAGGTCGGAGATGGAAACTTGAGAGTATGGCCAGTAGGAAAATGTCTACACACGTATACCATGAGGTAGTGAGAGAAGCAGAGTACTATAGACTACATTATAGGTAGGCAGTACCAATAGCAGCTCGGGTGCCAGAGTAATCCCAACAGACAAGAATGAGGCAACTCGAGGAGCATGCTGAGAGACAGGTGGGAGAGGGCAACAACCAATAGGGCTAGCTTCTCATTTTTATTAGAGACAACATTCATTTTTTTATCTATAGGCTCATTTTTTGATAGCCCTGATTGTACTACTTTGAGTTGTACACATATTTTGATCCTGATATTTTTACCATGACAATTACATTTATATATATAGAGATGGTTCGATTTGTTTATGAGATGTCCTACTTTACTGATGTATGATGGATGTATTTATTTTCCTATATGATATGATATGCAGATGTTATGATTATATCTTATGAGATGCATTTATTTTATGTTATGCAATATGATGTATGTTTCTATGTGATGTGATGCAGCGATTATGGATGCCTTTCTTTTTGTATATTTTCTATGCACTTTATGATGATGATGTATGGATGCAATATGTTATGATATGTAAATTATTCTCTAAATTACATCTAATGGACTATGTGATGTACTATGATTATGAAATATATGTGATGATATGTGAATGTAATGTTTTTGTTTTGTTTCCTTATGCATTTATAATGGATGATATATGAATGTTATGATGATGCTAATGTGATGCCTTTTATATTATGGAATATGAATGTAATGATGTGACATGATGCATGATACTTATGATATGCAAATGGTAAAATGTAATACAATGATAAGAATGATGTGATATGAATGTGTAATGATTTATGATATGTGATGATATAATATGTGGTTTATGTAATAGATTATTTGATTATGCCTATGTGATAATGAATGTAATGTGTTGATGCGACATGATTATAATGATGTATGATGCGGGATGACCTAAAATGTTGATACGTTTTGTGATTTATGAACTTAATGCAATAATATGAATGTAATGGCATGAATGTAATCATTTAAAATGATATGATATGTGAGATGATTATGCGATGCAAATTTTTATGCGGTAATGTTTTATGTGACGAGATTATTATAATGTGATATGAATACGGATATGTAATGATTTATTGTGTATAATGGTGATTCATGTGATATGATATGTGATGGATGACCTAATAATGCTTATGTGATAATATCTATGGTGAAATGCAAGTAATAGTAATGAATCTACATTAATGATGAAATGCAATGCATCTATGTTTCCTATATGATTTGATATGCATTATGTTGATGATCAATGTATGCAAGGTGGATGCATTTTAGCAATGTTTTTGAGTAACTATCATGGTACCTTGTTAGTATGGAAAGAAGACAGAAGAAATAAGATCCAACAAGCCTACCCTAATAATGATGATGATGTTAATGATATTAGGAGTTGCGATTTTAAAAGGGCCATTTACCTTATGTTTGATAATACACTTAGGTATGATGCATCGAGGTATAAAGAACCAAGATGGTGTTGTACCTAGTGTGATGGACTTTGACTTGACAATTAGATAGGAGTAATCTTGTTTGCATCCGACATATGGAACCTCATTCAAAATTTAGTCTAGATATTCTAAAAATCTCCAACCAAAACATAGAAAAGAAAGCCTTCCTATGTGGTCAACAAGATACCTAGAACACCCTCCCTACAAGCCAAACAAAGCATGTATGACAAAATTATATTACAAGAATATCCAACAAGCACAATAGATAAATAGGTAATGATAATTGCCCCATTCCTTTCTCTCTAAACCATTTTTATTAGGCATCATCGAGAGGTCCTTGGAATGAGTGTGAAATAAGATAAGGCAAAAAGACATGATAAAGTAAATAAACAAGCTAATGTTCTTCATACCACTAGCCAAGACTAAACTATGGTGATGCCTGATGTTGATGTCCATTGTAGGAAGGATGCATCCTAGGAAATGATGTTATCAAATGATATGGGATTGACTAGATGATAAGCTATTGATACTCTGAGTTGACTAACTTGTTGACTTACCGACCTAGGCTTGAGACTTTGACGATTGGGTTTCTCTTTTGAACCTGCTAGACTTGCTTTTAACTATTTTACCAAAGGATGAAAGATGATGATGATTTATTATGAGTGAGATTATTTTGGGTGAGAGCGAGATGGAGATGGATGGTTTTTTGGATGTTTCTGGTGCTTTGAAATGTTTTGACACTGTTTTTGGGATTTTTGAGATGTTTTACAAATGTTCTGATTTTCGGATTTTCCAATTTTTTTGGATTTTCTGAGATTTCAACCAAGAGACTAAATTAAAGATCTACCCTAGGGGTATTAGGGGATGATCATGGATAAGACTTTTCTACGTTATACACGCAAAGACCACGTAGTTTGACTAACATAGACTCAATTATTGAACAAATGAATTGCCAGATTATTGTGACAAATTCTTAAAGGACTGACCTAGGTTGTCTCGGGGGATGATCAAAGATCAACCTTGCCTACGTTCAAGCTCAGAGATGACGTAGTTCGACAAAATGACTCCAATTTTGATTTTTTGTATTTTTGACATGTTTTGGATTTTTTGTATTTTTGACATGTTTTGGATTTTTGATGATTTGGATGTTTTGGATTTTTTGAAGGATTTTATGAATATTTTTGGATTTTTTTGGTTTTAGGAAGATTTCAAGAATATACACAAATCTGATCCGATGTAGATAAAAGAACATGCCCCAGCATGATGTAATAGACTACTTCAATATAGGCAAGACAAAATGACCTTAGGAATGTGCCAAGTAGTACTAGGGAGAAACATGATACAAACAAAGGATCAAGCTATGATGCGAATGCGGACAGATGGATGGAAGGATGATATGGGATGTGATGGGTAATGCAGAAGGCGATGGGTGATAATCCATAGAGATCTTGGTGGATGGAGGGTGCTTTATTTACACAAGGCACCTTTTTTCCAAGTTTTCACCAAGGTACTTTCCCAAAGCACCACCGAAGTGGTTTTCACTAGAGGACAATTTTTCTCTTTACTGTTTTTAATCCTTTTTCTAATTTTTTTTTAATTTTTTTTTTAAATTTGATTGTTTTGTATTTTTGGTTTTACCCTTAAAAGATTAGGCATACAACTTTTTGAGATGGGATTCGTTCATGGGCTTCTATAGAGGTTCTCCTTCAGGGGTTGACATATGGTATGCTCCTAATTTATAGCTTGTGGTGATGATGAATGGTCCCAACCAGTTGGGTTTGAACTTGCCCTTGCTCTCTGGATTTGGCACATTCTTCTGATTTTCCTTTAGTACTAGCTCGCTAACTTGGAAGGATTTCCTCCTAATTTTCTTATTATAGCTTTGATTGAGGCAGTTCTAATAGAATTGCAAGTGGTTTAAGGCATCCATGCACTGCTCATCTAGTAGCTCTAGCTCATTCAATCATGAGACTCGGTATTCCTCATTTGTTATGAGATTCTGCATTGATATCCTTAGGGGCGGGATCTTGATCTCAATGGGGAGTATGGCTTATGATTCATAGACCAGGGAGAAGGGGGTGGCACCTATTGGTGTGTGGATTCTTGTGTAGTAGGCCCATAAGGTAGGATTTAGCTATAAATTCCAGTCACGATCGACATCATTGATTGTTTTCTTGAGGATCTTTAGGATGGTCTTATTGGTAGCTTCTGCTTGGCCATTTCCTTGGGGATAATACGGAGTGGAAAAGCGATGTTGGATATTGACTTTTTGGCATAAGTCATGGACATCCTAATTTTTGAAAGGTGTCCGATTATCTGAGATAATGGCTTGAGGGACACTATATCACCAAATAAGGTAGTTCAAGATGAAATTGGATATTTTCTTTCCTATAATGTAAGTCATGGGAATGGCTTCCACCCACTTTGTGAAGTATTATGTGGTGGTGATGATAAACTTATGGCCATTGGATGATGTAGGAGTGATTTTACCGATGAGATCAAGCCCCCACTACGAAAAGGGCCAAGGTGTGATAATGGGGTTGAGCTCCTGAGCTGGTGCATGGATGAGGTCCCCATGTTGCTAATACTGCAAACAACTTTTAACATATTCATGTGCTTATCTTTCCATTGTAGGCCAATAGTATCATGTCCTCTGTAGTTTCTTAGCCAAAGTCATACTGCTCGAGTGTGAACCACAAATGTCATTATGTACCTTGGTTAAAGCAGTCAAGGCTTCCTAGGTGTTTAAGCAATGCAAAAGGGTCCCTTCGATACTCCTACGGTAGAGGGTATCTCCTAGGATGACGGAATGGGATGACTTTTGATGAAATCTCTTTTGAGGTTTGAGGTTATGTTGGCGGGGAGAACTCCTATTCTCATATAAGTGTAAATATCATAGTACCAAGGATCACTAAGACCAACAATTTCGCACACCAATTCGGACTACAGTACCTCGAATTTTGGTAGGAGAAGCTTCTCTATGAGGAATTCTTGTTTTGAGATGTTATGCGGGATCCCCAAGAGTGATCTGATCATAGCCATTGCACCCGTTGCTCTGTTGGTTTCCCTGGGTAGCTGTTCAAATATGATATCAATGAAGGACTCCTTGAGGCTTTCCACTAACCTCTTGTATGGAGCTAGCTTGTCATCCTTTGTTTGATATTCATTATTTACTTGGTTGATTATGAGTTATGAGTCTTCGTAGATCTTAAGTTCCATGATGTGCCACTGCACTGCAATCCTCAGCCCTATGACAAGAGCCTCATATTTAGTAATGTTGTTTGTGCACGAGAATGACAGATTGTATGAATTGGGTATACAATCCCATTGTGGAGTGATGAAGAAGATTCTTGCTCCTGATCCATGTTCTATGCATGATCCATCAAAGTACATTTTCCAATGATCTACTACACTAAGGTTGAAGATTGATTCATCGAGGAACTCTGAAACCAGTGGATTCTCTGCATATATAGGTGCTTTTTCTATTTGATCTGTGATCACTTGTCCTTTTATAGCTTTTCATTCTGCATATTCAATTTCATGCTCTGTCAGAATCATAAACCACTTAGCCATCTGTCATGTGAGAGTTGCTTTGGAAATTAGGTACTTGATCGGATCTATTTTGCAATGAACTTTATTTGATGTGCTAGCATGTAATGTCTGAATTTTTGAGCTGCAAATATGACTACTAGGAAGGATTTTTCAATGGGTGTGTAGTTTAGCTCATTTCCTACCATGGTCCTACTAATGTAATAGATGGCTCTTTCCATCCCATTTTCATCATGTTGTGCTAGGAGAGGACCAAGGGCTGCTATTGTTGTTGATATGTATAAGATCAAGGGTTTGCCTGGAATTGGCAACATAAGGACTGGCGGTGTGAGTAAGTATTCCTCAATCTTGTTGAATGCCTGATCACATTTCTCATCCCATTTGTATGCTACCCACTTGTGGAGTAGATGAGAATATGGGATTTACTTGTATGAGTTGCGTTATGAATCAACAGATGGAATGGAGTCTTCCTTATAGGCCTTTTAGCTACTTCAATAACTTGGGTGCCTCCATTTCTAGAATGGCTTTGAATTTAGTGGGGTTGACCTTGATTCCTCTCATTTAACCTAGGAGTTTTCTTGATTGCACCCCAAAGACACTTTTTTGGATTAAGTCAGACCTTGTACTTTTTAAGTATGTCAAAGATAGAGCTCAGTGCTGATATATGATCTTGTCACTTCTTTGATTTAGCCAATATATCATCCGCATAATCTTCCACAGTTTTATGGATCATATCATGAAAGATTAGTTTCATGGCCCTTTGATAGGTTGCTCCTACATTTTTTGGCCCAAATGGCATCATGTTCCAACAATATTTTCCCCATGAGAATGTGAAAGTTGTCTTGTGTTAATCTTGTTTGGCCATCATGATCTGGTTATAGCCTGAGAATCCATCCATTAATGATAGTATCTCATGTCCTATCATCATATCCACGATCATGTCAATGTTTGGAAGTGGAAAGTCATCCTTGAGACATGCCTTGTTTAGATATCTGAAATATGTGCAGATATGGATGCCCCCAATGGGCTTTGAAACAAGTACAAGGTTGGAGACCCACTCTGGATAATCAATCGGTCATATGAACCCTGCATCTAGGAGATTTTGTAATTCCGTTTTGACCAGCAATGCTATCTGGGGATGCATTTCTCTCAGCTTTTGTCTCACATGCTTCACTGCAAGATATACAACAAGATGATGGACTACAACTTCAGGATCAAGCCCAGGCATATCGGCTTAGGTCCATGCAAAGTTCAATTTTATTTCTCTTAGGAATGTAGCTAAGAGTTCTTGTTCCTCTATGAGAAGTGACTCAGCATAGAATGTTTTGTGTGGTGTTGTTTTTTTCCCAGATTAACTGGATTGCAATGTTCTGCCATAACCACCGACTTTTCTTAATGAATGGCACTAAAAGGAAAATTGAATCCTTCATCCTCTGGTGCCTTAGAGAGGTTTTCACCATTTGATGCATCCTTTATTTTATTGTTTTGGGTTAGAGAGTGCCAAAGTGTGGTTTTCACTCAAAGACCTTGAGATTATTCTCATTTTTTTCTTTTGTGATTGAAGGATTCAATCGTTTCCCCATAGTAGGCTTGTGTATCTAGTATGATGTTGAACCCAAATTTATGATCTCCATATGGTACTATATCCTATAATCCCATGACTTCTGAGAGTGCCTCATCATTTTTGAACATGTCCAAAATTGGCAGCCCTCATTGTTTGTAATCAATGAGTTGGGGATATACTAGGTTTATTTCATGGTTTTGATGGTTTGATTCAAAAGACAGGGTGTTGATCATGAATAGGGTGGAATCTTCAAAAAGTGTGGGCAAGTCATTTTTGGGCTCCTCATCACTACTACTACACACATCAGTTATGTCAAAGGTGAAATTATCTAAGGGTAAACCTATAGACACTGGTAACTAAAGGGCAACTGTCGATAACTGAGGGGGAGTCTTGACTGTGCTAACGGGAGGAATTTTTCCATGTATGGCTATACTCGAAGGGATACACCCAAGGCCAAGATTTTTCATGCATTTTTCAACAATGATAGGTTCCAATTGGTCATTGTTGTTTTTTCCAAGAATTCCATTCTGTTATAGCCCATGCCCAACATTAATTGAAGTCCTCTATTAGTCTCATCCATAGGAAGGGCTTTTACAGGTCTTTCATCTTGATAGAGGAGACTAGATACGTCTCTCTCATCCAGTACTTCTCAGCCTAGATCCCACCAACTCCTGAATCTAGAGGGATCTAATCTAAAGGTTTGAGTTATTGTATTAGTAGGTTGTGGCTATCCATGGGATCTAGGGGATTGAGGTAACTCCCCTACCATAAAGTCTCATTTCTTCATTTTGTAATCCCCACACTCATTGTCTTGTATTATAAGTTTGATTTTAGATATGTTAGGAATGGTAGGTGTTTTTGTCCTAAAAGTGGAGGTAATGTTAGTTCGGTCTATATATGGAGTTGAGGGGCCTTCATCGTTCTTTGGAACTTGGGGGACCTTATAGTACTTGGCTTCCAGGTTTTTGTAGTAGGTGAAGGGCTCAGGATCACCATAGATTGTGACCTCTTGGTTTTGATATGAGAACTTGACGCACTAATGGAAGGTTGATGAAAATGCTTGCATCCCATGGATCCATAGACACCCCAAGAGGATTTTGTAAGGAAGATCAAGGTCTAGGACCTGGAAGGTGGTTTCCATAATAGCTAGCCCTACTTAAATAAGGAGTTGGATAGTGCCTTGAGACACTCTTTCTTGATCATCATATGCTTTGATTGTGATACCGTTGCCTTTTTCAATAGAATACTCAAACAATCCAAGATTCTTTATTAGCTTGAGAGAACAGATGTTTAGACTTGCATCCCCATCCACCAAGACCCTTTTAACTTTGTTTTTATGAACTAGGACCTCAAGGTGGAGTGCACGATTGTGAGATGGTTGGGAGGGGAAGTCCTGATCGGAGAATGTGAGGAGATTTGGGGTGGTAAGGTTTATGACCATAGCTTTGAATTGTTCAGCATCCAGATTGGCTAAGATAGTGGATGAAACTAATGCTTGCTCAAGGATTTCTCTATGGGCAAATTAAATTTTCAGCAGCTCCATGATGGAGATCTGAGCGGGAGTTTTGTTTAACTAGTCTATGACATTGTAGCCATTAGGATCAGATTTTGGATATGAGGTGGATGCCCTAGGTGCCTGTGATGACCCAGCAATGGCGACTTTAGTGACTCCACAGTCAGCTTTGGCTCCCTTGATATTAACAATAGTGACCAATTCGTCCAGGGATGCGACAAATTTATCATAGACATGGTTCACATTGCCATACTTTTTTTCCCTTTCTTGTTTCCTTGGTTATGACCCGACATCGAATTCATGTAGATCTTAAGGTCTTGATTTCCAATGGGCTATTCCACGTTTATGATCTTTTCGTCAATGATGTCTTGGACTATATTTTTCAGCTTCATTCAATTGCTTTTTGTATGCCACTTGATTTTATGATAATAACAAAGGTAATTTTCATTGTACCATGGAGGTTTTACTTAGGGCTCTTGATAATTGTCATAGGTGGGGATTTTGATGAGATTATCATTTACCAATTTCTTCATGATGGATTCGATTGGTTCCCCAAGGGTTGTGAACTTCCTCTTGGGGGGATATTTGTTTTACGAACGTGGTCCCCCTTGATTATTCAAATTTTTGATTTGATTGTTTGGTGGTTGTGCTACTGTATTGGTTTGTGTGTTGTTGTGATTGTCGTTTTGTGGTTGCTGATATGTTGGAGTGTTCTGCCTCAAAGCACTGATTACGACCTTGGTATAAACCATGCCATCATTGGTGACATTCCTATTTTTCTCCCACGTGCGAGGTTTTTCATTATAGCCGGTGGAAGGGAAGTTATCTTGATGTTCAGGGTATGTGGGTGTACCCCCTTGTGCAATAAGGGCTTGTTCAATGTTGAACACCTTGGGGATCAATTGGTCGTAATTGGTAATGCAAATCTTTTGAGACAGACCCATTAGGAGAATTTTCGTCTATGCCGCACAAAATTTTACACACTGAAGATATTAGGGCATATATCCACATGAACATTGAAGAATTGGGAAGCTCTCAATTGCTCAATTTGTATAACAATCACATAATTGGAGAATATTTCTCTGTTAAACCAAAATACAAAACCCTAGAAGAGAAGACATTCACTTAGATTGTGAAATTTCCCATCTTTGAAGAGAATGAATGGGTCTAGTATATCTTGAGTAGAGTTCATGCATAATTCATGCGGTTGAGCATACCCTTCAAGATAAAAAAAATATTATATAAGTGATGTTACAATTTTGTGTTCCTCCGGTGGATTTCCTATTCTGAAATCGATGAACAATCAAACAGTCACTAATGCAACCAGTTCTAAATATGATAGAAGGGCAATTAAAATTGATGACATTGTTGATGTAGATGTAAAATTTGCATCTATTGTTATTGGGTACAAGATTTATTATTCCAGCTGAGACAACTCTATGTCTAGTACAACCATTTATGTAGCCTATCAGATGGTTAAGAAAAATGGAAACTATGATCTTTGTGAGTTACTGAGAAGTCAACTAATGGAGAATCTTGGGAAGATCAAGAAGGAAAATAAAAATTATTTCAAATATGGTAACTTGTTGTTATGCCTATTCTTTTATTTCATGAATGAGGTTTCAGGATTTAGAAAGATTCACTCACAAAAGGATAAACTGGTAGCCACCCAGATCAAAGATCTATTTCACAGATTTGTGGACACTAAAACAAAGAATGTGGTTATTTGGGGATATTTTAAGAGTTTTCAGAATATGATGCATGCAAGAGAGAGGATTCCTACTTCCATTGTGGAGAAGTATAATGATAAAATCTATTTCATGGTAGACATTGATTAGTGCATAATGGAAGTTGTTGATCCCAGAACAATCTGGATCATGCCTATGGGTTATGAAGTTGAAGAGAAAATTTTGGAAATGTATGCACAACACTTACTGATCAAACCTCTAGATTCGACAGAAGAGAGGTTCAGTACTTATGCAAAGAAGACTATTCAAGTGCACAATGAGCTCAAGAAATCTGTGATAACCAAAAGAGTTAGAAAAGAGGTAGATTTTTTGGAGAAAGCATGGACATACCCGTTGACAAAATAAGAGAAGTTAGAAAGAAAAGGGAAGAAGTTGGAGCATCAAAAGAAGAAGCTTAGGAGGAAACAAAAACTCAATCAGCTAGTCTAGCAACACCATCTACCTAAGCTAGATCAACTAGAAGCTATGCATCCCATTCAATCCCTATGAAAACTAAATCTAAGGGATCCAAAAAAGAGGGTAAGAGGAAGAAATATAAGAGAAAAAGAGTCTATGTGGAAATTTCATAGGATGAAGTGACAGATTTTGATGAAGAAGTCAGAGAAATCAAACATCAAGGCACCAAGGAAACACCAATCACAAAAATAAAACCCTCTAGTGGAGATTTTCAAGCAAAAAAGAAGACAAAAACTGACAATCCAAGTATGTCAGTAGGAGAAATTTAAAAGGCTTTAGTTAAGGATGGAAATCTCAAGCCACTCTATAAATGGTATGAGTCTCTTGATGAATTAAAAAGGCTTATCAACTTTGTAAGTACTCACTTTGAGTCATTTGAGAAATTAGCTATGGTAAAAGTGCAGAAAGAATTTGATGTCAAAAGGTTTAGCAGATTGAAAGAAATGATTTTTAAAGACAAAAAATATTTAGCCACATGTGTGAAGAATCTACAAAATGCTCTGCCTGAAGGTGGGAAGATTTACAAATCATGCTTGTCTTTTTCAAAGTTTACTGAAGCTAATGAGAAAAAGGTTAAGGATATAGAAAGCAAGCTATCTACTATTTCTAAAATATTTGATCCTCTAACTGGTGGTGTTGCAAAGATAGAAGGTGAAGTGATGTCTTTTCTTGACAAAATAAAAATCTTGAAGCATGAAAATGATAAAATTGTTGCAAGGGCATGTGAACTTAGAGGCCTAATTGGTCCAAAGATTGAGATAATGTCAAGCGCTCTAAAGGAAGGAGAAGACACTATGGCAGTTGGTGATCCAACAAACTTGGAATCTGTAGAGACATAATCCTACCTAATTTGTGGTCACATACCAATCCTGGAGAGTCTCAAAAGAGTCTGGGACACATATCTGATCCAATTGAAGAAAGATTTTGCAGACATTTTCCAGTTTAGGTAAGTCAAAGAAGAATTTTTGTATAACGGTTTTGTTTGATCCATTTTTGGTATGCGGATCCCTACCTTTTCCATTGATGTCAAAGGGGGAGAATAGTGGAGTGAAAAATGTATAATCATCTCAAGGGGAGAATTGTATTTTTGGAATTTTGGGGATGGTAGTGCAGTTTATCTTGGTACTGATCTGACACTTTGTCATTTTTCACTAAGTGTTGCCATCAATGCCAAAGGGGGAGATTGTTGGCAAGAGACACTGCTAATATCATTTGGTGTTGTCATTGATGGTAACCCTAATCGATGATTAGATACACACATCATCATTCGATCATACCGACAGACAAATTGAAGATTATCAAGGAAGAACAGAGGATCTGGTAGTTTAGTGTTCATCGATATGTATGAAGATTTTATGTTATTTTTTTGTGTTGCACATCTCAAGAAATATCTTTTGGTGTATTATCTCTTCTTCTAGTAATTCTTGGTGGTTTGTATCGATCCATGTGTGAGTTTGAAGATCCAATTTGCTAATTCTCTGTTTTATCAGTATTGGAGCTGGCTTCATGAATGTATCATGTCGCGGATGTATGGGAAGTAATTAGTTAAGTATTTTTGTGTTCGTGCATATTTTTTTAGGTCCTAGCCAAGTTGTGGCTGACCGTTGTGGATATGCATTGCATATTATTCATGATTTGAGCCGACAGATATAAATATTCTTTTGTTATATTGAAGCTGACACATTGTAATTGAATTCTAAGTTGCGGATATATATATGAGATCGTCTATATCATTTTGGATGATGTATGAAGTATGTGTGATGCGAATTGTGAATAAGAGTAGAGAAAAAGAGTGATAATGCATAGTTTCACTTGTGCATAAAGAATCTATGTTGCGATTGTCAGCAAAACAAAGTATATGTGCATAATCAGTCTGTAGGACAAAAGATTGAATATTGTGCTTAACCAGAACTATAATCAAGCATATGTAGATGCTACTACTTTAGTTCAAATCTCTCAGATGGTTTTAATTTGATTCTCTTTTTAAGGCAGTGAGCCTTCCCTTTGAGCAGTCAGCTCTAGGTAGTGTGCCTGAATGTAAGTGCATTCCCCATATTGTAAAATTCATTTGAGTATACTCAGACCATAATTTTAGATTGGCCATCCACCGTGGTTTTTTGCCTAACAGGGTTTCCACATAAAAATCCTTGTGTTATGGTGTTGTGTTTATTTGCTTTATGTTTATGCGTTATGGTTGAATGTTGTTAATGCTTTGAAGATAAAGGTTAATAAAGTTAATTTTTGCACAACACTGCTTCACCCCCCCCCTCTCAGTGTAGATTTTTTCCAACAGGTGCCTCATCACAATGCAACACCGAAGTCCCCATACAATCCACCCCTAAAGAAAGCGTGGTTAACTAGCTTGAGCTCACATTTGATGAATATCTTAGCAATCCTACTAATCTACAAATGATAGATCATTTTCTTGATGAGTGTGGAGATAGAATCCTCACCACATTACTCATGAAGGGTATCAAGCCACCACCAGAGTTTTAGTTATCAAATTATGTCAATATTACACCCCCTTCTCCACCAAAGGATCCACTAAGCTCATAGGTTAATCCCACTTTTTCAATCCCACAGGTCCCTTAGGTTACCCCACAAGACACGTGGTACCAATCAAGATTTGACAATGATGTGTGTTATCGACTTCTGCCCACTTGCGTCTCGATTTCAGTCATGAGTGTAATACCTAATCCTAACAATCCGCAAGTCCCTGATCCTAATAATTTTCTTGGCCTAGGTAATCCACAACGTCCTCCCAACATACAAGGCATGAACATCCTGCAAGGTCCAATCCCCATACCGTCCACACCACCTCTCCCACTAAATCAATCAATTAAATTATCAGGGAATACATGGGGCAATGCTTATAATCATTTCACTACACCGCCTCCACCTCCTGGCCCCACAAACACATCAAAATTATGGTATAGGGGCACCTCAACCCTTAGTGAAAAATTTGAATTTTTGAAAATCTATTGAGGTTGCAAGTCTAGTCTTCAAGGGTTTGAGTCAAAATTTTGGTTTCCTATTTTTTTTCAAAATAAGGTCTTAAAGACCATTATGTTGTGTCTAAATCTCTAGGAGAGGTGTGATATTAAAAGAGTGGCAAATCATGTAAAAGTTGCTTCAAATATTGTAATATTATAATTAAGAGCAAAAAACACTTGTAAAGGGGAAGACCTATGGTCACAATGGTTTGAAAGGTAGTTTGGAAGGTGTATGAAGTTATATACAATTGAAAAGACTTTAAATATCTTGGATGAATCAATGTAATCTCTCTCTGAAAGAAATAAATCAACATTCATTATTTTCAGCACCGTAATCTTCAAATTTTACTATTTTTCTTGCATTTTATCACTGTGGATAGTCCATATAGAAGGAAAGTGCATGTAAAATATTTTTTATATTTGTAGGGGAATGTGTAAACATCATTCTCCAAGTGGTTTGAAGGCCTAACTCATATTTGAGTGCCAGTTTGTCTCATTTTTGTGTCTACAGGTTTGTTTACCCTATCATAGGGTTTTGACAATTTAAATGTTGTTTTAAACCCATCCACCTACTGTTTCATCTGTATCTCAGTGGGATGGGGACTATTTATTGGTTTTCAATTATATGGTGATAATTTAGGGTAGTGGGGACTCTTGGTGGGTGTGTGGGCTTGATAACTTGGAGTAATTTCTTTGCAAATTGGTAAGAAATGAAGGCTAGAATGAAGAATATGGCTATGGGCTGTTAGGGCTAGTGTTTTTATGAGATTTTGAGCATGAGGGGGTGTAAACCAATTTTTTTGAATGGTTGGTAGGATTTGAGGAAGCCTGGGTATCATAGTTTCAATAAACCTTATGTTTTAGCCTAAAAATGAGGGTTTGAGAAATAAGGAATCTAGAGGCCATACAAAAGAGAACCAAGGGTTGAATTTGGGGTTTGGACATGTGACAAGTGCTTCCCCATTTTTATATTTAGTTTCTCCTAAGTTTCTGTGGTACTTCCTTTGTTAAATCAGGCTAATTGAGTAACCTTTTGCTAGATAGGCTTATTGAAAGTCAAATATGGTCCAAATAAGTCACCCCTAGTTCTGATATATGTTGTGTAATCCTTAAAGGGGTATCTTAATCCATAATTTTATTGAAATATTTTTTGGGAAGGTATTGAGAAAAGTGTCTAAAATTGGGTCTTGGCTGATACAAGGAATGGCTTGTTTAAATGGTGAAAATGTGGAGTTTAATTGACTTGTCTTTGAAAATTGTTTAAAGGGTAGTCACCTGACATTGTGTGAGGTTTAAGAACCCCTGTATGGGTCTTGTGAATATTTTATGTTCATTTTTCAAGATTGAAAGGCTAGAAGCCTTTGAGGGTGAGTTGATGTCTAATAGAAATGAAGACAATTGAAAGAGTGAATGCCCGACTTGTGTTTGATCATATTAGGATGTTATGAGTCACCTCCACTTTGTTTGCATCAACTTACCTCTACCTCCATTTACATCCCAACACCTGCCTCAAGGCACTCTATCACTGCAACAAACCCTATCACAACCTCCACCTCACACTCAAATCCCATTGTAGCTTCAACAACCACCATTGTATCAAGCCTAATGTAATCCATCAGAACCCCCGCATCAACCACAAGGTAATCCATAGAAAAATCAAATCCCACCACAACATCAACAACCACCTCCACACCTACCACAAGGTAACCCATCACAACCTCCCCATCAATCACAAGTCCTCCCTCAACAATCTAAAATCCCATCTCAACCTCCTCAACAACAACCACCATTTTACCACCAACCCCCTCAACATTCACAAATATTGACACAATCACAACAATCCTACCAATAAATCCTAGGTAACCCTACTTTCCAGTACTTATATCATCCTCAAAGCACCTATTATCTGCAAGCCCCTACATCCAATATTGCTCCCAATAATTATTACTTTAATCCACAACAATCCCAACAACAACCATCCTACACTAATCCACAACAATACCAACAATAGCCATGCTACACTAATCCAAAACAATCCCAACAATGACCATTCCACATTAATCCCCAACAATCACAACAAAACCCCTATTACCAACAATCCAATCCATAATAATCTCCATATGCTTCCCAACAACAAACTACTTACAATTCCCAATCCAACCCGCAACAAACCCCATACACTTCTCAACAGTAGTATTCCTTCAACTACAAATCTAATCCATTTTACTCCCAACATTCACCATCATATCAGTAGGGTGCCTCCTCATCACATTACCAAGCCCCTCCATCATTCCAACAAACTTACATTAATCATCAATCCACATATGTTGGTAAATACTAACAAGTCCCCTCATATCCACCTTCACCACCATATGACCAATCCATTCTACCATCATATAAAAAAAATGTACCTTATGATCAATCCAATCAAGCATTCCCTTCCTCATCAATTCCAATTAATAAGGAGTTGGAAGTGATGAAAGCCGCCCTCAACGAATTTCAAGTGGGGATCTCCAAGAAGTCCTTTAAGTTTGAGGAGATTTTCCCTTATCTGTTCAACCCATCCATCTCATTTATTCCTTTCCCTAAAAATTTTGAAATGCCAAAATTAGATAAATATAGGGGAAAGGGTGACCCAAGGAACAACTTGCAATAATTTTACACACATTGTTAGGAAGTCCTGCATAATGGAAACTATGTCCTACGATTATTTCCTAGAAGCCTAATAGGGAAAGCTCTAGACTGGTTTATGGGTCTTGCAAGGGGATCAATTTCTTCCTTTGTGGACTTGTCAGAAAAAAATGTTGCACATTTCTCCTTCAATTCAGAGAAAGACATTGATACTCTAGACCTCTTGAAAGATAAGCAATGTGAAGGGGAAACTTTTGTGAGCTACTTGCAAAGGTGGCAAGCCTTGGATAGTCATCTAAAAGCTAACCTCTATGAGAAATACTTGGTGACCATATTTTTTGTGAATGCCCATCTTGAACTGGCCCATAACTTATGCCTCCATTGTGTAACCACCTTTTTAGAGGTCATTGAGAAAGGAACTACCATCAATAGGGCCCTTATTGCTAAAGGCCAAATAGAAATCTTTAACCAAGATAAAGATAAATCATCTGGCGATAAATCCTACTACTGGAATAAGAACAAAAATGATGTCAATGATGGTGTCATCAACACTAAACATGTCCAAGTAGCTAGCACTTCACAAAGATTGTAGTATGTCCTTAATCCATATTCGATATACAATGTCATATCTATACCACATGGTGCACCTCATCCTCCTCCATAGTCCAATCAATAAAACCAAGGGAACAATAAGTGTACCTTCACTCCTTTAGGAGAATCCTTGGATACAATTTTCAAGAGGCTGATGCAAGATAATTATTTGGTCACTTATCTTGTGACAAATAATTTTGATGAGTCAAAACCCAAACCCACTTGGTATAGGGAAAATGAGTATTATGATTACCGCAAGATCAAAGGTCACTCCACTAATAAATGTCAAGGACTTAAAACTTATATCCAAGATCTTATAGATCGAGGTGATATCATAGTGGATGCAAATTAGGCTATGAAATCTAATGCTCAATTACAAATATATCAAAATTCCTTCCCTAAGCACAATCGGGGTCCCAATACCTCAAATGCAAACCTCGCATCTAGTAATAATAACCAAAATAACAACACTAATAATATCAGTTATAAAGTTTCACCCTATAATTATGATGGCATTGTTATGTGCATTAATCAAGTAGAGCCACACATATCTATGATTTGTGTCAAAGGGAAAGACCGTCAATGTTCTGTTACTACATGTCGCACTTGCATATCCATTCCTGGGCCTTCCAATTCATCTCAGCAAGCTCCTATGAGCTCATAATATAATATTATTGATCATCTTGGTAAGACCCCAACCCAAATATCCATTTTATATTTTCTTAAGTCTTACCCAATCAACCAATAAATCTTTACAAAGGCTCTTCAGGATACACACGTGCCCAATGATATTGATCCTACCCAGTTTCAAGCCTTAGTAGGACATTTGTCATCCACTTATTAGCTTGGATTAAAAAAAAATGATATTCCACCGATTGACTCATCCCATAACCATACCTTGCACATTGAAGTCATTGTAGCCCGTGATAAAGTGAAATGGGTCTGGGTCGATAATGGCTCTACCATCAATATATGTACCTTAAATTTTATAAAATAGGTAGGATATACTCATGCTGACCTAGATAATCAACCCATCACCATCAAAGCTTATGAAAACACAAAGAGGGACTTAGAAGGTATCATTTGTCTTCCTATTTAGGTTGGTCCCATTGTACAATACACTACCTACCATGTCCTTGATCTGGATCTACCATACAACCTTCTCCTTGGCCAACCATGGATCCAAACCATGCAGGTCATTCCATCCACTTATCACCAATGCCTGAAGTTCCCATATAATGGGGTCGAAGTAACCATTCATGTAGATCCTCAACCCTTAAAGTACTGCCATGCTTTAGAAGCTTCTTTCCCCCACTCTTGATATTATCCAAGAGTATAAGTGGGGGCACCTCAGGCCTCACCTTCTAATCCATCCTCCAATCCATCATCCAACACGTCATTCACTCCATCCATTGCATCTAAATCCACCATTATGAAGGTCCAAATCATTGATAAAGGTTATGGAGAATATGAGATGCACATAGACCTTAATGTGGTGACTATTCACCCTTCTCCTAGCACATATGGTCAACCTTATCAGTCAACACCAAAGGAAGAAGTGAAGACAAAAACCATCAGCTCTAAGAACGTGGGATCTACCACTTTTCGATCCCTAGGAACGCTACAAGATCAAATGGAACATGATATCAGTCAATGGGTCTATAGAGAGGAACCCAAGCCATCACTTCCCCTCATTAAATACTTCTAGGAGGTTTATCCCCATGCTTCATGGCTGGTGGAAAAATAAAACTATTAAGGAGGAGGTCTTGGGGTAGGAGACCATGGATGACTACAACCCATTTAGACACCTATATGACCAAAAAATTTGGACTTAGGCTATGAAAAAAATTCAAAGGGTCCCACACCATCCACTAGCACCTCAAATAATGTCAATTCAGATAATGATTTCCTTGATGACATACCCAAAGAAGAAGCCATCATACTTTCATACGATGATGTAGATCTCCCTTCCCTTTTCAATTCCACATCAATATTTTCCATCAACCTTTCCCTCCGTCACCTCGACCTAATTGATTGGGACCTACGAAAGAGCACACCTACAAATATTTTTCCTTCAAAAGATGCTTATGTACATCTCATGGGATTGAGGGAAGATGAATACCCTAATCGCAAAATCAAAAAAAAAAAAGAGTCACCTGGTGAAAACCTCTCTAAGGCACTTTCTGACTCGTCAAAAGTAAAAATAAAGGGTGTATCTTCTAGTGAAAAACTCAACGAGGTGCTAGAAGATGGGGATGTTCATCTTCCCCTTTTTGGAGCTCATCTATCTGAAAGGTCTTCAATTTAGATCGAAGAAACATAATAAGTTAACTTGGGAACATAAAAAGAGCCCAAAATCACTTATGTGGCCAAGTCATTATTAGAGGAAGAGTACCCCATCATTGTTAATCTGATAAAAGAAGGGATCATTAACTTTTCATGGTCCTATTCAGACATGCCAGGATTGGATCCAACATTGTTTGTACACCACCTTGACGTTCACCTACATGCAAAACCAGTTAAATAGAAGCTCTAAAAATGGATCCTTAACTGGTCCTACTTGTCAAGGAGTTGGAAAAAGTTCTAGAGGATGGATTCATCAAACCCATTGACTACTTCGATTGGATATCCAACATAGTACCTATGGCCAAACCAAATGTGAACATTAAAATTTGTACAGATTTCTAGGATCTCAATAAAGCTTGCCTGAAGGATGATTTCCGACTCCCTAACATTGACATGTTGGTAGATCTTACAACAATACATGCTATGCTATCCCTCATGGATGGATTTTCTGGCTACAATCAAACTAGAATCGCACCTGAAGATCAACACAAGACTACTTTTACCACCCCCTGGGGCACTTTCTGCTACAATGTCATGCCCTTTGGCATCAAAAATGCTGGGGAAACTTACCAACGTGCGATGTCTGTCATATTACATGACCTCATCCATATTATAATGGAAGATTATGTTGATGATCTACTAGGGAAATCCAAGACAAGAGAAAAGCATCCTGAGATCCTGAGAAAAATCTTTGAGCAGCTAGAACAATACAAGCTACGCCTGAATCTAAAGAAGTTTTTGTTTGGTGTCACATCTGGTAAATTATTAGGCTTCCTAGTATCCAAAAGGGGCATTGAAGTGGATCAAACAAAGTTAAAGGAAATAATGGAAATGCCCCCACCTCACATTATGAAACAATTGAGATGTTTGCAAGGAAAGCTACAATTTATCAGGCATTTCATAGCCCAAATTGTTGATAAATGTCAATCATCCACAAACCTCTTGCAAAAAGAAATAACCTTCAAATCGGATCCAAAGTGTAAGCAAGGTTTTGAAAAGATCAAGGAGTACCTAGCTAATCCACCTATCTTAATGCCTCCCATTCTAGGTAAGCCACTCTTGCTATATATCTTAGCCACAACAGTTGCACTAGGGGCATTGCTAGCATGACATGATCAGTTCTAAAAAGAATGTTCCATCTACTATATCAGTCGAACACTTGTGGGTTATGAGCTAAATTACTTTCCCATGGAAAAAGTATGTTTAGCAGTTGTAGACATGAAAAATATATAGTTTGATCTTACACATCTGATCCTGATCTTACTAACATCACTTCTTCCCAAATCATCCCCTTTAATAATCGATTTAATAGAATAATATTTATTTGATTAAATTTATCATATTTTCTCTCTTAATTAAATAAATCAAATTTATCTGATTAAGTCACTTGCTCCTATTAATTAAATAAATTATTTAATTAATCCTGTAATCCCTCTTGTAATTAAATAATTCACTTTATTTAATTACTCTCTAAAGTCCTCTCCTTTGAATTAAAAATAATAATCTTTATTTGATTTAATCTAACATCACCTTCTTTAATTAAATAAATCAATCAATCTTTATTTAATTAAATCTAAAATCATTATTCCTATCAATTTTGATTTATTTAAATCCTAAAATCTAAGTCAAATTTGTCAAATCATCTAATTTCTACCTAAATCAATCAAATCATGATTAATCCTAATCCTAATCACTCCAATCCTCTAGATTTTTCAAGTTGCACATGTAAAACAATTTATTTGATTTATTAATTCCTCCTGTTTTCATTCAAATATGGCATATTCTTGGAATATTCCACCTATTTGAATTCTCCCTCCTTAAAGGACTTTTTTCCTCTTTCTTGAGCCACCTTGGCATTTATTTCTCATACACCTCCTTTTACACCTCTTCTTACACAAGCCACCTTGGCTCTCAAAGACTCCTACACATTATCTTACACAATCCACCTTCACATCTTTCAAAATGTGCTTACACATGTGTGAGCACATCTCCTCCAAGACTCATTAGCATGTTGACAAGTGGCATTATGATATTGGTCTATTCTTTAATCCCACATTCATAAATCTTAAATCCTTGGCTTCTATTAATAGAAAACCTCTCCTATTGAATTGATCATCCACAATCCATGCAAGTTTACTATACTCAATTTCATCTGCAACTTCATCCATTTTCATTTAATTTTCATAGTTTTATCAAGGTTATCATCACATTGCATCAAGGAATCAACAATCATCATCAAAGATCATCAAATCACCTCAAGGAATTGGGAAAGGGCCATTTTCCACATCAAAATGGTACCAATTCCCCCATAGGATTGAAATCTTGCTCATTAGAATAGGATTTAATTATCTTTATTCCTTTGTTCTTCATTTTATTTCCTATTTTGATGTTTCAATCTAATTTCATGGGGAATGATGGACTAACTTGCATAATGATCTAATTTTATGTTTGTTCTCTTGTGTTTGTGTAGGTACAGGTTCAACATTCATATTTTTGGTGCTAGAATGAGGGCGAATCTAGAGAAATTCATCACGTTTTTTCAAAATTTCGTGTGTTTTTTGATCTTTTTTGTGCCTACAGGAAAATCTTTCACTATTAGTCCAGTGGTGCTATATTGTGCTGCTCCAAACTCCAAACTACGCTGCTGGAGTCTTCCCACCCGAAAAATTCAAATTTTAAACTACATTGTTGGTTTTCTAAATTCCAAACATCACTGCTTGCCAAACAACGTCGCAATCGTGGTCACTATTTTTCTATAGACCACCACTCTCAATCATCAACGATGCTATATTGCACCGCTGACCTTCCCAAACTGTGCCGCACCCGTGGATTGCGTCACTGCAGTTAGGTAAAAGACAAAATTTAGTTATTTTGAGCATGTGCTTTTTTCATCTTAGTTATTTTGGACTTCTAACTAGTTTTTTAGTCTCTGTTTTGTAGTATTAACTATTTTTTGTAGGTTGGCTTGATCAAAGTGAAGGAAGGAATTGAAGACTAGGATTTTTCTATGTTACCAATATCTCATTGTATCAAGTGTTCTTAAACACTTTGGGGAGAAATTATAATCCCTCTTCTAAAGATTTTCTATATTCTTGCTTTTTAGGACTTACCAAATTTCATTTGGGCTTAAAAAGAACAAAACAAAGGGTTAAAAGGAATCATAGGCAAACTCACTAGATTTTTTTTTTGGGCTTAATCAATGAACAAACAAATCTCACACTTCAAAGTTGGTTCTTAAAAGGAATTCATATCATTGCTTTGTGGTTAAAATGAACATGTGTACTCTTTGTTTTGTAATCCCTTATCCAATTTAATATCATTAAAAAGTGTATGCACCTCTCTCATGCTTCATAGCGATCTTGAGAATCAAAAAGCTTTTTTCGTGATATTAAGTTGTATAAGAAGGTTACCTCCACATTTCAATTTGGTCATTTTAAAATTGAACAAATCTTGGGAGTGTGAGTGGAGTGTATCGCGTGTGTTCTCTCTTTATTTCTCAACAAAGATTGATCAAACTACGAATGTACTTGCTTGCTTTTGTTTATCAACAAAGGGCCTAACTAGTGGGAAAAAGTAATCACCCAAGGGAATGACCCAACCGGGAACACGCTAAAGCCAAGTGACTTCTACCCGAGATATAAGTGTGGGTACTCGAGGAAAGTTCAAGTATCACGAGGACTATTCCAACAAGAAGGGAAACAATGGCCTCTTGCCGCATGGATGGTCCCCCACGAATGGAATTTCCACATTAAAACCTCTTGTTTAGAAAGGCTAAAATCCCAATCTATTTGTTGATACAAGAACGATCGTTCTGAAGCCGTCCCACATTTTTACGGCTCTTAGTGGAAATGAGAAGTATTCCATGGAAGATTCATGGGTACTGATGCTTGGCTGACTTGAGAAGCGAGTGCACTGTAAGGGGGAGCCTATGTGTTCAAGCATCTAATCATTCGCTAAGAGTAGGCGTAGCTGGATTTATCCAAGTGGGAACTCAACAAGTATTGTCTCTTTATCCTAGGATTGTGCATTACTTTGAAATCAAAACGCTTTTCACGGATCCAAAACAATTGGAAACAAACATTCACCAAGTCCTCAAAATTTCAAACCCTTTAGGGGGAACAAATACCTTTGACGAATCCAAGCGCTCTTGCTTGCCCTAGGGATTTC
This sequence comes from Sequoiadendron giganteum, assembly GCA_007115665.2. Lineage (NCBI taxonomy): Eukaryota > Viridiplantae > Streptophyta > Pinopsida > Cupressales > Cupressaceae > Sequoiadendron > Sequoiadendron giganteum. Next base: position 44,765,287 of record CM021106.1, read on the forward strand.
ATCCTTAGAGGTTTCTAAGTATTTTGGTTTATATCATAATTTCTCCTCACTAAAGTCAAACATTAGGAAAATTTTGCCTTGATTTCCTTGATTTCCACATAATGGACCTTGTGGGATGAGAATAAGTTAGGACATCAAACATCTAGTTTGAAAGCTTAACCAAGAATTGTTTGTGGTAAGAGGAAGTCATTAAGCAAAGCTAAGAAACAATTGAACCCCACACGTGTTCTCTTCCAAATGATTTCCCGAAAGATCAAAATCCGAAAGCCAAAGTTCAAAAGTCTTAGTCCAAAATCTCATGAAGAATGTCTTTCAAGGCTTCACGAAGTTAGAGAAAGTTTGGTTTACAATTTTTACAAGAAAGCTTCAAGGAACAATCCTAATTTGCAAGAGTTTTATTGTCAACAAAATCCGGGTCTCTTTCAAAAGTTTTCATTTCTGACATACGGAGTATCAAGCATGTTCTTCAAAACTGAGGTCTTGTAGAAAGGAGTTCTATCTAGGTCTAATCTAGAGTCAAAATCAGAATTTTCATCCATCCCTTAAACACCAAATCAAAAAAATCATCTCACCAACAACTCTTGGAAATCTTGAAACAATTATTCATGCTAGGATTTTGGAAAAATCCAAATCATTTCATTTGATTAGATGTGTGTAGATGAATCCTTCTCCACATATTTAGTCAAATTATCAATCCCTGTGAACAAGTCTACCTTTTGATAAAATCCAACATCTTGAGGTTTATAAGTTCATTATCCAAAAATCAAATCAAAATAATTTTGTTTGGCTAGGGGTGTATAGATGAATCTTTCTTTACACACTTAGTCAAATTATCAACCCTTGTGAAAAAAAATAATCTAGGACAACATCAAACCTCTTAGAGTTTATGAGCTCACTATCCAAATCAAAATCCAATCAAGCCAAATTCAAAATGAAATCAAACCAAATAAAATAAAATTAAAATCTAGAAAGCCCCAAATTCTAGAATCTCCTCCAAGATTTCTCAAGAGTTCAATCATTCACATCATTCATCTTAAATTTATCATCATCACACCTTTGATCCTTAATCATCCGATTTTTTCTCTTTTGTACCTAAAGTTAGATCAATCTAAAAGAATTGGAGGTTCATCTCACTCATTCTCGAAAATTGATCCCTATTTTATGGTGCAAACTTGATCACAACACAAGAAGAACATGAAAACCAACAAAGAAACATCAACTTTGAGTGACCTAAGCCAAACTGCTCCTGAAATGAATCCCATTGGATCGAGAAATTCCCTAACCAATCTTCCTCTATCATCACAAAATCCTCAAGAGGAAGGTCAAGTTGAGGAAATTATCGATAACGTCTTGGGGATGACCCAAGATGAAATCCTTGAAATGGTCCAAAATCTCAAAAATCATAGGATTGTCAATGCCATGATGAGGCTCAATCCCTCCCAATACATGCTTGAATTGGAAAAAGAAGGGGGTAAACTCCCTTCTGATTATGATGTAAGCACTATTTTGGAAAGGCCTCCTAGGATCATGGCTCCAATCTCATCCACACCTCCATTTCAAAACATCACCCAAAGCATCTCGTAAATCAAATAATCCATTGCTCCAACCCCACTGATTGTCAACAAGGGAAGCTCATTGCTTCATGCACTCCAAACACATCCCCTTGTGAACAATCAGGAGTTGGATGCAAACACCATATTGGGTCAATGTGTCCTGGTGAATCCATTGCACCAATACGTTCCGCTCACATTTCATGATTCCACCAACCCAACCTCTTTTCACGCAACACCAACATATCCCCTGAACATGCAAACCTCTCTCCCTATGACCTCACAAGGAGAAGGTGGATTATTTGGATCAGGGGGGATTTTTGATCCCTCATCATCATCATCATCTCTCCAAGGGAATACACCACCCACTTTCCCACCATTTCCACCACTACCATTAACATCCACATCACCCCTTGGGTTGGGACTTTCCCCTTTACCCACCATCAATCAACTAAATCCAAACAATCCTCCACTCATAAATCAAAACATTGTATCGAATCCGTCTAGTTTCCCATTGATATCACAAAAATAGGTGGAAACCATCCAAGAAACCCCAAAAATAAACACATCATCTACCACCCCAAAAATATCTCAAAATATGGTCTCCTAAGGACCAAGCATATCAATCACACCATTCACCATCCAAACCCCAATTATCAATACAATAGCCCCTCTCATCACAAAAATGAACATTGTTCCTAATCCACCTCCACCACCACCAAAACCTAACATTTCAAACTCATTTAGCATCACGTTGCAAGAAGATCAATGAGCTTCATATCAAAAGACACTTCAACAAATTTAAAATCAACAAGTTGCATAGCTAGCTACCCAACAAGCACATGCACAATTAGCAATGAAACAAGCACAACAAGTTGCCCAAGCTTAAGCTTTACTACAACAAAAACAAGCCGCCCAAGCCGCGTAAGTAGCTGAAGCCGCTCAACCTGCACAGGCTACCCAGGCCGCACAGGAAGCCCAACAAACATAGGCTCATGCTCAAGCCCAACGCCAAGCTCAACAAGTGCAAGAATAAGCTCAATACCAAGCACAATAGCAAGCAACCCAACAAGAAGCATATCAACAAGCTCTGTAACAATATCAAGTACAACAACAAGTAGTTCAAAAGAAAGCCCAACAACAACAAGACCAACAACAAGCTTTGTTGGCACAATAGCAACAAGACCAACAACAAGCGTTGTTGGCACAAAAACAAATGAAAGCATATCAACAAGCCTTACTCGCACAACAGATTTTGAAACAAACTCCCACCAACGCTCCACCCATCAATCAAACACCTCAACCACCTTAGAACATATTCACTCCACCTCTTGATCTGCAAGATGATGTGACAACACAGATCAAATTTCTCTCACAACAAGTGCTCAATCTTCAATCAGGGAAAACAACAAGGACACCAAGGAATTTATGCCCTTATCCTTTTGACAGGAACTTGACAATGATACCATTGCCAAATGGATTCGAAATCCCTAAGTTTGACAAATATCGTGGCCTGGGAAACTCTGAGGATCACATCAAGGAATTCCAAGTACATTGCATGGAAGTCGCATACGACGATACATATTTGATGTGGCTATTCCCTTGAAACTTGGGTGGCCCTACCATGGAGTGGTTTTCTCACTTGCCTACTGGCATCAAAACGTTCCAAGAGATCATAGATGCATTCATAAAGAATTATGCATTCAACATCAACATGGATGTTAGTCTAGAGGAACTATCTATGCTCAAACAAGGTAAGGGGGGATCATTTGCTTCCTTCCTACAATGATGGTAATCCAAGGCCAATCGAAGCAAGTGGGCCATGCTTGAGGAGCAATAAATTTTCACAATCATTTCCAATTTGGAGAAAACATTGGTATTCCATCTAAAAATGCAGTGTAGGGATTCCATTTGAATTTGGTATGATGTTTGTCCTTGACTTCAACTACCAAAGGAGTACTCATTTTGACCAAATCACAAATTTGCATAGTTTTCTGATAAATACCTTTTCGTCGAATCAGAATTTTGCTTGCCGAATCACTTCCACACTTGAATTTCGCCTCAATTTTCAAAAGTTCGCCTTAGAGCTCTCCGGACTTCTTTTCTCCAAAATTCAAAGTGACAAATGAAGAATAGAAATGAATTTTTATCACTTGCATACCTAACCCTTTTTGTTGCAATAAATGCTTTTACCCTAATTCATCCGGTTACCCTATTTTCATGCACTATAACAAATAAATCTTCTACAGACCTCCAATATGGCATACCACTTCCTCCAATGAGTTCAACAACATTTGTAGAGCATCTATATGCTTTTCAAGTGCCTCTTCATTATTTTTAGATTGTTCTACTTCATCATCCAATTGGATGCATACTTCATATTTTTCTTTCAGGGACTGTGCTAGGTTCTCTTCATTCTTCTTTCTGTCGTCAACCTCCTTGGTCATTCTCATCATGATAGATTCCATCTCATTCTTTAGGATAACATTGTCTTTGGTAAATTTTTCACATTCTTCTATCTTTTCCTTTAGGGCTTGACTGAGTTGTTCATCTTCAATGCTCTTATTGTCATTCTGCTTAATCTGCTCACAAAGTTCTTTTCTCTTTTCTCTGGTCTTATTGATTGTGTCTTTCAAAGACTCAATGAATTTCTTAGCATCCATGAGGTTTTCTTTCAATTTATGAACTTCAGCCTTTGACTGATCAAGATCATCTAGGGCAACCAAAATTTTTTGTTGAAGACTGCTTGAATCCATTGAAACACTTTCCAAGATCTCCCCAAGTTTTTAGACTTCTTCAGAGGAACTAGCTCTGATACAAATTGTTGGAAACAAGCTACACTGAGAGGGCCGGTGAATCAGTGTTGTGCAAAAAATAACGTTATCAACCTTTATCTTCAAAGCATTAACAACATTCAACCATAATGCATAAACATGAAGAAAATAAACATAACACCATAACACAAGGATTTTTACATGGCAACCTTGTTAGGGGAAAATCCACGGTGGATGGCCAATCCACAATTATGATCTGAGTATACTCAAATGAATTTTACAATATGGGGAATGCACTTGCATTCTGAAACACTGCCTAGAGCTCACTACTCAAAGGGAAGACTCACTACCTTACAAAGATAATCAGATTAAAACCATCTAATAGATTTGAACTAAATTAGTAGTATCTACATATGCTTGATTATAGTTTTGGTTAGGCACAATATTCAATCTTCTATCCTACAGACTGATTATGCACTTTTACTCTGTTCTTCTCACATTCGCAACATAGATTCTTTATGCACAAGTGAAACTGTACATTATTGCTCTTCTACTCTGCTCTTATTCACAATCCACATTACACATACTTCATACATCATCCAAAATGATACGGATGATCTCATATATATATCCGCAACTTATAATTCAATTACAATGTGTTGGCTTCAATATAACAAAAGAATATTTATATTTGTCAGCTCAAATCATGAATAATATGCAATGCGTATCAAAAACGGTTGGCCACAACTTGGCTAGGACCCAAAAAAAGATGCACAAACACAAAAATACTTAACTAATTACTTCCCATACATCCGCGACATGATACATTCATGAATTCAGCTCGAGTACTGATAAAACAAAGAATTAGCAAACCAGATCTTCAAAATCACACACGGATCGATATGAGCCACCAAGAATTACTAGAAGCAGAGATAATACACCAAAAAATATTTCCTGAGATGCGCAACACAAAATAATAACATAAAATCTTCATATAGATCGATGAACACTGAACTACCAAATGGTCTATTCTTCCTTGACAATCTTCAATATGTATGTCGGTATGATCAAATGATGATGTGCATATTTGATCATCGATTAGGGTTACCATCAATGACCACCAAATGATAGTAGCAGTGTCTCTTGCCAACAATATCGTTGGTGGGTTGATGCTAAGGAGGTTGAGGCTAAGCACCTTGGGATTGATGTTGTTCCATGAGTTTCTTTGCCTACGATTAGGTAAGGGGCATGAAAATGCAAAATGAATAGGTGACTAAGATGAAATTAACCCATAAGATGCACTTAAATGATGTCCTAGATGATGTCTTAAAGCATTTCTAAGGTGATAGATTGATCGATTGGATGATTGATGGGATGATTTGGATAATTGGCTAGGTTGGATTTGGTTGGGTCAATCGATTGGATTGGATAAATGATAGGATCAGAGGATTGATATGATTGGATGATTGATTGGATTGGATTGATAGGACTAGATGAATGATCATATTATATTTATAGGACTAACTTTGAACTAAGTTCACGGGCTTAACTTGATGATGTGTGATGTCGATGATTGGATTGGATTATAAAAAAGATGATTACAACACAAAATATACCTCATGATAAGAGGAGATTGATAAGGCCGTGGAGGATTACTAACTTAGGATGGATGACAATCCTAAGTGAGAGTGAATGATGATTATTAGGGTTAGTTACCTAGCCCAATTAGATAAAAATCCCCTAAAATAAAGTCTAAAGATTAGAATTGATGAGTTGATGATGGATATGCAATATAAGGATGTCCTAAGATGCACCTATATGATTTGATCGAATATTTGATGACTTTTGAAAATGAAGATAGACTAAAATGACGATTATAGGCAGATGGATGGTGATAAAAAAAAATTATCGCAGGAACAGACTCGGAAAATAAAAGGATTTCAATGGTTAAGAGGATTAACTCTCAGGGTTTTTTTATGGAACATGCAAATGCCTTTGTGTATTACAAGATCTCCCCTCCAGGTAATGGGATTACCTATCTATGGTCAAACAATTTCCTTTGTTCCTAATAGGATCGCCTCTACGGGTAATAGACTCACCTCTGTGTCCAACAAGATCGCCTCTCTAGGACTAGCAGGATCACCTATGTCTTGAACTGTATAGATAAGACTTTGTAGGATCGCCTATTTCTTGAAGTGTACAGACTGGGTGGTACACACCAGACCCGTAATTTCCTCTCAAGTTAATAGGATTTCCTATTCATGGAACAAGCAAATGGGGATGGTATGGTGATGACACAGGATTTCCCCAGTCAAAAATAAGTTCTCCTATTAAGTGAATAGGTGGATGGGGATGACATGGACTAGACTCAGACTTGCCTATGGGGATGACAGGATTTCCATTCAAGGAATAGGTGGATATGGGGTCGCCTAGCTAAGAGACCCATAGTAAAATCACCCCTAACAAGGACAAGTTCACCAAAAGGCTGACTAGACTGGACTCAAACACAGATTCACACCTGTGAGGGATAGGATTTCCTATCCACAAGGAAATTTCACTCGTGTGTGGAGAAAACTCACCACTGAAGGTAGGTGAAGACTATGGTAAAGGACTGAAAACACAACAAATAAAAAGAAGTGGGCTGGACTGACTCAGATTGATGACAAGCACTAGTATATCACAAGAAGACTCTCTAGACAACACAAGCCTAAAACTAGTATTAAAGGTTTTCTAACTTGATATAGGCCCAACACCTTGAGGGGACACCCCAAGGTTAATACTCTATGGTACCGGGGTGGTTCTCTGGATCACCCTTTCTTGTGAAGGAGGATAGCTAGAGATTCAGTGGCATAGGGTCATCAACAGATGCCATGGGCTCACCTTCACTCTCTCACTCAAATAGTATCATATTCCACCATAATGATTTCTATCTCAACCCAAGGGAGTATGTGGTGAGTAAATTTGGGGTACAATGCACATCTCATGCACTACACCAAGCCGCAACTAAACACAGGTTTTTATCTAGGCTGAATAGGTTATCTCATGCATCCTTGATACACTAGGAGGGTGCGTGATGCACAACCATGAACACCATACCATCACAAGTGTGGATCAAGAGCCCCAATGAGGTACTAGAAACACATACCAACCATACACATATTATCTAGGTATTACCCTAGCTTCGACGCTTCACTAAACACAACGTGATTGGATTGAGGTACAACTTTTTTTCTTCCCCTTCATATACCCCTCTGGTAACACGTGGTCAAGATTGTCCCTTGGGTGATGAAATCCCAAGTACGTCTCACTTAGGGAAGGAAATACTAGATGTTTCTATTGGTCCCTAGGCTATCACGTAGCACAAGGGGAGAGCATACACATATTAGCACTTCCTAGGTAGACTCGACTGGACTGGAATGAGTTGTAATTTTTAGTCACCCAGGATCACCGTAAGGTGCAAGGGGAGTGCATACATCAAAAACCCACTCCCAAATAGACCAATAAAGTTAATTGAACCTTTTGTTAATTCTACATGTGCCTAAATTAGTATGAAAAAAAAGACACACAGATAGAGCTATACTAAGGGTCTTCGACCGATTTTCCTACAGAAGATAAATTAGTAGTTTCGATCTTTTGTATTTGTCAAGATGTGGGACAAGTTGCAAAAATATCTAGTTAAATCCTATAATTATATATATACAATTTAGCTAATTAGTATCCATAAACAAAATCGAATTAAAGTTCAAATCAAAAAAATTAACATTCTGGAATACCTCAAATTCACCCCTGAGTAGAGTGAATTTTCCTTTGTCTAGGCTACAAGATCACCTATCTTCGAAAAGAGAGGGATTGCATTCACCTATTGGATGGAGAGGTGTATGCACTTAAACCTCTATAACTGTAGTATATTTTCCTTTCCCTTCAATAGGTTCACTCGTTCTAGTTGTCCCAAGTGATTTCGCCATTGAAATTGGCGATCTGGATTGAGGGATGCTGGATTGCCCTTTTTCCAAAAGGGCGGGAGCAAGTTCGCCTATTGTTACTTCAGATCTGCATCTGCGTCAAGCCAGTTCGCCTATTAGGGGGTGGATTCACCCCTATGTGTGAAACGCAAACCTGCAAAGCTTTAAACAACAAGCAAACGTAAAATAGACCCGTGATGTGGCTCCCACCGAGCGTGCTAGAAATATGTGTAGTGTTTTTCCTAATCTAAAGATGCAAGAAAAAATGAATGAAAATAAGGGAAATCAAAACAACAACTCAAGATAAGGCCTAGCTAAATTCAAACAAAATATAAAGAAATGAAATCTTTTTACCTTGCTTGAATTGATGAGTTCAGTTGGCCCTTTTTGATGCTTGATTGTGCGCTCCTTCGTTGGCCAAATGGCATGCAAGTGTGCTCAAAATTAAGCTAATGGGATGGATATTTCAATGGTGGATGTGGGTATTGGAATAGATGCAAGATGGTGGCTCTAATAGATGCAACAATGGTGGATTCTTAGTGTGAGTGAGTGCTTGATTGAATGCTTGATTTCTTAGTGTTATTGAGTGTGTTAGCCAAATGAGGGAAATTCCATTACTTTTAGGGGAAGTGCCTCTAAACCAATGGATGGATGAGATGCATCCAAGGTGGAGGAAATCAAGGGCTAGGGTGAGTTGAGAACTCAAAAGCCCTCTTATCCTAACACATGGATGGTGAGATGGACAAGGGGAGATGAGGTGGACATGAGGTGGAAAAGGCAAGTCTTGTCTCATCTACCGATATCATGGGATGATGTGACAATAGAAAAAATTTAAATTCTTCTAAAATCTCCCTTGGTTTTGGAGATTTGGCCTTGGGATTGGAAGAGGAATTTTAAATTAGTCTTTTATTCCTCCAAGAGTGTTGGAGAAATAAAGTGGAATTGAAAATTCCACATAGGATGCATGGGGGGAATAAATGTGAATTTTAAATTCACATGGGGAAGGGGATGCCTTCTCCCAAAAAGAGAAAGCATTTAATAAGGTTAACTAAGGGCACATGCCATAAATGTCATGAATATTAGGTTAGCCTAAATCAATGATTAAGGTTGTGCATTTGCATGATTAGATAGGCTAATGACAGATTAAGGGAAAGTGGAAAATTATGGAGGATGTAATCCTAATGATGATTAGGGATGTCCACACCCTAATCACAAATTAATTAGATTAATCTAGATTAAAGGGGATTATGGAGGATGTGACATGAAGAGAGAAGAAAATGAATTAAAAATTGATTTAATTCATTTAGACCAAATGACTAAATTAAATAAATTAACCCTTTATTTAATTTAGAGAGGAATGGGGGTGAGGTATTTAATTAATTAATTAAATACCTTAGGGGAAATTAGGCAGAAGTTAAATATTAACCAAACAAGTTAAATTATTTGATTAATATAGTTTAGGGATGTAGGAAAGAGGAATGCGAGGGTGGATTTGACCATATGGGGGTGGTCAAATTTAGGTGTCTATAGTTGTAAGTATGTGTAGTTGGTGTTGTCATTTATTTCAACAAGATTTGGTGTTTTCATTGGTGTCAACTGTATGAGTAGGAGATTGTTGCAAGAGTGTGATAAGTTGGTATTGAGTTGATGATGTTTGTGATGATGCTTTAATTAGTTTCATTATGTTCTCATTAGTAAGTTGTTGGTGTCAACCTCTAGTGTTTCTTTGATAATATTTTTCCTATGGATGTATGGTTGAGTTGCTATATTGTAATTAGCTTGGTGATGATGAGGAAGTGTCTCGTGTTCTTGGTTTCCAAGTGCTTTTGAGAAAATTTAAATAAAAAGAGGAAATTGTGTGTTGCAGTGGTGTTTTGTGTTGTAGAGTAGCACTTTGGTTTGGATTCACATTTCTTTGATGTTGAAGATCTTATTGTGTCATTTGGATATTTTGATTAGAGGTGTTCAAAGGTAATGCATATAAAATTTTGTGTGTAGGATCGTTGTGCATAAGAATTTGTGTTCCCCAGTGTATGACTATGTATTGTAGAGGTGTTTAGAAGAAATGCTTTTGATGTGTATTTCTCCGTAGAGTGGTTTCAGGTCTTGTAGATTTGGAAAGGTGTTGACATTGTTTGTATACTTCTTAAGATGACGTTGTTTGTGCTTTGGTGCTTCAAAATTCAATTTCTTTTATTGTAATTTATGGCAAAATTATTTGAGTGTACTAGGTGTGTACATTTTTCAAGTGAAAGTTGTTGCAAAGGAATTTATTACATTTTCAGGTATTTTTTTAATATTCTAGATTGTGTTCAATTGGTGTGTTTTCCATGAGTCATCTTATATTTGAGGAAGAGTTTACTTGATTGTTTAATGGTGTTTACACAGGTTTGGTTGACCTTGGGTGTTTACACTAATTATGAAGTTGCTTCGATGTTTTTTGAAGTGTGGCATGGCATGCCTGAGTGGATTTAGGTCTTAGCTAATGTGTGTTGTGGTCCACCTTCATTTTTTCCACCATGGGAATGTTTTGGTGCTGACCTAATTTAAATTTGCACAACTGAGGTGCATAGTTGACCTTGGAGAATGCTTTCAAGGATTAAGATGGTATAAATATGAGTTGAATTGCTGAGGGATGCAAAGATAGATGTGTTTGATGAGTGATGTGAATTTCAAAGTTGTAGGGTGTGAATTTTTGTAGTGCAATGTGATATTTCATGTGTTAGATTACTAGATACAATGAGCAGAAGGTGTCTACTATCCTCGGTAAGACTATGAAGGTGTTGGTGATACTATGGTGGACTTTTCCATTGAATTTAGATAGATTTCTCATTGTAACACTCTTCTCTATCTTCTTTTATATTCTAATAGTGATCCATCTGGTAGTGAGCCCTTTTTAATCGGTATTCATACTACTTTATATTGTGAGCTAATCCTCACCATGGTTTTCCCTTCCTGGTTTTTCACGTAAATCTGGTGTTTGTTTGTGCATTGTGTTGCTTTGGTTTTATTTTTTGTTATCTACTTTCATGGTAAATCACTCTAAAAAATTAGGGGTTAATTAAATTAATGTGGATTTGAATGTTTATGAGGGTTTTGAAGTTTTAAGGTACAACTAATTCACCCCCTTCTCTTAATTTTTTTGTGCATTCAACAACCACCTCTTTGATTTGAATCTACAAATGCAACAAGTGCATACCCCTTGAGTTTATTTTAATTTGATAAAGAAGAAGATGAATACTTGGATGAATAATAAGAATCAATTTTATCCTTAAGAAGATTCTTCAAATCATCAAGGTTTTTTGAATAACATTGATGTTCATCATGCCCCGATTTCTTGCAATGTGCACATGTAGGCCTCTCCTTCTTAGATGATTCCCCTTTTGAGGGAGTGGATTTTGATTCCTTATGTGGGTTGTTCTTCTTAGGATTCCTTGATTCTTTTGGTACCTTTGACTCACTAACCAACAATGCTTGGGACTTGGAAGACTTGATTAGACCCATTTGCATTAACTTCACTTTTTCTTGTATTAGTAGATTTTCAAAGTCATCAAAATTAGGATCAACATATGATGCTCCCATAGAAATTTGATGGGTATGAAAGCCAAAAACAAAATTTGAATACTCAAGGCCAATATTTTATAACTTATTCAAAATCAATTGTAAATCCTCTTTATCAATGTTGCAATACTTCAAGGATAAGTGTAGAAAGATTGGGTGGTAAAAGGGGGTCTTAAGTGGCCACTTTTTTTTTTCTAAAATTAGGAAATACTAACCTTAGATGAGAAATTGAGGATAGTTACACTCAAAATTTTAAGATGGAACAAAAACAATGTTTGTAGTGGTCTGAGTCTACTTTCTAAACTACTAATTCCTTTTGAACTTGGTAGAGATTAAGGGGTTCAAAGAAGGGAGCCACATAAATTAGTGTTCTTTTTTCCAAAAAAACATAAAATAGCATATTTTTGTGGCTCCCTCAAAAGGTTAACTTTTTTTCATATTTTTAACCTTTGACTACTACAAACTGTGTTGCAAGATAGTCATAGAAAAGATAGGTCTACTCAGGTTGCTCCAAAGCTAGACACCAAGATATAAGATATCAGACACCTAGACACATGATATCAATTATTGTATGTGAGACACCAATGTTAAGACATCAAATAATTTTTTCGAGAAGAAGGCTTCCAAAAATGGGTTCTTTTGGTAAGGAACTCTTCAAGACATCAAGACACCAAGGGGCCCTTTTGAAGGAACATGCCTTTTGAAAGAAATATTTTATGAAAGTGATTCTATCATCACAAAATCATTTTGAAATATCCTTTAATCAGGGGTCTATTGGAAAGAGTGCTCCTTTTTTATAGGAAAGCTTTTAGACTCTTTTGTTAGAAATAATATTCCTTTTTCAAAAGGAAAATTTTTAGACTCTTGGGCTAAGGGATCCTTTTAGAAGAATATTTCATCAAAGAGTCCTTTTTGAGCGAATACACCCTTTTAGAAAATGAGGTTTTTCAATAAGAGATTCCTTTATGGGTGAGTGCAGGATCACGGGGTCCAAAAAGTGGCGATATGACCAAAAAGTGGTTGATCACTTTTTTAATCCAAATTTGATGAAATGAAAAGATTTTATTGATAAAATTGTTAGCTTTCCAAAAAATAAGATATGCCTTATTTGGAATTAAATAGATAATTATTATTAATTTTCTACATACATTCTAACTAAAGTCCTGATTGATAGGCTGATTGAAAATCATCTATAATTAAATGATTTCACATTTTTTGAATCCAAAACATATGTCACATTCTATTCTTCCCGTACTATAGGATAAAAGAAAATAGAAAAACTGAATTTCATATATTTTTGACCAAGATATGGTGGTCAGATAAACATGTTTTAATATTTTTTTTCAAAACTAATAAAAAATTAATAATTAATTATTTACTTGCAAAAAAATTTTAAAAAAATGTGGCACATTCGAGTATTTGTCCTCTCCTTATATTGAAAGTTTCAAAAAACAATATTATTTTTTCCTTGTACTTAGGTTGGTCAGACATACACCTACTTTTTATTTTTTCCTAAAAAATTTAGTACTAGTGCATTGAAATTTCAAATTTTCACCAAATAGAATTACTTTTTTCCAAAAAAGGAATAGTATCTTAGAAACTACATTATATTTGCATCAAATTATGTTCTTAAATATTTTTCAAATTATGTTAATTAATTATTCAAATTTTTATGTCAAGTTACCTAACTTTGTTTTTTTGAATTTTCATTGCCACTTAAGGGCCTAGTTTAGACCCCCATGATTTTGCACTAGACCTTATCAAAGAATTCATTGTAATTAAATTTGACACCAAAGAAACCTTTTGAAAGAATTCTCCATGTTCAAAATTAGACCACCATGATAGCCCCCCTTAGTATGGTGTGTGCTACGCTAAGGAGCACGTGACATCCTAAGGAGAAGAGAAAGATGAGAGACATTATGGCATGAGATACATGATGAGATATACGTTGCAAGAATGGAAAGAGGAATGAAAGTGTTTTCATTGATGTCAAACGGTCAGCTGGTTATCTACTAGTTGTTGTTAACTGTATATGTTGAGGATATTGAGAAAATTGTATTAAAAGTAGATTATAGGTTGTCAGTTGTTGAGGATGTTGGTCTGATACTTGTGAACTATGTTTTTATGTGTTCTAGCTGAGGTCTAGGATAATTGTTGTTGGTCTAGATTCTCTTTGTGGTTCTAGAGTTTTTTTTCCCTGGTTCTATTGAAGATGGTTTCAAAATTTGGAAGAATCGAGCTTAATTGATCTATGTGTTTACACTGGTTTATCTGACCATGTGTCAAGCACTATCTTCAAAGATGATGAAGCGTGTTGGACCTATTATTGGTCCTAGCAAAGAATGTGTTTGGGTTTCCCTTATTCTAATTCCACCCTAGGATATTTGGCGTCAACCTAAGTTGAATTTGAAGTTGGATGGCTGACTTTGTATCTTTTCAAAGTTGGATATGGTATAAATATAGAATGTGCTAGCAATGAAAAGTGTACATAATAAAAGAAGGAAGAAAAATGAAAGAGCGGACACAAATTTGATGCTATTATGAAAGTGTGTGAGTTATGTGTGTGGTTGATCAGTGTGAATCTTAACGTTGAGTTTTCAAATGCAGTGAACAGAAGGCAAACTCTATCATGCATGCAAGTTTATCAATGATTGTGGTGGAATCCTTTGTTGCATTGGGATTGTTGTCTCTCTGTACCAAGTCTTCTTTGTCTTCATTGTATCTTTGTGGCAATGAGCCCTCGGGGTTGTAGCCTTGTGGACAATGACTCCTTATCTCAAGTAGTGAGCCTTTTGTAATTAGTTTTTATATTCTCTATAGTGTGAGTAAATTTTCACTGTGTTTTTTCCCTCATTGGGTTTTCCATGTAAATTTTGTGTTATTATGTTTTGTGCATTGGCATTTGATGGTTAATCACTTAATCATTTTATATGTTAGTTCTGGTAATTGAATTTAAGGTTATAATTTGTGACAATTGATTCACCCCCCTCTTAGTTGTCCTATCCAACAATTGGTATCAGAGCTTGGTTCCTTAGTGAAGAGCTTAACCACTTGAGGAAGGTCCAAGATGGCTAGCAAAATGGTCTATGATTATTTGAGGCTTAATGGAACTAATTATGGTATCTAGAAAGTATTCATGGAAAAATATTTGGAGTATTACGGATATGATGTAGAGAAAGCTTATAAGAAACCCTACACTCCTCTTACTAATGGTCTGAGTACACCTGAAGAAATTAGAGCACATGAAGTGAATAATAAGGAAAATTTAATATTGAAGAATAGTTTGGTACATTTCGATTTGATTAAGGTTTAGAATTTGAAGAAAACTAAAGAAGTTTGGGATGCTTTAGAAAGAGCACACGATGGTGATGAGAGCGTAAAAGAGGCAAAACTACAGAATTTGGAAACACAGTTTGATCTTATACATATGTTCTAAGATGAGAATGTTAAAGCCTATGTACAGAGATTGGATGAGGTAGTGGATTGAATGTGATCTCTTGGTGATACTATAGATGAAACCAGAATTGTAAAGAAGATTCTCAAAACTCTTCCTAATGCTTATAGTGAAAAGGTGAGTTCTGTTGAGTGGACTATATATTATAAGACTTGTACTAAGTATTTGTCGCTAGGATTTTTGACATCTTATGAGATGAGGAAGCCAAATCTAAGAAGTGGAGGTAAAATAGATACTTCTTTTAAAGCTACAAAAACTGAAGATCTAGATGAAGAAAACTTTTATGAAATTGAGGCTAACTTTGTAAGAAGAATGAGAAAAGGCTCTGATAAGTATGAAGGTAAATTTCCCCTTAAGTGTTTTAGTTGTGGAGAAATTGGTCACTATGCTGCAAAATATTTGAAAAGAGCTAAAAGGAATAAACAAAGATATGAGAAAGAAAATAAAGGAAAGAAGATTAACAGAGCTTACTATGTTAATGAGAATGCTAGTATTTCAGATGAAGACTCAGAATATGAAGATCTAGATGACAATGAATTCTTGTTCTTGGCAATTAAGGATGAACCTACTTCTACTAATTCATAAAAATAGTCAAAGGAAAGACCTCTGGAGAAGGAGAAGGAGAAAAATGAAGGTACAATTATCTCTTCCCTACATGCTAAATAGGAAAATAATTTTTGGGTAGTTGATAGTGGTTGCTCACATCACATGACTAGTGACAAGAGTATGTTTGTGAAACTTGAGAAATATGATGGAGGTCTGGGTATGTTTGGAGATGATATTGGTGATAAAATCTATGAAATAGGTTTAGTAAGTTTTGATGGTAAGAATCATACTAACGATGTTTACTATGTTAAGGGTTTAAGGAATAATTTGTTGAGCATTGGTCAGATGTGCAGAAAAGGATATGATCTTGTGTTTAAGGATGAGAAATGTGAGATCTGGAAAGGATTCGAAACATTGATTTCTATAGGAAATAAATATGAAGGGAATATTTATCAACTCCAAGGTGTATCGCATAGGATAATGTGTCACATGAATTTTGATAACTTGGAAAGAATTAGTTTTGTTCAGGCTGTGAGAGATCTATAAAGAATTACAAATCCTGTAAATGCTATATGCAGGAATTGCCAGTTTAGGAAGCAAACAAGAAACCATTACAGATCAAGAGAACAATACACTATTGGATTGCTGGATTTGGTTCATACAGATCTTGGTGGTCCCATGAGAGTGTGAAGTCTACTTGGTGAAAGGTACTTTATTATTTTAATTGATGATTATTTTAGATATACGTGGGTTACATTTCTAAGAGAGAAATCAAATGCATTAGATAGATTCAAGGCATTCAAGGCTATGGTTGAAAATGAAACTAATTTGAAGATAAAATTCTTGAGATCTCACAAAGGTGGAGAATTAACCTCCTATGACTTTAATATGTTTTGTGAAGTGCATGGTATAAAGAGACAAATATCTTCTCCGAGAACCCCTCAGCAAAATGGAGTTGTTGAAAGGAAAAATAGAACAGTTCAAGAAGCTGCTAGGTCAATGATCACTGAAGCCGGGTTATCAAAATTTTACTGGAAAGAAGCTATTCACACTACTATATATGTATTCAATCAAGTTCAAGCAAGAGAAAATAGTACAAAGACTCCCTATGAGCTATGGCATAGAAGAATTCCTACAGTCAAACATTTCAAGGTATTCGGAAGCAAATGCTATATTAGAAGAGATGAGGAAACTTTGGATAATTTTAATGAAAGAAGTAATGAAGGAATATTTCTTGGATACTCTACTAAAAGCAAGGCATACAGATGTTTCAACAAAATATTAAGGAAAATTGTAAAAATCTCGAATGTGAAGGTTGATGAAACAATGAAGAATTCTATTGATATTGATGGGTATGTTTTTTATGAGCATGACTATGCAAGAAGAGAAGAAATTATGGAACAACGGGATAAAGATGAGTAAGAAAAGAAGAATGAACAAAATGAAAGTGAAGAAGTTTCTCTGGTGATGTCCCCTAGGACACTGAAATATGTACAGAGGAATCATTCAGAAAGTCATATTATTGGAGACAAGATAAAAGGTTTGTTAACTAGAAGCAAAGTTGTTGTTGAAGTAAACTTGTGCTTATTCTCAGAGATTGAGATGAATTCAGTAAGTTAAGCCTGTAAGGATGAACATTGGAAGGAAGCAATGAAAGAAGAAATTTTGTAGATTGAGAAGAATCAAACTTGGGAATTGGTCCCAACATCGACAAACAAAAATATCATTGGATCAAAATGGGTATTCAAAAATAAGATGAATGAGAATGGGAAAGTTGTCAGAAACAAAGCAACGCTTGTGTGTAAAGGCTACTCACAAGTGGAAGGTATAGATTTTTAGGAGACTTTTTCCCCGATAGAAATAATGGAAGCTATAAGGATGTTCTTGGCATTAGCTTCTTATAAAGATTTCAAAGTCTATCAGATGGATGTCAAGTTAGCATTGTTGAATGGTGAGTTAGAAGAAGAGGTCTACATGGAACAACCGGAAGGATTTTAGTTAACAAATCAATTGGATATGGTGTGCAGATTGAAGAAATCCTTATATGGATTGAAGCAAGCTCCTAGAGCCTGGTATGCAAGGATTTAACAAAGGTACGACAAATAGTAATTTATATTTCAAGACTGAAAATGATAAAATCTTGATTGTAGTTGTATATGTTGATGACATTATCTTTGGAGGAAATGAAAAGATGTGGAAGATGTTTGTGGAAGAGATGAAAAAATAATTTTAAATGTCTATGTTTGGTGAGATGAGTTTCTTTCTTGGGCTACAGATTAATCAATCAGAGAAAGGAATTTTCATTTCACAATCTAAGTATGTGAAAGAGATGTTGAAAACATTTGGGATGGATGGTTCCAAACTAGTAAGTACTCCTATGGTGATTGGTTGCAAGTTGGATAAAGATGATGATTCACCTAAGGATGATCAGATGAAGTATAGATCTATGGTTGGTGGACTACTATATTTGACTACTACTAGACCAGATATTATGCATGTAGTCTATCTTGTAGCTAGATTTCAAGAAGATCTAAAGTAAACACATGTTACTACAATTAGAAGAATATTCAGATATTTGAATGGAACTCCAAATTATGGATTATGGTATTGTGACCAATTTTCACTATAGCTCAATTGGTAGAGTTGATTAGTTTGTTTTATCTTAAAGTGAAAATTCAATTAGTTTCTACATTGTCTAAATTGTTGATTACATCGGATTTATGAGGTTTCAGTTATTCAAGTGTTTTCAGTAAACAAAGTTTTAGAAGTATTATTCAATGCTTTATAGAAAAAATGAAGTACAAAATGGAATGTACAAATGATTAAGCATAACCATTGCTTTCATTTATTTCATGAGGCTTATTCACATTACAATATTTCATTTGTTTGCAAGAACAAAATGATTGATTTTTTTTCATTTTGATGCACTTCTTTCTAGAATGATAGAAAGGAAAAGAGAAATTAAAGGATCCACACAAGCCATGGAGATAGCTAAAACCATTCATTGCAAGAAATAAATTCTATAACTAAAGGTGGAAAAGAAAGTAAAAATCAAGTAACAGAAGACATATCCATCATTGCTTGTTTGATCTTCAGTTGATATGCTTGTAGCTTGCTCCATCCTGCTTCTGATTTTGAGTGTACCTGCAAAAGTTTGGGAAAGTCCTGTTAGAGCTCCGGATATGAGTTACACTACATGCTCTACCAACATAAATACAATTCATTCCTTGAAATACATGGAATCAGCTAATAATAAAGAGAAATACAATGAGATCCTAAAAATGAAATGCCATATCATGAAACCTTTTAAATTTTGTTATTTTATGCTAAAATTGTTTGTTTCCTATGCAAGTATAGGAAAATTTATGTAGCTGATCATTTCATGAAGACATAAAAGCATGTGGAGTAAAACAGGCTCCCACAAGGGTAGAGCTCAACATGCTTCCCTTAAACATAAAAGTGGGTTGAGTAAGAAAATATAGTATCATGCTCATCTGAGCCATTCATGAAGGAGTAAAATAATTTTCAAATTATCAAAGTAATCAAGGATATCGTTCACTAATAACTGTCAAGTCTGAGAATCAATGAAATAAAAATTACAAGTGAACAACAAGCTCAATTCATATACAAAATCAACTGGAATGCATCAATTTCATATGGGAAAGTTTTAAATACTTCTAAATTGATTGCTTTTTTTCTGCTATATTTTGTTCATGTTTATTCATGCTATTTCATGGTGTTTTGTTCCAATGCAGTAATGCATTTCATGCTCATAATAGTGATAGTGAACAGGCATACATAATGCCTCATCAACAAAGATCTAATTAATGATAAAATCACATAGAGAAGCTTCATTTTATGAAGTGTTTGAGCTGAGAATGCACTCTTTTTTGAAGAATTTAAATATGAAATGAGTAATGAGAAGCAATCTATAGAACATCAAGGTTGCTATAGGAGTTACAGATAAAAGGAAGAGGTGTTGTTTCTTTACTCCAATGGGAGAACAATGAAAACTAGGAACATCAAGGTTGTGCTACAGAGGTTGTTTTTTAAATTGAAAAGTACGCTTATTTCATTAAAAGACTTCCAAAAGAAATACATGGATGTCAACTAAAAGTGCGGTTTGCATTTTAAGTGCAGAATACTCATCTTCATTTTTCAACTAAAATGTAGAATAGAATTAAAATGCACAGTTTTGAGTTTGAGAAAACTCTTCAAAATGAAAGGAATTAACAAGTAGTGTCTGCAACCATGATTGTGTGAAAGTGAGCTTATAATTTAGAGAGGATTTTCTTTCATTTTCACAAATACCCACATGGGGGTTTTGATTTAAAATACAAATTTCTCATTATTTCAGCTAACCCATTGGAGGGTTATTCTTAGAAAATACAAAAGGGATAAAATGCTATCATGGGTCGAGCCCAGTACATAGAGAAATGGAACAAAAAATAGAACTTTCTCTTTTTGAGTTCATGTAAAGGACAATGAAAATACAGTAATTTCAAAATGCTCAGATACAAAATACATGCCATGGTCGCGCCATAGAGCCTTTCTTCTTCTCAAAAGGTGAATACCCATATGTGGGTCCAAGTGAGGAAGGTAAATATAGAGAGATAAAAATATGTTTCAAGCTCGAATAGCATTGGAGCCCACTCAAAATGCATACGAATAATATGCAAGGTTGTGGCCTATAATGAAGATAATGCATAGAAATTTCCATTGTTCTTCCATACAATAGCTTCATCATTTTGTCTAAAATCTACAAGTTTGATTATAAAGAGGTTACTTAAACTTGAGCTTTCATGGCGGCTATATAAAGCACTGAAATGAAGGAAATATAGATAACAATCATTCTTTCATAGAGATAAGCTTTTATAAGTTTCGTTTTGACAGAAAATACCAAGGAGGAAATAAGAGCTCACCATCGTATGCCTGTAGGAGGCCAAGCAAGCCATGGCCAAGCTCTCACAGAGCTTCTAATGCAAGGGTTGAGCTCTCACATGGTGACCAAATAGAGATACGACAACAAAGGAACACAGGGATACAAATATAACAAAAAAGTTTATAGGTCATGTCCTTATGGCCGAGATTCATTCTCAGAATGGAACAGAGAAGCCATAAAATGGCTTAGTATTAACTTACCTTTGCTGACATCACAGATTCAAGCCATAAAAATTCCAAAATGCCGAAGACCTTTATTACCTCCTCAAACCATAACTTTCCTCATGGCAGCGGCATAGGCAGAGCTTCTTCAAGTTTTCACTTTGCAAATGAATGCGAAATGTTAGGGATTTCATTTGTTTTGTTATTAGGGTTTCTATTAACCCTAATACGACTTAGGAAATATTACCCAAGCTTTTAGAAATATCAAATTTCTAACTCAAGTATATCATGTGGCTGAAAATTTTTCGTGTGCCTTAGATTTTCATTTGACATTATTCACCTAAGTTTTTAGGGCAAGGCATTTAAATGTTTTGCAAGCCTTAAAAGCCTTAGGGTTTTTATTCTTTGCAAATGCTAGTGCCTTAGAGAAATAAACATTAATGCCTTAGTTTTTTTTCAATTTATTTTATAGAAATCAATTAAATTCAATGTAAAAGGATTGTTTATATTTTTATGATTTTTTAAGAAAATCAAAATTTGTAATTGGAGAGATAAGGTTGTAATAGTTTTGCAAAGACTTTTAATCTTTATTACAAAAATTAAGATAAACTGAAAAGATAAAAACTACATATCTTGTAAAGTAGAAAATAAAACAATATTCTATAAATTGTTTTATTCTTTCTTGCTATTTTTAGTAGTTTTTAATAACAAAGAAGTTTGACTTTTCCTTGGGCGCATTTGAGGTGCATGGAGAGAAGATGAAGTTGATCTTTTGCTTTTAAAGCAATTTTCACCTATTTTTAGAGGCCTTGTGGGATGGATATGCAAAAAGTGTGAGTTTTCCACTTTCGTTACACATTATGGAGTAGTTTTAGATGCTTTTCCTTGAGCTTTCTTCTTGAGCTCAGATTAGGGTTTTGGAGATATATTTTGAAGAAAAACTTAGGGTTTTTCTCAGTTCAGATTATTGTTTCTTCCTCTCATGTTGAGCAAAGAGTTTTGTAAGCAAAAATTTGTACTCAGGCTTTGGATACTCCTTCAGTTAATAAAGCAACATTCCTATTTCTCAATTTATGTCTCCTTTGTAATTTAGTTTGATGTTACATTGCGATTTTGTTTATAAAATCCTTTTTATGTCCTATTATTGCAGATTGTGTTGCAAAAAGTTCATATGATATAGGTTGCATGTTGTATTTGAGTCTGAATATTTATGCAAATCAATTATGTATTGGGTGTTCATGAGGGATTGTGAAGTATTGTTGTTTTCTGAGAGTTGTTTGTGGGTAGTTAATCAAAGTCATCATTAAGTTCTGAAGATTACTTTGAGTTAGAGTTTTTATTCTAGTTCATCCTTCTACTCTTTTCTTCAAAAAAATCATTAGAATAGGATTTATCATTTGGAGAACCAGCTCACTTTGGAGATTCCTTCTTCATTCAGATCACCCACAACTAAAGAAGGTTTCCATGTGTCAACATATAGTTAAATTTCTGCAAATTTAGCATAGGGTGCATATTTGATTGATAACAGGTATCCTAAAGATACTGAGTTTAGACTTAGTGCTTATACATATGCAGATTGGGCTAGAAGTATAGATGACAAAAAGAGTACAAGTGGTAGTGAATTCTTTCTTGGATGTAGATTGGTGGTATGGTTGAGCAAGAACCAAGATTCGGTCTCTTTTTCTACCACTGAAGCTAAGTATATTGTTGTTGCATCTTGCTATACACAAGTTTTATGGATGAATTTTTTTTTCAAGGATATCACAGTGTTGTATGATGATCCTATTTCTATCTTCTATGATAATACAATTGCAATTAACATTTCAAACAATCCTATAATGTACTTGATAACAAAGCATATATCTATCAGGTATCATTTCTTGAGAGAGAAGGTCATAGAGAATGAATTCAAGCTTGAGTATGTTTTGACAAAGGATCAGATTGCGGATATATTTATAAAGGCTCTTCCTAAAGATACTTTTGAGTATCTCCAGGATAAGCTAGGGGTTATTTCCCCTCCTTTTACAAACTAAGATGCATTTGGAGATGCATTAGTCTAGTGGATTCATGGTTCTATATTTTTGGACTGATGTTTTTGGTGGCTACCTCTCAATGGGAGCAAACAATTTTAAGTGTTGTCATTATGACTATTTTGTTTCATGTTAAAGGAAGTTTCAATAAACATATCTTTTTCCTTTTCCATTGATGTCAAAGGGTGAGAGAGAAAGAATGTGAAGAGGAAATAAAGCTAATAGGTGAAAGTAGATAATGAGAAGATGATCTTATAAGGGGGGAAGTAAAAGGAAAAATCTTGAGAAGTATTTTCAGAACTGGTGTCTGTTTTTGATGGTTTTTCACATCATTGTTGCCATCAATGACAAAGGGGGAGATTTTTTCAAGAATGGAAAGAGGAATGAAAGTGTTGTTATTGATGTCAATCGGTCAGCTGGTTATCTACTAGTTTTTCTTGACTGTATATGTTTAGGATATTGAGAAAACTACATTAAAATAAGATTATAGGTTTTTAGTTGTTGAGGATGTTGTTCTGATACTTGTGAACTATGTTTTTGTGTTCTGGCTGAGATTCGGAAGAATTTTTGTTGGTTCAGATTTCTCTTTGTGGATCTAGAGTTGTGTTTCCCTAGTTCTATTGAAGGTGGTTTCTACATTTGGAAGCATCAAGCTTAATTGATCTATGTGTTTTACACTGGTTTGGTTGATCGTGTATCTGTTGATGCCAAAAATTGGAAAGGTAACAGCCTTTATGGGAAACTCAGTTATAGGGGGACCAATTACGCTTAAACTAAGTGACCTCTGGGTTTATAAAGAAACTGGATTATTTTGTAATTGGGGGTTGAAAAGGGGTAGAATGAAACGAATGTAAATGAAATCTAATCTAAGGTGATTCACCAAGAAGTAGATATGGGCACGATAAATCTATCTATTAAACAGGATTAAGGGTGGTTCAGCAATATGTTTTGTCCCAGAATAACAGAAATCAAAATGGAAACCTAAATAATTTTCTTAATGACATAAAATAACTTACATACATTCACTGAAAATAAGAGTCAAAGGCATGGTATGAATCAACTAGCTTATATTAAAATTATAGAAGTCTGCGAACAAATTACTTAATACAATAATAGCATAGTATAAAAATTTATCAAATATTCAAGAAGCAGAAAGGCCGAACAATGGAACAGTCTATGAATCTTATACAATAAGCTAAAACAATAAAATAGGCCTAGTGCCTTTCCACAAATTTTTCTATAGATTCTAAACGCCCTGCATCGAAAGAAGAAGTAGTATTTATAGATAAAATCCCACCACCTAGCGGACCAATAATAGAAAAGATTCCTTTATCATGAACAATGATGCCTAGAGCCATGATTTCCCTTGGTCGTTGCAACAAAAAATATTCCAAGAATGGAACGTAGTTGCCTTTGAGCTAGATGCATCCCCTACGAACGATGATAGTGGTCCCTACGTAGAAGTAGCAACTCTTCAACAAAAATGTGTCGCCCACCCACAAAGGCAGTTAGAATACGTGGTAGTCAGTTGGGCTCATTGGTTGTTCCTTATTTCTTCTCGAAGAAGTCCTAGAAGAGACACTTGGCAACAGGTCAGAGCTCGTGGTTCAATCCTCCCTCCTTGCAATGACAATTAACGCAATGGAAACACGTGGAGATATCCTTTACTAATGGCACTATCGATGGGGTCCACTAAAGGTGTACACGAATCGAAGCTACGTGGCACGCGGATGGGGACCGATAGGAAAGCGAAGGGAAGCATCCTTTAAATATGTGAAATGCTGACACGTCGAAGCATGGCGAGAGCCGTTAGAAAACAAAAGGGAGAAATCCCAACGAAGAGCCCATGGCCGACATGTGGCAACAGTCGGACAATATTTTACAAAAAGAGGCCCAAAGATGTTCAAATAGATAGGGCGTGGATCAGTACTTAGCAAAAATAAAAACCACCCGGAGCAAGCTTGAGGAAATTTATTCTCACAACTTTTGGTGACTACTAGGGGAATTTTGTCTGCAGAATGAGGAACCCAAAAATATTTTAGTTTCATAAACCAGAGCCTTATCCATTGGGCAACACAATCAAACCTTGGAGAGAGCAGTCTGTAGAGGCAGCCATTCAGCCTCGAATGGCATTGATATTGTGTGTATATTTTCTTGTGCCTCATGAAGATCGATCACATCTTTAAAAGGTAACTTCTTCGGTACTCCAGACCCGGATTCGAGTTGAAAGAGAAACCACACAATTGGATAGGTAATGCCCTTAATATCCTCAACTATAGGAGGTTGGATGAATCTCTAGAAGATGGATGTATCCTACTATCTCTCCCTAATCTTCACCACAATATGCTCTGTCGTGGCCACCATATCATCTGGAAGAAACAAGGAAGGTAGACCCATTTGAGTGAGTTGCAAAAACTTTGCCCGCATGCTACTCATAGTTTTTCCCAATTTGGTAGAGCAATTACTAGCATGGATAATGGTTGTGTGGCATCGAATGAGCTCTTTTTTTGTCTTGGAAACAGACCTTAGGTCCTCAATTTTTGCACTTACCAAATCTTCATTTGGCACCATGTATAGTTTATCAAGCAACCTCTCTTCCTCTAGAACTCTATTTGCAATGAATTTTGGGAACTTCTGGATTGTTCTGTGAATCTCCCTACTCAAATTTGATGCCTCTGCCATGAATTAGAGTGTAGGCTACAAGTTAGGTAGAATGCCTTGACCTTATCCCAATGTGAGATATAAAAATGTTGGGCCACTAGAAGGAGGTCCAGCTGGGCAGTAGGAGGTTAGGTAGAGCTCTTCAAGATTCCAATTTCTGCATCCCTCAACCTAATATTATGCATTAGCTCCACACTCCTTTGGTCTATCATTGAGAGTTTCCCTTGCAAGGTTCTTGATTCTATGAGCTAGGTTGCTTCAACCTATTCTTTGTTTGTTGCTTCCCTCTAAAGGGACGACTTGATTTATTGGACTTCATTCTCCATTTGAATCCATTGAGCTTCAAAGAATACATCTTTCTGCTGCATCTGTTGTTCTATTTGAGCATGTTGGCAGCTAAACTCCTCATTTTTTTTGCATTTCCTGCTCCGCCCAGGCCAACTAGTCTTGATATTCTTGATTTTTTTGATGTAGTTCGACGACCAAGTTTGGATCATAGGATTAGAACTTTTCAAGTTCCTCCTAGAGCTTAGCCTATTCTATCTCCTTTTGTTTTGATAAGCGTTCAAATTCTGCATCCCTTGCCTTGTCCTTTGCCAGCAAGACATTGACTCTCTTCTTGACAGTTCTCATCTCTTCCTCCCTCTTTTTCATCTGGTGATCGGACTTGAGAAATTCGATGGTCACCACCCGTTGAGTTTCATCCATGAGCTCTGTTAAAACCCAAAATTTCCATTAAAATTCTAGGGTTTTTCTCATTTAAACCTACAAATTTCACTATCTTTTCCTTAAAAATTCATTTTTCCCATCCATATTATTTAAATACCTTTATTGCCATTCAAAAAAAGCCAAAGATGATTTATATATTTTACAATAGCTATATTCATGGTCTTTACCACTTTATTGTGGCTTCCCACAAACTAGCTCGCAGTATGGCGGTAGCAGTTAAGAAGTGGGCATAATGGGCTTACCACCACACTGCGCGTGGTCAAAACATTGACTGTGGCATTAAGGTGGTGGTAAGTTACTGGCGAGGTAGTAGTTAGGAGACCTCACCATGGAGCCGTCGGGGGTCATCACAAAGACCGTGGTGACAGTGGTAAACAACAAACAGTCAGCCTAGCGGTCATGAAACAACCACCGCTACACCGTGGATAGTCATCAAATAGACCACGGTGGCATGGTGAATAGTTAGCAAGTAGTGAAGGCTTACCACCACACTGTGTGCGGTCTAAGCATAGACCGCGGTAGCACGGTGGGCAGTGAGACAACCAGCAAAGTGGCAGATAGAAGACCCACCGTGGTACCGCTAATGGTCAAGTCAAGGACCATGGTGGTGTAGTGAATGGAGACAGGTGATGATGATGACAATTAATGGCTACCATGATACCATGTGTAGCAAAGATAGAGACTGCGGTGGCGCGGTAGCAATTAGCAGAGGAAAGGATGAGACCGTAGAGGTGACAAGAAGTGTTACTGTTGAACCGCCAGAGACATAAAGGAATCCCTCGGTAGCGCGGTAAGGGGTTAGTAGAAGATAGAGGAATAGTCAAAGTCAAAGACCGCCATACCGCCAGAAGATAAAGTGTTGACCATGGTAGAGCGGTAAGAGGGAAATAAAATGTGAAGAGTGATTAAGGTATAAAGTAATAAAATGAAAAGGCGAGATTTTAGTTAGAAATATTTAATTTGCTGATAAGGCAACTCAATTAAATATTTCAATTTTTTTCAACGAATTCAAATGGTTGCATCGATTAACTGAAGGGTCATGACCCTTGGGGTTTTTTGTATAAATATTTCAAAAAATCTGTTAAAGAGAGGACATTAGTTAGAGTAGGAGATAGATTTTTCAAAATAGGGAATGTAAACAATGTACAGAGCCTTTCCTGAAATAATGCAATGGAGATTAATGTTTTAAACTGGTGAATATTCTTTTTGGTGTTCAGTTGTTGTGATGAAGTAATTCATAATTCTTTTATTTGGTTGTCTCCGACTTGAGATCCTTTAATTATTTAAATTAGCATATCAAGTATAATCTCTAATTTATCAGAATGTATTCCCATTTTGTGTGATTTAGTTGATTGGTGTCTGTAAGTCAAATTTAAATCCTTTTAAATAAGTCACTATAATTTTAGGATTCCTTTTGGTTAATTAAAGCAGAACCAGAGAAAAAAACATTCCAGCCTTATTTATGCAAGTCATAAATAAATGAAATTATATGACAGTCATAAGATTTTATTTTACAAAGTGCCTAACAACTAGAATTAAACCAGAGAAGGAAGCACATAATTCTTAATTTTTGACTCCATTTCCCATGTGGATAGAAGGCACTGATCTGCCACAACCCAGAGAATTAATTTTATATACAAACAAAATTTTCAAATCCTTTCTTTTGTGTAGTAGGAGTAGGAGTAGTTGTAGTGATTTTCATCTATTCATTTCCATTTTCCATTGTGGATAGATTGCTCAATCAGGAAACACATTTCAATCTGCATCATTCACATAGGTTCACCCGCCTTGGTCTAGCAAAACCTAAAGAGAAGAAGGTTCAATTGCATCAATTGGACTTGTACGTTGGCCAAAAGCATTGTGATAGCTTGGAAATCTCTCGTGGTTCAAACCTACATTTTTGAGAACCAACAGTTTGGCAACTCTATTGGGGACTATACTCAGGAAGAAAAAATCAGCCTATCCATTTACAAAGTCAACAAAATTTTAATTTTTTTTGGGAGATTCCGCTGGGGAAAACCAAAGCAGTATCATAATCTTTTTCATTTTGCTACTTTTGGGAAAAGTAGGTGACAACTCTCTTTTAGATTTGATAAATAATGCATGGATATTGTGGAACAGTCAAATTTTATCAAGATGTCAGAAGAAGAAAGAAGACAATAGTCAATAAGAGAGTTGGAGGAATTGAAACAACAAAAGCTGCAATTGGATCAATAGATGCTACAAGTGAACCAACAATTGCTGCAATTGGAAGTCAAATGTGCTCCAAGTACATCACCAAATAGGTCATCATACATTGACGATGAATACACAAATTCCAGTAGATCTTGGACACCACAAGTTCCCCATGATGCAACTGAGAATTTTGGTAACAAAGGTAATGTACTCTATTCACATCATAACACTTTTGATGAGTATTTTCAAATTCAAGAAAGAAACAAAAGTCTTGTGGATTCCTTTTTTGACATAAGGAGATATAAGGGAGAATATGTAAACTCTTTGTTCAAAAGAATGACAGACATCTGTATGCAATTACCTCCTCATTTTAGGCCTACAAGACCTACATTTGTTGCACAATTTCTAAGAGCATGAAAGCCTGAATCGATGTATTGGCCAGAATCATCAAAACAGTGTGCCTTTGATGCAGTGAATAAACTTATTGATTCCATACTTGGGATGAGATATGTGGACACTACCAACAATGCTTCAGAACCTACAACTAAAGAAAGTACCATCCCATCCAACAGTGAAGATATGGAGAGTTTCTCTTGCATAACAGATTGTGATTCAAATGGTGAAGATGAAATTGTGGATGTTGATCTTCAATAGGGTGATTCTTGTAGTTCTTATGGAGATCAAGAAGTTGGAGACATGGTAGAAGATATGGAAGCAGAAACATGTTCACTCAACAGTGAGCAAGTTTCAGATTTGTTAATTCTTGAATACCATAAATATGCACACGAAGATGATTCAAAAATTTTGGGTCCAACATACATTTGCTTTGATAGTGAGAGTATTGTGTGTAATGATTCATTTCTTCCCATGTGCATCTCTCACAGTGATGAGGAATTATGTGAAGTATATCAAAGATCCATGTCTGTCCAAGAAGAGGTATGTGATTTGAATAATTTTTGCGTGCAAGAGAAGGATACTAGTTTGCATATCATTGATGATGAATGCTCAATATTTATTGATTCAAGTATGTATAATGATGACTGTATGGAGAAAATGTATGTGTCAATGCCAACTGGTGATAGAAAAGAAATGTGGAGTAGTTCTGATT
The DNA here is from genome assembly GCA_007115665.2 of Sequoiadendron giganteum. Taxonomy (NCBI): domain Eukaryota; kingdom Viridiplantae; phylum Streptophyta; class Pinopsida; order Cupressales; family Cupressaceae; genus Sequoiadendron; species Sequoiadendron giganteum. Next base: position 44,794,940 of record CM021106.1, read on the forward strand.
TGATTGTTTTAGAAGATGCTAATGAGATAAAATTTGTAGATTTCCATGTGAAGCATTCAGATTTTTAGGTCCCAATACTGCTACAGGATGATTCAATAGTGTATGGTAATCAGTAGGACTATTATTTTTTTGAATATGGATAGTTTTTGTATCATGAAGGTTTATATTATGAAATGTAGAGTGGTGAAATGAATATGAATCAAATTGAATACAATGATTTCTTGAAAGTTTTCAATGGCAGTGCATGTTGTAGGGCAGGTGGAATGGATAGTTTCAAAAAAAACCTGGTGAGCTTTAATCAGAACAAGGTCTATGACAGAGGAAAGTGCAAGTTTTTCCTTTTGGGTGGCCTGGGGCCATCCCTTATGGTTTCATTTTTTGAACCATAGTAGGTACAGAGGATTAAGGATTGCCAATGCATGAGCAATTCTTAAAAAAACCTTTTTTAAACATTCTTTTCCATGCACAGTAGTTTTAAAAATTTTGAAGGGTCTGGGTTTGCCAGTACATGGACATTCTTAGGAGTTCCCTTTCTAAAAGCATTGCTTTCTTTCCATGTACAGTAGTATAGGGTTTTCCATCCTCCATGCTCCATCTTCCATTTTCCATCTCATTCATCTCTTCATGTTTCATTGCCTTCATTTTCATCCTTTGCTTGGTCTTCTCTCCCAGAGATATTCTAGATTCTTGCAGTGATTTTCAAAACCACTCATCCCCAACAGGAGCCACTGTTAGAACCCAAAATTTACATTAAAATTCTAGGGTTTTTCTCATTTAAACCTACAAATTTCACTATCTTTTCCTTAAAAACTCATTTTTCCCATCCATAATATTTAAATACCTTTACCGCCATTCAAAAAAATCCAAATTTGCTTTATATATTTTACCATGGCTATATTCATGGTCTTTACCACTTTATCGTGGCTTCCCATAGACTAGCCCACGGTATGGCGGTAGCAGTTAAGGAGCAGGCATAATGGGCTTACCACCACTCCGTGTGCAGTCAAAACATTGACCACGGTATCGCAGTGGTGGTAAGTTACCGATAAGGCAACAATCAGGAGACATCACCACGGAGCCGTCGAGGGTCATCACAGAGACCGTGGTACAGCAGTAAACAACAAACAGTCAACCTAGGGGTCATGAAATAGCCACCGCTACACCACGGACAGTCATCAGACAGACCATGGTGGCACAATGAATATTTAGCAAGAAGCGAAGGCTTACCGCCACACCGCACATGGTCTAAGCATAGACCATGGTAGCACGGTGGGCGGTGAGACAACCGGTGAAGCGGTAGACAAAAGACCCTCTGTGGTACCACTAATGGTCAAGTCAGGGACCATGGTGGCATGGTGAATGAAGATAGGTGATGATGATGATAGTTAGTGGCTACCATGATACTGTGTGTAGCAAAGACAGAGACCGCAGTGGCACAGTGGCAATTGGCGGAGGAAAGGATGAGACCGTAGAGGTGACAAGAAGTGTTACCACTAAACCACTAGAGACAGAAAGGAAGCCTACGGTAGCGCGGTAAGGGGTTAGTTGACGATGAAGGAATAGTCAAAGTCAAAGACCGCCATGCCACCAGAAGAAAAAGTGTTGACCGCGGTAGAGCGGTAAGAGGGAAATAAAATGTGAAGAGCGATTAAGGGATAAAGTGATAAAATGAAAAGGCAAGATTTTAGTTAGAAATATTTAATTTTTCGATAAGGCAACTCAATTAAATATTTCAATTAGTGTCAACGAATTCAAACGGTTATATCGATTAACTGAAGGGTCACGACCCTTGGGGTTTTTTGTATAAATATTTCAAAAAATCTATTAGAGAGAGGATAGTAGTTAGAGTAGGAGATAGATTTTTTAGACTGGGGAATGTAAACAATGTACAGAGCCTTTCCTGAAACAATGCAATGGAGATTAATGTTTTAAACTAGTGAATATTATTTTTGGTGTTCAGCTATTGTGATGAAGTAATTCATAATTCTTTTATTTGGTTGTCTCCGACTTGAGATCCTTTAATTATTTAAATCAGCATATCAAGTATAATCTCTGATTTATCAGAATGTATTCCCATTTTGTGTGATTTAGTTGATTGGTCTTTGTAAGTTAGATTTAAATCCTTTTAAATAAGTCACTATAATTTTAGGATTCCTTTTGGGTAATTAAAGAAGAACCAGATAAAAAAACATTGCAGCCTTATTTATTGAAGTCATAAATAAATGAAATTATATGAAAATCATAAGGTTTTATTTTACAAAGTGCCTAACAACTAGAATTAAACCAGAGAAGGAAGCACATAATTCTTAATTTTTGACTCCATTGCCCATGTGGATAGAAGGCACTGATCTATCACAACCCAAAGAATTAATTTTATATACAAACAACATTTTCAAATCCTTTCTTTTGTGCAGTAGGAGTAGGAGTAGTTGTAGTGATTTTCATCTATTCACTTCCATTTGTCATTGTGGATAGATTGCTCAATCAGGAAACACATTTCAATCTACCTCATTGACATAGGTTCACCCACCTTGGTCTAGCAGAACCTAAAGAGAAGAACGTTCAATTGCATCAATTGGCCTTGTATGTTGGCCAAAAGCATTGTAAGAGCTTGGCAACCTCTCATGGTTCAAACCTACGTTTTTGAGAACCAACGAGCTTCACTTTGTCTTGCGGTTGACCTATGCTCAGTTCAAGTCCCATGACATACATGTTGTATTCATCAGGTTCCATCTATCATTGAGGTTTGATGATGGTCATATACATGGTTGCAAAATGCAGTGATTATTGAGCCTCATTGAAAATAGTCTGCACCTTTAGCTCTGCTAGCTTTTTAGCATCCTTGGCTCTTTGTTTTTGGACCCTGATAGCCCGTACTTGTTTTGTCTTATAGCCCTCTGACATAAATTATATTGGCGACCTAATGAGACCACCCGTGAAAGGTGCAACAGGAGGAAGGGATAAAGGGAATGAGAGAGTAGCAATTTTGGGAGATTTCTTCTTTGAAAGATTGACTGTTTGAGGGGAGAAAGGAGGAATATGCCAAAGCGTGGTTTGCAAGCCAGTGGGAGGACTCAAGGGAAGTGATGGTAGAAAAAAAGGCATGGTGGATTCCATCTACTGGGCGGAATAGATCGAGGATGACATAGTAGTAGCAAGAGGGGTGGTAATGGTGGTTGTGGAGGCATGATGTGAAGTGATAGCAAACATGGACTAGGTTGAGGTGAAAGGTGGAAAGGTCCACGGAGGAGTAAAGGAAAATGGTGTTACCTAGGAGAACTATGAGAAGCCTCCCACAACCATGGTAGAAGAAGTGGAAAACCAAGGGCGAGCACTTGAAGTGAGGGGTTTTGCGGACACAACAGAAGGGACTAAAGATTGCAAAGCAAGAGAAGAGGGAGTGAAAGATACCTGCGGTGCAGATGACTATGATCCCTGGCTTGTTGTTGGCTCCTGACTTGCTGCGAGCTCCTGCGAACTCTCTCTAGAAGCTACTTAGGTGCACTATCATTTGACGGGTGGAAAGTCTTCCACATTTATAGCCTCCATTTGTTGTTGTTACGTTCATCTGGTTATTTTTATAGTCCAAGTGCGAGTTAGCGAAGCCCTCACACATGATATGTTTACTCATACGTTTGAAGAAACCTTGCTAGGTTGCTTCATCGCTTTCTCCTTCAGCTACGTCGAGCTTGTTTGAACTTCCATTTCCCTCTATTTTCCTTTCCCAGTATTTGTTCCGTCCTCCTCTGGGTCGTTATCTTCATTATCACTTGGATCAGAGTCAGTATGCTCATCATTGCATAATTTATCAAACCTGTCATCCATCTCTATGCTCTCATAAGGGGCATCAAAGCATTGGATTTCTTGTCTATAAATCTAGATATCCCTGATCTTTTCTTCGCTCTAGTTGAAATTCCTTATCAAATTATTACGATTAGTAGCCCTAATTAGATGCTTCTCATTATATTTTCCTAACATGAAGTATAACTTGAGCCATGGTGGTCGACTATCTCTGGTTGGGATATGGACTAGGTCCACCAACAGGTCATCTACATCCTCCAATGGATTTCACCACTTTTCCCAGTAAGGTCGAGGGTTGTGCTATGCTTTGACATACTCATTTGGTAAGTCATTGTTAGGGTTGTAATTCCATTTGTCATAGATCCACACTAGCCCCAACTGAGCCAGCTTCACTTCTAGTAGCTTATGTGACTTCTTCGTGGCCATAATCATTATTTTAAATCTTAGTGGGCAGTAGAAAAATCCTCTCTTTTTGGATTTTCCTCCGCAAAAGGTAAATTCAATGATTGACATGTGCCAAAAAAATTCAAGGGCTAGCACCTAATTTTTGAGACATGTCAGGAGCTGGAATGGTTCCCTGTTTAATCCATGCATCCGAATGAATGTGACATCTTCCCCCAAAAACTAGCCACATCTCAGAGTGAAATTTTGCATACATTATACTGTCTAGTCCAAGTTGAGCCGGTAAATACTGCCATCCTCACTCAAATCTTACAAAATAGAGTCAAGAAATAATCCAAAAATTATTAATAATCATAGGTTGAGGAGAGTAGGGGAGTCCATACAAAAATTGACCTTCTCCATTGATTTTCATCAAATATGGCCAACCTCACATGCCTTTTGAAGAAGTCAGGGTTTTGATGCAAAAACATGTTGGAAAGGAAAGAAGGAAACCTGAACCTCTGCTATGTTTTGTACTCCTTTATTTGGCTTAGAATCTCCTGTATGAGGAAATTTGCAAAGTCATACCAGAAAAGGGAATGTTTCCTGTGCAACTGGAACCCTAGACCCAATTGAAATTCTTGAACATATTTGTCAGTTTCCAGGCCGCAAATGAATGCCATCATTGAGAAGGCAACCTGCATGTCTACAAAGAAATCATTGTGCATCGTTGGAATTTGTGGTGTCTTTTGTTGATCTCCCACTTTTCTTTTGGTTTCTTTGTTGTAAAAATCTAGGGCCAAATCTTTGGTTTTCCATACTTTTTCTCCTCTTGTTGGAGTGAATGACTACATCTTTTCTACTTTTGAGCTTCATTATGGGATGCATAGCATGTTCCAGATGGATTCTACATAGATATTAACTCTCAGCTCCCTTCCCTCAATGGTGTTGGTAGCTGGGTTGAAATGCTTAATGGCCTCATCGACTAGTTCCGGGTAGTAGTACACAAACAGGACCATATATTATGGAAGCCTATTGAACCAACACTTATGTGCCAAAGAATTTGGGTTGCTATTCTTCTTCATCCTCTTGCAGGCCACCTCCCTAAGAGTCTTAGGGTTTTTTTCAAGGATGGTATCGTGAATATTATCCCATATCTCCTTTATTTAGCTATGGTCTTTGTGGGTCTTTTTTTTCTATGGCCTTTGTACTTACCCACACTGGCTTCTCTAGTATCCCAGGCAAAGCATAAGAGACGTCTTCAAATACATAGGTGGCTGGAACTTCACACATGGCATCAAACAAAATTTGTGTTTCTTCACCCTTTTCCATCTAAGAACTCTAGGCTGCTTCCATTCTTCACAAGCTTCTCCTCAGAAAGCACACTTGTCTGGTATGAATGGAACCTAAAACACTATGCAAGGATTTGGAATGAACACAAATTTAGATGAATTCTTGCCCTTTGTTTTGGGTTCAACCCACACCTGAGCAATGAATCCCATGTACCTATTTCTCTGCACTTAGTTGCTTTGCTGCTATTTTGCACCATGCTTGGGTTTTCTCAGCGATTCTGCATTCAAAATTCTTTTTCGTACTCAGGAAGCTTTCTTCTTTGTTCAATTCTTGTATGCAATACTTATCTTTTTTCTTTGATTTTTCTGCTTTAAAGTAGTAGACAACAACTACCTTTTTGCATTAAATTTGGAGCATGTACCACCAACTTTCTTTCCCATGCAAAAAAAATTATTTTCCCATTTGAAAAGATAAGAATTCATAATGACATTAGTGACCATTTCCTTTGGTGCAGTTTTCCTAGAAAATTGAGCCACCAATTGAAAGTTTACTAACCTTTTGCATGCTTTAGAAATTAATATCCAAAAGGAATAATTAAGACAAAGATGTAATGAGTGCTTTGAAAAGATTTGTGTTATGCCTTGGAGTTTGAAAATTATTACAGTGTGAAACATCAACACCCATCCATATGAGTGATCACTTGGGACTTCCACCAACTTGTGCTAATTAATTACCGCTCCTTAATCCTGCACGCAACAATTCATATCTACAGACACAACTGGGTGGGAGTCTCAAGCTAGCCCTTGGTAGAGTTTTTGAGTTAACACTCAATTAGCATCATGCTTATGGCATGCAGCTACCTTGGATATTTCTATAAATAGGCCCTAAGACAATAGAAAAATCATACTTAGTGATTAGCAAGAATAATATTAGGCAGTTGGATAGGATTAGCGTTAGGCAACTAAGTAGTGTTTGTATTTGCATAGAGATAGACTTAGGCAGTTTTGCAGAGGTTAGTATCATGAATACTCCCATTAGGTTGGTTTGTAATAAGTCCCAGATAGCGTTCTTAGATGAGATTTCTAATAGACACCTCAAGTGTATGATGAAGAATAAGAACTCGCTAGCTATCATAGCCATGAAGTGGGTTATGGGGAGGGATTCCATTAAATACGAGGATAAGTATAGAGTGAACACAGATATCTGCTCTCACTTTGTTGCATCTCTGCTTGACATACTGGTTCCCAAGGGTATGATCTTGTGCCTGACACTTCAAATTTTCCTAAAGAAGTACCTCAGTGGCCTTGGAGAGATTGTGACCAATGTTGTATATGGCTTGGGCCTACCTATAGCAAGCGGCCTATGGAAACATGTCGAAGAGGATGTCATGGTGTCATGGGTGCCATTTCTAAGTGGTTTCTAAATTATTTTGCAAGCTGAGCACTGACAGAGGGCCACCCGTGCATGTCACTTCTTGTTACGCTACTATAACGTGGTGTTATTTTATGACATCAACTGGTACACAAACTTCAAGAACCTTGTGTTCCCTCTACCACTCATCGTTGGTGCTATGAATGATGTCGCTGCTCCTAACCTCACTACTGCTGATAACCACCCTGTTGATGACTGATGAGCCTAGTTTTTGGTCCAATTTTGGGTAGAATCTATAGTTTATTTTCTAAATTTGACATGGACTTTGATCTTAAATGTTGATATTTTTATAGAGTTTCCCTCAAACCATAGAAATTGAGTTTAATTCTATTTCTACCATTTTTATTGGAATTACCCTATTATGTGGACTATCTATATTAATTTTGCATGTGGTTAATGAATTTTCTTTAAGGTGGTTATAGATGTGCAATTATTATGTGTACTAATTGTAATGTAGACATACTTGAGCATACTAAATTGAGAAATACAGCTGCCAGCTGGTCATGCAGAGGAATCATTCAAGGGTAAACTGAAGGATAATGGTAGGAGATTCCACATGTCATCCACATGTAACCACCTTGTATTAGTCTTTCATGATGTTGAGAAAATGTGGGCATTACTATAGTGTTGAGTCTGTGTTTGGACATGCATGTCTGACCGAATTCCCTGCATGTGTAACCACCCTTCTATTATTTTCTTCATTTTCCCTAAATGGCATCCTCTCAGTTGGTGGGAGTTGATTGCCTCATTTAGTTGATAGTATAAATAAGATTCAGATCCTCCTTCTTTGGGGGTTGCTAAGTTATTCATGTTGTATGATCCGATCATATACTAGACAAGCTACTCTTTTGTACTTGCATTTCCTAATGAATAAGATGAAATTATGAGTTGAGAATTTGAGTATATATTAGTTTTAGAGGATACTCATCTAAGGGGTCCCACTTGGTGAGTAATCCATCCTTTAGTTTATCTGGATTAGTTATTAGTTTTTGTTTAGTACTTGTTTAAGAATCTCGCACTAACTATTCTTGCAACCACTAGAATTTCATTCTATGGTTGTTCCTAGAGCCAAAGCGAACAGAGTAGTTTCTTGTTTATTGCTCAAATTTTTATTCTTGTCATGCATGTTCAGCTTAGTTTAATTGTTGAGTGACGTTCAACATTTAATTTGTTCCTTTCCATGCAATTTACTTTCAATATTGAATCTTTCTTAGTTGTAGAATGAAGATGACTACTTTGAGTTCCTAGTGCACATACTGTGTTGACCCATTTCAAGTTCATGTCCATGGGTTGACAATTTAAATGCACCTTCATGATGGATAAAATGGCTATTCAGGTTAGATGTCCAATCTCTGAATTATGGTTGTAAATTCTTAGTTATTAAATCATTGTAGGAGGTCGACATTTTTGGCGTCATTGTCGGGGATGGTGTCAAACTAGGGAGTCCTTTGGAGTCATTGCTAATTTTTCCTATTGTAGTATTTCTAGAATTTTTTCTTAGTATTTAGAAGTTATGATCCGCTATTCTTTCACCAATTCTTTGTGTGTGTTGGTTGATATTGAGTTGATACCGCATGCATAAAAGAAGAAGAGATTCTTATGGGGCATTCCTTCCTAATAATCCAGAACCATTTCAGCTAGTAGAGCTTCCAAATCCTCCCAGAAATGAAGAAGAAAAAGAGCCACACCCCTTTGTTGATATATTTACTGACTTAACTAGTTCTAAATTTTCCCTTGAAGATCAAAATCTAGTTGAAGAACCCTCTACTTTGGAATTTCATCAAGCAGGCATGGGTGATGCAAATGGAAACAAGCTCAATAGGCAGAACCAACCAACTTTTCCTTTTCCTATTGCTCATCAAAATGAAGTAGAAAACCTCAAAAATATCCCTACTTCAGTCCTTCCTAAGTTCTATGGACTTGTTACAGAAGATCTCGATACATTCTTGTTTGAGTTTGATATACTCTGTAGAAGTTATGGCTATACCACTAATGCCCACAGGTTGAAGCTATTTCCTACCACTTTGAAAGAAGTTGCATTGAGATGGTTTATGGGCCTTGGAAAAGATACTATGGAGAATTGGGAGGACATGAAGACAAAGTTCCTTGAGAAATACAAAGAGTATTGCAGGGGCAGTGATATGAGAGGAGATGACATTTTTAGAATGCAGCAAAAGGAAGATGAGAGCCTGGAGGATTTCATTTCAAGGTTTCTATTTTGTCTATAGAAATCTCCACACCATACACTCAATGAAGACTCATAGAAGTTGCTTTTCTTGAGAGGAATTAATGAAATTTTTACTGATGCCTTGGACTTGATGGCAGGAGAAGATATCACTCAAGATCCTTAGGAGGATATCAAGAAGATATGTCAGAACTATTTTAGGGTAGCTTAAAAGCAAGGGAGAGCTTACCAATTCTCTAAGGGTAAGTCATCCACCAGAAGAGTTTCAAGGATGTAGATTACTCATTTTCTATAAGATTTCAAGTAGGATATCATAAACAATCTAGCTACTCAGCTAGATACACTTCAGGCCAAGAAGAAACATGAGGAGGTAGAGGCAATGCTGATAGAATATTGTCCTCATTGCAGACAAAAGAAGAGGGACTACAGATGGAAGATGGTAGCTAACATTGACAGAAAGAAAATTCCACCTGATTTCAAACCAAATCAGACTGAGGAAGATCAAGTCTAATTTGTTGCACAGAGAAGTCCATGGGCTCCAAGACAAGGTATGCCACCAGATCCACTATCTTTTGTTGGGCCATATTTTAATTATTATTCATCTGGTAACTAGTGGTAGCCCCCATGTCCATCCAACTATGGAGGATATCCACCACAGTCTTGGGGTAACCCTCCAAATGCTTGGCCCAATTATCAAAATTCTTCACCTCAATGCCAGCAACCTCAAGGTATTGGCAACAGTTTCAAGAACCTTGGTAGCCACCTCCAGGAAATTGGCAACAAACATCTCAATGGAGAGGTGGACAACAATATCCAAACCAAACAACCAATTGCATGCAATCACCTCCTCAACCCCAGAAATCCACTATAATGCCTCCCCCTGCTAATCCAAGTTCAAATGTACCCAAACCTACTTAGCTACTAGCCCAGCCCACACCTAACCCAAATAATAAACCACAACAACAACCTTTATACTCTGCTGATCCAAATCAATTTCTTGAATATGTTGTGAGTTTAAGTGACATATGTTTGTGTTCAGGAACTACTTTTCCAGCTCCTTCCACACCCATCATCACTGAGCTTCTCTTGGAAGAGCAAGAAGAATCTTTGAATGATCCCATTCAGCCTAGTGCACCTAAAAAATCTTGAACCAGTTCCAGCCAAGCAGACAACACAAGAACCACCATTCCCCCAAAGATTGGAAGTTATCAAACAAAAATAAAACAAGGAGGACACCACTTTTGACATTCTAGACCAATTGAAGGATATGTGTCTAGATACCCCTATTCTAGGCCATAAAAGATGTTCCTATATATGACAAAGCAATCAAAGAAGTATGCCTCAAGAATCTGGGTAGGAAAAAAAAGACCCGACTACAGTACATGTAGTGGGATAGCTAGCTAACATCATGCTTGGAAAATTAACTATCCCTAAGTACAATGATCCAAGTAGTCCTGTACTTGAAGTTATTATAAATTGGATACACATAAAAAATACTTTGATTGACTTGGGTGCAGCAATAAATGTGATGACTAAAGATATCCTGCAACAACTAAACATTGTAAGTATGAGATCCACTCCTACTATCTTGTAGCTTGTTGACAGTTCCACTGTTAAGCCTAATGGCATAGTATAGGACCTTGTGGTGATTCTAGACTCTTGGGAGTATCCAGTCAACTTCATGATTCTTTCTCCTAAAGCTACACTAGGAGGGTATCCTATTATCCTTGGAATCCCATGGTTAGCAATAGAAGATGCTTATATTGGATGTCGATCAGGTGAATTGACCATTTTTTATGGCAGGAACACCAAAAAGCTTGTTCTTTATCCTCCTGCTCAACCATCCCATGATGAGGATAATCTTGTATGGCCACATGTAGGTGAAGAGGTCGAGGAAGTTAACTTTGTGGCACAAATTATGATGTTAGGTAGGAGTCCTCTCCTGCAGCTTCAAGATGAAGATGAAGTATTATCTAATATAATTCAGAACCATTATGAGGTAGAGGAGGTATCACCCTCTCATTCATCTAGTTTTGCTAATCCCGTGAAGACACTTTTGCCTACTCTTCTTGATCTCTTGCAACCACTATCTCTGTAGACAAACTTCCTACAACCACTCTTCCAACAAACAAACTTCCTACAGAAATAAGTATGTTCCATATAATGTTGCCACATGAACTTAAGGTACCATGTATTAATGAAATAGTTATGATAGAGCTAACTACACAAGTACAGGTGTCCGAAGGAAAATATTTGAATATCAACAATAAATTGAGCGAAGAACAACAGTTGACATTGGCGAATTTCTTGAAGGCCCACCAAAATTCATTTTCATGGGATTATCATGATATGAAGGGATTAAATCTTAAGCTCTACACTCATAGAATATATATAAGAGATGATTGTACACTTGTAAGGCAGCCACAAAGAAGAATCAACCTTGCATTGAGAGAAATTGTCAAAACAAAGTTGCAAAAGTTGGTAGACACAAGATTTATCTATCCCATTTCAGACAGTCAATGGGTGTCTCTGTTGGTGATTGTGCCCAAGAAGGGATGAAAATGGTGATTTTGTATTGACTATAGGGAACTCAATGCTGCTACTAAGAAAGACCATTTTCCCTCGCCTTTTGTAGATCAAGTCCTAGACTCACTTATAGGAAAGTAGTACTTATCTTTTCTAGATGGATTCAGCGGCTACAATCATATCCAAATTGCACTTGAGGACCAGGAGAAGACAACATTCACATGTCCATGGGGGACATATGCCTATTCCATACTTCTCTTTGGTTTATGCAACGTACCTACAACTTTTCAGAGAGCATTCATCAACATATTTTCAGACATCTCCCTTGACTGCATGGAAATCTATATGGATGAATTTACCACCTATGGTGCTTATTTTGATGAAGCATTAGAAAATCTCAAGAAATTCATATAGTGATGTGAAGACCAAAATCTATTTTTAAACAGTGAGAAGTGCTTCATGATGATGCAAGAAGGTGTAGTTCTTGGCCACTACATTTCCTACCAAGGAATTCAAGTAGATCTTGCAAAAAATGAGTTAATTACTAATCTACCTACACCTACAAAACAAAAGGATGTTAGTAATTTCTTGGGACATGCAGGATATTATAGTCTCCTGACTAAAGATGTTGAGTTCCAATGGACAGAAGATTGTGCCAAAGCATTTTCTGACTTCAAGGCAGCTTTGACTCATGCTCTTGTACTTAAGGGACCTAATTGGGAAATTATTTTTCACATCCATATAGATGCATCAGACTATGCTATAGGAGCATTCTTAGGAAAGAAAGAGGGAGCCATTGAAAATTTCATTTATTTTATCAGCAAAAAATTACAAGTAGTTCAATTCAATTATACAGTAACAAAAAAAGAAATGTTGGCAGTGATCTATGCCTTGAAAAAATTTAGGCACTACATAACAGGCTACCAAATCTTTGTGCACACGGATCATGAAGACATTAGATATCTCATGAATAAACCCCCGATCTCAGGAAGGTTAGCTAGATGGTTGTTATTGATGCAGGAGTTTGACATAATCATTGTGGACAAACCAGTGAAGGCCAATGTTGTTGCATATTCTCTTTCAAGACTGACCACATCAAAAGACATTCAAGCCATAGATGACTCCTTTCCTGATGAGCATCTATTTTCCATTAGTGTGCACACACCCTAGTATGCTGATATAGCTAATTACCTAGTGACAGGGAGAGTTCCTCCTCACTTCTCTCCAAAAGAGAGAAGAGTGCTCATTGAAAAATCTTGTCCTTTTCCATGGATTGTTGGATGCTTGTTTTATACTTGACCAAATCATGTTATGAGAATATGTGTGAGGGAAGATGAGAAATATGAAATTTTGCATGCATGTCATGATGAATCCTATGGAGGAAATTTTGCAACCAAGAGGATAGCAATGAAGATTTTGAACATAGGATACTATTGGCCTACACTCCAAAAGGATGCAGGAAGATATACAAGGAAATGTGATAGAAGCCAAATAATGGGTTGGCCAACCAAATCAGATGAAATGCCACTCTATCCCCAAGTAGTAGTCACTCCTTTTGACAAGTGGGGATTGTATTTTATGGGACCCATTGATCCCCCATCAAATGGAAAGACTTATATCTTGGCATGCACTGATTATGTAACTAAGTGGGTAGAAGTCAAGGCCATGAAGCATGCAAGAGATAACAAGGTTGCAGAATTTCTTTATGAAGAAATTTTCACACGATATGGAGTCCCAAGAGAAATAGTAACTGATCAAGGAGCTTAGTTTACCTCAACACTTGTTACAACACTAGTCAATGAATATAACATAGGGCACAAAAAGTCTACTCCTTATCACCCTCAAGCCAATGGACAAGTTGAGGTGACCAACAAAGAAATTGAAGCCATTCTAACCAAAACAGTGGCTATTCATAGAAAGGATTGGGAAAATAGATTATCAGAAGCAGTTTGGGCCTATAGAACCACCTGGAAAACAACTACAGGCTTCACTCCATTTGATCTACTATATGGGAAGACAACTATGATGCCCATTGAATTTGAGCACAACACTCTTAGAACTGCAGTAGACTTAGGGATGGATATTTCTGAGGCACAAAAAGAAAGAATCATGTAGTTGAACGCTTTAAATGAGATGAGAAAAACAACCTTGCACCACACTAAGGTCTTGCAAAATTAAAGAGTCAAATGGCATGACAAATTTATCAAAGAGAAGAAATTTCAGCCAGGTGACTGGGCATTGCTTTATGACTCATGATATTAGGACAATGCAGGAAAATTGCAGACAAGGTGGCTAGGACAATATGAATTTTTTGAGGTCTTTCCCAATGGAGTTGTTTATCTCACCACCATTGACCCTATCAGATTCAAGTTACTAGTTAATGGTCATCGTCTCAGATTGTATCACAAGCTAGCTTCCAAAGAAGAGTTCCTACAACAATTCATCCAACATGCAGACCCAAGATTCCTGTAGTTGAAGGAAGTGGACCTAGCGTCCCTTCTTCTGGCTAATTAAGGTATGTACTTGTCATAATAAAGACTTATTTTTTTGTAGAAGTCCATTTCTTCACCCATCCGCCCATCCATCACCACCTTTCTCTCTCTTCCATCACTTCATTCCACCTCACATCATTCCACTTCATCATCATTAATTGCTCAATTTATTTCCTAAAAAGGTGAACGGTACTTTCTCCATGATCTTCATAATGTATCCTCCACACATTCAGGTATGTGTGCATTAATTGCTCTCTTAATTATCTTTTTAGTGCATTCATTTTAATCGTTGTACATTAGTATGGACGTTCACATAATTTTCATAACTCACTATCAAATCACTACTCCCATCTCGCATCAGTGGACACATGTCCAAATTTAGGTTGGGGGGGGGAAGGATAGATGCAAGTACATTGCCCACATGTCTATCCATGCTTGTCTACATTAGCAAATCTAGTTGAGCCAATTTAAAATTTAAAGTGAAGGACGACTTGCATGTGTGATGTGACACTAAATTTTTTCTGCCATTTCTTTTTATTATAACTCCCTTTTATTACCCATTCTTTTCCATTATTGACCCCATCATAATCTTGAATTACAAGTGGTAAAAGGTAAAAAAAAAAAGAGAGAAGGGAAATTCAGTCAACATTGGTGCAGGATAATTCAGCTACCAAGTGTTGCAGAAAGGAATTTGTTTTCAGACAAGAATTACAGGAAGGAAATTTTGCAGAGAGATAGTTTATTGCAGACAATGGGAGGCAGACTAATTCAAAATGATCCCTCGGTACATGATGCCTTATTCCAGGATGCACAGTGCCTAGTCGAATTTAGAAACTATGGCTGGATGGACTACTTCCTAAAGCTGGATGGTTTTGATGAAGGCAATGCACTAGAGTTCACCCAGACATTTTCTGAAGGAAAATCCATAGTAAAAGGGTTGGAGGTTGTGGCAACTAAGGAAAGAATTGCAGAAGTTATAGGGTTACTTGCTGACAGCGAGCATTACCCTATTTATAGAGACGCCAGGTCAGCTAGGGCCATATTCACAATACATGGTGACCCTCCAATCAGTATAGACAAATAGGGTGACAAAATAACCTCACTGCTTGAACCATGGAAGTAGGCAACCATCCACATTATCAAGTACATCACTTGTGAAGTTCGATTGTCAAACCTACATTCAGTACATTTCAAACTTTTGAGTCACATGAGGCACAGGAGGAGGATGAATGTGCCCAACGTCTTATACCACCTTCTCTCCATCATGGTGGTTGACACTCAAAAAGGTAGGGACAATTTTGTTTCCCACCATTGCTTGATTAAATTGTTGGTTGAAAAATATTTGCATGATATAGCACTCGAATGACCTGGGAGGAATTCATAAATGTTGATCAATTTAGACCTAAGCAGATGCAATCTAGGGCTTTACCTCAGCCACGTAGATCTAGCAGAAGATTAAGCATGGTTGAAGCTGTATACACCTAAAATTGGTCTAGAGAATCCAATTAATTAAATACAACTTATTTGATTAATTATCTTAAATTACTCTACTACAAAATAAATAGAAATATTTATTTATATAGTTCATGTTTAAATTCTTCTAATTCTACTATTATTTCATCTTAATTAAATAAAAATAAATAAATACTTTGTTTGATTTAATTATCAATTCCCCTATTTTATTCTATCACATCAGCTAAATTAATTAAATAAAGGTTAAACACTTTATTGATTAATTATCATATTCTTCTATTTTGATTTAATAAATAAATTCTATAGTTTGTTTTATTAAATTATTTGTCCATTTTTTGCTAATTTAAATAAATCAAAATATTTAAATTAAAGCATAAAGAATATTCCTCTATATTTCCTCAAAATCAAATTAGATATCCTATGTCTAATTTATGTCAAACATATGTCTAAATTAATTGATTCAATCTTCACAGGAAGATTTGGAGACAAATTGGAAATCCATCTCTCAATCCTCTTCCATCAATCCTTCATATCTTCTCACCTGGTGTTTTCATCGAAAGGGACAATTCTGAAAATCTTCTCAATCTCCTCCATCTCTCACCATTCAATCCTCCAGATTGAATCCAAGTCACATGAACCATTAAGTGATCATGTGGATGTCTAATTTGAATTCATTTGACTTTTCTAATAAATTTTGTAATATGCACAATTAATTAATTGAAAAAATATATTTTTTATTTTTAAAACTCTCATAACTTATACAAGTGATCTTCGATCACAATCACATTATCTCTTATTTATACACATATATTAATTCTTAACTAAATTTCTACTAATAATTATTTTTCTCTAAGAATTTTTTTAATTTATTTAACTCAAAATCTAAGTGCATAACCATGAATGACCGCGCATCTATTAGATCTTGTGCCCTCTGAAGGATCCAAGGAAAGCAAAACAAAATAGTTCAAGTAAGATGAAAATCCTCCAAGAATTGCATGAATAAGGTCGGCTTTATCAGCAGAAGGTTTACAATTTACAAAATATTTTGATGTTCTGTAATTCAATATCTGTGATCTTTTACATCCCAACTGCAGCTTTATTCAGCCCACAACAAATGGATACACAGCCAAAGATTGTAACAGGCATTCAAATTCTAAACGAGGAGATGAAAAAATAGGGCAATAGAGCATAATCAGTAATGATGTACGGTGACATTGTAATGAACGATTGCATTGTTAGTTTTGATGTCGAAGGAGTGCGTGTGGGCGAGAGCATACCCTCGAGCAAGCCTGAATTTCCCGCTTCCTCCTACAATTGGCATCTCTCTAACCTCGTTAAAAATGGCGTTGTTGCCCACAACGGCGAGTGTACTGCCGTTGAACTCTCCGCCCTCGAAAACATAGGTGACCACCATTAACAGATGAAGTTCCTCTTGGCTGGCGGAGGCGTACAGTCCCTGAGCTCTGCCCACCAATTTGGAGGTGAGCTCAGGCCCTTCCGTCAAGGAGTCGTCCATCACAGATACGGCTCCAAAGACAGTAGCCGACGTGTTAGTGGATGGAGCTGACGCCACCTCCACGGCCGTCACATTTTTTCCCGCAACCCTGTCATGGAGATAGAATTGCAAGTGAGTTATTTTCTCCTTCGACAGATATGCTTGGGCAGCTTGCAGGGAAAACATTGTTATCATTGCGGCCACTGCAACTGCCGCTAAATGCTTCTTCGCCGTCATCAGTACTCGATAGAAATGGGTTGACGTTGAAGGCACGGATTGAAGGACTTGTTACATAACGAGGACAGCAACCATGTTCACCACGTGCTATCAAAACTAAAATTTTGATATTAAATTCTGGACTGTACCAACTCCTGCTCGAAGACCTGAACAATGATATTAAACTGTGGAGTAGGCATGCCGACTGCCGACTGCCTGCTACAAAGTTGAACCAGCTAATAATGACGCCTGGATTCTATAGTGTTTGTATAAATAATGAATTAATTTTCCACTAGGGAAGAGGTAGTTGAATAATGTATTGATGGTGAATAAAGGTACTTGTCATAATTTAATTCACATACTATTGTGTGGATATTATATGTTAATAAATATTTATTTATTTTAATAATTAAGGGAGAGGGATTACTAATTGGATGGAATTTAATTGTCGGTATAATACTTGTTTGTGGTTATAAGATTTAGTTTTGCAACATATTTATACTATATATTGTCAACAATTAGTTCACATGTAAATAAAAAAATAACGAAATGTTGATCAAGATGGTCTCATTCTTGAACACATGAGAACCTATAAATGTTATATTAAAAAAATATAAATACAATGTGAAATAAATGTTTTTTATGTCATATAAAATGTCATAACTACCCACTATAAGTGTGTCATTTATAAAATAAGGTGCTCATTTAAACAAGTATTGTTGTCATTCAAAATAAATTGTTTTTTTATGTGTACAACTATTGGGGTGGTAATGCATATGCATAGGAGTACTTTATATTAATAGTTTGTACTATCACAAATATAAAAGGTGATCACAACAAATACTTTGTATTTTCCCATGGATGTGAAGGATTGTCAAAAAAATTTATGATCATTTAAAGATATAAGTTGCATTTTAAATAATAATGTTTTGTTTTTGTTTTTATTTAAAAAATAGTTTTTATGTGTTCAACTATTAGTCTATTTGAGTTGAATATAAAGATTAGAGATAACAAGATTTATGCTTACCAAATGATAATGAGATCATTTAGGGTGCATATAAGTTATATTTTAAATAAGAATATGATATTGTTCTAACAAAAAATGATATTTTTTCTCAACTACTAGGATACCATGATTAGGTTATGGTTGAATCTGTAAAATTTTAATTTCAAACTTCTCACTAGATGTGTTGATGTGACAAGTTACATGATGAGTCACACCTCCAAACATTAGTTGTAGATAGATAAGAGAAAAATTCATATTTCTAAAGAAATTTGAGGTTCTATGATATTCCATACAACTATTACATGCTCACAAAGTTATCTTGCACAACTATTGGTCCTTCTCCCCTACCATGTAATTAATTCTTTTAAATTTATATTGCATATATCATACACAAAAACATATGCAACTACCCATTAATCACTACCAAATAAATAAAGACTTATGGTTCATTGCATATTCCATATGAGACAAAATACAATTTTTTCATTACAAATAAAATGTATTTATGAAAATATAACAAAACTATAATAAAATGTTATATTAAAGTTTGTTCAATCATACAAATCATTTGTCCAAACACATAGACAAAGTTATCAAATTGCTAAATACTTGGTATTTAAAAGATAATATAGTTGTGTAGAATTTCTAGTCCTTCAGTAAGTAAGTATGTTCATAACTTGGCATAAATAAAAAGTTTTATTTATCTTTGTCATCTCATCTCTTGCATATGTTGTGCAATAAAATGTTTAAATTAAAAACTTCAACAACCAAATATTTTGTATCTATAAAATAAATATGTAGATGTGAGGCTCATCATTGGAATCAAATCAAAAAATTAATACACCAGATTTTAAAATTGACTCTCTATCAATCCACAACATTCCCCATTATCTAAAAAATTCATGATTTCAAATCCATAGATCGCACATTTTCAAAAATCAAGGGGAAAATTGTATATAATTAACCTATGGTATTAATAAGCCATTTACAATCTATGTAAATAATTGGACCTGATTATTTTTCATTTTCCAACAATTACATTTTGATTATAGAGATTGACAAACTATAGAGAAAAGAGAGTGTTCTATAATTTTTTCTCTAGGTATTTATTATTTTAATTATTTTTCATACATTTTAAATATTTTCTCTACATGAACTATATTAAAAAGGCTCAAAGAAGATTTCATTATCCTTTGTTTTGCATTCCCTTAAGATGCATGTGTTTATATTATTCTATGTGTTGTACCTATTTTGCATCTCCACAAAGTTAAATCACACTATTTGTACCATTAGGAAACATCTAATATATCCCTATAACATTGGAATAAATTTCTTGTATTAGTGGTTGTAATTCAACCATAACATAAAGCCTAAAGTTTGACTATATAGTGTGCAATAATTGTAATTTTTAAATTTCACACAAACATGACCATTTCAATGCTCAATTTAAGTATTTTTAAGTTTTAAAGAAACTATGGTTCATTATTTATCATGTAACATTCCACCCATATCCATTTCCCTATTTGTAGAAAATTATTAACATCGCCTATTAGATAAAAAAGGAGGTGCACTTTCAAGATTCTTCTTCCAATACCTAATAAACAACTGAATAAGTTTGAAAATATAACTTGAGTGTTCTTAAGTTTCTAAGAAATTTATACACAAATATAACCATATCAATGTTTGGTTGGCTATTTATAGACAAATATGACATGTTTCAATGTTCAATTTGAGTTTTCTTATGTTTCTAATTAATTTGCACACAAATATGACCATTCCAATGTTTGGTTGGTTATTTACACACAAATGCAACATTTCAATGTTCAATTTGACTGTTCTTATGTTTCTAAGCAATTACGGTTTAATATTTCTCATGTAACAAGCCACCCTTATTCATTTCCCTATTTCTAGATGTAATTATGGAATAGGGTGCTCCACCTTTTAGGAGATGAACCACAATGAGGGGAATGTCCTATTTCGCTATTATTACATTCAAGGAAAACCTAGAGATCTAGTCAATCCGAAGATAGAAAGGGGGAAAGAGATCTCCTAAAGGGTGTCCTAGGGTATGATTAAGAACTAAAGAGGGGTTCACCACCAAGCTAGGGTTTGGAAAGACAAATGATATCCAAGATCTAACTATAAACCTTAATGATATTCAAGACTACAACAAATGACCTAGAAATGAATGCAAAACATAATAACAAACTAAGAGATCAGGAGTGTGCACTTAGAAACCTATAGGAGCTTGAATGGAGGTCTCAAATGCTGAAAATATTGAAATTAATGCAAACTTGGACTCATAAACCAGACTAGGCGATTTAGTCCCAGATCAGGGTTTCTGGGCAGGAACAAAAATTTGGTAGAGATGTGTCTAGAACTTCTTAAAACTACAAATTTGGTTGTACTAGGACTCATACACCAAAACTGGTGTATAAGTCCAATTTGGATTTTTTAGAGAATCTAGATCTAAATCTGCTCTTCAACCTCTGCTCTACCTGTTCACCTTGATTTTTGGGTTTGAATTGCTAAATTCTACTTTGTAGAAATCTTGTAATGCTCTTCAAAACAAAGTGACAACTTGGACAACTTTGTAGACTTGACAACTTCTTTCCAATATTGCTCTTCAATATGTCTTCAACCTAGATCTGCAAATCACATACTAAAGAGAGGGAAAAAAATGTTGTTTTGTCAGTGGAAAGGGGTTTGCCTTGGTCAAACCTCTCTTTGGTAATCAAACCTTGTAATTAAATCAAATGAGATAAAGGAATGATGAATGAAAAAAATACAATATTGCAACTCACCAAACCCTAGTGATAAAGTGTTGCAAACATGTAGGAAGTGGCCCCAATGGATGTAGATCTTGACTTGAATGCTAGCTTGAATCATGAAACCCTACATCACAATTGTTAGCTCAAAAACAAACATGATGCATGATAAATTTGACATGATGCTTGATGCTTGAATAATGCTCCAAAACACTTGATAATCAGCTCTTGAAGACTCTTGAATGCTCTTCTAGACACTTGAATGCTCTTGTAAACACAAATTTTCTATAATGGATCACTTTCAATTTCTTGTTAGATTGATCAATCATGAATGGTTAGGTGAAAATGCATGAAATAACCTTGTATTTATACATGTTTATGCCAAATTTATTGAAATTAGAACACTACAAGCCGACATCAAATCTAGGAGGATAAAATCCCACCCATAATTTGAATTAAATTTCATTTTGGGCCATGCGGGACTCATATGCCAGAAGTGGTGTATGAGTCCCATTAGTCTAGGCTGTGGGACACACTTTTCAAGAAATGCTTAGATTCATGTGAAATCCAGATCGGGGCCCCAAAACTTAGGTGGGACCCATACACCCAAGGTGGCATATGAGTCCTAGATCACTAAATCCAGGCCATACAATCCAAAAACACCTGAATTATGATTAGATGTTGGTTTATGTTGAGATTATCCTCAAAAGATGCATTAATTAAGGCTTGTGGATGCAAAATAAGGCCAAATAAGGCATAAAGAAACCCAATTAATTAATAAAACCCTAGATTAGTGTGAAATTGTAAAGGTACACTTTACAACACCCCAAATAAGGTACAATTAGGTTCACCTAGTTTACAAGGGCCCAAGACCTAATGTCAATGAATTAAACACATTACAACACTAAATCAAGGCAGCATATTAGGGAGTACATTTTATGTCATTACATCTAGCCCCCACTTTAGTGAGAGGAGGAACTTGCTTCAAACTCACACTAAAGTAGACAAACTTGCATCAAGAGGGGTTTAAATGCATCAATGCTAGTGAGATAGGACAATAATGATCAAGAGGGATGATCAAGCCCCCATGATCAAGATCTTATGGAAAACCACCATAAGCACAAAGGAACACACATAAAAATGAGGTATGGCACAACAACTAGGCACAAGCATACACTACCAAAGACAAAAAGGAAAAACAAACAAAAGGGGTGGATCAAGCTTCGATCGTTTGTCCATCGCAATGTGGGTCATATCTAAGTTGTTTGTTTGAAAAATGCACACTCACTTTGAGGAATCAAAAATCTAGGCTTTTTGTTGGGTGAGTTATCCAAAAAGTTGAGACACACACATGCATGACTGGTATGCACTCACACACACAAGCAATTGGCTATGGGAAATTCATGCCTGAGTTTGGCTTCTCGTTCAACCAGACTAAAGCTATACCTCCTAATAAGTTTGATAAGGTTCCACACAATAATTAACTTCAAGCTTCATGAGGCAATCAAAGCTTTGTATGCTTGAAACTCATGAGTAAACAAGATGGCTCCATAGGCATGCAAGGTGGCCATATAACCAAAATTACAAATGCAATGCAGGGAAAATTCAAAGAAGTTTTGCTTAGTTCATGTAAGGTCTTAACTTAGGGAACATTATGTCTCCAAGAGAGGACCAATCAAAGGATATAAGATTCACAACTTAGGGGATGTAGTGTGTCGCATCAAGCCACTGAGAGGAATATAATAAAGCTAAGAGAGATCACGCTCTTGAGGGACATCACACCCAGTGTCACCACAAAGTGAAAGACATGTCACATGAAGTAAGAAGACTACACCATGAAACATGCAAAACACAAAATGAATAATGTCAATGTATGCCCCCACTTTAAAGAAATTTCTAAACACCATGTTGTGAGCAATTACTTTAAAGTAGCAAATGATAAATGCTAACAATAAAGAGGACATGAGAGCTAACTTGGAAAGCTCTATGCCAAGTCATATGTTTCCAAATAAAGCTACATCATGAAAAACGAAGGGGTTGTCCCCAAAATAAAACTCCAAAACACATGAGGGATCCATGGATTTGGGGTCAGTATGTTCTTGCTACAATGTTTTTAAGAGAGCTCAAATTGTCATCATTCACCTTGGAAATACTCATGGAATAGGAAGAATGACACAAAGAGATTGAAAACAAAGAAAAACCTTTTGGTTCAACATGGAAGATACCTAAATGTCTCAACGCCTTATGTCAGCCCCAAAAGTAAAACACAAGACAAAGAAAATATATAGGAAAAGTTTTTGGGTCAGCATGGAAGAGACATGCATGTCTCAATGCCTTGCATCATCCCCAAAAGGAAAATACAAGACAAATGAAAAGATAAAGAAAAAGCTAAAAGATTTACGACATAAATAAGAATGTAGGTACAAATAGAGGAATTTCACAAAGAGAGAGAGAGGGAGACACATCAAACAGAATAGCATGGGGGATCACATTATGCACATGCAATCACACACAAAACATGAAAAATAAAATAGTGTAAAATATTAGTAAGGCACATGTGAGTCAATCTATGAGCAAGTCATTTGCATCCCAATCATTTTCATCATATATAGAAGGCAAACAACTAGCCAAAGGGACAATGGCAAGAACCAAACTAGGTTCATCACTAATTCCAACACTCTTCTTAGGAGAACTATCATTTAAGCTCATAGAAGAGGAAAACAATGTGTTCAATTCATTATGCACCTCTTCGTCTATTTTAGAAATCTCCTCATTTTCATCTAAATTAATCACAACAAGAGGTCGAATGATAATGTCCAAATAAGGTTTTAGCCTCTATTACGGTTATGGTATAGGATCTTTTTATTGTGGCGAGGGAGACTCATCGTGCATTGCTTCAGTCAAGTTTGGATTTTGATTTTCTTTGTTTGTTTCTTCATTAATCTTTCGAGAAAGAGCACAATGTCTACGCCTATGGTCTCTAGCCTTTCTATTTCTTTTATTACGACTATCAAGTTGCATTTGTGTAGGAGTAGGTTTATCAACCATAGGTTTCTTTTCTTCCCTAAGGGGAGGAACGAAAGGAACTGTGGAAGGTTGGTCAACCACTTTCTCTTTAGCTTTGTAAACTTGCTTTATCTTAGGAGGTAGGATGGGATTTCTTTCTTTATCTCTTGGTCTTTTATAGGAGGTAGGTAAAGGATCTATCTTAGGTTGGTCTTATTTGCTTTGAAATTTTTTAGGTTCGATCATGGTTTCATCAAGGATTGTAGGTTCGTTCATAGGTTGAGGCATGTTTTGAAAGGATAGTTTTTCTATGCATTTCGCCTTGTACTTTTTATAGGATTTGAAAAATAAGTCTTCTC
The DNA here is from genome assembly GCA_007115665.2 of Sequoiadendron giganteum. Taxonomy (NCBI): domain Eukaryota; kingdom Viridiplantae; phylum Streptophyta; class Pinopsida; order Cupressales; family Cupressaceae; genus Sequoiadendron; species Sequoiadendron giganteum. The sequence continues at coordinate 44,819,372 of CM021106.1, forward strand.
GAGGTTTAATAGGTTCTATAGGCTCGGGCAAAAAGAAATCTAGTGAAACGTTTGTAGGAGAAGACAAAGAGTTAAAGCCACTATGGTGTACGGTAAAGATTTCATTTTCAAAGGGAAACTTTAAGCATATATGTATGACTAACAGGATGTCTTCCATGGAGCATAGCCATGGGTGACCAAGCTTCACACAAAATTTATCGGACATCGAAATGATGGAGAATGAGACATCTAGTGTTTTTAGTCCTATTTGTAAAGGTAATGTGATCAATCACATCGTAGGGCAAGTGAAATTGTTATGCATATTATCCATGCTTTTGGTTTATCATATGTTTCTTGATAGAGCTCATGCACAAGTAAGAATTCCTCGGTGATCACATTCTCTCCATAGACGGGATCTATTAATATCCCATTAGTTGGCTTATCAAAGATTTGGTCGGCTATGTAAAGAGGACCATCAATTGCATGTTTAAGTATATATTTAGAAGAGAAAGCAATGTCTAGAGGCTTTTTAGTTCAGCCCTTACAAGGTTGAGTTTTGATCAATGTGATCAAACCTTTTTCAATATTATCCAAGGACCTTTTTCAATGGTACCCATAGAACTTTGTTGAATTGTATCCATGTTCTCATCATCCGTGTCAACATTAATCACATCATTCTTTGAAGTTTCACTAGATTTGACAAATGAAATATTATGTTTAGGCATGGGGTTGGTAAAGATTTGCAAATTTTGGTTTGGAGGGGCAATGAACTTATTTCCTTTATCATTAACACATCCAACTAAAACACAACCAAAATCAATGAGGTCTTGCACAAGATTTTTAAGATGCTTACAATATTATGTGTCATGTTCATTTTGTCGATGATAATGGCAATAAGTGTTTGATCTAAAGTTTAGGGGTAAAGGTTTATTAGGATCAGGAGTCTTAATGGGAGATAAGGTGATCATATTTTGTTATAAAAGTTGTGACATTGTGTTATGTATGGTATCAGGTAGGGGAGTGAATTTCCTAGCAGGATCTCCAAATGTGAAAGGATTTGTCTTCCTTATAGAAGCCACTTGGGTATTGACATGTTGAGTTGTTTGTTGAGGGGGATTAAGTTTAAGGAAGCCTTTTTTGATAAAATTTTGGTAATTATTTTGTTTTTCAGATTCGGACTTCTCAGGCCGGCTAGAGGTGGGTTTTGTTTCACAGCTACTAACCGAATTTTGATAATCATGAAAGGCAGTACACAAGTGCACGAAGGAAGGAAATTTCATCATGGTAAGCTTATCTTGTATCTTAGTTTGCAAGTTCTCATTGAACATCCTTTGAAGGTGAGGGTCGGGAATCTTTATGTCGATTTGAGAATAAAGCGATTGGTAGCGCAAAATAAAGTTGATAATATTTTCATCATATTTTTGCTTACATCGCATCAAATCAGTTAAGGTCATCTTAGGAGTCATATGCACTTGGAAATATTTTATATATGCCTCAACAAATTCATTGAATGAATGAATTAAGTTATTTGGTAATGAGGAAAACCATTCTAAGGCAGTATCCTTTAAGGATCTACGGAAACGCTTAACCAAGAGCTTGTCCTCAAGAATAAAGTCACTACATAAGGTGGTATAAGCGGAAGCATGGTTAGAAGGATCTCCTTTCCCCCCATATTTCTCAAATCTAGGCACCTCTATACCTTGTGGCATTGGTGTTCTCAATATCTCCAAGGACAAGGGATTGCTTTTGACATAATACGTAGGTTACAAGTCCATGTTTTAATTTTGAGTTAAGGTAGAAACTTTCTTTTGAAGGGATGAAACGGTTTACAAAATTTGATTTATGAGAGGGTCATTGTTTGCATTTTGGGATGGAGGTGAATAAGGTAGAGTTGTGTATGTGTTTGATGGACAAGTGAATGAAATTCTTATAGGAGGTAAAGTGATACGAGATATGACTTGTGATTCCACAAAGGTATTAGGGATGCTAGAAAAAATACCCAAGGAATCACATTACTAGTAGGTTGCATCATTGTAGTAACTTGAGGGTTGGTATCTAGGTAGGGATAGAGGCAATTGTTGTGGGAGGAGGGATTTGAATTTCTCCTTGGCTTGTAACATTGTTTGAGTGTAAAGGAAAATTAGTGGTTGAGGTAATATGTTTTCCAAAAATTTGAACGATGTTACACACAAGGTCAACTCCATCTTCACTTTCAAGCATGTGATGTATGTTATCTATAGTAGGGATAGTAGTGGTTGAAATTTTTTCAATGCTTATTTGATTTTTTAGGTTTTCTAAGTCTTCATGGATTTGGATTATCTTTTCTTATGGAATACTAGCAACCATTGTTTCAACATGCCTCACACTACTTGAAGGCAAAGATTTGTTGAGGGTATGGTCCATACCTAGTGAACTAGTGTCAACACTAGTGGTGAAAGAGATAGACAACCCAAGATCCATGACAATTATGCTATCATCGGATGACATAAGTCTCAAACTTCATCTCACTATAGTATTAGCAATATAGGACACCAAGTAGAAAAGCTCATACAAGGGACAATATAGGGAATGCAAGATGAAATGAAAACAAGATAAATGCTATGCTCTAAATCAGATTCAAATGAAATTAAGCGAAATGCAATGAAACTTAAACTCTAGAAACTGAAACAAAAAACTAACAGCAACAAACTGAAACAAAGAAATAGAGAATTTAATGCTGGAAAATGCAATTTAAAATCAAAAATGGGACTAAATCACCTAGAGGGGCGTATGAGTCCCAAACATGTTTTTTCAAAGGTTTGAATGTCAAATGACAGTCACCATAGAATTCCCAAAAATTAGGAAAAAGCACCTATACTAGGACTAAATTTCCAAGAGGGGCATATGAGTCCAATTTTAGGGTTTTTGCAAAGATTTCAAAAGAATATAAGTGAAATTTATGCTTTTTGGTTTGTATGATGTCTAGGCTAAGTGCAAATGCACATTTTAAGTCAATTTCAATGATGCAAGAGAAAAAAATGCAACCTATATGCACTTTCACTAATGCAAGATTTAGAAACCTTAGATGACAATTAACTAATGTAAACCCTAATGCAATGTTAATGCAAGATAGATCTAGTATGTGTAAGAGTTATTGATGAACTCGAGCACCCAGGATCACCTACAAAACCAAGATAAACCTTCCACACGAGAGCAGCAAGAGATAGAATGTAGGAATATAGTGCAATAACAAAATGATGTTATATCACACACTAAATGATACAATATGCCTCAACTCTCCCTTGAATTGATTGAGTTAATATGAACTCATCTAGACTAGATAGGAGCTAGACCTGAACTAGTTAGGAGGGAGAGGTGAGTGCAGAATATATAGTAGAATATGGGCAAATAATTCCAAGAGGGGTAATAACTCCCAAATAACCAAATTAGGTGGGAGTTATGCCTACTTGTAAAATGCCAAATAGGTGGCATAACCTACTCAAAAAGAGACACATGAGTGGTTTTGTGAGGTGGCATATAAGGCCAAAAGAGGGTGTGAAACTCAACCACCCAAGTGTGAGTGGGAGCAACACATGTAATCGATGGATTATGCCACGTGTCCTCACATGAACCACATCTCCTATAACCTAAGGTATGCTTAATAATGTGTAGGAAAAATAATATTAAAAAAACCTACACTAACACCCCCCCTTAAGCATAGCTTAGGTGGGTGAAAGGATGAAAGAATGCAAAGATGCAAATATGGGTCCCGGCTACTAGGCCATGTTAGGTACCCATGTACAAAATACTCTCTCACAAATGGAGTAAAGGAGAAAACCCAGTGGGACAAAACTCCTCCCCAAAAGAAAACAAGTTTCCCAACACAAGAAGAATCCCATGCAAGGAAGAAGTCCCCTCCAAAATAGAAAGGATAGGAAAGACCATGTAGCCTTCCCCAAAGTAGTCAACTATGCCAATGGTTGAAGCTCGAAGCTGAATGTAGAACATGGTCCACGATCGTCGAACAATGTTCCTCCCCTTAGGAAGAAACAAAACCAAAGGTGTATGAAGAATGTCTTCCCATTCCTGAAAGGAATATGAAGGAAGAATGATGAAAATGTATGAAGTCTCTAAACTCTGCTCAAGTGTCTCCATGTTGATGTCGAAAGATGTCACCATCAAATCAAGTGTTCTAGGCCACACTGTAGAAGATGAAAATCCAGAACCTAGTGGAGATGGATGTAGAACAAAATTTGAAGACAAAGATATCTCCTTTGAAGACAAAGGCGCCTCCTCCAAATGTTGCTCAAAAGTATCCTCACTCATGTCAAAATGTGATGAATGATCATGTGGAGAATGAACAAAAGGATCCAAAGGTTCCTCCATAACAATTGAAGAAGAATCAACTTCATCAAAGAGAAGATGGATGTCATGAATAATGTCTCCCAAGTCTGAAATATGAGACTCTATGAACAAACCTGCAATGTCTGTCAAGTAGTCATCTGAAGTAGCTATCTGAAGTAGCTATGTCTGGAAGACAATGTGTATCTTGCTGCACTGAATCACAAGAAGCCATGAATGTAGCAATGCAAGTATCTTCAGATGCAATAGTAAATGGAGGAGAAGGAATACAAGGCTCAAGAACTGGATCACATGTGAGAATACCCAAGTTCAAGTAGCCAAAGTTCTCCTCAAAATCAAAGCTCACACTAGGAGTGTGATCAACAACCAAAGGATTAGAACCATCATCAGGTGCAAAGTCTAAAAAGGTATACAATCGAGATGCATGATCAACCACCCCAGTAGCAATTATCTCTCTGCTCTCCAAGTCTCTGATGATAACTAAATCAGGTGTGAATTCAACAGTCTTCCCTGTTCCACCATGAGTGATTTGATAGATGGAAAGAAGATTGTTTGAAAGATGAGGTACACACAAAACATCATTGAAAGTACCATCTCCAATATCAACAGATCCTTTCCCAATTACATCCATGTATGTATTATTTCCCATCATAATAGGTGGCATAGCACAAGGCTCAAAAGAAGAGAACATAGACTGTGTAGAAGCCATATGATGAGACGCTCCAGAATCTAGGAGCCATCTCCTTGATCCAAGACCTGTAGAAGCACAAAGAGCTTTACCTTTTGATTTACCTGCACCTGTAGTATGGCCCTTTTCCTTATCAAATTCTAAATTTTTGGAATTAGAAGAAGAAGCTGAATCAACCATTCGAGAAGGAAAATTGATGTTGTTCTTTGCTAAAAGATTCTTCAACTCATCAATTTGTTTTAAGTAACATTGATGTTCATCATGCCTAGATTTCTTGCAATATGCACAAGTGAGCTTCTCCTTCTTAGATGAATCCTCTTTTGAAGAGAATTTAGAGTCTACTTTAGAAGTAGATGAATATTTATCTGAATCTTTCTTTCTATCACCTTGGTTCTGTTGTTTCTTGTTTTGCTTATTAGTGCCTTGTTTTGCAGTCAAGGCTTGAGATTTGGAAGATTTAATAATGCCCATTTGAATCAATTTATCTTGCTCCTTTGTGAGATCAGTTGCAAACTCACTTAGAGAAGGCATAGTAAATCCTTTTCCTAAGGCTCTTTTCATTGCATGAAATGTAGAAACAAACACTGCATAATCAGGACCAAGTTTTAAAAGAATACTCAAAATCAATTGTGAGTCATCCTTTTTAACTCCACACTGCTCTAACTACAATCTTATGGCATTCAATTTAGTAAAGAAATCCTGAATGGTATCAAAATTGCATGGGCTCAATCCTATGAGCTCGTTCTCCAATGAATGTGCTCTCAAATCATCCTGTTTACCAAAGAGAGTATTCAAAGTATTCCACACTTCATTTGGTGATTTTGCAGACATAATATGAAAGCGTAGATCAGGAGATACAGCCATGCATAAGGTGCCAAAAGCTTCATCACACTTATTGAACCATTTAGGCTTATCTTCATCTTCTGTAGGTTCCTTATCAATACCCATTGATATTCTATACAATTTTAACTTCCTTAAGTGAATTTCCATTTCATTTTTCCACTCAAAGTAATTGTATGGTGTGAGTAGAGGAACCGATTTATCCATTTTAGATTGTTGTAGCAATGTCAGAGAAAAAATGCAAGAAGAACACACGTAGACACCCCCCTTTTTCACTCAAAGAAGAATCCCCCCCAACAAAAAATTATTTGGCACTTTATAAATTAGTGCGTTTACAATGCTGGAGTTGTTTTCCAGAGTTTTTCAAGTGTCCAAAATGGACTCAAATACTGAAAGTATAATTAAATCTCAAATTAGAACTTCAAAATAGCACCAAAGTATAGTGCTAAAAAAAATATCAACTTTCAAAAAAATAATCACCTCGATCCGAGGTCATATCTGAAAGTTATAGCCGTTTGAAGTTTCAAAAATGAGAACTGTCCTTCAGATCTGCTGTTAAAACTGATTTTCTGAAGCATCCGGATTACTTGAGAAAAAATGGATCACACCACTGCAAAGCCTGCGAAATTCTACCCCAAATCAAAAAAAATTATTTAAAAAAAGAGCTCATATGACTGAATTATGGCCCTCCAAAGCTTGACTACAAAATCAAAAATGCAATTGAAGAGGGGGTCTACTGAAATGTTCCAATTTAGTTTCTGCAAAACATGTAACCTATATGCAGAAAATAGCAATGACCCAGATGGTTTTTTTCTTCTACAAACAAAACCCAGATGACGGATTTTCTTCAAAGTATACAAAAAATGTGGATCTAGTGTAAAACAAACGCCTTTAGAAACATAAAACGACCCCAACAACCAAAAAAATGACATGAAAAGGTAGAATCAACTACTTAAGACAAGAAAAGGCATGCTGCAACCTGCAATACTGATTAAAAAACTCACAAATCTCTCAAATTTGAGAAGGGGCTTGCAGATCTGACGCTCTGATACCATGTAAGAGTTATTGATGAACTCGAGCACCCAGGATCACCTACAAAACCAAGATAAACCTTCCACACGAGAGCAGAAAGAGATAGAATGCAGGAATATAGTGCAATAACAAAATGATGTTATATCACACACTAAATGATACAATATGCCTCAACTCTCCCTTGAATTGATTGAGTTAATATGAACTCATCTAGACTAGATAGGAGCTAGACCTAAACTAGTTAGGAGGGAGAGGTGAGTGCAGAATATATAGTAGAATATGGGCAAATAATTCCAAGAGGGGTAATAACTCCCAAATAACCAAATTAGGTGGGAGTTATGCCTCTTGGAAAATGCCAAATAGGTGGCATAACCTACTCAAAAAGAGACAGATGAGTGGTTTTGTGAGGTGGCATATAAGGCCAAAAGAGGGTGTGAAACTCAACCACCCAAGTGTGAGTGGGAGCAACACATGTAATCGATGGATTATGCCACGTGTCCTCACATGAACCACATCTCCTATAACCTAAGGTATGCTTAATAATGTGTAGGAAAAATAATATTAAAAAAACCTACACTAACAGTATGATGATGCACTCCTAATTAGAATTGAGATGTTGTAAATGTAGGTTCAAGGTATGTGCGGGATCATCATGGAAAAAATAGACCCTTAAGTGGCAATAAAGTTCAAAAAATCAAAGTTAGGCAACTTGACGTAAAAATTTGAATAAGTTATGTATATTATTTTAAAAATATGTAAGAATAGAATTTGTAGAAAATTAAATTTAGTTTCTAAACTACTAGGTTTATTTAGAAAAAAAAAAATCTATTTGGTGAAAATTTAAAATTTCAATGCAGTAGTACTTAAATTTTAGGGAAGAAAATAAGAAGTAGGTGTCTGTCTGACCACCCTAACCACAATAAAATGATAATTATTTTTTATAATATTTTAGATATAAGCAAAGGACTCATGTCCCAATGTGATGCATACTTTTTTGTAATTTTTTTCCAAGTAAATAATTAATTTTTTTTTTTTATTACAACTTTTAAAAAATATAAAAACACATACATCTAACCACCTTAACTTGGTCAAAACTTCATGAAATTCAATTTTTTTTTTTTAATCCTATAGTATGCAAAGCATATAATGTGATGCATGTTTTGTATTCAAAAAATGTGATACCGTTTGAAAGCTATAGATTTTTTTCAATTAGCCTATCAATCGGGACTTTACTCATAATTCAAATAGAAAATAAATAATAATAATTTATTAAATTCAAAATAAAGTGTAATTTATATTGGTGGAAAGCTAAGAATCTCCTTTAAAAACCCTTTTTGTTTCATCAATTTTGGGTAAAAAAAAAGTCGTCAGCCACATGGGCCATCATATCACTTACATATCGCCACTTTTTGGCCCATCATGATCCTACACATACCCTTCACCAAAATTTAATGATGGAAATAGGGTGGTCCACCTTTTAGGAGATGAAGCACAATGAGGGGAATGTCCTATTTCGCTATTATTACATTCAAGGAAACCCTAGAGATCTCAATCTGAAGATAGAAAGGAAGAAAGAGATTTGCTAAAGGGTGTCCTAGGGTATGATTAAGAACTAAAGAGGGGTTCACCACCAAGATAGGGCTTGGAAAGACAAATGACATGCAAGATCTAATTATGAACCTAAATGATATACAAGACTACAACAAATGACCTAGAAATGAATGCAAAACATAATAACATAGTGAGAGATTAGGGTTGTGCACCTGGAAATTTGTAGGAGCTTGAATGGAGGTCTGAAATGCTAAAAATACTGAAATTAATGTAGACCGAGACTCATACGCTAGACTGTGTGATTTAGTACTAGATCAAGGTTTCCAGGCAGGAATAGAAATCTGGCAGAGATATGTTTGGAACTCTTGAAAAACTACAAATTTGGTTGTACTAGAACTCAAATGCCTGAAGTGGCATATCAATCTAATTTGGATTTTTTAGAGAATCTAAATTTGAATTTTCTCTTCAACCTCTACTCTGCCTGTTCACCTTGATTTTCAAGTCTGAATTGTTGAATTCTGTTATGTAGAAGTCTTTTAATGCTCTTCAAAATAAGGTGACAACCTGGACAACTTTGTAGACTTGAAAACTTATTTATAATCTTGCTCTTCAATATATCTGAACAACCTAGATCTGCAAATCACATACTAAAGAGAGGGAAAAAAATGTTTTTTTTAATGGAAAGGGGTTTTCCTTGGTCAAACCTCACTTTGGTAATCAAACCTTGTAATGAAATCAAATGAGATAAAGGAATGATGAATGAACAAAATATAATATTGCAACTCACCAAACCCTAGTGATAAAGTGTTGCAAACATGTAGGAAGTGGCCCCAATGGATGCAGATCTTGACTCTTGCTTGAATGTGATAGATCTTGACTTGAATGCTAGCTTGAATCATGAAACCCTACATCACAATTATTAGCTTAAAAAAAAATATGATGCATGATAACTTGACATGATGCTTGATGCTTGAATAATGCTCCAAAACACTTAATAATCAGCAATTGAATATTCTTGAATTCTCTTGTAGACACTTGAATGCTCTTGTAAACACAAATTTTCTATAATGGATCACTTATTTGCTTGTTGGATTTCAATCTCATCAATTCTTAGGTTAAAATGAGTGAAATAACCTTGTATTTATACTTGTTTATGCCAAATTTCTCAAAATTACAACACTACAAGCCAACATTAGATCTAGGAGGATAAAATACTACCAAGAATTTGAATTAAATTTAATTTTGGGCCACACGAGACTCATACGCCAAAAGTGGCATATGAGTCCCATTAGGCTAGGCTATGGGACACACTTTTCAAGAAATGTTTAGATTCATGTGAAATCTAGATCATGACCCCAAAACTTAGGTGGGACCCATATGCCCAAGGTGGTGTATGAGTTCCAAATCACTAAATCTAGGCTATGCAATCCAACAACACCTGAATTATGATTGGATGTTGTTTTATGTCAAGATTATCCTTAGAAAGATGTATTAATTAAGGCTTGTGGATGCAAAATAAGGCCAAATAAGGCATAAAGAAGCCCAATTAATTAATAAAACCCTAGATTAGTGTGAAAGTGTAAAGGTACACTTTCGAACACCCCAAATAAGGTACAATTAGGTTCGCCTAGTTTGCAATGGCCCAAGACCTAATGTGAATGCATTAAACACAATACAACACTAAATCAAGGCAACATATTAGGGAGTACATTTTTTGTCATTACACTAGAAAAGTATTAACATCACAAATTGGATAAAAGATGTAGGGATAACTTTAAGAAACCCCTTGGAAAAAGGTATAAAAACTTGGTGAATCTTGCATTATTCTTGAAAAAATATTAATTCTATTGATTCTATTGGTGAATTTTTTAATTGATATAATTTTGTAACAAAATATTGGTGAATTATACTTTTAATAAAACTATTAAAATATTTTCATTGACGAATTAAACTTATATTCAAACCAATAAAATATTTTCATTAGTGAATTAAACCTATTTTTAAATCAATAAAATATTTTTGTGCCGAATTGAACCCGTATTAAAACCAATAAAATATTTTTGTTAGAAAATTAAACATGTATTCAAACTAATAAAATATTTTCATTGGCGAATTAAGCTTATATTCAAACCAATAAAATATTTTTGTTCATGAAAGAAACCAGTTGGTATTTAAAATAATAAAATATTTTCATTGGTGAATTAAACTTGTATTCAAACCAATAAAATATTTTCATGGAAAATTAAACTTGTATGTGAATAAAAATCATAGTATGGGTGGAGAAAATATCAAATACTATATATTGTTCTATTCCGAGACAAATTTTCCACACACCTAAATTCCTAAATAAAGTCTCTAGAATAAAAAAAAGTGTCAACATATTTCAATGTTAGACTTATTTGATTCGTTTCCATTTTCTTAAGTTGTATAGAAAATTAAAGTTAATGTACACAAATATTTCATCACTCGATGAACATTTGATGGACGATTGCAGTTGAATTCTAGAATGAAATGTCTGAAGCACTAGACTTGTGAACTCAAAACTCTAGAATCACTCTAGAGCCATTAGACTTACAAAGATCAATGTTTGACATTTTATTTGTGTGTGATTGAAAAACTTAAGTTACTTTTTATGTCCAATAGAATGGTCCCTACCACATTCTAGTTTACTAGTTTTTTGTAATAAAATTATGTCATTTGTCACATCAACATGTGTGTCTTGTGGTGAATTAACTGTTAAAGTGTTGACTATAGATTTCTTTTTCCTATATATACTTCACCAATTTGATGTTCTTTTTATCATTTTGGTGTAGGAGCACACGAGCGAATAGGCAATCAACACCAACCAAAAATATTTCTCATTCATTTAGGTTCAACTTAGCTTTGTTTGTCTCTCTCTTTTATGATTTGATCTCTCCTTGTTTAAAACGTTAAAATTTTTATAAAATTCTTCATCAAAAGAAGGCTCACCTGGTTCTCGAAACATTTCATCAAGCTCATAGTCACTCAAGGACCTTGCAGAACCAAATTCCCACTCATGCGAGTTAGTTTCAATATAGGATTCCTTGATTATATTGACACTTTCATAATCACTTATGCACTCACCCAAAAGTACATGGGTACGTGGATCATCAATCTTGATTGGCTCAAACCCTAACCCCAGATACTTTGGTCTTTGAGATGGCATTATGGGTTCTCTTCTTCCAATCTTGTTTATGCCAAGGCCACTAGTTCTGTTATAGTCTTTCACCTTCATCGTCTCATACCCTTTGCCATATTGTTGTACTAGTAGCGGAGGTAGGTCTTCCTTATCTTTGTAAATCCAAGTTGAAATATCTTCAATCTCTTCTTTATTTAAATCTCCCCAATTTGTGAAGGTCATTGTAGGAGGAACTTTAAAGGTCACTTTGGGCTCTAGTCTAAAACAAGGCCTAGCATAATATTTTAGAGACTTGGGTATCGAAGTGATACAATAGGCAGTGTGTAATTTGTACATTCCACAACCTTCATCCTGGATCTTGACATTTGGGTTGATGCTTGGGGTGGTGGAAGTAGATGGTATGGTGGATGTTGAAGGAGTAGACGTAGATGGCTTGGATAGTTTATATGGATCGATGTACTTGGAAGAGGTGGATGTCAAAGCTTTGTGGTTGATAGGCACTTGTTGTTTAGAAATTCCCCTCAAGTTGGTGCAATACTGAAAGGGGTCAAGATCACTGGGTATGGTAATCTTGGTGTGTTCAAAAGGAAACTTCAAACATTGATGATAGGTGGATGGTACGGCCTTCAGTGCGTGAATCCAAGGTAGACCAAGTAGGATGTTGTAAGGAAACTCAAGATCTAGGACCTAACATGTGGTATCTACAATTACTGGCCCCACGCGGATAGGGAGTGTGATAATACCCTTAGAAGAGTGTTCCTCATCATCGTACGCCTTTATGACCATGCTTTTGGTGGAATCTACACATGCATCAGAGAAATTTAAAGCCTTGACCAATTTTAAAGAGCATATGTTCAATCCTACTCCACCATCTACTAAGACTCATGTGACCTTGTGTTTATGGAAGAATACTTCAATATGTAGTGCATCATTATGAGATGGTTTTGAAAGGAAAATAGATAGTGCGTAAAAGCTTTCCTAATGCTAAAACCACAGAGGAGTAGTGCAAAGACCAGTTTTAAAACTTTAAAACACTTAAGATGAACACATACAAGAAAGCAAGAGTAACAAAAAATAACAATTATAGAGATAACACCAGATTTACGTGGGAAAACCCTTACGAGAAAAAACCCACCAGACCAAGAGAAATCACTTTGTATAACAGTAAAATTTTTACATACAAAGTTATCAGACCACTCTCTCTGATCATCACTCATAGCAGCAGACTTCAGTTCGACTACACTCACTGTTACAATGCTTTTTAGCATACAATGAAAACACTTATCTAAACTGTCACCTTAGTGACTATATTTATGTATCCAACTGTTAAAATTCTTACATACATTATTCTACCACCAACCAATCAGATGCCATTATTATGCACCTTCCTTCTGATAGATGAATCCAATTGCTTCTGACCAAGTCGCCCTGCAATCACGTATTGGGTCGTCCAGGCATTAATTCTCTTTGCCATAATCAGATCCTATCACCTACCGAAATGAGCCTTGCAGTTAATGCTTTCATTGCTTCAAACTTTGGCCAATCAGTCATTGATTCCTTGCCACATGTCACCTTCCTATTCGTCCATTACTTCCAATCAAGTCAAATCAGTCAACATAAATTCTGAACTCCTCTTACTGGGCTACCTCGCCAAGCCAAAGAGACCACCGCGGTATGGCGGTGTTACCTCGGTGCCACCCATCTCCTTCTCAGCCTTCGCGGTCCAGCGGTAGACATACCACACCACCCCGACATAGCAAAGGAGCCACTGTGGTATTGTGGTGGGCACTTGACCACCTATCTGCCACCTTCATCACACAACCGCTAAGCTCGGATCAACCCTCTGCAATATGGAGGTAACTGCCAGAGCCAACCATTGAACACATTGTGCTACCATGCCCCGACCACCAAACCTCTATGGTAAGGAGGTAAGCATCATCTCTTACCGCAAAGGCTTACCACGACATGGCCAAAGGGCCATCACGATGTGGCGATAAGTGATCTTCGTTGACTATCTTTGTTCACTACAGCCATCGCGCCATCTTCGAGAAACCTCTGCGATAGGGAGGTAAACCTTCAAACTGATCGCACAGTCAACCATGCTACTGCCAACTCAAGATAGAGACCCCGTGGTATGGCGATAACACCACCCAACCATGGACAAAGCAATAGAGGCCCACGGTACAGTAGTAAACCATGCTACCACACATCTTTGAAGAACTCTCAATGGTAGGGAGGTAAAGTCCAGAAAAGGCAGCAAAAAACACCAAGTATTTTACAGAGGATCAAGCCAGAAGTTAAGGCACCTATTCCCAAAAAGCTCCCACTTGACGAAGACTTCCTGGCTTCCTCTAGACTTTAAATTTACTGATGATCATAGGCCCTAAGGCCCATTGAATCTATACACCATTTGAATTTTTCTGTGCTCACTGGCTTCATTAATGCATTTGCAAAATTCTTCAAGGTGTCAACCTTTTCCAAACAGACCTTTCCATCCTCCACCATGTCTCTAACAAAGTGATACTGCACATCAATGTGCTTCGTCCTGGCATGGAAAGTAGGGTTCTTAACCAAACAAATGGCACTCTGACTGTCACAGGAAATTGTAATCTTCCCTGCATTAAAACCAATATCTAAACACAAATGACTCAGCCAAACAGATTCTTTGTAGGCATGTGTTGCTGCCATGTATTTTGCCTCGGTAGTGGACAGAGTGACTATAGCCTGTCACTTGCTCATCCAACTGACTGTGCCACCATTTAACATGATACTGTATCCATTGATGGATCTCCTGCTGTCAATGCCCCCTGCCCAATCATAGTCCACATATCCATGAATACTGAGAGTTCTCTGTGATGCAACCAAGTTTCCATGGTAACACAGAGCATATTGTAAAGTACCCTTTAAATATCTAAACACTCTCTTCACAGCATCCCAATGTGTCCTTCCTGGATTTTCCATAAAATGGCTCAGAACTCCCACTGCTTGGGCAATGTCTAGCCTTGTACAGACTATTGCATACATTAGACTATCAACAACACTTGCATAAGGCACCTTGGTCATGTCCTCCATCTTAGTAGCAGATTTTGGATAGTCTTCAAAAGATAGCTTCATTCCGTACATAACTAGAATAACCAGCTACTTGCAATCATTCATACCAAATCTCTCCAGAACAATGTTAACATACTTACTTTGGCTAACCCAAAGCTTTCTACTCGTTATGTCCCTGGTTATTTCCATCCCTAGAATATACCTTGCTATACCCAGATATTTCATTTCGAACTTTGCAAACAACTGAGATTTAAGATTAGAAATCATAGACTTACTATTTCCTTTGAACAACATATCATCCACATACAAGGCAATAATAAGCACACAATCATTTTCATATTTATAATACACACAATGCTCACATTTTGATCTCACAAATCCCATAGACAACACAAAAGTGTCAAATTTATGGTACCACATTCTAGGAGACTGCTTCAAACCATACAGAGATTTCTTTAATTTGTAGACCAGACTTTCTTTACCTTTTTCAACGAAGTGCTCAGGCTGGGACATATAAATCTCTTCTCCCAACTCTCCATGGAGAAACATTGTATTCACATCCATCTTCTCAATCTCTAAGTCATACGCTACTGCCAATGACAAAAGAAATCCGATAGATGTCAGCTTTGCTACAGGGGAAAATATTTCTCCATAATCAATTCCCTCAATCTGGAAAAACCCCTTTGCAACCAACCTTGCCTTATATTTTTCAACACTGCCATCTAGACTCGTCTTCTTCTTAAATACCCATTTACAACCAACAGGCTTTCGCCCTTCAGGCAAAGGTACCAAATCCCAAGTTTCATTTTTCTTCAATGATTCCATTTCTTCATTAATGGCTTCCAACCAGGAATTTGAATCATACATGTCAATTTCTTCTTTCACAGTCCTAGGCTCATCAGTTCTAGTAATCAAAGCATAGGCACAATTCAAATCGAACATAGAAAAACCATACCTATCAGGTTGTCATTTTTCACATGTAGACCTTCTTACTAGCTGAGGTTGTGGTTCTTCATCTTCAGAACTCTTAGAGCTGCTTGAACTCTCCTCAGTTTCAAGTACACCATGTAGTTCCTCTTTTTTTGGAGTCTAAGGAATTTCAACTACATCATTCTTCTTTTCTCCTTTTTCTGTCTCTAGCTGTGGATCAGCTACTGAAGGTTTCAGCTCATGAAATATTACACTTTTGTTGTACAGAACCTTCTTAGTATCAGGATTCCAAAGCTTGTATCCCTTCACACTGACACCATAGCCGATGAAGATACATTTAACAGCCTTGTTCTCCAACTTTGATCTTTTCTCATTTGGCACATATACATATGCCTCACAACCAAAGACATGAATATGTCTCAAAGAGGGCTTCTTACCAGACCAAGCTTCCAAAGTGTTTTGTCAACTAGAGCAGAACAAGGTGAACGATTTACCAGGTAACATGATGTAGCCACAGCCTCAACCTAGAACTTTTTCTCCAGACTAGCACTACTCAACATAATTCTCGCTCTCTCCATTAACATTTTTTTCAACCTTTCAGCAACTTCATTTTGTTGTGGAGTATAAGGTGTAGTTTTATGCCTTTTAATATCAAGGCCTTTAGAGTACCTTTCAAAATCTGCAGAACAAAACTCACCACCATTATTCGTCCTCAAACATTTAATTTTCCTTCCAGTCTGATTTTCTACCAAAGTTTTGAATTCTTTAAACCGACTGAACACTTCTGATTTAATCTTAAGAAAGTTTATAAATTCCCTTCTCGAATAGTCATCAATAAAAGAAACATAATATCTAGACCTTAATAACGAATGAACATTAACTGGACCAAACACATCAAAATGAACATAATCCACTACACCAAAAGATTTATGAGGACTCGAATAAAATGAAACATGGTGTTGCTTTCCATATATGCAATGTTCACAGGGTGGTCCCACAAAGCTGGTTTACAATTTCTCAGAGGAACTGATTTTTCTTGAAATCACATATTTTTAGAAAATAAAATGATTTAAACCTTAAAAATTTCTATTATAAGGATTCCAATTGAAGAGGGTTTGATCAAACCACCTTAGATCAAACCCCCTTGGATAGAACCTTGCTAGTTTTAAACCATACATATAAATGAGTCTCCTTTACACCTATCAAAATGTTGATAAAAAATCACTTTTGATTTACCTTTTGGGGGATCAAATGAATTCATTTAAAATTTATTTCAAATGATTATGGTAGTCCTCAGAATGAACTATCCAATGAATATAATTTTAATATGTTTTGGTTTTATTATGTATTTGTGGGATCAAATGAATTCATTTAAAATTTATTTCAAATGATTATGGTAGTCCTCAGAACAAAGTATCCAATGAATATAATTTTAATATGTTTTGGTTTTATTATGTATTTGTTTTTTAGTTTTATTAAACTTAGGTTTTTCATCAAAAATAAAGGTCTTTGTTCTGCACATGTGGAAAAATAGCAAATTATCAAAAAAAAATTGAAAAATATGAGTGCACCAAATATTGAAGTCCTCAATCCAGCAAAAAAAATAAAATTGAATTTTGATATATACAAAAAAATTACGAATTATGCGGTCACGCTATGTCTGAATTGTAACTGGTTTGACTTTGAAACTTGATTAAAGAAAAAATATTCAATTAAAAAACTATCTAAACAAGTGAAAGCACTAGATATCAGAGTTACAAATCTAAATTTGAAAGAATTAGAATTTTATCCTTCATGGAAAAAAAATTATACATTATACGGTGTGCGTCACTTTTTAAAAATGTTGTTTTCTGAAAAAAACTAGTTTTTGTGGGAGATGGAAAAAGAAGTGCAATCTGATTCCAAAAATTTTGAAAAAAATATTTTTAGAATCTACAGACAAAATGTGATGAGACTCTAGTTTGAATCATCTTCAAATTCCTCACGGTTTAGCCCCTATAGGTGCCTGAATGTGAATATTTAGTTAAAAATATTAATTTCAGTGTCCAATTTGGCCAAAAATTGTAAACCACTATTATGGGATCATCACACAAAAATCAAACTCAAGGTTACAATCAACAAGACCTTCAACAAGATTTTTATTTTTCAAGTTTTCTAAACCTTTCTCACCTATGTGACCAAGTCTATGATGCCACAATATGGTTTTCTCAGCGGGGAGTTTCACCTCCAAGGCATTTGCACCCAGTGGATTTTCATCATCCTTTTCTACAGGAGCAGCTTTGCTTGACTTTACAGAGACGTTGTTACATTGAATAGGATGTGCATCCAACTTGTATAGAGTGCCAGAACATACTCCCTTAGCCAACACCATAGTGCTTCTAGCCATCTTACATCCTTTACTCGAGAAAGAAACTTCCACACCAGGATCATTCAGCTTACAGACAGAAAGTAAGTTACGAGCCAAACCTGGTATGTGTAGTACATAACCAATCCCTTTGATTCTTCCATCAAGGAATTGTATTTTGACTCTTCCATGACCAACAATCTCCAATGTTGAATCACTTGCCAGGTACACCTTTCCACCATCATACTTTTCATACTTAGTGAACCATTCTCTATGAGAAGTCATGTGAAAAGATGCACCTGAGTCAACAAGCTAGACATCATCTAATGCCTAAGTTGCCAAGGCTGCAATGAAGGTATTTGCATCACTCTGAGAAGAGTCATTGTTTGAAGCATTATTCTTCTTCTTCTTCTTCTTACAATCCTTTCGGATATAGCCAGGTTGCCAACAGTTCCAACATTTCACCTTGGACTTTTTACCAGGAGACTTTGATCTCCCTCCAGATTTAGATTTAGACTTCTTGTCCTTCTTCTTGTCTTTCTCCTTCGATCTACCTTGAATAGCAAGGGCCTCTTTGGCCATCTCTGAAGACTTCCTCTGCATCTCTTCAAACAATAGTGAGGCAACAACATCTTCCATCTTGAAAGTAATGGTCGTACTTCCAATAGCCATTACAAGATGATCCCAAGTGTCAGGTAATGAGCATAACAGGAGAATGAAACGATCCTCCTCCTCTATATTCACACCCATGGATGCCAACTGAGCAACACTCATATTAAATGAGTTCAGATGGTCTGCAACAGATGCACCTTCTTCCATCTTCAAGGAGTACAACTTTTTCCTCAAGAATAACTTATTTACCAGAGAATTTTCGTGAAAAATATCACCAAGCTTCTTCCATAATGAAGCTGCAGACTTCTCCTCATGGATGTTCAAGAGTATAGAATCAGCCAGACTAAGTCTTATCAATCCTCTTTCTTTTCTATCTACAAGGTACCAATATTCTAGATTCATACCTTGTGGCATAGTTCCAGACACAGCAACCTAGAGGTCTCTATCCACAAGCAAGTCTTCCATTTTGAGTTTCCACAACTCAAAGTTGCTGCCATTGAATTTTTCAATCTCTACTCTACCTAATGTACTCACCATCTCAAACAGAACTAGGTTCTAACTTTGCAAGACTCCCACTGGAATAGTATTAGCACAAAAAACTAGCCTTACTAACAAGGATAACACAACTGGACAGGCTTTGATACCACTTGAAAGGAAAACAGACAGTGTGGAAACCATAGAGGAGTAATGAAAAGACCAGTTTTAAAACTTTAAAACACTTAAGATGAACACATACAGGAAAGTAAGAGTAATTGAAAATAACAATTACATAGATAACACCAGATTGATGTGGGAAAACCTTTACGGGAAAAAACCCACCAGACCAAGAGAAATCACTTTGTATTATAGTAAAAAATTTACATACAAAGTTATCAGACCACTCTCTCTGATCATCACTCATAGCAGAAGACTTCAATTCAACTACACACACTATTACAATGCTTTTCAGCATACAATAAAAACACTTATTTAAACCGTCACCTTAGTGACTATATTTATGTATCCGACTATTACAAGTCTTACATACATCATTCTACCAACCAACCAATCAGGTGCCATTATTATGCACCTTCCTTCTGACAAACGAATCCGATCACTTTTGACCAAGTCACCCTGCAATCATGCATCGGGTCTTCCAAGCATTAATTCTCTTTGCCATAGTCGGATCATGTCACCTGTCGAAACGAGCCTTGCAGTTAATGCTTTCACTACTTCAAACTTCGGCCAATCAGTCATTGATTACTTGCCATGTGTCACCTTCTTATTCATCCATCGCTTCCAATCAATTCAGATCGATCAATGTAAATTATGAACTCCTCTTACCGCACTACCTCACCGAGCCAAAGAGACCACTGTGGTATGGCGGTGTTACCTTGGTGCCACCCATATCCTTCTCAGCCTCTACGGTCTTGCAGTAGACATACCGCACCACAACGACAAAGCAAAGGAGCCATTATGGTATGGTGTTGGGCACTTGACCACCCATCCACCACCTTCACCACACCACCACTAAGCTCAGATCAACCCTCCACGGTATGGCAGTAACCGCCAGAGCCGACCATCGAACCCACTGTGCTACTGCGCCCCAACCGCCAAACCTCTGCGATAAGGAGGTAAGCATCATCTCTAACTGCCAAGGCTTACCGCACCACCGCGACATGGCCAAAGGGCCATCACGGTGTGGTGGTAAGTGATCTTCGCTCACTTTCTTCATTCACCGCAACCACCACGCCATCTTCGAACAACCTCCGCAGTAGGGAGGTAAGCCTTCAAACTGACCATGTAGTCAACCGTCCTACCGCTAGCTAAAGACAGAGACCCCACAGTTTGGCGGTAAGACTGCCCAACCGTGGATAGAGCAATAGAGGCCCGTGGTACAGCGGTAAATCGTGCCACCACGCCTCTTTCAAGAACTCCGAGCAGTAGGGAGGTAAAGTCTAGAAAAGGTAGCAAAAAACGCCAAGTCTTTTACAGAGGATCAAGCTAGAAGTTGAGGCACTTGTTCCCAACAAGTTTAGGTGAAGAGTATTCTTGGTCTGAAAAGGTGACATGATGGGAAATGGTCAAATATCTGACCATGGCTTCAAAGTGGTTGAAATCAATGTTGGCAGGAATAGAAGAATCCTTTAAAGCCTTATCGAGGATAGCTTTATGGGTGGGCGAGATGCGCAACAGCTCAAGTATGGAGATTTGTGCAGGATTTTTACCTAATTGGTCCACAAGGTTAAATTGCCCTTTGGGTTGTGGTTGTTTAGCATAAGGACCGAGTATTGTGATCTTGCCTCGGCGAGTGGTGACATTACACTTTGACATATTTCTAATGGTGATGGTATTAACATTTTCATCAATAGCTCAGAAGTGATTAATTATAGGTCCGCTTGAGTAGTCAAATGCAGCACAAGTGTAATTGGCTCTATTGTTAGTCTTATATCTTGATGAAGAGGGATTAACCTAAACCATGATCCTGCAGTGGATTTTTATGAATGGTATGATCTGAGTTAGAAGATAATTGTTGTCCTCCAAGTTCAATGATATTACTTTCAATAAGGTCTTGTATGAGATTCCTTAACTGTCTATAGGAAGAGGTTTTATGTCCTTTTATCTGATGATAATCACAGAAAGCATTATCATTCCACCATGATGGTTTGAGCTGCCCCAAGTCATATAGTTTAGGGTTTTGCAATGTTATTATGTTAGACTGGACAAGTTTCTTGAGGATGACTTCAACTGGTTCTCCCAAGGGGATGTATGTGTGTTTCTTAGGAAATTGTCGGGTTGGTCTATGTTGTCCTTGGTTTTGATTGTTTTGAATGGAATTTTTTGTCGATGTCCAGGTGGTAAAAGGAGTGTTTTTCAGTTGAGATCCCCTAAGTGTGACCGTAGGACCCGTTGTATTTACTACTTTAGCATCGACAACTCCATCATTGGTAATATGTTTGTTCTTGACCCAATATTTGTTCTTATCATTAGTTGGGTTTTTTTTTGTGTTCTTGCTATCATATTTAAGTTCATCTTTTGCAATGAGATCTTTTTTCTAGTTGAAGTCCCTTTTCACTGAGGTCTATGAAAGTGGTGCAACAATGGACTTGCAATTTGTATTTCAAGGGTCCAACAAGATGTTGAACAAACATGTTTACTTTCTCCTTTTTAGGTATCTCAATGGTACATCAACTAGCTAGGCCTTGCCATCTTTGGAATAATGGAATAAATTTTTCACCAATGTCCTCTTGAGTGGTCTTACATAATGTGGAAATAGTAACATCAGTGTCAATTTTGTAGGCATAATTTTCTACAAATTTATTGGTGAGTTCCTCCCATGATTTTATCCCTTTTGGCAAGAGAGTGAACCAATCAAGTGCAATACCTGCGAGACTCCTAGGAAAGAGTCTCATCAAATAAGTGTATTTGTATGCGACGTCTACATAATTGGTCATGAATTCTCTTATATGTTCTTTGGGATTGTTCTTTCCTTTGTATTTGGATAAATTTGGTACCACATATCCTAGAGGGAATGATGGCATGTGTAATATTGTATTGAATGGATATGGACATAAATCAAAGGATGTGTAGAGCTTCTTGTTTAACATTTGCATGTCCTCTAATTGTTTTTGCAAGGTAGTGAGTTGGGTTGTTAGTGTGTCCACTAAGGGATTGTTGGTGGCATCACACATGTTGGTGATGGGATGTTTTTATTTGGAATGGATTGATGTTGGGTATATTGCACATTTTGATTTGGGATTTGTTGGTGTTGAGAATTTTGAGTGGGAATTTGTGGTTGTGTATGAATATGGGATGCATATGTGGGAATATGTGTTCCAACAGTGTTAGATTGTATTTGATGAATTTGTTTCCCAAGAATGTTTTGTTGACCAAGTGGGTTCATGTGTTATGACACTTGGTTTCCTTGCCCAAATTGATAAATATGGCCATGTGGGAAATGTTTGTTTTGCCTTAGGTGTCCACTAGTGTTGGTTTTGACTTGAGGGCCTTGTGATGAAGTACTAGTGTTGGTTGTAGGTCCTTGAATGATAATTCATATTTTGTTTCTCCCAAAAGGGTTTGATGGAATTTTCATCATAGCATTGGAGGAAGACCAAAACATGGACCCAACAATTTGTGACACAATTGTTGATACTTGTGGCATTGATTGTGATGAGGTTTGTGATATGGTTGATGCCCAAAAAGTGGATGTGATTTTGACTGTATTGGTTATGTTTTGAGCTGTAGCACCAATGGAAATATTTTTGATTGTGTTTGTGGAAGTTTGAGTTGTTACACCAATCGAGGTATTGCTAGCATTATGTGGTGGTGTTGAAGGAGGTTGACTAGTTTGGGTGTCATGGTTAGGTGATGCTGCTCTTAAGGTATTAACATCAAATCCT
This sequence comes from Sequoiadendron giganteum, assembly GCA_007115665.2. Taxonomy (NCBI): domain Eukaryota; kingdom Viridiplantae; phylum Streptophyta; class Pinopsida; order Cupressales; family Cupressaceae; genus Sequoiadendron; species Sequoiadendron giganteum. The sequence continues at coordinate 44,842,282 of CM021106.1, forward strand.
TGTGGAAATTTAGCTCCTTTGTGTATAAGCATGGCCAAATACCATTATGGATCTTGTAAGAGAAATTCTTCTACAAAGGAAGCCACTTCAGGGTTTTGGGCAGCTACTTCTATGTCTTCCATGTACACTTATCCATTTTCATCTCTATGCATGAATTGTTCAAAGGGAATGTGACGTGATGAAGAGACAATGTTTATGTCACTAAAAGGATTATTGGAAGTTTTCCCCATGTTGGTGTTGTTGTGAATGGTGTTTAAGTAGTTGTAAGGATTGTTTTCTTGTCCAAAGGGGTCCAATCTTTCTTTGTAGCCTAGTCTCAACCATGTAAGATTTTCTCAAATAAAAGAGGGATAATGTGAATGATATGGATAATATGACACAAAATCTATGTTTTTGGATTTTTTGAAATAAGGAGTGCAAGAGAGTATGATGCAAGGTGACAATGCAAAGTGGCAATGAGGACTAAAATGAATGTATAGAATGGAAAATGATAACAGACTAAAGTATCTTGGGGTATGCTATGACAATGGAAATGCAAGGCCTAAGCAAACTCTAAAAATATCAACTTTGGGGGATTTTAAAAGAGGTTTCCTAACCATCCAAAGTTTGGCCAATGTTCCAATTTTGATTGTCAAGGGACCTTTTGTAAGACTAAGTGAAATTACAAAGTGACAAGGTAAGTTTCCCAAAATAGACTTATGAGCTGGAAATATCTCACCTAAAGGACAAAGACTAAAGGAGTGATTTTTGACTTAGTCCAATGACCATTTACTTTTGAGGCAATGGTTTTGCAAAGTATGGAAGGTTTACCTATTCTAAAGTCTACAAAGATGAAAATCTAATATTTTTTCTTTGCTGAAAATGATTGTGGATCCTAAGATGCAACTAAGATTTTGCAATGGTAGACCTATGGTAAAACCTAAATTCCATCTAAAAGATGTAAAGATGGAAAGTTTAAGCGAATCTTTTCTGGTTTTTGTAGAGAGAACACTGAGAAAAGATGTCTAGCAACATATTCAGAATACTTGATTTTGGACTAGGAAAATAATAGTTATTTTCTCAAGTGACGGGCGAATGCAATGTTTCAGATATCAGTTGTGTTTCAGAGAGAAAATGAGTTGTTTCAGGCAGAAAATGTGTTGAAAAGTTATTAGATGCATTGTTCCAAAAAGAGAATGTGGTTTACAAAGGAAGATGTGTTGTTTTAGGTATCAAATGTGTTCCAGAATAGTCAGATGTGTGTTATAGAGTCTCAGTTGCATTGTAGTTTGAACAAGGTTTGGTTTTCTTGCAATTTTGACAAATTTGTGAAGTTGTTTCAGTTTGATTATGATTTTCCAAATCTGAAAAAGGTGTTAATGTTTTCATTTGATCAGCAAACATTTGGAAAACACTTGGTTTTGTCTTGAATTGTTGGAGACAGGCACATTGAACACAAGTACAAATCCTATGGTTGGTAAGGACTATATTCATTGGATTCCCACTTGGATTAACCAGCCACACTTATTCTTAGTAGATGACTTAGAAGCTTGGCCACACTAGCTCCCCTCCATAGCACTCACTTTTCAAGTCAACCAAGCTTTGATTTCTCATGAATCTCCCATGACAAACTCTTCATCTCTACTAAGAACCACAAAAATGTGGGACGACTTGAGAGGTTCAACCTCTTGCACCAGCTAATAGAAGGATTTTGGAAAAATAAATAAAAGGCTTTTAGTGAATACTTGGGGACATAACACCTTGCGTGCATCCATCAATCCACTTAAGGCTTTAATCACTCTATTAGGGGCTCTTATACATTTTATGGTAGGTACCCTTTTTTCGAGTGACACTGTATGGCTAAGGCCTACATATCATCAGGACTTGACAATTTAGTCTTACCCTTTTATATACCGGCCCAAGCAAAAAATCGATTGGAGTTGTTCCCTCTTTCAAGGTAGGCCCCTCTAAAGATAACATAAAAGAAAAATGAGAACTTTGTTTTTTATCATCCAAGATCGCACTAATGTGCAAGGAAAGTGCATACACAAAGCTTTCATTCCACACTCACAAGATTATTCATTTTAATGCCCAAATTGAAATATGTGGGTGGTAAAGCAATAACCCCTAAGTGTTTTTTATTCTCAAGATCACAGCAAGGTGCAAGAGAAGTGCATACACACTAGAGAATTATCACTACACCACAAGACACATCAAACACTCATTCAGTTTATCCCAACTTATTATGAGACAAGTAAAGTTATTTTTAAACCAATGCTATGAGAATGCAAGTAAATTTTTAACCTTGATGATTATATGCAAGTTGTGTCCATTTTAACCCCAATGAGTGTGAATTCAAGTTCATTTTAAACCATGAAATGTGATATGCAATTTTTTGTTTGTTTTTTTGTTTCTTTAGGATTAGAAATATTTGTAAAAATCAACAACAAAACAAGGGTTAGTATCTCCTTCCAGCTTGCCACATGCTGCCAACAACAGATCAGTAACCAAAAAACCATAACCTACTAAAATAGAAAGGAGAAATCTGGAAAATGATGTCAAAAACCGAGAGTAGACCTACAATAGGCAGATGTGTCGCTTTGTCTGTCAAATGCAGCTCTACACAAATGTGTCATTCGGTCTGACAAATGCACTGCAACAGATCGAATGTGTCTCTGTGTTGCAAATGTGTTGTTCTCGAACATAGATGTGTCATGACGCATCAAATGCTGCTTAGAAACTTACGTTTGTGGCATTCTGTACCTGGACCTGCAAAAAAATGATGAAAAAGTCGTACAAAAACTACAAAATATGTTCTTGGTGTCAGGTTCACCAATGTAACTAAGGCAAAATTCGCGTTAGCATAAAATAAAATGCATAAAGAAACCCTAGCTAAACAATGAAGCACAAAGGAGGAAAATGCATAAATAAAAGGAAGATTTCATCAAATAGCCTTCATGCCCTCCATAATTTACCTTCATTGCCCTTCTCCATTTGTTGTAAAATGATGTTTGCCCTCAAATTTTGAAGAGAAACCAAGACCTATAACAAAGACTCAAGAAAATGTTGAAGGATTTCCAAATTAGGCAAGTTTGCAAGAAGCTAAGAGATTCAAGAGGTTGAGAGATTCAAGAGATTGAGAGGTGTCCAAATGAGGTTTCCAAAGCTTTTTTAAAGACTTTCCATTTTTGGATGAATGGCTAGGATTGAAAGTTGACAAAGCCCTAAGATCAAAGGTTGAAATTGCATGTGACAACTAACAATTAGGGTTAGGGAAAACTTAGGTCAAAATTTGAAATGAAGGGTTCATATTTGGTTTTGTGAAAATTAAATCAAGGGTCAAGAATTCATGTGACAAGGAGATATTGGGCACAAAAAAAGAGGTAGGAGGAGAATCAAATAATTAAAAATTATTTGATTCAAGAGGTGATGTTGACCTTTTGAATTAAAAATTATTTTAATTCAAAAGTGGTGGGGTCATGTGATAGTAAATAATTATTTTAAATTATTTACTTGGTGGAAAAATAGAAAGTGGGAAATTTAAATAAATGACTTTATTTAAATTTAGGGAAAAGTCAATAAGACAATTAAATTAATAATTATTTAATTGTGGAGGAAATCGACAAGGTGGACAATAATTAAATAAATTATAGGAATTTATTTAATTATAAGAAGACATGAGGAATTAATGATGTATTTAAATAAATAAATAAAACTTATTTATTTAAATAATCAAGATGAAATAATAGGTAAATGATAATTAAATAAATTTAGGAGTTTATTTAATTATAGGGAGACATAAGCAATTAGCGACGTATTTAAATAAAATAAATCTAATTTGTTTATTTAAATAGTCAAGAGGAATAAAAGATATGAATTAATTAAATAATTAAGAATTATTTAATTAATAGTCGAATTTGGACCATAGAACATAATTAAATATTTTAATTATGTTGAGAAGAAATATGGAAAGATAAAGTTTGCAGGCCTAGGTCAAAATTATGTGTCTACACTCTCTATATAATGGATTGATTTCATAATCTCCCTCAGGTGATATTTGGTTTCTTTGTCACTATGTTGCATAAAACTAAAACATTCAAGGTTGAACTTTGAACACTTAGGCTAGAAAGGTCACTAGTTTTGGTACCACTATAATATCCCAAGATAAAATAATAATAAAAATATAATTATTAACCTTCCACAAACACTTATTAGTTGAATAACAACACTATCAAACCCTATCATTTAATAAGATCTTAGATAACTTAGATTTAAATTAAAGTTTTTATGCATCAACAATTTTATTACAATCCAATAAATAATGACAACATGGAACTTGATCTTTTCATTATAATAAATAAAAAATATAAATATAATTCCCACTCTCTTTCCTACTATAATAACAATTGTATTATATTTTTTTGGTGTAAATAAAGTCTTGTACCTATTTAATTCATTACTAGGGCACTTATTTACATGTTAAGTTTACTTACGTCCTAGGAAGGAATATTTCTAGAAGGTGTTAGTTGTCATCTTTTCTTTTGAATTGTAACACATGTGTCCTAGGTAGTTGTGATATGTTGTCACTTGATAATAAAAACAATTCATACCAATAGCAATAAAAATTGAATCAATATAATGTGACTATAGTTTCTATCTAATGAAGCTCAAAATTAAAATCTTAATGAGATCACCAGAAATCACTAGGAGTTTTTCCGAGGATTACCATGTTCAAAAATAAGTGTTTTAAATATATTCTAAAAGAAATTTTGTTGAATGTTGATGATCTCATATAAAAATATTCTCTTTTATATCCTCCACAAATAGAACAGGTTGGCCACCCTATACAATTCCAACTTGAAATTTAAATAGTAATCATGGGTGGGAAAGATTACACTTAGAAATTGATGGTGCCAAAAAAATATACTACTAAAAATAATATGGCACATGTTGGGAAGCTAGGAGGGGAATAGAAACACAGGAAAAAATATGACTGATTGGGGTTAGCCATATCACAATACTTATTGGGGTTAGCCATATCACAATACTTAAACTATAGGATAATGCATTACAATTAATTGATGAGCATGTCAATAAGAAACATTATAAAATTCCAATACGAAGAAAGGAAGAGCAAAAATGGAAGAAAAATTATTCTCAATATGGGAAAACACATAGTATATGGAAACAAAGAAGACACAAGTACAAACCTAATATGTACAAGCTTGAATTGACTAGAAATGAGACATGAAATAGGGATCAATGTTAACACCCTAAATAATCATCCAAATAGTTTGTAAGTATTGGTGTAAAAAGAAGGTATCCTGAAACAAAATTGAGTGGTCTTAATTCATTCAAAATAGTAAAATAAATTGATCAAAGTGGAGTGTATTTACTTGATTAATTAATTGATTATTAGGGATTCCCACCTTCTAGGTTCGCATATTCAAAATACCAAAGTAATTTATTTAAAATAGACTATTTCATCTAGTGGTGGGTTTCCTATTAAACTTTATGTTCATTAAGGTGTGATTCAATATTTTTTTTAAAGTGGATTTCACACATAGGATGGGGTTAGGCACAAAATTTTATGGTTTGAATTTATGGGTAATTAAAGATGAATTAGGGAGAAAATAAATATGGAATTATGACACAATATGGGGATAAAATTAAATGAAACATATAAGAATTATAAACAAGGCCATGAAAACAAAATATGAAAGGAGATATGAATGGGTAGGGGTGAAATAGGTGCTCAAAAAAATGCAATATGTAAACACATGGGCTAGGGAGTAAAATAGATAGAAAAGTGTAATAACAAATTTGCAGGGTATGCAAAATCTATTATTATACAAGTTAATAAATCCAAGTAATAAATGACTCATGTATGATAATTCATACACATACGTGTAAATTATATGGGGAATAGTCACTTTTTTCACAGTAAGGGTATTTCAAATTTTAATTAGTTTGAAATACACAAAGAAACATAAACAACAAGCTTTATAAGATGGGTAGCTACTTTAAATGTAACATAGAATAATCTATTTAAACTAGTAGTGGATGTCCTTATTAATTTTGTGTTCATTAAAGAGTGATTAGGATGGAAAGAGGTGGAGCTCACACATAGGATGGGGCTAAGCACAACATTTTATGGTTTGACAAGGGGATTAGGTGGAATAAATCAAAAGGAAATTAAATGTGTGATTAGGAAATGGGTGAGGATAAAAATTAAATGAAAGGAAACATATAGAAACACTAATAAAGGTCATGAGAACATTTTAAGAAAGGGGATATGAATGGCTAGAGGTGACATAAGCAGTCAAAATAATGCAAGATGGGTGATCCCACAATACTCGTTTACAATTTTTGGCCAAACTAGACATTGAAATATTTGTTTGTAGCTAAATCTTCACTTTCAGGCACCTCTAGCGGCTAAACCATGAGGAATTTGAAGATGATGCAAACTAGCGATTTCTGAAATTTTGTTTGTAGATTCTAATTTATTTTTTTTCAAAAATTTTGAAATCAGATTGCACTTCTTTTTCCATCTCCTTCAAAAACTAGTTTTTTTCAGCAAACAACATTTTTAAGGAGTGACGCTCACCATATAAAACATAATTTTTTTTCCATGAAGCATAAAATTCTAATTCTTTCGAATATCTAGTGCTTCCAATTGGTCTCATAGATATTTTATTGAATATTTTTTCCTTAATCAAGTTTCAAAGTCAAACCAATTACAATTCAAACCTAGGTGGACCGTATACAACGTAAATTTCTCTATATCTATCAAAATTCAGATTTTTTTTGTTGGATCAAGGACTTCAATATCTGGTGCACTCATATTTTTTTATTTTATTTTTATAATCTTCTATTTTTCTAGATGTGCATAACAAAGAGCTTGATTTTTCGATGAAAAAACTATGTTTAATAAAACTAAAAAACAAATACATAATAAAACCAAAACATATTAAAATTATAGTCGTTGGATAGCTCATTCTGAGGACTACCTGATTCTAGTTGGGTTTGTGAAGTCTCCACCATTTTCATCTTCAAATCAAGCCCCGAAGTGCAAAAATTTTGATTTTTTTGTGACAAAGAGCAGGAATCAAGGAAAAGGGGGGTTCACTCGAACTAGGGGGGCTTTGAGAAAACCCCCAAGGGTTTGAGTGAACACCCTTTCAAAAAGGGGTTTTCATTTTTTTTTTGGTGGGATGCATTAAATGGCTTCGCTCGAACCTAGGTTCGAGCGAACCCTCTTTTGGTTCATTCAAACCAATGAGTTCGTTCGAACCCCAAGAATGGAAATTTTTTGGCATGGGGTCATTTTTTGCAAGTTTTCCTTCCTCATTCAAATTGTAAACCACTTTTGTGAGTTTACCTAGATATAGATACATGGGATAGAGGCTAAATGGACACAAAAGTGTAATGAGGAAGTTGTTGTTGGCAGATGGTCAGCACTCCCCTCAGGATTTGTGACATGGACTAACCTCCTCTTGTGGATCCGTTAACTCTAGCAGTTGTATCGGGCATTAACAGGTCGATCTTTTGGTGCAAAGATAGTTGTGGGGCCAACAATTGGTATCAAAGCCAAAGGTGTCAGGTTTGAATCCCCTCGGGTAACGTTGAGGGGTAGATTATTGGCAGATGGTCAGCGCTCCCCTCAAGATTTGTGACACGGACTAACTGCCTCTCATGGATCGGTTAACTCTGGAAGTTGTATCAGTCATTAACAAGTCGATCTTTTGGTGCAACGATAGCTGTGGGGCCAACAGTTGCAAGGTATACAAATTCTATTATTAAAAAAATAAAAAATCCAATAAAAACTCAATGATTCATATATGATAATGCATGTACATATGTACAAATATATGGAGAATAGCCACTTCCATGTTGATAGTTAGGTTTATACATTAAGGAAGTTTTCAATTAGTTTAAAATAGATAAACAAATGTAAATAATGAGTTTTGTAAGATGGGTATCTACTTTAAATGTATCATAGAAGAGTCTATTTAAACTATATGGTAGTCCAAATATATACCTTCTACATAGCAATGAATGCTAATATAGTATGAAGGGAAGGTTTTAGAAATTTACTTCTAATATTGTGTATAGACAGTCCTCGTCTTGTCTCCTAAGGGCCACATATGTAATATCCTACATGATTGAATATGCTTGTTAGGTGAAGATGATGGATTCCTAAATATCAATAAGATTTCATACTTGCTACACTATAGTGAATGTGATAAATTTATGGTCTATGTTTATAAATTCAATTACCATTCTCTCAATTGTTGTCTCTAGGGTTTATGAATTATAAATTCCCACATCTCAAGGGGGATTTGGTGTGTAGTGTAAGTCACCATGGATATAAAGTAACATCAATTCTTACATTTCTATATAAGATGTTTTCTTTCTAATCAAATTATTATAATATATATATATATATATATATATATATATATATATATATAAATAATTTATTTATACACAATCTAATGATCTTAACAAAGTTACTTATTTTTAATAGTCTTTTGTATTAGTTTGGTGGTAGGATTTTTGGGAGGGTCAACATAAATCAATAATTTTTGGGATTGTATATAATGTAAAGGGTTAAAAGTTCAAATGTGTGTCACACTTCATGCTAACTTATCAACATAAGTGAATTTTAAGAATTTTCAACTAAAATTCATTTTTTAGCAAACATATAGTCTAGTTAGATTAGATATGAGCCACAATTTTTCCAACAGGAAATGTCCACTAATTAAATTTGTAGCATCACTTTGGGGAACTTTATTAAAATATATTAAAAAACTTGATGTTTTCACCACTCTCACTCATGTAAATAACATTTTTTTAAAAAAAAAAACAGCCTTTTGTATATATAAATTTAGTTTTCAAAAATATAGTACTTTTAGTATTTTAATTATTATTTATATTTATTTATTTTTTACTAAAATTAGGTCATGTCAACATCAAAACCTAAGGTTGATTGTCTTTTCAAGGAAAAATACTAAATTTATTTAAAAAATTATAAATATATGATGCACTAGATGTTGAACACCCATAATATTGAGAGGTGGGGTGAATCAATATTCTCTTAAATCATTCAAACATCAAACATCCAATTACTAATGCATATTCAAAAACAGTAAGGAAAGAAAGCATGAAACATTCACAACATCACATAACACATGAACACCAGGATTTTTACATGGAAACCCCAAAATGGGAAAAACTACAGTGAGGGTTAGCTCACAATATATTATAACTGGTTATAGTATATTACAAAAATGCTCACTGCAGGTGGACTCATTGTCGAAGTAGATTCATTGTCCATAGAGAAAAAGATAGAAGAGAGATTGTGGCTCACAACCTATTTTGAATTGTTACAATTGCATCGTATGCATGCATTTCATTACAATTCCATTAAAGCACAATAATAATCTGGTTCTGATTTCGGTTCAACACTCTGCCTAACTCTTCATTCACACAATTTTGATCTTCAACTTAACTTTCACAACTTAACTTCACACTTATCTACTCAAATTTGCATCACACACAATACATGTCGCATCTATATCTTCAAAACACCAAAAATAATCCAAATTATATATCTACATCAACATGACATCAATTAGGTTGGCTGAATTAGATGTAATACTTAAAATGTAACTTGTCGACTCCAAAAATTATCATCCATGACACATGCCACAATTCAAATCTCAAAATGTCTTAAGATAGGTCAGCATGGACCTATAATAGATCCCACATAAGACAGTGACACATATTAATTCTTCACAAAAAATCAATCATGTTAGGTTGACTCCATATAAGACCTAAAAGCAAAAACCTTCATCTATGTATCCAAATATCGACACGTGGACCTCAAAACTTGATACCATCTATAATCCATTCTCAAATGACATATGGAAACTTATCTTCAACACCACAAAGCCAAAAATTCATCCACAGAGAAGTGTGGATTCTCCCACACAAACACACTATACAAAAAGATAACTATGAATTGCCAGGCCGAACTCTGTTACTCATATGTCTCAAGCTACTTGTCCAAACAAGATGAATCTTATAATTAGGTACATCTAAAATCCAAAAAATTAATATTATAATCACAAAGTGATATCTTCATTTATGGAGTGGTGCAAACCCAAAAATTCATGCACGGTTACACTGAACTGGCAGATTTGACACTTAGTCAAATTTCTATGCAACTAATCTTTCTAGACCAAATCAACTTACAAAAATATATTTCTTAACATCCCCAAAACTTGTTAGAACTAATAAAAATGGTCTATAACAATGTTGACATCAATGAAAACACTCTATCATGTCATTATGAACCATCCATGCTCATGTTGCCAAACAGCATCATCAATGACAAACTTCAACAATCTCCTCAAACTTCTAACAATCTCCCCCTTTGTCGTTGATGGAAACATGCCAAAAAAATCAGAAAAATACTCTCCCCCTTTGACATCAAGGGTAAATGGTGCCTATATAAACTAGTTTGACTCTTATTAAAACTCTCCCTAAATGAGGTAGTCATATATATAGTTTGTAAAATAATGAATTGAATCCCCTTGAGTCATGCATCGAAGCAAAAAAATTATTTATATACAAAGAATCTAAACATGAATGCATAAAAAAAGATAAAGAATGAGTCAACCAGAGGTGGTTTATGCCTGCAACTTCTTTAGGTGGCCTTCCCAGGATTGCCTACCAAGTTCCCATTCTATTTTGCCTTCCATAAGCAACATTTTATGTATTTCAAACTCAAGCAATAATTCCTCTCCCTCTTCTGGAGTAGTAGGTATTGGATTCATCTTCTTAGCTTTGTCACAACTGAGAAGAGCTCTTGAAATAAGTACAGGTTTAGGATTGACCAAATCCCTTACCTCTCCAAATTGTAAGATGATATGTTCTTTTTGATTTTGTAGTTGGAGGAAATTCTTGTGCATGTCTTGAATTGTGTTCCTTGTCTCTCTAGTGAGGTCAACAACTGGATCATATGCACTAGAGGCAGCATTGATTTGGGACTCAATGGAGCCCATCTCCTTTCTTATGTTGTGTGTGGCTTTGGGCCACTTCATGTTGTACTAATATAATGCCTTAGCCTCATCAACACATGCTTCTGCATCCTTAAATATTTCAGAGAACTTTTTATGTGCAATGGCACATTTCTCTATCATCTCCGACATCATTTTGTCAATGATCCTCTTCTCAAATTCTTTCCCGGCTTCTATCTTCAATCCAGATGTATATATTTTGAAAGAATCAATTAGCAGTTTGAAAATTTCCATACTGGAGAGTGTGGTGTTAACATTTAATATGGGTATGGCCTTGTGTAGTACTTTAACTACTTCTTCCATAAGTTCTCTACTTTTCTGGTGTGTTTCAATTATTTCCTTTCTCTCAGATGCATGGAACATGTCTCCTAGTTGAAGTTTTTGGATGGGAGATGTCTTGTCCAAATCGACATTTCCTTGTTGCATTGATAGTTGTAGCAATTCGCATTATACAACAGGTTGAAAATTAGGTTGCATGCTCAGAAGATTCTTCAAGGAATCCTCGGAGGACCTGAAAGATTCACCAGAATCCTTAGCGATCTCCATAGCCTTTATCTTGTCCTCTATAGTACCAGAGTCTATTGTTTTTTCTTTTTCTACATCTCCGAATGCATCCTTATTTTTATCTTCATTCTCTTCTTTTTCTTCATCAACTTTTTCTTCTTCATACTCTGCATCATCATTTTTATCATCGACCTTGTTAGTGTTCTCTTCCTTTTCTTAGTGTTTTTCGAAGGATTAACTTCATCATTTTGTATAGGAGGAGGAGTGGTGACATTTTCCTTTGTAATGTCTTCTCTGATTATTACATCTTTATCATTTTCTTTTACCATATCCTCCACTTCTGGAGGAATGTTGTCCTGTGTAGTTTCCTCATTTATATATTTCTCATGTTCAACATGATCTATTTGCACTTCTCCTTCAACATTTTTTTTTGAAGCGCCTGATTCTACACTCATTTCTTCTTCATTTGTCAGTATCATTCCCAAATTTTCTGCAATATCTGTTTCTTTATCATTTCTCTCCTTTCTCAACTTTTCAAGATCACCTTGATCTCTTCACATAAGAATAGTAACCATTTTCTTTGCCCTCAACTCCTTGCTAAACATACTAGCCAATGTCGCTCTGTCATCTTCAAAAATTGGAGTAGCAACTATTTCCAAGGCTTGATCTTTTAGCCTTTCATATTATTCCATTGCCTCTTGTCTCCTTTCTAACAAAATATTCCATAATTCATTAGGAATATCCTTCTTGATATTTCACATGCCAACTTCAAACACAACAATATACTTGATTATAGCCTCAATGATGGTGGCCTTATCCACCTCATCTGCATCCTTATACAAAGTTGTGATCTCTGGTAATATTTCATTTTTCACAATATTATTAAATAGTGCCTCAAGTTTCATTAGGGAGTGAGGCCTTACCGGTTCCTTTTGTTCTTTTTCTTTGCCTTTACTCGGAGTCTTCTTTGCTTCTACAGTCTTTTTCTTCTTTGGAGAAGCCTTCTTGGATTCCTTCTTCTTTTCCATTATGTGTATTTTGAATGCCTCTTTCTCTTTTTCTATCTCATCTTCACTCTTAGTATCAACTATATCAACTCTTATCATTTTGGTGATAGCTTCACTTTGTGAAGTATCACTCCTTCTATGGACTAGAGGGGGTACATATTCTTCCAATTATCCTTCTTCTTTAGAAACATTTAAGCCAATTTCGTTATCTCTTGTAGACTCTTTTTTAACTCTCCTTTTTGTAGGGGCAACATGAGGTGCATAAATGGTGGTCTTCTTCTTCTCTACCCTTGTAGCATGTTCAATTAGATGGGATTCCTCCCTTACTAGAGGACTAGCAGTTGTCTTCCTTTTGTCTCCAATAGAAGGAAAATCCGTAGAGGACTTTTGAATAGATGGTGGTGTGGTAGTTGTTCTACTAGATCTCCTTGAGCTACCTGAAGCTTCACTAGTACTCATATTTTCTCTAGCTCTTTGTCTAGCATACTATAATTTTTCCTTTGAAATAACATATTCTTGTGCATATACATCCACCATAGCATTAGCATTCTTCCTAATATGTGGTTTCTTTTGTTCCATGTGTACTTCCATGGACTTTTCCTCATAAGTCCCATACCTTGGTTTTGTTTCATCCTTGACACTCTTCAACAAAATATTTGCATAGAAATTAAGATATTCCTTTGTCACCTCATAGCCTAATTTAGGAACCCAAAAATATCTCATTTGCACTACCTCCATGATACAATGATCTGTAGAAACTAGGAATGTGATATCATTTTTGTACCTTTCCACATTGTCTTTGGAATCCTTTCTCTATCATGCATTCTTTTTTATAATACTACAAAGAAAGTGGTAATGGCATCATCTTATGCATTGACATCTCCAAGGCTCCTCATATTATCTTCAATTTGATGTGCAATAGGTATTCCACTTATCTAGTTCACCTTTCCAATTATGGGAACCTCCTTCAAAAAGTAGAAGAGTAAGCACATGACCAAAGTTCCATATTTAAACACATATTTCTTTTCCTTGTTCTTCTTTATATTCTCCATTAATTTTTCCCTAAGCAACTCACACAAGTCATAGTATGCACCATTTTCTATCATCGTATGTTACACATTGGTTGTGGTGGTAGAAATAGAGTTATCTTTATTGGCAAAGTAGATATTGTAACCAATAACCATAGTAGCATACCTAAAAGTTGGATTTCTAATGGGTTTCACTACAAGGGGTCTCTAGTCAAATGTAGCACCTATTTTCTCCATCACTTTTTTATTCTTAATAGACTTCAGAATGGGGATGGGTTTGGTTGAGCATAGATCGGTGACCTCTCTTATCACTTCCTTTGTGATCATGTTGGGCATATCAATCTAAACAAATTGATCATGTATTCTACTCAAGGCCATTCTAATCCACTTGACATCATAGAATAAATTGGGGAACCATTGCCATACATCTAGTTTCTGCTCAACTAGGTTTTTGTATTCTGACTTTAGGGAAAAATCCTCACTAGTTAATTCATTCGACCATATATCACTTAATTTATTGGTAGAATGCTCTTTCATTTTTCCATGAATGTATGCCCTAATATCCTCTATCAGTAAAATCCCATATGGAATATGCGATAATACGCCTAGTGGGTCATCTTCTTGTAATGTCGCAAAATTGCACCTTAGGGGAAATTTCACATTTTAGCACTTTGTCTTGCATTTATTACACCTAAGCACATTTATGATAAGATCCTTATGGGTCCAAATTTTGTGATTCCAACTCCACAAGGTCTAATGATGAAGTGACAATAGTTTAATACCCTGTTTCTCAAAAACTAACCTATTGGACTCCTACGTAGTGTGCGGACATCTGCACGCCGCACTAGCATCCTGGTAGTTTTCTAAGTTTAAAATGAGGAATCTCAAAATATTGACTCATGACACATGTCCCTATAGTCATATTTCTGAGTGTAATGACTCCTTTCACCCTTGCATGCAAAAAATCTCCCCTTTATCTCTCATTGGGGGTTCTCTCTTATTCTATCACTTCTCTTCTCAATCTCACTCTATTCTAAGCCTCTTCGACTCTTTGCAATATCACTTCTACAAGCGAAGATCTACCGAACTAAGGTCCCTCCAATAGCCAAATCTCTCTAGCAAGCATTCAATGGTGTATATGTTTGTTGAAGAGGGGCTTGAGGACTGTTGGCAATGTTCTCTTGCTCTTATCTATTTACAAATAGATTAGATCACTTTGTTCATTTTTCTATTCAGTGGTGTGGGTTCTCCTCCTCAAGCGGGGAATTTTTTCACCACTTCCTATTTATTTATTTTGTTAACCCTCTTTATCTATATGGTTGTTCATGGTGGTGGGAACACCAAAATAGGGGTTTGATTGTGGCAAGCCCCAAAATAGCCTCAACATTTTCCTTGATCATCTTGTGCACAATTTGTTGAAGTTGAGCTTGGTAGAAGGTTTCAAGCATTTGGTCGTTTGTAAGTTCTCTCTTATCTCTCATTTGTACTTTATCTTTTTTTTTGTTTTTTGTTTAGTTATTCTATTAAATAGACCTCGGATCTATACAAGATGGTAGGGTTCTAGTTATTTTTTTCAATTTTGGATTTCTTTGTTTTCCTTAGATGCCAACACATCCTTCAGACTCCAACACATCGCACTAGTGTCTTGATACTACATTGCAGTCCTTTGGTTGAGAGCTCCTTCTTCTGAGGTAGAAATATTAAAACCCTACTCTCTCATATTTTGAAGCAGTCTTTTGGGATAAGTGGTATGTATATGGTTTTCTTTGTAATTTCTTCATTCAGCGTGGTTAAGGGTAGTTCGCTCCCTGGGATTATCTTGAGAACAAAGAGACTCATGAGTAACGAATCCCCCTTATCTCACATTTTGGTGAACCCGACATGAATCATGTCGGATATTATTTTGCAATTTTTTAATATTTATGATAATGCTTTCTCTAGGGAAGATTTCAATGTGTTAGGAAAAAATTCAATAGCGAAAAAAATTTTCCTAATGCCAAGTCTCAGAAGAGAAGAGAGATGTGTCTTTTAATGTTTACAATTATAGTTCATTAAGGCACATATGAAAGAAACAAAAAAACTAAGGAATAAACACATTACATAATTGACACCAGATTTACGTGGGAAAACCCTTACAGGAGAAAAACCCACCACACCAAAGAAAGATCACTTGTATTACAGTAAAAAAAATTACATACAAGTTACAGTCTCTTCTTTTCAGATGATAATTCTATAGCAGCAACATTTCCTTGATCAACCTTGTATCAAATTACACTGTTACAATAATTTCATTTAGTATACAATGGAATTCACTCACTGATCATTCGACTCACTAACTCAGACCAGACCCATGACCAAAACTATTCATCCATCACTCAAGATGTTTGTTCATTTCCCACAAGAAAACGGTCACAACAATTCAACTTCCCAATTAGTTCGCATTCTATATCGCTCATTGGTCCAAGACAGAACACATAGGACAAATGCTTGGTCAACCAATTTCAACTTTATCGCTCATCGGTGAGACAACAAAATGTGTCTCACTGATCCCAGACTATCCACGGTCTATCACACATGGCCCCGGCTCCTTCTGATCCATAACTCATAATTTGATGAAGTATCCCCGATCTCAGGACCATCGGCAAGACAATCACTATCGCAAACACACTGGGAAGTCTCATTGAACATTCATGTTTCCCCGATGACCCAACGAACACTAAGATCACACATATCAGCAAGATTCACACTGATCATTCACTAGGACAAGATCCATTAGTGAGAGAAACACCATCAATAGGAGATCAGGAGGTCACACCGATAGCATAAGTCTCCTCGATGCTTCCATCACCAAGAGTCTCCCTGATGATCTTCATCTCCTAGACATTTTCCATTAGAGTGAGTTAGAGATGTCACCCCGACTGTCCTGGTCATGCTGATATCGTTGAGACTTCTATAGGGTCACACTGACGTCTCCAAGACTTCTATTGTGGGAGTAAGTTTGGAAACTCACTCAGATAGATCATGTCACCCCGATGGTTCTCATCGCCAAGATAGATCCAAGGTCACAGTGATCTGATCTTTCGAGACAGCTACTCGTCGCCAAGACATTCCAAGGGTCTCAGCAATACTGCTCTTTCAGGAGTTCCATGTCAGTAAGGATTTAGGCACTTTTTCCAACAATCTCCCACTTACAAAGATCTTACTGACACCTCCAGAGCACAACAGAACTACTAAGTTTTATGGGCACCAAGGCCCATCAAACTAGTACACCACCTGTACTTGTCTATGCTTACTAGTTTTTTCAATGCATCTGCAACATTTTTCAGAGTATCCACCTTTTCTAAAGATATCTTTCAATACTCCACCATATCTCGTATAAAGTGATACTGCACATCAATATGTTTTATCCTAGCATGTAAAGTAGGATTCTTTGCCAGACAAATAGCACTCTAACTATCACAGTAAATTGTAATTTTCCCTGCATCAAACCTAGTGTTAGAACACAAATGTTTTAACCAAATTTCTTCTTTATAGGCATGATTTGTTGCCATGTACTCAGCTTTCATAGTGGACAAAGCGACTACAGCTTGTTGCTTTCTCATCCAACTAATTGCACCACCATTCAACATGAAAGTATATCCATTGGTGGACCTTCTACTGTCAATATCCCCTGCCCAATCAGAATCCACATATCCATGAATTATAAGAGCCCTTTGTGATCCAACCAAATTTCCATGGTAACATAGAGCATAGTCTGAAGTGCCCCTCATATATCTAAACACTCTTTTCCTAGTATCCCAATGTGTCCTTCCTGGATTCGCCATAAATCGACTAAGAACTCCCACTGCTTGGGAAATGTATGGCCTTGTATAGACCATTGCATACATTAAACTACCAACTACCTTAGCATAAGGTGCTCTGGCCATGTCCTCCATCTCAGTAGGAGATTTCAGACAATCTTCAACAGATAGCTTCATTCCCTACAAAACTAGAACAACTAGCTGCTTGCAGTCATTCATACCAAATCTCTCTAGAAAATTATTAATATACTTACTCTAGCTAAGCCAAAGCTTTATACCCTTTCTTTCTTTATTTATTTCCATCCCCAGAATATACCTAGTTGCACCAATATCTTTCATTTCAAACTTTGCAGACAACTGAGATTTTAGATCAAAAATCATTAACTTACTATTTCCTATGAACAACATATCATCAACATAAAGAGAAATAATAAGAATCTGATCATTTTCAATCTTGTAGTACACACAATGATCTGATTTTGATCTTACAAATTCTAAAGACAAAACAAATGTGTCAAATTTCTGGTACCACATCCTAGGTGATTGCTTCAAAGCATACAAAAAAAATTTTCAACTTGCAAACCAGATTTTCTTTACCTTTTCTCACAAAGTGCTTAGGCTGGGACATATAGATTTCTTCTTCAAGATCACCATGAAGAAATGTTGTCTTCACATCCATTTACTCAATCTCCAAATCATATGCTGTAGCAAGTGATAAAATAAATCTAATAGATGTCAACTTTGCTACATGAGAAAAAATTTCCCCATAATCAATTCCCTCTACCTGGGAATAACCCTTCGCAACCAATCTTGCTTTATACTTTTCAACATAGCCATCTAGACCAATTTTCTTTTTAAACACCCACTTGCAGCCCACAGGATTTCTACCTTTAGGCAATGGGACCAGATCCCAAGTATCATTTTTCCTTAATGATGCCATTTCTTCTTTCATGGCTTCCAACCAGGAATCTAAGTCAGACATTTTAGTTGCCTCTTTTACAGTCCTAGGCTCATCCATGTTAGTAATCAAAGCATAGGCACAACTATAATCTAACATAGAGAATCCATACCTATTTGGTTGTTTCTTCTCACGTGTAGACCTCCTCATAGGCTAAGGCTGAGGTTGTGGTTCTTCTTCTTGTTCAGAACTCTCAGAGCTGCTCGAACTCTCCTTAGTTTCAGTTACATTTTCAATGTGTTGTTCCTCTTTTCCTAGAGTTAGAGGTATCTCAACAACATCATTCTTCTTTTCCTCTTCCTTCATCCCTAACTGCAGATCTACTGAAGAAGGTTTCAATTCCTAGAAGATTACACTTCTGTTGTACAATACCTTCTTAGTCACAGGATTCCAAAGCTTGTATCCTTTCACACCAAGACCATACCCAATGAAGATACATTTTTCAGCTTTGTTGTCCAATTTAGATCTTTTCACATCTGGCACATAAACATATGCTTCATACCCAAAGACACGAATATGTCTGAGAGAGGGCTTCTTACCAGACCAAGCTTCCATAGGCATTATATCAACAAGTGTTGAAGAAGGTGATCAATTCAATAAGTAACATGTTGTAGCCACAGCCGTAGCCCAGAACATCTACTCCAGACCAGCATTACTCAACATACTTCTTGCCTTCTCCATCAATGTCATGTTCAACCTTTCAGCAACTCCATTTTGTTGTGGAGTATGCCTCTTAATCCCATGGTCTTTGTAATACATTTCAAACTCATCAAAACAAAACTCACCGCCATTGTCAGTCCTTAGATACTTTATTTTTCTTCCAGTCTGATTTTCCACAAGGTTTTTAAATTCCTTAAAATGACTGAACACTTCTGATTTACTCTTTAAAAAATAAATAAATACTCTTCTCAAATAATCATGAATAAAAGAAACATAATATTTAGACTTTGATAATGAAGGAACATCCACTGGACCACACACATCAAAATGAATATAATCTAGAACATCAAAATATTTATGACTAGAGTAGAATGAAACACGGTGTTGTTTTCCATATATACAATGTTCAGAGAATTCAAAATCGAGATTACAATCATCAAGCCCCTCAACCAAGTTTTTATTCTTCAAGGCTTCCAAACCTTTTTCACCAATGTGACTGAGCCTCTGATGCCAGAGTATTGCTTTCTGTGACTTTGTAGATACATTGTTGCATTGAACAGCCAATGCATCCAACTTGAACAGAGTACCAATTTGGGCACCCCTAGCCAGCACCATCGAGCCTCTAGTCATTTTACACTCATTTCTAGAGAACGATACTTTCACTCCAACATTGTTTAGCTTGCTTATAGAAAGTAAATTTTGAGCCAAACCTGGTATATGCATTACGCCATCAATTCCCTTAATTCTACCATTAGGAAATTAAATTTTGACTCTTCCATGACCAACTATCTCTAGACATGAATCGCTTTCTAGATACACCTTTCCACCATCACATTATTCATACTTAGTAAACCAGTCTCTATGAGATGTCATGTGAAATGATGTTCCAGAATCAATCAGCCAGACATCATCTAATGCCTGAGTTGCCAAGGTTGTAATAAAGGCATCTACATCACTCTGAGAAGAATCATTGTCAGAAGAATTCTTCTTCCACTTCTTTTTCTCCTCTTTGCAATCCTTTCGGACATGACCAGGTTACCCATAGTTGTAGCACTTCACCTTGGACTTCTTACCAGGAGACTTTGATCTCCCTTTTGATTTCGATTTGGACTTCTTGTCCTTTTTCTTGCCTTTTTCTTTCAATTTTCCTCGAACAACAAGAGCCTCCTTTACCATCTCAGAAGATTTCCTTCTCATCTCTTCTGAAAACAAAGAAGCAACCACATCCTCCATTTTGAAAGTGGTTGACATGCTCCCAATTTCCATCACCAAGTGATCCCAAGAATCTGGAAAAGAACATAACAAGAGCATACCGCGATCTTCCTCTTCAATCTTCACACCTACAGATGTTAACTGAGCAATCAGCATGTTAAAGGTGTTTAAGTGATTAGCAACAGATGTTCCTCCCTCCATCTTCAAAGAGTACAGTTTCTTCCTTAAGAACAACTTATTTACCAAGGACTTTCCCTGATAAATACTTCCCAGTCTTTTCCACAACGTAGAGGAAGTCTTCTCTTCATGAACATTCAGGAGAACAGAGTCTTCCAAACAGAGTCTTATCAACCCTTTTTCTTTTTGATCTGTGAGATCCCAATCTTCTTACTTCATGGTTGTAGGCTTCATTCCACACACGGCAATCCAAAGATCACAATCCATCAACAAGTCTTCCATTTTAAGTTTCCACAACTCAAAATTATTTTCGTTGAATTTCTCAACTTTAATTCTTCCAGACGTACTTTTCATTGCCATCTTAATCTGTAATCAAACAAATTCAAAACTTCTACAAAACTCCCACTGAACAAAAATTGACACAAAAAACCAATCTACCCACAAGGATAACACAACTAGCCAGGCTCTGATACCACTTGTTAGGAAAAAATTCAACAGCGGAACAAATTTTCCTAATGCCAAGTCTCAAAAGAGAAGAGATATGTGTCTTTTAATGTTTACAATTATAGTTCATTAAGGCACACATGAAAGAAACAACAAAACTGAGGAATAAACACATTACACAATTAACACCAGATTTATGTGGGAAAACCCTTACGGGAGAAAAACCCACCACACCAAAGAAAGATCACTTGTATTAAAGTAAACAAAATTACATACAAGTTACAGTCTCTTCTTTTGAGATGATAATTCTATAGCAGCAACATTTCCTTGATCAACCTTGTATCGAATTACATTCTTACAATACTTTCATTCAACATACAATGGAATTCACTCACTGATCATTTGACTCACTGACTCAGACTAGACCCATGACCAAAACTATTCATCCATCGCTCAAGTTGTCTATTCATTTCACACAAGAAAATGTCACAACAGTTCAACTTCCCAATCGATTCGCATTCTGTATCACTCATTGGTCCAAGACTGAACACATAGGACAAATGCTTGGTCAATCGATTTCAACTTTATCACTCATCGGTGAGACAACAGAATGTGTCTCGCCAATCCTAGACTATCCACGGGCTATCACACATAGCACCGACTCCTTCTGATCCATCGCTCAGACTTTGGTGAAGTCTCACCGATCTCAGGACCATCGAAAAGACAATCGCTATTGCCAACACATTGGGAAGTCTCACCGAACATTCATGTCTCCCTAATGACCCAACAAACACTAAGATCACACATATCGGCAAGAGTCACACTGATCATTCACTAAGAGAAGATCCATCAGCGAGAGAAACACCATTGGTAGGAGATCAGGAGGTCACGCCAATAGTACAAGTCTCCCTAACGCTTCCATCGCCAAGAGTCTTCCCAATGATCTTTATCGCCTAGACATTTGCCATCGGAGCAAGTTACAGATGTCACCTTGACTGTCTTGTTCATGTCGATATCACCGAGACTTTTGTAGGGTCATGCCGATGTCACCAAGACTTCTGATGTTGGAGTAAGTTCAAAAACTCACTTTGATAGATCATGTCACCACGATGCTTCTCATCGCCAAGACAGATCCAAGGTCACAGCAATCTGATCTTCCAAGACAGTTGCTCGTCGCCAAGACATTCCAAGGGTCTCAAAGATATTGCTCTTTTAGGAGTTCCATGTTATTTAGGCACTTTTTCCAACAATATGTTGGATGATGCTTTAGATGATTTCTTAGAAGCATCTTCCTCTACTTTTAGATTTTTTGAACAAAATTCTTCTTCGTAAGTTGAAGACTCGGTGAATGTTGTTGTAGTATTTGTGGCTTCTCCAATGCCTAAGAGACTCATTATTTACTTGAACCCAGCTAGCCCCTCTCTTAAGAGGATTCATTCTATTTGTAGGATTCCATATCATAGTGATTCGTTAGATCTATATTCAAAGTTTGTGAAAGCCATAGATTCTACTTCTTATAATGTTGTTGGGCACACATATAATACAAGGAGAAATAAGCAGAATTTGGATCAACAACCTTCTATTCCTACACCTCAACCTACTCAAGTTCCTACTTCTTTTCCATCCTCCCAACCAAGTCTTCCTTCAGCACCTAAACCTGCAGTCAAGGCACTTAGAGACTATGATCTTGTTCAGCAATTTTGTGTTACTCTGGCTAAGATCTCACTTTGGGATTTTCTTTAGACCACTCCAGTTTATCAATATATGCTTTAGGAAGCCTTGCAAAAGATCCTCTTGTCTACCTCCACTAGGCAGGTGGATGTTAATGTGTTGATGGCTCATATTTGTGTGGATTTGTCAAATATCATGTTCTATCTGTAAGAACTTCTGCCCTCAAATGTATAAAAACAAGTAGACCCTTTAATGATCATAGTTAACATTAATAGTATTGGTATTAGACATACCCTCACTAATACCGATTCAGCCATCAACATTTGTGGTATAAATCTACTACCTAAGATTAAGATCAATTCTTCTTCTTTAGCTACTTCTCTATATATTGATGGGTTTGATAACGTTGGTCGACAAGCCCTAGGCACAATAATCTTTCCTTTGTGGTTAGGCCCTATTACCTTATCCACCTTGTTTTATGTGATTCATGGCCCCTTACCTTATAATCTTCTCCTGGGGGGACCCTAGATTCATGCTATCGGTGTTGTAACTTCTACTCTACACTGTTCTCTAAAGTTTGTAGCAAAAAATCAAGTGGTCACGATCAAAGCTGACCCTGAGGCTGTTCACTATTGTGCCTATAGCACACACACCCCATTTAGAATGGGGGCCCCCTCTCTCCTTTTTCTTTTTTAGGTCATTTTTACTTTGCCTCATTTTGTGTGCCCCTAATTTTGAGCTTAAAGTGGTCAAGAACACTAAATTCATGATTCCCTAGTTCACCAAATTCACTTCCCCAAAAAATTCCCTAAGTTTTTGGCTCATGCAAGCCATTCCATACGGACTTCCTTTAGTCTATTTCCTTGGCATCCTTTGGACCCCGCGGGTTTGTAGTTGCAGGCCGCCCTTTGTGTGACATTGTTGTCTCTTCGTTGTTCTGCTAAAAGTTGGCATGGGACATTTTCCTACATGGTGGGTCCCGCACCCCATTTTTTCATCACTTCTTCACTACTAATTATCGGTGAGACCCATGGGTCACTCCGCATTATGGATCTCATGTTTTTCCCCACCAAACTATTGATTTCCCATGCCCTACCTACCACGACAACTATCGTACAACACATTCAATGCGGGTCATAAATGACCCTTTTCCTATAAAAATAAATCCTCGCCTATCATTTTCATCGACCAATTTAAAATTCTAAGGAGAGGAAAACGATGATCGAAACCCCCGCTCCCACATTAGTTCCTAAATGATCCAAGGTGAAGTCTCCATCAAATTTTTCGTGTCATTTTCAGGTATGTCATCCCTTTCAAATTTGAAATGCATGTCTTTCCATATCTAGGGTTTTTAAATAAATGATGAAATCCCTTAAAGAAACCCTCAAATTTCTGAACGCTTGTCATGGCAATTGGCTTCACACAAAGAATCCACTCCTCGCCCTATAAACCTCCTTAAAATTGCCTAAATAGCACCCTAATTTTCATGCGAAACTCCATCCCATCTTCACTATTCTTCATACAACAAAGCAGCCTTTGTGGCCCGCAACATTCCCACCGCCATCTCAATGAAACACAAAATGATGAAACCTTTAACGAAAAAACGTAAATCTTTATGCCCCTATGGGTCACCACTTGCAGGTGGCTGCCTCCATGCCACCGTTGGAAAATAGCCAACCCATGTCTCCTTTCTGCATTGTGGACCCCATCGCAATTGCCTCCACCAAATGAATAAATTGCCAAGCTAGAAGTTCCTTATGGGTGGCTCCTTGCGAGTCATCATCTGTGGCCTACCATTATCCAAGCATTGTTACCTTGCAACAAAGCTCCCCTTCCCTTCCACGTTGTAGAGTTCGCTCCATTTCACGCCGTTTTGGTTCTTCCCAAGCACAAAATTGCTAATTCTCAGGGGTTTGTGGGCCACACCTTGCAGATTGTCATCCACAGGCCACCATCACCTGAGTGTCATTTGTTAGTGGCGATGTTGTTCCTTTTGCCTGCAGTGCAGATCCCGCCATCTCTATCATTGTTTGGTGTGAAAATGACTGTCTACTTTTGATGCGGGCGGGTCTTTATGGGAGTAGGTTTGTGAACCACCCCTCTTCCTTCACTGCTCCTTAGCATCTAAGAGGCCACGTCCATCCATACTGCGAACTTTTCCTAAGCCAATTCCACCTAATAATTTTAATGAGAAATCTAAGTCTTCAATTTCATGTGGGCCACTGCATACGGACCGCTACTCACCCTTAATCATTCAATAATGACAAACCATTAATGGCCACCCAGCGGCTCCTGCCTGCATCCCTCACAAAGATCAAACTTTTCAATGTTAAGCCTAGCGTCCATGGAGCCTACGATTCTTGCAATGCGGGATTCCTTTTGTGAGACGTCATGTAATGACTGTCGTTACTTAATAGCAAGGTCTCAAACTCCATCAAGCCTCTCACACCCGCATGCCCTAAACCGACAAAAGCCTAATGATCAATCAACTGATTCTAGGAGCCTTATAACCAATTTTTGCATATACCAAGTTTCCTCTAGGATACTTTGACTACCAAATCCCTATTGTGAAATTTTTTTGTGGGAGGTTGTCTACAAGTTTTCATGACCCCAGTGTTGTCCTTCTACCACTCCCTCCTAACAGCTTCCATCCCAAGGAAACCCGCACCCTTGAGCTTGCATTAAGTCTTCTAATCCAAATGATCTTGAAATGATGAATGATTATGTTTTATGATCTTCTAACGATGTATTATTGGATCTAACCTTGTTTTGCAGGATCTAACTAGTGCTTGCCCTGATTTCTATATGGATGTACTTACTGCATCTTTTCATGTAGAATTTATGGAACCTGTGGGTCTATTAGGGAAGTCCATGGAGAAAGTTGATAAAGGAAAGAAACTTGCACGATCACCAAGAGGAAAAGAGGAGAAAGATCAGATGAAATATCAATTTCATGGGGTGGAATACACCTCCAAGCTCAGCTCCACCTGGTATTTTGTGTCAGATACCAACTTCAGACATGTGGACATCGATGAATTTAGGAAAAGGGTAATAGTCCACCTCACAAAAATTAATGCATGAAAAATCAAAGGGAGTGGTCTCACTAAGGCGGTCAGTTTCCCTCCCCGACTCATTGCTCCCGAGTTGGTTATGTCCTATAAGGAATGCTATCAAAATAACAGGAAGATCATTGACCATTATGGTAGGGTGTTAACAAATCTATCAAAAAAATGTTTTGCATCCCCACATTTGATGTCATGGAGGAACTAGAGAAGGAATATGCTGAAAACATATGAAAGGTAGACCCCCTCGGTTGCAAAAGGTTAATCAACTAGCATTGGTTGAAGGATAAGAGGGGAAGCACTACCAAAGTGCCTCAAGAACTATTCAGGAGTGACTTTTATGAAGAATACCATGACTTGGTCACTCTACTAAGCAGGGTAATGGGTCTCCCTGGTGCTGCTTTCTTTGAAGAATGGATGTTCTACTTCATTGAGGAAATCATCTAAGGAAATACAAAGTTCCAATGGGTAAAAATAATCAATGATACATGCATGATCAGATCATGGTTGTAAGGAAAACTTCTATGTTTTATATGACTTCTTACCTGGTGTACCTTCTAGCAGAAAAGTTTCCATACAAGGGACTCTTCATCGCAAGAAACCCAGAAGCAAAGAAAGAGAACCTCAAGGTATATGATCACTACCCTCAATTATAGTATCAGAATTTAAAAAGAGAATATAGGAGGGTGAATGATTCCTTCATTGGGCACATCATTAGGCTACTTGGGGGAGACTTTGAAAAAATATCTTCGCACAATGCCAAAGCCTTCATCCTCTAGTTTGGGTATCTGTTCATATAGTTTACAAAGTTCACCTATGTCAACATAGAGTATTTCTCATGGAATCCCTATCGGTTGCCTCGTTATGCCAATGACCACTTGATTATGCTCAAGGTCTCCTGACAGCTACATAATGCCCATACATTACTCAGTGACAAGCATAGGCCTAGGATTCCTTATCCCTTGACCTTCGGGAAAGGCATGTACTCTTGACCTACCTCCCAATGTGTAGAATATTTAAAGAGGGAATTGGTGGAATATAACTTAGATCTCCACACCGACAGACTAAGAATGGACCCTTACAGAAAACTAAAGAAATGGTTTAGAAAGAAATATGCCCACAAACCTTAGGTCAAAGACTTCTAGGCTAATTGTGTAGATGATAAAGAACTATGAATGAGGCACTATATGAGAATGACAGCCCAATTTGTGAAGTCAGTGAATCTATTCCATGTGCCTGACCAAATAGTGGAGGAGGACAACAGTATTATTGATGGCAAGTTCAATGTTGTGGCCAACATGCCTCTACTAGTGATAGATTGGAGTGAAGAAGAGGTCAATGACCTTGATATTTTAACAAGACCCGTTGAGTACATGACAAGGCAGTGGATAGACACCCAAATCACTGAGATCAAAATACAAGGTGCATAATTGACTTATGGTGAGCTCAAGGATGAGCTTAGCAATGAAATGGACAGTCGAGTGACTTCTGCCCCATTAGAGGAAGCACCCAAATCCCCTCTGACTACAAGGTCAAAGAAAAGAAAGGATGCACCTGAGCATAATCCTAAACATAAGGTATACTCCAGGAAGACTATGGAGGGAGAGTCATCCAAAAAGGTAAAGAAAATAAGGGAATTCACAAGTGAAATTCCTACCATAGAGGAGGACCCCCAACATGAAGGAGAAGAGAACCTTGAGCAGTTGCACTCATTACCCACCACTTCCACTCCCGTTGTTTCCACTACCGTTACCACCCCTCCACTTTTCACCTCCTAGGTAATGCATGTTTCATCTCCACCTACCATAAACATCTCAATTCACCTCACCTCCACCTCACCAATGGCTCTAGTCATGGTTCTTGACTCTTCCTCCTCCACCATGTCCCCTCAATCGTCTTCCTCGCTTCCTCCTCAATTTCCCACTCTCTCTACTCTAGCGCCTACAATAACCACTTCCACCATGTTGCCTCTTACCCTACCGCATGCTTTCATGGCATATATGCAAAATGAACCTCTCGAGATTTCTAAAATAATGCTTGATCCCAAAGTCCAAGATTTCATTGCCTAGGTTGTTGTTGCCCTACCTCTTCCACTACCACCCACCAAGCCTCCCAAGATGGAAGCCACGATGCAAATTTGAGAATAAATTGAGAGGCACCAAGCAGAGCAACAAAGGGAGGTTGCAAAGGATATAGTTGAGGAGCTTAAGGGATTTGACCAAGAAAAATATCTTGAAAAACCAAAGGCCAAACTAAGCATAAATTTGGATAAGGTGGCATCCGATGAGGAGAAGTCACATTCTTCAAAGGACACTGAGGCCCTCAATGAGCGCTATGTCATGGAAACCTCATATTAAGAGTTGGATGAAGAGCTACCTTAGCACCACAAGGGCACAAGTGAAATAGGTGACCCAGAAGAGCATCACTCAAAGGAGGAGAG
Source organism: Sequoiadendron giganteum (assembly GCA_007115665.2). Taxonomy (NCBI): domain Eukaryota; kingdom Viridiplantae; phylum Streptophyta; class Pinopsida; order Cupressales; family Cupressaceae; genus Sequoiadendron; species Sequoiadendron giganteum. Next base: position 44,870,311 of record CM021106.1, read on the forward strand.
GGCAGACACTGATACCAAGAAAAAGGAGTACCTCCAGAAAGGAAGAGAAAGAAGAAAAGAGAGATACCAAAGAAGAGAACTCTAAATCTCAGAGCCATGATGAGACTATACATGAAGAAGAGAGGGCACCCCAAGGGGAAAATATTGTTGAAAAGGATGCTACTGCCATTGAGCCAAGTAATGAAGGAAAGGCCACCCCTAAAAAGGAATTGGATGAAAATGTGACACATGATCAAGAAGATCTTGGCAATGAAGAGGAATAGCCTCAAGATGAACAAAGAGAAGAAGGTGAGAATGAATCACCCAAGGAATCTGCCAAGGTGCCCAAGTGGCTGGAACAACAATTGGAAAAGAAGAAGGCCCCAATGGTTGTCGACCCTAAAGCACGGATAGAGGAAATCCTAGCTTGAGCATAGACCAAAACAAGAAAAGAGAAGAAACATAATACTCACTTCCACATCACCGTGGATGCCTTAGGATCTAGAACAATAGAAATTGATACCCCTGTAGTAGATAAAGGAACAAGTGTCGTGCAAAGCTATAGCATTTCAATGATCAATCTAGGCCTAGTGACCCGCAAGCAGAGAATAGATGAGTTCCACGGATCCATAGCCTCCATCATGTAGCAAATAGACAAAGACCAATCCACTAAAGAGGAACTAAAAGCACAAGTAGTGAATCTTACTGCTTACATCTAATAGTGGACGTCTATAGAAGAGGAGGCTCCAATGACATCATCAACACCGCCCTCGCTGCTCTCCAAGAAAGATATAAGCAAGATGGAGAAAAGGAAGAACTGGACCAAGGCCATGGCAGATTGATTTGACCATGTACTATACAATGGAGATATGGGCCTTCGACATGCTGCCAAGACATACAACAAGTTCCAAGAGTTTCAGAAATAGTTTGAGAACTCCATCAGAACCTTCCATCAATTCATGGAGTTATATAGAATCACCTACCCTAAGCTTGAGAGCATCCTCAAGCTCTTTGAGGGGGTATGGAAAAAGGATTTGGGGCTACCAAAGGATAATTATTGGCTCATGGTCGAGACATGGTAGATGAGCCTAGATCATAGAAAAGAGGTCTTAGAGAGGGCTTTGCATGAATTAAAACTTGACCATGAATGAGTCATAGAGCACCATACCGAAAACAATGAATACCTCAAGATTATGATCAATTATGAAATACCCACCCTAGAGATAGATCCAAAAAAGATTAAGCCATTCTTATACTAGAATATGGAACAAGGGGCTGCAAATGCACTGTCGCCAGATTTCATGGATTTTTCTGCGAGAGTCTTTTTCCAATCCGAGCAAGTTATAAAATCCACCCCTAGGTGCACCAAGCATTGGGATAAAATTACGAAGAGATTCAAAAATATCAGCTTCCAGATCCTGCAATCAGACATCATGGAATGGGATAAGCTCCAAGCTTTGATGGAGAAATTTGTGGTGTATGCTACCATCCAGAAGAATGATGGAAAGCCTATCATAGATTATGAGTATTTGACAGTGTAGTTATAAGGATGGATGCTACTACAGGACAAAATTACTATAGTGCCAAGGCCACTAGAAGACAAACCAAGGAAAAAGACAAAAATGTATTTTATATTGTTATATTTTGGGGGTAGGTGAAACCCTAATGTAAAATGAATCTAGGCCACACAATGAAAGTAAATATTTTCCATTCATTTCACTTTTTGAAAACTATAAATAGGGGGTCTCCTCTTGTTTTCAAAGAGAGAATTGAGTTGTTGTGTAAAGGCATGTTGCAGAAATTTAATGAGAATTGCATTGTTTTGATGGATTATTGTGTTTCTTCACATGTATGCATCATCCATCTTCTCAATATTATATTTTAGCTTTATTGTTTCAGTTTTCAGTTGCTTTTAGTAGTTAGTTTATGTTGTACTTTAATGGTGAAGAATGTTGTGGTGCTAACCCCTTCTTGGCTCATACTTTTTATTGTTTATTGATGATGAGTAGTAGTGTAAATTTAATCTGAGATTATTATCAGTGTTGCACTTTAAGTTCAATCTTTATTCATGCTTTAATGGTGAATGAATGGTTTGAAAATCTACATACCTTAGAAGATTGCACTAGTTTCATGAGACTATAGACCGCCTTGGTTAAGTGGAACTTTTTTTTAGGAAGGTTGTCCACTGTAGCATCCTCCATTGTTACTGTTGAACATTAGTTGCAGGTCTAGGAAACCTCTCATCCCTTTTCCCTTTTGAATTTTCTTTGAAAATTGGAATCGAAACCAAGTTCTAGCATCACAATCAAGCCAAATTTGATTAATTAAAGGGAGTTTTAGATTGTTGTCTTGAACTTGCATCAACTGCATCTCATTTTCAAAATTTAATCATACTCCTTTTTGAAAACCCAATTCCATCAAGCTTACGAACCATAAATGCCCTTTGTGATTACCAGTAAATCACATCAATTAGCTAAGTTGTTTTTACAAGTCATGACCTTACACTTGAGAGACCTTGGGGTGATTTCTCCAACTTAGTTGCTGAAATTACCTTTCAAGAGGGGTAGCATACTTGTGTGTTTTCTATGTTGAGAAAGTGCAAAAACACGCATCAACAAAATTGGTGCTAGAAGGAGGACCTTGCTAAGCTAGATTGAATTGGTTCATTCTCCCCTCGAAGGTTCCATAGAGTCTTAAGATCAACACCAGACAAAGCGGAGTTCCAAGAACTCAAGACCCCTACAAGGGCTAAGAGAGCCAAGAAAGGGGAAGCATTCTCTTTCGCCCCATCCAATCAACCTCCATCCCATCCATCTCCTTCCATCCATCCATCACATTCCTCTCCTTCACTTCCAACAGCCCCTCCCTCTCCCCATCCATTCCAAAATTCCTTTTCACCCTTCACCTCCCAAAGCCTAGGCATTGCCCCTGTCCTAGCACTCCACAACCAAGGCACCACCCCTGCTGTTGCACTACAATTCCAAGGTGCTATCCCAACTATAGTCCCTTTGCAGCCTCAAGTCACTGTGGCACAACCGCCTCCACCTCCACCTCCCATGGCATGATTGGGTAATAACCCTCCCCCCTTGTCCTTTAACGACTATCATGACATGCCTAAGAATCCAGAAGAATTTTGCACTAAGTTCCATACACGAAAACCATAGAGGACAGCAGAACAACACATCAAAATCAGAATTTTGACTAATGACATTCCATAGAACATGAGATCCATAGAGGACAGCAGAACAACACATCAAAATCTTTTAAACAATTTTGAAAGATATGCAGATTGAATATGAAGACATAGCTTGCATACTCTTCCCTTAATAATTGGGGGATGAGGCCTTTTATTGGTACATCCATTTGTCGACTGATACCATAACTACTTGGGATCAATTGAAGAACACTTTCTTGCAAAAGTTCAAACTTCTAGTCAGCCCTTCAGAGTTATACCAATAGTTCATGTCTATCAAGAGAGAATTCAATGAGCCTATTAGCTCATTCAATGATAGGTTCCATAGAGCCTATATGAATTTGAAGCTACCCTATGTGGTGGATGATTCTTTTGCTCGATTAGTGTATTACACCACCTTAGACAACCTCATGTCTACATTGGTAAAAATAATGTACCTAACACCTGCTAGTTTGGTGGATGCTTATGCAAAATCAATAACATCAAGCATGGACTTGGGACAACATATTGTAGGTGTGTTGCTCTCATTAGGCCCAGTTGCACATCCAAATCAGATCCAAGGTCATACCCACACCCTGGCCCATCAAACACCAATGTTGAATCAATCTCCTCAGCTTCCATTAGTGCCTCATCTAGGGTAGCCCTTGAACCAAGTAGCACCGGTGCCTCACTACCTGTAGCCTCCACAATCACAAGCCTATTTGCAGCAGCCCTAGGTGCCCACATACTTGTAGAATTCATAATTTTTGCCTGCTCAACAGAACCAGTCAGTGATACAACCAGTGTTCCTCCAGAATTCAGCACTACAATAGGGTAACATAGAAAAGGATTAGATTAATGAGTTGAAAGAATTGGTAAAGATCATGTCTACTAAGATGACCCATCTAAGGAATCAGAACAACCAACTACAGGCATCTCAAAGGAGCATCCAATTCAACCTTAATAGAGAAAGTCATGAAACTGGTACATCCACGAGCTAGAATTATGAAAGAGGGTAGAGTTCAGGGTAGAACTTTGAAAGAAGGCCTTCCCAGAGGCAGAATAGAACATGGAACACCAGGTTGAACAATGGAGGTGTTCCCACACCTCTTCACCAGCCAAGCAGTAGTGACAAGATGACAAGTGGGGTATACTTGGTTGAGGTTGCCTTGTCCAGGTGGTGCCGGATCCACAAGATAAGAAGACATTCTGAGTTGGATTGCCTAGAATTCTAGACTGCCACTGAGATCTTCCAAGTGGAGGTCCAAAATGTTGTTGATGGATCAAGTTGTAGAGATTTAATTCCCTCGGAACCATATGATTCCTCGGTGTTGGTGGTCAATCAAGCTCTATTCTCGTAAGGTGAAAGTAACACGCCTGAGAAGGAGGTTTTCCCAAAGGACAAGGAAGCAAAGGAGGTAAGTAACAAGAGCCCCTTGTCCTAGCTCTTTAATTCAGTAGATAATGATCTAGTAGATGAGAAGGAACCCCATGAGGATGAAGTCCACATGTTCCACCAAAGGACAACCCCTTATAACTTGAGAAATAGACAAGCTGGTGGTCCTTTTACGACTTCCACTCCTCCTACTAACTTTAGCACTCCACCTAACCCAGATTCCAACAAAATTCCTAATTACCTCCATGTGCCCACTCAATACTTCAATAGAAATAGGCGACTGGGTCAAGTCCAGGATCAACCCACTAGTACCTCCCAAAATAATTTTTTTGAAGTAGAAATAGAACAGATGGGGGAATATGTGATCAAGGAATTGAAGAAAGTTAAAGTGGGTTTGTCAGCTTTTGAATTATTAAGAGTCAACCATTAGGAATTCCCTCTTCAGGTCATTAAATAGACCTTCCCTATCCAAACCATCCCAGAAGGTACCTACCAAAAGGGTCTCCTTTGAGGTTCCTAATAATGAACTAGTAATTAGGGAAGTCTTGAAAAGGCCCGATCAACCCTGAATCAGCGAGTCAATAAAAATCAGTCATCAGATAAAGCTTTCGTTAAGGAGAAAAACATAGAAAAAACTAAGGATAAGAATACTAGCAAGGAAAAGACTCAATTCGCTCAAGATGACATAGAAATTGAGTTATTTTAAGGGAAATTAGAAACACCTCCTTTCTTCACAACCATCAGAATATTTGGCAAGAATCTGCATAACTGCCTCCTTGATTCAGGAGCTTCAGCCAATGTCATGTCATTGGCCATATGTAAGGTGTTGGGAATCACTCCAACTCCCTCTTGATGGAAAGTGACTCAGTTGGATAAAATGGAAGTGAACATAGTTGGAGAAATGAATAGGATACCCATGCAAATCATTTTCGGTCCAAGGGTACAACAAGTAGTTGACGTTCAGGTTGCTAATATCCCTGACACTTATGGTATCATACTAGGAAGGGACTTCACCTGTGCCTTGAATGGATACATTGCAATAGATTATTCCCATCTATGGTTGCCCTGGAAGGGACTGCCAAATCAGATTCGCATTGACTGGGAGCCTTGCAGGAAGTTTATGATCACAGAGTACAACACAAATGAGGTGTTGTTCACTGAAACAAAACTGGGAGATTATTGTCCCATGGCTTGTGACAATAATGAATAATTTCAAGAAGAAGAATTGGTCGAGGAGGTCCTTCTTGTGTTATGCAGTTCTCCCACCAACCTAACTCATGCATCTAAGAGCACAGAGGTGTTGATTGAGTCTGATGATGAATCCTATGAGGATGGTAACCTTGGATTGTTGGATGGATTCCAATATTTTATGCAAAAATGCGTCCAAGATCAGCTCAGTCTAGGAGCAAGAATGGACTTTCAGGAACTGTTACTGCCAAGTTGGTGCAAGGTACATAATGTTGCCCATTCTGAATTCGAATGTAGTCTATGCCAAGCAGCAGTAGAGCATATAGTAGGGCAAGTCAATCCCAAAGGAAGGCCCCAAGTGCAACAACCAGATCAAGACCATGTTGCATCTACATAGCCACCCAAGGCTTCTAAAGCAAATATACAACCAAGTAGGGGAATGTGCTCCCTAGGCTCTGAGTTCAAGGAATCTTCTAAGTTTTGGAAATTACGCTTTGACAAGTCCAAATCCAAGCAAGGAGCAAGAGCTGGTTTTGAACTCATTAGCCCTACAGGTAAGGCATAATTTTTTTCTAACAAACTATAATTTTATTGGACAAATAACGTAGCAAAATATGATGCATTAGTTCATGTGCTTTTGATGGTGTTAAGGAAGAGGGTTAAAATGTTGCAAGTGTTTGTGATTCTAAACTAGTGGTGAAACAAGATAGGAAATTATATTCCTACCATGATAGAAGGCTAGCAAGCTATAGACATAGGGTATGGGATCTCATAGAAGGGTTTGATGCATTTAATATTCAGTTGATCCCACATTCTAAAAACCAAACTATCGATGCATTAGCCCAAGCAGCTAGCACACTTTAGCCATTGTCTTTGTTCGGCCTGAATAAATTCACTATAGAGGTTACCTCTACCCCATCAGTGCCTAACAATGTCACTAATTTTCAAGTTTTTAATGATTACAAGCATACCCTTGATTTCATTACAAGCTCTGATGTGTTTGCAACTCAAATCATTGATGAAGCAAAACTTAAGGAAGCTAAATTAGACGTAGAAGGGGTTATTAACCTCAAAACAAACATGATACCACGAGGAATGATTCAGCTGGAGAGAATATTTGATTTGGATCAGATAAGGGATCAGGATCAACAAGCCAAGAAGGTTTCAATTGACAATCAGTGTGATGCTCATAACATGGGTATTGTTGAAGAAGTTAAAAATGTGTTTATAGGCAAGGTGTGTGCACCCGAGAAAAGGAAAGGGATTATTGATGTGATGTACACCCATCATGACATGATTTCCTAGAGCTACGAGGACTTGAAGACATATGATACTTCAATTATTACTACCATCCCTCTCAATCCAAATGTTCGGCCTTTCAGGCACGTCAACGCCCGATTAATGCATTGTTGGAACCAATTATTTTCAAAGAAGTTCAAAAGAAGTTGTCGCCTAGAATCATCTTCCCTATCATGCACTCCACGTGGGTGGAAAATTTGGTTCCAATTAGGAAAAAGAATGGAGAAATTAGATTATGTGTGAATTTTTGAAACCTTAATTGGGCTTCTAAAATGACAACTATCCAGTGCCATCATTGGATGAGGTGTTGCAAATTATCAACGAGTCTCAAATGATGTCTTTTCTAGATGGTTACTCTAGGTATAATCAGGTGATGGTGCAGTTTGAAGATAGGCACAAAATAGAATTTACCACAAAATGGGGAATCTTCACATATAGAAGAATTTCATTTGGGTAATCAACGTTGGCACTACATTTCAACATGCAATGGATATTTCCTTCAAGGATTTGATCGGCAAGTTCATCATCATATATATGGATGATCTCACTATGTTTTCAAAGAAAAGAGGAGACCACATCTCTGATTTATGTAAGGTCTCCCAAAAATGCAGAGAGTTTGGCATCTCACTGAACCTGAAGAAGTGTATATTCGGGGTTACTGAAGGAAAACTATGAGGACATGTGATTTCAGTGATGGGGATATCCATTGACCCCAAATGAATCTGGGCCATATTAAAGATCCAGCTCCCTGTCAGTAAGAAAGAATTGAAATATTTCTTTGGAAAGATTAACTTTTTCAAGAAGTTCATTACAAGCTTTGCCAAAATTGTCAAGCCACTGAACACTATGCTTAAGAAAAATGCTAAAGTGGAGTGGACACCAGAAGCCAAACAGGCTTTTGAAGAAATCAAGATAGCTATTTCTATTGCACCAATGCTATTCATTCCAAACTATCTAAAGCCATTTTATATTTATTCATTTGCTTCAGATCATTCTTCTGTCAGCATGTTGATCCAGAAGGATGATGAAGGGAACGAGCACCCCATCGCATTCATGAGTGCCCCATTGAAATATGTAGAATTGCAGTACCACAATGTTGAAAACTAGGCATATGCTTTGGTCAGTGGAGTCAAGAAGTTTTTGCATTACATCTTGAGGAACAAGGTATTCACTATTATCGCCAATCTCGCTATCAAGACCCTGTTAATGCAGAATGAGCTGGGAGAACGGAGAGAAAAATGGGTCACACAGAAATTGAGCTAGAGATCATAGTGCAAAAATACAACTTGGAGGATGTCTCCCCAGGGGAGTGGTATGATGACATTGTTTATTATTTGTTGAACAATAAGTACCCATATAAGCTATCAGGAGTCCAAAAATGTGCCCTTAGATTAAAAAGTAGTAGCTATATGTTGTAGGGATCCATACTGTACAAGAGAAACCATGAAGGGATCTATCTCAGATGCCTTGGGATGGAAGAAGCAGTTGAGGTGTTGAAATATTTTCATGACAAGTTCGAGACTAGCCACGGATCTAGCCCCTCCACCCATCATATTTTTTGAGTCGAGTACTATTGGCCAACGTTATTCCAGGATGCACACAACCATGTCAGAACGTGTCACGTCTGCCAAACTACCACCACTAGGGAAAGAAATTTTGTTGTCCCATTGCAACCAGTCCTGGAGGTAAGGTCATTTGCTCAGTGGGGACTCAACTTCATTGGTCTGATAAGCCCACCATCCTCTACAGGCCATAGGTCCATTCTGACTGCTTCTGATTACTACACTAGATGGACAAAAGCAATAGCATGTAGGAAATGCACCACTAAAGTTGTTACTAATTTTCTAGAAAGTTTTATCTTAAATCACTTCAATTACCTATTTTCCCTTGTGTGTTATAATGCCCTCGCCTTTTCATCTCTTAAGTTTGCTATTTGGGCCTTTGATTACTGTATCACACTCAAATTCTCATCCAATGATTACCCTCGGGCAAATGGCCTAGTTGAATCCATAAAAAAAAATTGCTAATTGTGATCAAGAAGATACTTGACCAGAACCCAAAATATTAGCACAACCAGTTGTGTTTTGCCTTGTGGTTCGATCGCACTCGCCACAAGGCTGCCCTAGGAAATTCCCCGTTTCACCTGGTCTATGGCATGGAGCCTATTTTCTCAGTCCACCACAAGATCCCCACACTCCAATTTTTCAACATGTTCTATGAGGAGGGAGAATGTCAAGAATCCTGCCTTGCTGAGTTGTTGCATTTAGAAGAAGTTTGTGATCAAGCAATAGAAAATGTCACCAAACACTGGGGTGTAGTCAAAAGATGGTTCGATCACCAAGCCAAAGTAAAGGCCTTTAGGATTTATGATTTAGTCCTCTATTGGGACAAGACCCATGAAAGGAAAGGGGGGCATGACAAATTTGACAAGCTCTAACTTGGCCCCTTTCAGATTTTTGAGATTCTAGGAGATAATGCCTTTTGCCTCAAAACGCTAACTGGAGAGGACATCCTATTGTCTTTCAATAGGCAGCACCTCAAGTATTATTTTCTTGCCTAAGCTACTCAAGCTCTTTCTTTGTATATAGTTGTAAATAGGTTGGGTTAGGTTCTTTCATTTTGTTGCTTCACTTTTGCTCACTTTCTCAACTTTTTTGTTTTGTTGAGGGTGTCCTTCATTTTGATGTGGCAGGTGTGCATGGCTTGTCATGAGGATTAATTTTCTTCCCACTCCCATTTTTTATTTGGATAAGTCTTCATCTGTTATTATCAATTTCAGACCGCTCTCGTGAAGTGGGTTTCCTTACTTGAACTCTGACTTGATTTAGAATGGGACCCTTCTTTGAATCCCCTCACGCTTATCTTAGATCGCACATGAAAACACACTAAATATTTTTGATGATCTATGCAATAGTTGTTATGAGGTTTAGGCAAGTGAAAAATCTTAAGTCTGCTCTAGTGACCACAATGATTCCAAACCCACTGTAAGCTTTGGTGCTTACGTAGTTGATCAAAAAGAAAAATATTAAAAAGGAAAAGGAAAGAAAGTGTCAAAACAAGAAATTGTGTGGGTGTGTGAGTAACTCTATCAGGGCTATGGATGCCCAATTGGTAATAGAGAAATTTTTGTGGGGTCGTAGTGACAACTCCATCGGGGTATGGACGCTTGACTAGTAGCAGAGCAATGTCTAGGTTACTTTTGGGGTCAAATGGCTTACATAGCTTGTCTGGACTGATTGAATTCTATCTATTACAGTCTCTGAAGGAAGGAAATGAATACACATTGCACACACTTTTGAGGTACTTTTGTGATCGGATCCAACTAAGAATCCCGTCCTCCTTTAAGTCCCTAGTTCATTTATGAAAACTTGCTTTTGGTTTGTGAAACCAGAGATTTTGGGTTTCATATGAATCCTTACCTTTAGAATGCTCGAGAGCATTCTCCTAGTGGAGTCGCTATTTGTTGTGCCTATAGCACACATGCCCCATTTAGAACAGGGACCCACTCTCTCCTTTTGTCTTCATCAAGTCATTTTTCCTTTGCTTCATTTTACATGCCCCTAATTTTGAGCTTAAAGTGGTCAAGAACACTAAAGCCATCATTCCCCAATTGATCAAATTCACTTCCCCAAAATTCCCTAAGTTTTTGGCTTATGTGGGCCATTCTATGCGGACTTCCCTAAGTCTGTTTCCCTTGCATCCTTCGGACCCTGCGGGTCCACAGTTGCAGGCCACCCTTCACGTGATGTTGTTGTCTCTTCGTCGTTCTCCAAATGGCTAACCTAGGACATCCACCCGCATGGCAAGTCCCACACCCTATTTTTCGTCGCTTCTTTGCTGCTAATTAATGGTGATACTTGTGTGTGGTAATTAATATGGAGGAAATAATAAAGGAAATAATAAAGTAAATCCAACACACATCAATGAAACGTCTTACATAAAAGGAATTGAAATAACAAACTAAGTTGCTATGACTATCCTCTCAAATCGTCTCATTGCTCTCTAATCTTAAGGACCTTCAAATTCATGCTCTCAGATTTGTATGTTGCACATGAATTCACAAGACGACAACCTAAGAGATGAGAAATTTTTTGAAATGCAAAGCTACATGCCTACATTAATATATTTTTGGTATTTTTGATATGAAACCTAAATGAAATATGAGATTGCTGCTATGTAAATGATGCTAAGATTTTTGCTATTGATATAATGCAAATCTAAATGCAATTCTAAGATGAAAACTAATGCAACACTAAAATTCTATCAAGTAAAATTGCCATGATAACAATGCTAAATGCTATGCAACTCTAAAATGCTCTCAATTGCTAAGATAATTTCTGCAACATTAGTTTATGATGAAATCCTTGTTGAAAATTTGTAGAATGATCTCCTATTTATAGATTTTTCCAAGCCTTGAGTGAGGTGGAAAATATGGACAGTCAAGATTGTGATCCTGAGAGATCAATGGTGGAGCACAAAGAAGTTGGAGGAAATCATGGAGGTTGCTCCATTTGGAAGGACAAATCATCCAAGTGTCAAAGAGCTTCAATTAGAAAGAGGATACATGTGTCTCCAAGGAGGTTAGGAGGTTAGATGAATATTTCTAATTTGAAAATTAGAAATAAATGAAATCATGTGACATGTGATGATGTGGAGGGTGATTTAGAGGAAGTTAGGAAATTATGGAGAAATGTGACAAATTTGAATTAAAAATTCAAATTTAATGAGGAAGGGTAATAATCAAATAACAAATTATTTAAATTCATGTATTTAATTATCAAGAGGGAAGGTGATTTTTGAATAGATGAATTAAACGTGTGAACTATACAAATAAATTTATCAATTTATTTATTTAAGTAGAGGAATTAGGATTCATTAATTAAATAACTAGTATTTAATTAATTTGTACTCCAGACCATTTTTATGTGTATACATTTTTCCCCTCTTTGAAGTGATGTGTGTAGACACGTTGCTTAAAAGAAAAATTTTGCTAGACTGTGATGATAAAAATTTTGACATGCCCCAAACGCTGATTTTCAATGATGAGTATGCCCCCTCGGGAGATAAATTGGGGAATTTTTGAATTTTTAATGATTTTAATTTTTTTGAAAATTTTGATGATTAAATGATTTTCTAATAATATTCTAATGATTTTTGAATTTTGATGATGATGCGGAAACCTGCCACATTGTCAATTAACTGATTAAAGGCCCCCTTTTGAAAAATTAAATAAATGCCACCAAATTAACCTTCTTTAATTACCCTTTTAAGAGGTAAAAAGGTGAAAAAGAAAGTCATTTGTGCATTGTGATTTTGAAAAATTGAGAGATTGAGCAAGTTTGAGCATTTTGAGCAAAATGGTGATCCCGATTTAGAATCATCGATTCGAGTGTGTGTGACGGCACAACCGCCTGACAGCATACGGACCTCCAGTACGAATCTCTGATAACCTCTTCTTTGCGAATTTTTAATTAATTTCCCCACTTTTTTGAAATTTTGAATTTTACGTCAAATAGTTTTAGCGCATACATGTATTGTTTTAGTGCAGAGAATTTGAGTTTTAGCACATATATGACCCAATGTAGTGCATCAGTTTTCTATTTTGGCACATAGGTCTGCAATATCATAGGCTGCATTGTTTAGCGCATCGGTTAGATTAAGTAGCACATTCATCGAAATAGTGCATTCATGCATTGTTATGGTGCATTAGTGTAAACTTTTGGCGCATATTCTGAATTGGCACATACATGGCCTATTATGGTGCATAGATTGAGTTTTCTAGCGCATCTATGTTTTAGCGCATAGAAGCGTTGTTATGGCGCATCCATGCCAGAAATGAGGATTTTATTTTTCTCCTTGATGTTGGATATTTTTCGATCATGCCAGCCTTCAAGTTGATATTGATTGATGATGTTGGTAGATTAGATGATGATCGATCTCATGATAGGTGAAATTTGATGATTGATTGATGATGATTGACCTCATGATAGGTGAGGTACAATGGCTAACTAATGATGATTGACCTCATGATAGGTGAGGTGCATTGACAGATTGTTTGATTGACCTCATGATAGGTGAGGTATATTGATAGATTGATAGATTGATAGGCTGATTGATGTTTGATTGATTGATAAAATTAGTGATTTTTCAATTTTTGATCATAGGAGAATTATTTAGGAGTCCTCATGTCTCTGGAGCACTTCCCATGGACTTGGGAGTTGATTACCCACTTGAGTCGGGCTGAGTGGGATCTAATTGAGGGATGCATATTGTACCATTTGATTGATATGCCCTAGGTTAGGATTAATTGGGCACTCCTGACAGCATTAGCAAAGCGGTGGCATAGCAAACACAACACCTTTCACCTAGCTATTGGCAAGATGATCGTGATGCCGAAGGATGTGCACCACATTCTATGGATTCCTGTGATAGGAGACAGTCATATATGATCATACAAAGCAGGGTGGGATAGATGCTCTTCAGAGGATTTTTCATGATGACCAAATTAGTGGGTATGAGATACCCTAGCAGGAGATGTGTGACAGTTATGCCCCATTACCTTCTATACTTGTCAATTTTGTTGGTGGGTTTTTATGTCCCGACCACAATTCGAAGGGACTATCTATTGGGTGGGGTCGGGTATTAGAGTAGATAATTTTACAGGGGACCCAATATGCCTAGGGTTCATGTATGCTAGCCCAACTATATCATGACCTTCATCAAGTAGTGTATCTTGGAGCTGCTAGCCTTTCAATCGGGGTGGCATTCCTTCATATTTGTGCATGGGAGAACATAGTTGTTACCCAACCAATTACAGATAGGTTTTGGCCAATTGGTAGGCCATCTGTATATGGTTATAGAAGTCCCATTGTCCAGCATAAGCTGGGAAAATTAGAGTACTGGCGATGAGCTTTGGATGACCTTGACACTGTGACATGGTGGCCCTACCTAGACTGTGAGCAGTGGGTCGAGGATCAGTTAGAGATGTCGTATGTGTGCACAGCCAAGTTTTTGATTGGGCATACATGATTCATTATTGAGAGATTTATTCTTGGTTGGGTGCACCGACAGTATGGCAAAGTATAGGGTATGCCGCATGGAGTAGCCACATATGCTCGGAGACACCAGGACATACCAGATTGGGGGACCCTTTTGTCTTATGATGTAGCTTGCCAAAAGTATTATAGTTTATAGCCCATGATTTTGGAATATCATCCAAAGGTTGCAGAGGCTACCATGTCAAAGGATTATGTAGAGTACGTTGGAACACATCTATTTCCCAGACTATCCAGTTCTGGCGAGCCAGTTCCAAAATTCGATGATGAGGAGGAGAGGACACCGAGATGGAGGGGGGGGAGGGGTGATGGAGAGGAGGAGAGAGCTATGGGAGGAGATAGAGGATGGGATAACGGTGGAGATGGAGATGGAGGAGGTCGGTCATTTGATGTGAGAGATATGATTATACCCAATGTAGGAGATCCTTGGTGGTTGTAACACAACAATATGTTTAGATTTGGGTGCCTTTGTAGCAATAGCAGACATAGATTGTTGCCTTACAGGTGCAAGTTTAGATGATGCAAGGTCAGTTGTCTCAGGTACAGGCATTACTCACACAAGCCTAGGGATAGTACAGGGATAGGCAAAGGCCCTGACACTGACACAAGCTCAAGTCACCACCTTGACAGGTGAGAGGGACACTCAGAGACAATGGGCTAAGAAGATTGAGTTCATTGCAAAGAGAGTCATGAGGGCAATAGAGGGCACTACAACTATAGATTATATCAGAGAGATACAGGACTCGGCTAGGGGGGCCAAGTATTATAGGGGTAGATATCATGAGGTCATGCCTATAGAGAGACAAGTGGGTTATGTACAGTCTGTGAGTATACAGACTCACTCGAGGACCATCAGCAAGGGAGTTACTTAGCCATTTTTGGGGCCACCAGGCAAAGCTCCAGGGGCAAGTCCAGTAGGAGGGGTAGGTCTAGCAGGAGGGGCATGTCCTATGACATCTAGGGGCAGCACTATAGATTCACATGGTCACACTTGATTGTATTGTTAGGATATTGTATACATTAATTTAGATATTTTATGATATTATGATATACTTCCCCATTTTTGATGATGTATCTCTTTATGTTGTTAGACATCCTTGTATAGTTGACATTGAGATTTATGTGATATGTAGTAGAGGTTTGCGATCTACATGTTGTTTATATACTTTTATGGTGGATATTTTATGTGTTGGATATTGTGGTTGTATTGTTGATATGTGGTTGTCATTGATGTCAACACTATTAACATAAATGTCTTTAAGACTGCATATGTCGAGGATATTGAGAAAATTATAATAAATATGTTACAGATTGTCTGTGAAGCAGTGAAGATCAGTATGGTAGAAAGTTCAGTATGTTGTAAACTAGATGTTGTGGATTAAAGGGTTTGTTTTCAAGCCTATCTAGTTTCTACTTCGTAAGTTTCAGAGGTGTGCATGAAGATTTGAGGAAGTTATAAGTTTTTGTATTCTGATAGCTATTTTTTTACTGCAAATGGTGTTCATGGAAGAAGACAATGTGATTCTAGTAATCTGAGTTGTTATGTATGTTCCTATGGTGTTCGTGGATATTTTTAGATCATGTTATATCTGTGTTGTACATCTACATTGATCATTGTGCTCATGATCTGATATTTTCTCTTGTGTGTTCATATTTTTCATGTTCATGGATGACAAGGTGTTTGAAGCGTGTTGTGGAGTTCAAGGAAGAATCTTTGAAAGTGTTTTGTGTTCGAGGATATGGTTTTAGGTCTCTACTATGTTGTGGTTGACTTTGGTTTATGCGCATTGATAATCTTTATGGTTTTGGGCCGACAGTTTGAATTCATTCTATTATTTTTTTGAAGCCGACATAATGCAATGTAATTTCTTGTTACAGATATATATAATCGATTGTTTATCTCATTTAAGACATGTGATGTGAATTGTGTGAGTGCTATGTGCAAAAAAGGTTTAGATCATTCGAAAGCATAGCAAAGTGTGAAGAAGAGTGAAATAAAGTAAAGAAGTGTTCATGTGCTTAACCGGAATTGTAATGAGGCATTTGCATATGCTACTTTCTCAATTCAAATTATTCATATGGTCTTAATCTGAATATTTTTTGTAAGATAGTGATTCTTCCTTTGAGAAGTGAGCTCTAGGCAGTGTACCTAAACGCATGTGCATTCCCCATATATTCTTCTTATACTTTTAACAAGGTAAAACTTGTGGATTAACCTCCACCATGGTTTTTCCCCTAACAGGGTTTCCACACAAAAAATTTGGTGTTATGTGTGTTTCTGATGTGTTGTTGATTCATGTTTTCATTGTTAATAATCAAATCTGAGAATTAAGGATAATAAGGTTAATAACTTTGAAATTTTGTGACAACTGATTCACCCCCCCTCATTTGTTTGCCCTTGTGTTGCCAACAATTGGTATCAGAGTAGGTTCCTTGGAAGAATTTTAATAGCTTCAGATGATCCAGGATAGTGACATACAAGAAGGATAGTCCAATATTTGATGGACCAAACTATTCTCTGTGGAAGACTCGAATAGAGTGTCATCTGAAATGCATTGGTGAATCCTACTGCCACATTACATGTAATAGGTATGTTATCCCTCCAAATGGTCCTACTACTACTGCTGAGATTAGGGATGTTGAATATAACATCAGGGCTAAGGAAGAATTGTTGAGTGCTTTGATTGATACTGAGATGACAAATGTTATGGATCTGAAAATTGCGTATGAGATCTAGAAAAAGTTGGAAAATTTATATGAAGGTGATGCTAATGTGAAGATGGCCAAGCAACAGTGTCTGAAAGGAAAATACAAACTGTTGAAGATGGGAAATGATGAGAATATTGTTAATTACATGCAAAGAGTGAATGAACTTGTGTGTGGTCTCAAATGTGTTGGTGGACAGGTGGATGAACAAGAGATTTTTTCCAAAGTTCTTAGAACTTTTCTTGATGTATACAAAATTAAAGCTGCAACCATTGATGAGCTCCAAACTGTGACAAATATAACCAGATATTTTTTGGTTGGTAAAATTATTGCATTTGAGCTGAGTGAATTCGGTGATGCCCTTCCTACTACTTTAGGGAGAGACAAGCAGAATATGATCCAGGTGAAAGTTCTTCTAGAAAGGTATTCAGATATGAGGAAGAAATGAGACAGATTGAAGAAGAAGAAAGAGAACTGAATGAGCTTGAAGCACTAATTGTCAAAAGGGAAGCCAAAGGAGAAGGTAAGTATAAAGGAAAATTTCCTATTAAATTTTTTTCTTGCAACAAGATAGGTCATTTTGCATCAAGGTGTCCAAAAAGAGTTCCTAAGCCAAGACCTTACAAGCCTAAATTTCAAAAGAAGTGTTACTATGCTACTGATGAAGGTGTGAAAGATGATGAATCTGACAAAGGGAATGCAAGTGAAGATGAGTTTGTGTTTGTTTCTATCAAAGAAAATAATTTTGTGTCTACTGAATCTGCTAGTTGTACAAATGTGGAGAAAGCCCTAGCTACCCAAGTTGAAGAAAAAGATGAATGGGTAATTGATAGTGGATGTTCACATCACATGACACGTGATAAGAGTAAATTTGTAAGCTTGGAGAAGTATGATGGTGGTGTTGTAATATTTGGTGATAACAATGGTGGTATAGTCCATGGTAGAGGATGTATTTCTTTTGATGCTGTTCTTTATGTTGAAGGTTTGAAGCATAATCTTTTGAGTGTTGGATAGATGGTTGATAAGGGTTACAATATTCAATTCAAAGATGGAAAGTGTAGCATATTGGGAAGTTCTAGAAATGTGATTGTGTCGGGTACAAAAACAAAAGGTAACATCTTTCATCTGAATGTTGGTAGTAAAATTTGTCGGATTGCTCAAGTTGATGAAAATTGGTTATGGCATAGAAGAACGTGTCATGTAAACTTTGATATTATTATCAAGATAAGTTCATCACAAGCAGTAAGAGATCTTCCTAAGTTGGTGAGGCCTACTAATGCCATATGCAAGGAATGTAAGTTGGGAAAAAAAACTAGAATTTTATTTCATAGCAAACAGCATTGTTCAAATGAATTGTTGGAACTTGTGCATACTGACTTGTGTGGTCCTGCTAGAATCAAAAGTCTAAAAGGTTTCAGGTACTTCATGTTGCTTATTGATTATTATTCTAGGATGATGTTGGTTACTTTATTAAGGGAGAGATTTGAAGCTCTAGAGAAGTTCAAGATCTTTAAGGCTATGGTTGAGACAGAGGCGGGTTTGAATATTAAGTGTCTGAGATCATATAGAGGTGGTGAATTCACTTCCGGTGAGTTTAATTCTTTTTGTGAAGAGCATGGGATAAAGAGACAATTATCTACACTGTGGACCCCTCAACAAAATGGAGTTGTAGAAAGAATGAAAAGGACAGTTCAATATGCTTCTATAACTATGATGTTAGAAGGAAATGTCCCTCATATCCATTGGACAGAAGCTGTGAGTAATGTTGTTTATATTCTTAACCATGTACATATCAAAGGTAATACAGGTAAGACTCATTTTGAGCTATGGTTTGGTCATAATCCTACTGTCAGATATTTCAAAATATTTTGGAGAAAATGCTATATCAAGAGAGATGAAGATCTAGGAAATTTTGATGCTAGAAGTGATGAAGGAATATTTCTTGGTTATTCTACTAAGAGCAAGGCCTACGGGTGCTACAACAAGATACTGAAGAAAATGGTTGAAAGTGAAAATGTTAAGATTGATGAAGACATTGACAGACCCTCCAGAACCTGTGGATATGATTCTGATGATCAGAATGAAAATACAAACAAGAGTCAAACTTCAAATCAAGTTTAGATCGTTCCAGTGAATCAAGAAGAACAAGAAGAAGCGGAGACTGGTGAAAGTACAAAAGAGAGACCTCAAGAGCTTGAAATTCAAGAACAATCTAAGACTCCAAGGTATGTGAGATTAAATCATTCAGAAAATCAGATTATAGGAGATGAGAACAAAGGTGTGCAGACTAGGAGAAGAATAGCAGAAGAATATTGTTTAATTTCAAAGGTTGAGCCAAGTAATGTGAATGAAGCATGCAAAGATGAAAATTGGATTGAAGCTATGAAAGAAGAAATATAGAAAATTGAGAAGAATAATACATGGATTCTTGTTCCTAGACCTAAAGACAAAAATATAATTGGAACTAAATAGGTCTTTAGTAACAAACTAAATGAACAAGGTGAAGTTATCAGAAACAAAGCAAGACTGGTATGTAAAGGATACTCTCAGATGGAAGGTATTGATTTTGAGGAAACCTTTGCTCCTATTGCTAGAATTGAAGTTGTGAGATTGTTTCTTGCTTATGATGCTTACATAAAATACAAAGTTTATCATATGGATGTCAAGTCAGCATTTCTAAATGGTGAATTAGAGGAAGAGGTGTATATTGAGCAACCTGATGGATTTCAATTGAATGATCAAGGAGATATGGTTTGTCGGTTGAAGAAAGCATTGTATGGACTCAAACAAGCCCCTAGAGCTTGGTATGCCAGATTGGATAAGTACAAATTGTTGCTAATAGTAATCTGTATTTCAAGATTGATGATGATAAATATTTGTTTGTGGAATTCTTTGTTGATGATATCATTTTTGGAGGAGATGATGGTTTGTGCATGAAGTTTGCTAATGAAATGAAGAATGAGTTTGAGATGTCAATGATTGGAGAGTTTAAATTCTTTTTGGGATTGCAAATTACTCAAGTAGATGAAGGGATATTTATATCACAGTCCAAGTATGTGAGAGAACTGCTAAAGAAGTTTGGTATGGAAGATTCAAAACCAGTCAGTACACCCATGGTGACCGGATGCAAGTTGACCCAAGATGATGATTCTCCAAAGACAAATCAGAATAGATACAAATCAATGATTGGTGGAGTGTTGTATTTGACTCAAACTAGACCTGATATCATGAATTTTGTGTGCATTGTTTCTATATTTCAATTCAATCCTAAGGAATCTCATGTGACTGCTATGATGAGAATTTTTAGGTACTTGAAGGGAATAGTTGATTTTGGCCTATGGTATCCTAAAGATGATTATCTTACTTTAGGTTCCTTTACTGATGTTAATTGGGTAGGAGATTTGAATGATAGGAAAAGTACTAGTGTTGGCACATTTTTCTTGGGAAAGAAACTGATTGCATGGTTAAGCAAAAAGCAAAATATTGTTTCCTTGTCTACTACAGAGGCAGAATATATTGTTGTTGCTAACAATTGTACTCAAGGATTGTGGATGAAGAACCTACTACCATATTTTGTGATAACTCAAGTGCTATAAACATTTCTAAGAATTTGGTATTGCATTCAAAGACAAATCATATATCTATCAAATACCACTTTTTGAAAGATAAAGTGAGTGATAAGGAAGTTAGGCTGGAGTATGTGCCTACTAAGGAACAGATTGCATACATCTTTACTAAGCCTTTGCCTAAAGATACTTTTGAGTATCTTAGACAGAAGTTAGGGGTGATTAGCCCTCCTAATCAGAACTAAGATGCATAGTCTTTGAAACAGTTTGTGCATTCATAGTCATATCTTGATCTGTATTGATGTTGTGGTGGCTCTACTCAGGGGGAGTAGTCAAATGATTCAGATATGTGGTTCAGAGCTTGTGTACCTTTTCTATTGATTTCAAAGGGAGATATGAATAATGTGAAAAAACATAAAAGAACAGTGTGAACTAAGGGGGGAAGAGAAATGTGTAAAGGGGAGATTGTTGGAAGAAAAGTTAGTTGTGTTGATGGTGTATTTTTTACATTATGTGTTTCCATAAATGCCAAAGGGGGGATTGTTGGATGTTGTGATTTTTTTGCTGATATGTGGTTGTCATTGATGTCAACACTATTAGCATAAATGTCTTTAAGACTATATATGTCAAGGATATTGAGAAAATTGTAATAAATATGTTATAGGTTATCTGTGAAGTAGTGAAGATCAGTATGGTAGAAAGTTCAGTATGTTGTAAACTAGATGTTTTGAATTAAAGGGTTTGTTTGCAAGCCTATCTATTTTCTTCTCCATAAGTTTCAGAGGTGCGCATGAAGATTTGAGGAAGTTATAAGTTTTTATGTTTTGAAAGCTATTTTGTTACTGCAAATGGTGTTCATGGAAGAAGACAATGCGATTCTGGTAATATACTTTGTTGTGTATGTTCATGTGGATTTCATGGATGTTTCTAGATCATTTTCTATTTATGATGCACGTCTACATTGATCATTGTGCTCGCAATCTGAGATTTTCTCTTCCGTGTTCATATTTTGCATGTTCATGGCCGACAAGGTGTTTGAAGTGTGTTGTGGATCTTCGAGGAAGAATATTTGAAAGAGTTTTTTGTTTGAGGATATTGTTTTAGGTCTCTACTATGTTGCGGTTGACTTTGGTCGATGCGCATTGATAATATTTATTGTTTTGGGCTGACAGTTTGCATTGATTCTATTATTTTGTTGAAGCTGACATAATGCAATGATTTCTTGTTGTGGATATATATAAGCGATTTTTTATCTCATTTGAGATATATGTGATGCGAAGTGTGTGAGTGTTATGTGTGAAAAAGGTTTAGACCATTTGAAATTAGAGTAGAGTGTGAATAAGAGTGAAATAAAGTAAATAAGTGTTCATGTCCTTAACTAGAACTATAATCAGGCATTTGTAGATGCTACTTTCTCAGTTCAAATTCTTCAGATGATTTTAATCTGAATATTTTTTGTAAGATAGTGAGTCTTCCTTTGAGCAATGAGCTCTAGGTAGTGTGCCTAAATGCATGTGCATTCCCCATATATTCTTCTTATACTTTTAATAGGGTATGACTTATGGATTAACCTCCACCATGGTTTTCCCCCTAACAAGGTTTCCACGCAAAAATCTTGGCATTATGTGTATTTCTAATGTGTTTTTGATTCATGCTTTCATTGTTAATAATCAGATCTGAGAATTAAGGTTAATAAGGTTAATAAGTTTGAAATTATGTGACAACTGATTCACTCAGTTGTCTTCCCTTGTGTTTCCAACATTATGATGGATGCATTTTATTCTCTATGCTATGTGATGGTTTATATGCTTATGTGATAATGATGTGTGAATGCAATGATGATTCTATATGTTTTCATGCTATGTTTTATGTATGGATGCATTAATGATGTATGATTCTATATGTTGATGGATGATACTACTATTATGATGTTTGAGATGGATACAATCATGTAAATAATATTGTATTTTTGTATTATTTTATATGCATATATCGATGATATGGATGGATGGATGAATGCTAAATGGTTTATTATATGAAATGAAAAAGATATGACTATAATGCTTTCATACGTGGATATGAATGATTTATGATTTCTAATGCATGATAAATGAATGAATTGATTTTGGATATAATAAATACAGATGTATGGATATATGATAATGCATGGATGTATGATGAATGAAAATGTATGGATGTATGAGGATAATGCTTTCTTTTAAATTTTTCTAATGCAAACAAATGACCTAAATGCATGAATGAGAATGGATTATGATGATGCATGAATTACAATGTTATTATGGATGACACTCTATTTTTGGATTTTTATGTAATCATATGATCTAATGTATGGATAGATGTATGATATGTGAATGGATTATGAAAATGATTTATTTGTGTATCTATGCAATGTAATGCAAATGTGTGATAGATGTATGGACGGATGGATGATGATGTTTTATAATGCAACTATTATGATGGATGTAAGATAATATTGTTCTAATGATATGATATGGAAATGATAATGCAAATGAAATGATCGATTTATTATGTCGTGTACTCAATCTTTTAATGAGAGATATCATCATGTTGAAAGTTATCAGCCTTGGAAAAATCTATAATGCAAATGCAGAAATAATATGAATGCAATCCTATCTTAACCATGCAAATCTAACTATGCAATGTTGTCATCTAATTCCTTGTGCTTGGTATCATCATTGAGCTTTTAAAATGGTGAATGTTAGTATAAACATCGATGGTATAATTAAACTATGATGACCTGAGTACGACTTCCATACAACTTCCCTTGAGTTTTTATATTGCAAGATAACACAAGCATCTAGTTATAATTGGACCAATATGACCTGGGCATCACTTGCGTAAACAGACAAGAGTTAATCATTTTCCCATGAAAATTCGGAATGTCATCAATGATACTTTGCAGAGCATGTCCCACGACAATTTGCACAATAGTAATGATTGACTCATAAAAAGAAGACAAAGAAAATATCATTCTCCACCCTAGCCCCTTTAGTTCAGAACATCATCAAGGTACTTTAGAGAAATGATAGCAACAATCAAGATACAACATCTGAAAAATTGGGCAACATGATTAAACCATGATTCAGAAGATGATTATCTAGTTCAAATTGATTTGATTGTCTTGATGTTGAGTTGGATGGTTGATTTTGTTTGATTGATTTTGATTGGTGTTTAGTGTGATTGTTGTCTGTTGTTTGTGCCAAGTTGTCTTGTTGTTGCTTGTTTGTTACCTTTGTGGTTTAAGCTCAACATTTATTTTCCCCCAGTGAGTTCAGGATTTTGCCCCCAGTGGGAAACAAACCAATTATTATGGATATGCACAATGTAAACCAGGCCAAAGTGGGACACGACCGCAGTAGCTAGATATGGAAATGAAGTTCATTTTATGATAGACATGTATGCGTAATGATGGCAAAAGCGGACGGCCAACACACGTTTCCAAATAGATGGATAAGTCGATTCATCACAAATAGCGCTTATTTACCAAGTTTTCACAACTTGCTTTTATTGCAGTTTTTCAAATTTTATAATTTTTTTGTTGTTACCAAGACACCTGTTTGCTAGGTTTTCATCAAGGCAATGATTTTTTTTTTTTTAGTATTTTCTATTTTTCTTATTTTTATGATTTTTTCAGGACTTTTTTTTTTCTGGACATTTTCTATTTGTTGTGGTTTTTTCAAAACTTTTAAACATGCACTAAATGCATTATGTGTAGAAATTCTTCAGATGAAGGTTGTTCATCAGTTCCTCAAATAGATCCCCTTCTGGTGTGGATAGTTGATATGCTCTCGATCCAAAGACTGATACAATAACAAAAGGGCCTAACCAATTGGGCTCAAAATTTCCTTTCTTTTCTCGATCTTGCTGATTGCGGGGATTTTCCTTCAGTACTAGGTCACCTACCTAAAATGTCCTTGGTTTAACCTTTTGATTGTAGCTTCTAGACATTCTCTATTGATATGCTTTCAAGTGGTCCACTACAAGCTAGCAACATTCATCTAATAGTTCCAGCTCTTGTATTCTAGACACTCGATAGTCCTCTTCTGATATGATTCCCTTTAGAGACACCCAAAGTGAAGGAAAATACATCAACATTTGGAAATATGATTCCCTTTAGAGATTCCCTCTTCTGATGTATTTTACACATTGAGTTTCCAAATTTTGATGTATTTTCCATAACAAAACAATGGGTATTGTATTTTTGATATTTTCCATAACAAAACAATGATATTTTCGATTGTTTTGTTATGGAAAATACAACATTTGGAAACTCAATGTGTAAAGGATGGTATTCATGCAATGGTGCTTTAGCTAGTTGATCTTTGATGGCTTGTCCCTTGATGGCTTTCCCATCGACATACTGGATGTCAAACTCACTCGGCATCATTACCCACTTTTCCAGTCTTCCTGTTAGATTTTCCTTGTTAAGGAGATATTTCAGCGGATCAATTTTGGCTATCAACTTGACAGTATGAGTTAGCATATAGTGTCACAATTGTTGAGTGATGAACACTACTGCTAGACAAGCCTTTTCAATGGACATGTAATTTATTTCATAGTCATTTAAGGTTCTGCTGATATAGTAAATTTCCCTTTCTTTTCTTGTTAAATCCTCTTGCACGAGTAAAGCTCCCAATGATGTCTCAGTTGTTGATATGTATAGTAAGAGCGGATTTCCTTCTATTGGTGGTACTAAGATAGGCAGGCTCATTAGATATTGTTTTAGTTGATTGAAAGATGCCTCACATTTCTTGTCCCATTGAAAGGAGACATTTTTGTGCAGCAAGTGGGAAAAAGGGTGGGTCTTATCAGCCAATTGGGATACGAATCTTCTGATTGACTAAAATCTACCTTGGAGTGATCTTAACTAACTAATATTCTTTGGAGGAGGACTTTCTATGATGGCTTTCACTTTCATAGGATCTACCTCAATGCCCTTTTCTGAAACTATATATCCCAATAGCTTTGTTGATGTCACCTCGAACATTTCTTTGGATTCAGTCATACGTTGAAATTCTCCAGTGAGGTGGATATTTTGTCTAGTATCTCTAAGTGTCCTTCTCTAGTAAAATATTTGGCCAACAAGTCATCCACATAATCTTCCATAAAGGTATGAATCATGTCATGAAAGATGGTCATTATGGCTCGTTGGTAAGTGGCTCCTACGTTCTTTAATCCGAAGGGCATGATGTTCCAACAGAAGGTACCACATGGACATGTAAAAAAAAATTATCTTGGTCCTTAGGTGCTATCTTGATTTGATTGTAATCGAAAAATCCATCCATTAATGATAACATGCCATGACCAGTTATTAAATCCATAATGATATCAATGTTTGGCAAGGGAAAATCATCCTTCGGACAAGATTTGTTGAGGTCTCTGAAGTCTGTACAAATTTTTATACTGTTATCAAGCTTTGATATAGGTACAATATTGGATATCCATTCAGCATAATCAATGGGTCTAATGAATCCTACATCCAATAATTTCTTCAGTTCTGCCTTCACCAATAAGGCGATATGGGGATGCATTTTTCTCAACTTTTGTTTTACTGGTTTGAATGCTGAAGGGAGAGATAGATGGTGCATGATGAGATTCGGGTCTATCCCTGGAATATCCACATATGACCAAGAAAATTTGATTTTCCTGTCTTCAAAGAACTTGACGAAGTTAGTCTTCTCTTATTCTGTCAAGGATTCAGCTAGATGGAGAGTTTTCACTCTTTCTGCATTGTCGATGTTGATGGACTGTGTTGGCTTGATCTAATACTATCATAGAATGGTTTTCACCATTAAATTGATTTCCTGTATTATTCATTTTGTAACTGAAAGATTTGACACTACCCTGACTGGAAGCTTTGTTCTTCAATTCAATGGTGGAACAAGTTTTCGGGTTGTCCGCACAAAGGAATTTGATAATGGCATAATCATTTGAAAATATGGGGATGCCAAGGGGCTCATTTTAGTCCCAGTCGGTAAGTTCAGGATGCACTAGGGGTAGAGAATCGTCGGATTGGTTCAAGTCAGAGGCAGTGAGGGTCCTAATGGAATCGTCATCAAGTAATCCTATAGCAAGGTCAAGGTCTATGATGTAACTCTCCTCTGAATGATTTGTCTCACTAGGAGTTTGATCATCTTCACTTGAGCCATCAATAGGTTGTGGTCCCAATTCAAGCGGTCTTAACCCTGAACTTTGTCCCTCCTCATGTGTAGGGATATACTTTTGTATCACATCAATCCCTTTGTCGTGACAAGACTCCTCAAAAAATGAATCCCAGTCATTCATTTGAGTTAGTTTCATAGTTATCACTAGCTTGCAGTTGTAGGATTCGTTCAAAAAATTTATGGGTGGCTTCTTCTTTTGTTTCCTCTTTATATCCCAGTCTTGTCTTTTCCTTTGGATTTGTCAACATGGGTTGAATTGGTTCCATGATCCCTTCTTTTCTCTTTCCAAGAGGTCCTTGTCCTTCATATCCTATTTTCTCCAATATTGAGAATCCTTTGCCATATTGTGTTGTTTGGACATTTGTTGTTGTTGCTTGAGAGTCGGCTTCATCCTTGTAAAGCCTGTTCAAAATCTCTTTATCATCAAATTCTTCTGCTTGGGTACTTGCTTTTATAAATCTACCATCAAAGAGGGTGATAGGTTGTGAAGACTATTGGGTTGAGGTTGATGGTTGACCATAAGACCTTGGGGAAGAGAATTGTGAAAGACATAGGGATTGGTCAATAGAATATTCACCCATGCCTTTATCTTTGACTTGGACCTTTTTCTCAAATTGCTTGGACAAGGTGTTGGGTTGGACTTCATGATTAGTGGATGCAGAAGGGGTAGCTTCTTCATTTTTCTTAGGTTGTTTAGACAATGAGCTTGGTTGGATTTCTTCATAGGGGGACGTGGCAAGAAATTTTTACTAGGACTTTGATTGGCTTGAATCACCTGGGGTGGCAAATGGGGAAGCAAGAGCTTCTCTATTATGGGGCACGAAGATATCCTGGACCGACTTGAGGGTGTTGCAATACTGAGGACTATTAGATTCAGCTGGAATGGTAATCTCTTTCCCATTGCAAGGGAACTT
Source organism: Sequoiadendron giganteum (assembly GCA_007115665.2). Classification (NCBI taxonomy): domain Eukaryota; kingdom Viridiplantae; phylum Streptophyta; class Pinopsida; order Cupressales; family Cupressaceae; genus Sequoiadendron; species Sequoiadendron giganteum. The sequence continues at coordinate 44,897,792 of CM021106.1, forward strand.
TAGACATTGATGGTAGGTTGAGAGAACTGTCTGCATCTCATGGATACAAGGATGACCCAAGAGTATATTGTATGTTAAGTCTTTGTCCAGAACTTGGAAAATTACATCTTTGTGGATCGGCCCCACCTGAATTGGCAACACAATTAATCCTTGTGAAGATCTTTCCTCATCATCATAGGCCTTGATGGTGATCCTTTTCCTTGCATCTAATTCATTCTCAAAGAATCCCAATGCACAGACAAGCTTCAAAGTACATATATTGAGACCAGCTCCCCCATCTATTAGGACACGCTTGACTCAACTTTTATGTATTAATACTTCAATGTGAAGTGTTGTGTTATGGGGGTGAGTGATGGATATGTCATCATTTTCTGAAAAGGATAGACAATGAGGTGCGACCAAATGACCCACCATGGCTTGGAAGGTACAGACTTGCAAATCCGTTAGTACGATCGTATCCACTAGGGATTTTCCAAAATTTCCTTATGAGTGGGGGAAATCTTGAGGAGCTCCAATATAGATATTTGTGTCGAGATCTTTTGAAGTTGATCAACACTGTTATATTGTTGTGATGGGGTTGAAAAATTTTTGGAGGTACTCCCTTTCAAAACTTATTTGGATTTTTCCCTTGTGGTAGCATTGATAAGTGTGTGGTCTTAATTTCCCTTGATTTTTATGACATTAATTTGGTTATCTATTGCAGCTATGTCTTGTTTGATGCTATGGACTTAACTGGATGTGATATTGGTTTCATTGATTTGTTTTTCAGTCATGATTGTGTCTTGTCCATGGTGAATTGAAACATCATTGGTTTTGTTTGTTGGCTACAATAATGTCTTGAGTTTCATTGGTCTTAACATCATTTTCTTGATCGTCAACGGTTGAAATATGAAAAATGGTAGTATCATGAACATAGTTTACATTTTTCCATTTGTTGTTCATCGTAGAGGATTCCCCTTTGTCATAGTTTGGTAAGGGATTCTTGAACACACCATGATCAGCATTTTTTTGGGGTCCTTCTATTTATATGATCTTTTGGTCTATCAAATCTTGCACCTTGTACTTTAATTGCATGCAATTATTTATCAGATGGCCTTTGCAACGATGAAATTCACAGTAATGAGCATCATTCCACCATGAGGATTTCACTTTTGGCTCAAAACCTCTGGTGTCAAGCAAGGTGATCAAATTTTTTGCAAGGAGTTCCTTCAACGCAGATTCAAGTGATTGATGCAGAGGTGTGAATTTCCTGCGATTTGATGGTGTTGGATATGGTGGTGGTCAAGAGGGAGCATTGTTTTGGTTACTGTTTTGATTGGGATTATGATTCATGTTTTGGTTGGTGTTGTTTTGATTGGGGGTTTGGTTGGTCTTAGATGTGGTTCCCGATAAATTGAAGACCGGTTTGGCATTGTGTGTTTCATTTAAAGCATCATTATTAGTATTCTTGTATTTTTGCCAAAACTTTGGTTTATCATTATTTTTGTAGTTGTTGGAGGAGTTAGCTGAGTTGTTTTCATTGTAAATTTTCAAGACTCCTCTCTTGACCAAAGCTTCTTCAATTTTGATCCCATTTTTTATTAGTTTCTCAAAGGTTGGTGGACATTGTAATTCAAGCCTATAGCTCATATCATCATTTAAGTTGTCAATGAACACCTCCATCTTTTCCTTTTCTGGTATAGCACGAGGATACCTTGCAAATAATATTCTCCACCTTTGTAAGAATATAAGAAATGATTCTCCCTTTCTATGTTCCACATTGCAGAGGTATTTCATTGTGATCTCATGTCGAATATTATAAGAATATTGGGTGATAAATTTGTTGACCAATTCTTCAAACGACTTGATCCCTAGAGGTAATTGTGAGAACCATTGCATAAATTATCCTCCCAAGATTTGTGGGAATAATCTCATCAAGTAAGTTTCCTCATGTGTGAATTCTAGGCTCATCGTTCAAAATTCCCTTATGTGATCTATAGGGTCCGTTTTACCATTGTATTTGTCATATTTAGGGAATTCACAATGCTTGGGAAATGGGATCATGTTTACACTTTGATCAAAAGGGTACGGACATATGTCTTGTATTGAGTATCTTTTTGTGACTCCAGTTTACATGTTTTTCATTTGTTGTTGAAGGGTTTGTATCTGTTGTGTTAAATCACTTATGGGGTCACTGGTTCTTGCTTCATTTCTTGTTTCAATTTGTGTTTTTGTTTATGTCTTCTTAGGATTTCCTTTTAATTTTGTGATATCAAAATCCTCGGGTAATTTGACCCCTTTGTTTGCTAGCATCAAAAGGTATTTTTCACCCTCCTTTTCAAAGATCCTCTCCATGAACTTATGAAAATTGGGATCTTGTTGTGCTTATTCTATGGCTTCATCCGTTATTTCTTCTATCTCATCTCGATGAATTTTGAAAAAGGGATTCTCTTCTCTTTCAGCTATGTTGTTTTGGGTTTCAAGTTCTTTCTCCTTTGAGTTTTTGTCTTTGTTATATTGTTTGAACAAGCATACAAGTGATGGGAGTGTACTAATATTTGATCATTATGGAGAGTGCCAAAGGGACAAAATAAATCTGATTACACAACGTTTATTTCAGGGTTGAAGGATGATGAATCCTGATAAAGGCTGATGAATCTTGATGGTGAAACTTAGTTGCTAACCAAAGATATATCTGATGATGGGGAACTTTTATATATTTGATCAAAGTTTAGGTAAAATATTTTCACTTGAGAATGCTAGTTTTGACAAGTTTGAGACTCTGGTGTGAATGGGGAATGGTTTTGTTTTGAAGAGGATCCTAAACTATGAGTTTAAAATTCAAAAAGACTGGGAATTTAGCTCTCTGGTTTGAAAATTTTATGAATGCGCTAGAACAGTGCACGGATGTGTTAAAAGATAGATGTTCCAAGGAATGACTTGGATGTGCTAAATAATGGCTTGTATGCGCTATATAATGACATAGATGCGTTGAAAAAAGGATGTATGTGCCAGAACATACAATAAATGCACCAGAATATGGAAGGTATGCACTGAAAAATAGCACAGATGTGCTAGAATAGAGGATAAATGTGCCAGAATAGTCAATGGATGTGCTGATCAGAAAAAAAATTCTTTGTTTTGACAGTTTGATGGATTTTTCTATTTCCTGGCAGGGAATTTGATTGTTTTGTTCAGATGTTCTTTAGAATCAATGGTTGTATATTCCAGTATGTGATGTTTGTTCAAAATTTATTTCAAAACATGCATGTGAAACACCAAGCAATTACAATCCCTAGGGCTATGATAGACAGTATTTTTGGATTCCCACTTGGATTTTTAGTCCAGTTTTGCTTACTTTTGGAAAATGAATAGAGGCTTGACCACACTGACTCTCCCTTGCATTGCACTCACTTCTCGGGTCAGCCAAGCCTCAGTCCTCATGAATCTCCCATGATGGACTTATCATTTCTACCAAAAGCCACAAGAATGTGGGATGGCTTCAGAGGTTATACCTCTTGCACCAGCAAATAGAAAAGGGATTTTGGCATACTATAACAAGGGTTCTAGTAAAGGCATTTTGTTCATTGGGGATCATCCATACGGCAAGAGACCATCGTTTCCCTTCTTGTTGGAACAATCCTCATGATACTTGAACTTTCCTCAAGTACCCACACTTATATCCCAGGTGGAAGTCGCTTGGCTTTAGCGTGTTCATTGTTGGGTTGTTCTTTTGGGGTGATTACCTCTTGTCCCACCAAGGCAGGCCCTCTAAGGATTAAATTTTCAAAAAGAAAAAGAATGGGTCTAGCTTTTTTTGGTCACCCAGTTAAAGGGAGAGCATATGCCTACCATTCAAAAATCATAGCAAACATGGTATTCATTTCCCCTAATTAAGCTATGTTCCTAACTTAATCAAAAGAAAGAACAATTAAATCCCTACAATCAAATGTTAGTAGTTTCAACTTTTGGAATCTTTGACAGGGTTTCACTAATTTTAGCAAGGTCTCTGATAGCATTTGAAATACCTGCACAATAGAGAAATGATGATTAATTCTTGAAATTATGATTTGTTGTTAAATGAAATAGATGTGTCATAACAACAAATCAATGTGCTAAAATACTACACCTATGTGCTATAAAAACCTATGGATACGCTAAAATAGTCCATATATGCACTAAAAGAAATTGCAAATGCGATAAAATACTCCCTATATGCACCAAAATATGCTACGTATGCGTTGAAAGGTTGCTCGGATGTGCCAGAATATTGCTCATATGCACCAGAGAAGTTTTTGTATGCACCAAAATAACTCACGTTCACGCTAAAATATTTCACGTTTGAACCTGTAAAACACACTTTTCCAGACAATGTTAATGAAAGGGGCTAGGGCCCCACTGTGGGCGCCAATTTATGTGTGTGGTGATTAATATGGAGGAAATAATAAAGTAAATCCAACACACATCAATGAAACGTCTTACATAAAAGGAATTGAAATAACAAACTAAGTTGCTATGACTATCCTCTCAAATCATCTCATTGCTCTATAATCTTAAGGACCTTCAAATTCATGCTCTTAGATTTGTATGTTGAACATTAATTCAAAAGATGACAACCTAAGAGATGAGAAGATTTGTAAAATACAAAGCTACATGCCCTCATTAATATATTTTTGGTATTTTTGATATGAAAGCTAAATGAAATATGAGATTGCTGCTATGTAAATGATGCTAATATTTTTGCTATTGATATAATGCAAATCTAAAATCAACTCTAAGATGAAAACTAATGCAACACTAAAATTCTATCAAGTAAAATTGCCATGATAACAATGCTAAATGCTATGCAACTCTAAAATTTTCTCAATTGCTAAGATAATTTTTGCAGCATAAGTTTATGATCAAATCCTTGTTGAAAATTTGTAGAATGATCTCCTATTTATAGATTTTTCCAAACCTTGAGTGAGGTGGCAAAGATGGATGGTCAAGATCATGATCCTGAGAGATCAACGGTGGAGCACAAAGTAGTTGGAGGAAATCATGGAGGCTGCTCCATTTGGAATGGCAAATCGTCCAAGTGTCAAAGAGCATCAATTAGAAAGAGGATCCATGTGTCTCCAAGGAGGTTAGGAGGTTAGATGAATATTTCTAATTTGAAAATTAGAAATAAATGAAATCATGTGACATGTGATGATGTGGAGGGTGATTAGAGGAAGTTAGGAAATTATGGAGAAATGTGACAAATTTGAATTAAAAATTCAAATTTAATGAGGAAGGGGAATAATCAAATAACAAATTATTTAAATTCATGTATTTAATTATTAAGAGGGAAGGTGAATTTTGAATAGAAGAATTAAAGGTGTGAACTATACAAATAAATTTATCAATTTATTTATATAAGTAGAGGAATTAGGATTCATTAATTAAATAACTAGTATTTAATTAATTTGTGATCCAGACCATTTTTATGTGTATACAAGACCCATGGGTCTCCCCACATTGCGGGTCTCGCGTCTTTCCCCACTGAACTATTGATTTCATGTGCCCTACCTACCATGATGGCTATCATACAATGCATTTAATGTGGGTCATAAATGATACTTTGCCTATAAATAGCAATCATCACCTATCATTTTCACCAACCAATTTAAAATTCTGAGGAGAGGAAAACAGCTATCAAAAACCCCATGCCCGCATTAGCTCCTAAACAATCCAAGGTGAAGTCTCCATTAGATTTTTGCATCATTTTTAGGTATGTCACCCCTTTGAAATTTGAAATACATGTCTTTCCATATCTAGGGTTTGTTAATAAATGATGAAATCCCTTAAAGAAACCCTCAAATTTCCAAATGGTTGTCACGGCAATCAGCTCCACACAAAGAATCTGCTCCTCGACCTAAAAACCTCCTTAAAATTGCTTAAACAGCTACCTAATTGTCATGTGGAACTCCATCTCATCTTCAGTGTTCTTCATACAATGAAGGATCCTTTGTGGCTCACAGCATTCCCACCATCATCTCAGTCAAAAACAAAATGATGAAACCTTCAACAAAAAAACCTAAGTCTTTATGCCCCTACGGATCTGTTCATGCGGGCCACCGCCTCCATGTTATCGTTGGAAAATGGCTAACCCATGTCTCCTTTCCACATTGTGGACCCTACTGAAAGTGCCTCCACCGAATGAAGAAACCACCAAGTTATAATTTCCTTGTGGGTGGCTCCCTACAAGTCGCCATTCGCGGCTCGTCGTTATTCAAGCGTCATTGCCTTGTGGAAAAGTTCCCCTTTCATTTCGCATTGCAGAGTCTTCTCCCTTTGACACCATTATGGTTCTGCCCAGGCATAAAATTTCTAAGTCTGAGGGGTTTGTAGGCCACACCTTGTAGACTGTCATCCATGAACCACCGTTGCCTAAGCGTTGTTTATTAGCGGCAATGTTGTTCCTTCCGCCCGTAGTACGAATCCTGCCATCTCTGTCATAGTCTAGCATGAAAATGCATAAGTCTACTTCTGATGCAGGTTATTCTCTATGGGAGTCAATTTTCAGATCGTCCCTCTTCCTTCGCTACTCCTTAGCATCTAAACGGCCTCATTCATCTACACTATGGACTCTGCCTAAGCCAATTCTACCCAAGAATTTTAATGAGAAATCTAAGTCTTCAATGTCATGTCGGCCCTTCAATGTGGGTTGCTGCATGAGGATCGCCGCTCACCCTTGGTCGTTCAATAACACTAAACCATTAACAACCACTCAGCGGCTCCTGCCTACATCCCTCATGAAGATCAAACTTTGTAATGTTAAGGCTAGTGTTCGTAGATCTTGTGAGTCCCATAATGTGAGCTTCCTTCTATAGGATTCCATGTTATGATTGTCGTTACTTAACAACAGGGTCTCAAACTTCCATCAAGCCTCTATCGCATGCATTCCCTGAACCCACAAAACCCTAATGATCAATCAGTGAATTCTAGGAGCCTTGTAACCAATTTTTGTACATGCCAAATTGCCTCCAAGAGAATTTGACTGCCAAATCCCTATTGTGGAACTTTTATTGTGGGCGGTTGTCTGCGGATTTCTATGACCCCACCGTTGTCTTGCTACCAGTCCCTCCTAATAGCTTCTAGCCTAGGGAAACTCACACTCCTAAGCTCACATTGTCTCTTCTGATCCAAATTAGCTTGAAATTATGAATGATTATGATTTTTATGATCTTTTAACGATGTATTATTAGATCTAACCCTTTTTTGTAGGATCTAACTAATGCTTGCCTTGATTTCTATGTGGATGTACTTACTGCATCTTTGAATGCAAAATTTATGGAACCTATTCTGGGTCCATCAAGGAAGTCCATGGAGAAATTTGATAAAGGGAAGAAACCTGGAGGACCACTAAAAGGAAAAGAGGAGAAAGACCAAATGAAATATCAATTTCATTGGGTGGAATGCATCTCCAAGTTTAGCTCCACCTGGGATTCCATGTCAGATACCAACCTTGGACATGTGGACATTGATGAATTCAGGAAAAGGGTAATAGTCCACCCCACAAAGGAGAATGCATGAAAAATCAGAGTGAGTGGTCTTGCTAAGGCGATCGGCTTCCCTCCCACACTCATTGCTCCTGAGTTGGTTATGGCTTGTAGGGAATGCTATCACAACAATAGGAATATCATTGACCATGATGGTAGGGTGTTAGGAGATCTATTTGCTAAATCTATCGACAAAACATTCTGCATCCCCACACTTGATGTCATGAAGGAACCAGAGAAAGAATATGTCAAAAACATGTGGAAGGCTGACCACCTCAAATGCAAAAGGTTAATCAACCAACATTAGTTGAAGGATAAGAGGGGAAGTGTTTCCAAAGTGCCTCAAGAACTATTCAGGAGTAAATTTTATGAAGAATACCATGACTTGGTCACTCTACTAAGCAGGGTAATGGGTCTCCTTGGTGCTACTTTCTTTGAAGAATGGATATTCTACTTCATTGAGGAGATCATCTGAGCAAAGACAAAGTTCCACTGGGAAAAAATAATTAGTGATAACATGCATGATCAGCTCATGGTTGTAAAGAAAACTTCTAATTTTTATATGACTTCATACCTGGTATACCTTCTAGTGGAAACGTTTCCATACAAGGGACTCTTCGTTGCAAGCAACCTAGAAGAAAAGAAAGGGGACCTCAAGGTATATGATCGCTACCCTCAGTTACAGTACCAGAATTACAAAAGAGAATATAGGAGGGTGAATGATGCCTTCATTAGGCACATCATTAGGATGATTGGGGGAGACTTTGAAAGATGAGTGTCACACAGTACCAAAGCCTTCATCCTCTAGTTTTGGTATCTTTTCATACAGTTCCCAAAGTTTACCTATTTTAGAATGGAGGATTTCTCAAGGAATCCCAATCAGTTGCCTCATTATGCCAATGACCGCTTGATTCTACTTGAGGTCTCCTAACAGCTATAGAATTCCAATACATTACTCAGTGACAAGCATAGGCCTGGGATTCCTTATCCACTGACCTTCAGGCAAGGGATGTACTCTAACTCTACCTCCCAATGTGCAGAATATTTAGAGAGGGAATTGGTGGAATATAACTTGTTGATGGTGTTTTTATGCACTTCATAACACAAGTAATGCGTAGGTACATTACCTCTCTTGAAAGACAATCCTCCACAATCAAATTGCAGAACACTATCCCAAGGTCTCTTAGATGTCAGGTCATGATGATGCTTGGAATATATCAGTTGTTTGATGTGATTTTGTTGGAATCACAAGGTGGTCTTATGTGGTTTAAAGCTGTAGGAGAATTGGGTCAATGGATGGGGTTCTTCGAATATGAAATTACTGCACTTCGTTGTAGGCTAGGACAGTAGTCTGGGACTCCATTATTTTGTCAGATTTGGCTTTACAATGTGCAATGAACCTTAGCACAAATTATTTCTAAAAAAGGGAAAAAGGGCGAGGAAGAAGGATGGTTCTCGGACCTGCAACTACCGATGAACAGTGATCATGGAGGTTCCTGCTGTGGACAATTTCCTTAAATGGAATTTCACTTAATCTGAATTCTCACAATGTCATGAAATCTATGCTATCTTCTAAGGACTACAGATATTCATCATTCATTTGCCATGTAAATGTGAACAAAGACAAATTTTAATGGGCAGCTATGAAATTATAGTCCAAGCTAACTTTACACAGTTATTTACCATCAACAAATGACCAAAAGTATGGACAGGGAAAGCATACACACATTAGAAATCTTCAAAACCAAAGACAACATACTAAATCCACTACAGCTAACTAGAGGAAACTAGAACAGAAAAGTAATTTGAAATAAATTTTTAACTAAGGGGAGAAGAATCATGAAACATGTAGAGAAACCCAAAAATACACTAGGAAATGACTGTATTTTCTATTATAATTTCTGCAACATGCCTTTGCAACAACTCAACTCTCCTAAAATGAGAGGAGGAGAGCCCTATTTATAGTTTTCAAAAAGAAAAATGAGTGGCCAAGATTTGATTCTATTGTGTGGCCAAGATTCACTTTACACTAGGGTTTCACCTACCCCCAAATATATTTCATTTATAAAACATTTCTTGTCTTTTCCCTAGTTTGTCATCTAGTGACAGCACTATAGCAATTTCGTCCTTTTGTTGTTTGCCCTTTGTTGTAGCTATTCTTTGAGGAATTCTTCATTGATGACTGGGTTACCTTCGCGCTTCTTCAATGCTGCATACTCCATAAAGCTCAAGATTAATGGCTGGAACTTGTCCAACTCCATGATGTCAGACTACAAAATCTGGTAGCTCCATTCCTCGGAGTTGTTGATGAGCTTTTTCCAGTCATCATCGTATTTGGTAGCATTATCTCTAAAAATTTCTGACTGCAAGAAGGCTCGGGCCACAAAACTCATGAAGTCCGTAGTAACCTCAGCTGACGTCCCCTCTTCCATGTTCTTTAAGAAGTGGGGATTTATGCTCTCAAGATTAATTTCAACAGTGGGCAGCTCGTACCCCGTCATTAACTTGAGGTACCGAATGCACTCTTCCCTGGTCTCCCTGGCCCATTCAATATCTAGAACTACTTGTTCCAGAATCTGCTCCAGCTTTCCTTTTCGATGGTCAAAGTCTTGCTTCCATACATCCACTAACTAGTGGTCATCATCCTTGAGGGCAAGTCTTTTCTCCCAAACCTCACTTAGCAATGTGAGTATAGCCTCAATTTTTGGGTAGGTTGCTCTGTATTTTCCTGGGAACTCCTCGCAGACCTGTCTCATACCCTCAAGGGTTCTCTACACCTCCAAGAACTTATTTGTTGTCCAGACAGAAAAGTTGATACCTATGTTTCCCATGTCTAAGACCTACCGTAACCAATTTTCTGTATTCTTATCCAAGCTCCTTCTCTTCTCCAATTTATTGATTTGCTCTTGAGATAGCAACTGAGGCAGGGCTGATGACGTTGTGGGCTGCTCATCTGGGGATGACCACAACTGAATATAGGCCGTTAGATCGGCCACTTGTGCTTTGAGTTCCTCCTTCGAAACCTTATCTTGTTAGATAAGATGCACCACCGTAGCGACCGATTCCTGGAGGTGATCGACCTTCTGCTCCCTTGTGGCCATTCCCAAGTCGATGGTGGAGACGTTATAAGTTATTCCTTGTTCTCCAACCATCGATGTTGCTATTTTTATCACCCTAGATCTTGAGGCATCCATGGTCACCTTCGATCTAATCTTTGGCTTCTTCTTTTTCTTGGTGCTTATTTGTGCTCTGGCAAGAATGGCTTCCAGCCTTGCCTTAGGATCTTTTAGGGTGGGAGTCTTTTGTTTCAACTACTTTTCCAGCCAATCAGGTACTTGGAGCTCTTCCCTGGGTAACTCACCTTGATTCTTGCTACCCTCCTTCTCAAGTTCAAAGGCTCTGACAACAAGAGCACTCTTCTCAGTTCCTGCATCCCTCTTCTCCTCATCAAAGTCTTGTTTGAGCATTATATACTTAGTGGGAGTCTTGGTACACAACCTCTCATTGGAGGGATCCTCCATTTCAGCACCCTTTTCTTCTTCATCTTGGCCTTGTTCACATTCCTCGAGCTTCTCCCCATGCTCATCTTCATGGAGGGATGCCTCCTCATCATGTTCTAGGGTTTGGCCATGCCCCTCAGTTGGAGACATGTTTCCTTTAGTCTCTAGAGCAGCAATTTCCTCCTCGCATGCAAGCCGATTCTTGGCTTCTTTATTCTTGATCTCCTTTAGCTGCTTGCCCCACTCTGCATTGAGCTCGGGGTCATTTTTTTCACCAATTAGTTCAGTGTCTAGCTCCCCACTACTCTCACTAGAGGACTCATAGGCCACCTCATCTATCTCCCAGTGTTCAAATAGTGGATGCTTGTGGTACTCAAATTCTTTGTCTTCTAGCCTCTTCGCAGCCTCTAGCTGTCATCGCTCAAGTTCATCAGATATCTGCATTGTTGCCTCCATTCTTGGTTTCTCAAAAGGTGGAGGGAGACCTGGAGCATGGGCCATAGCCTGAGCTATTGCAACTTACACCACTGGATTAGTAAGCATCCCCAAAAACTCAAATGGCATGTTCTACATGTACTTCACAAATGATTCTGGGAGGCTGAGGGCAGGCATCATGGTAGCAGAAATGAAGGGAAGGGAAGGAGGAAGAGGATATCGGTGAGTTCATGGTGTAGGATGAATCCACAAGAATAATCTGCATGATTGGAGAGGTGGAAGCAAGCTGGACAGAACTGTCCACCGCAGGCGGGGAGGAAGCAGAAATGGCAAGTGAAGCATGCAGGGTGGCAGCAACAGCAGTGGAAGTGGTCATTGTAGTAGACAGAGACCTTGGTAGGTTAGATCCTTCTCTCCCTTTCCCGAGGAGTGGACCTCTAGGTATTACAGTCATCTCCACGGCCCTAGTTGTTTTTCTCTATTTCTTGGACGGCTCGCCCTCTGATGCCTTGTGGGCATAAACCTTTGGTTTGGGAAACTACTCACTGGCTTCTATTCTCTTTTTGGTTTTGAATGATGGTTGGGTTTTAGATGTTTCCCTAATTGTAGCGGTAGCTACCCCACCATCAGAGCCACTTGGTTCACTTTCTAGTCCCTTAAAGGTTAAGGCGATTCCTCGCTGCTTTAATCGAGCTACCTGTTGGTCGATCCAGGCCTTTATTTGGATCTCGATAGGCTTAGTGAGTATGTCGAGGTCATCAATCTCTCGCTCTTCAATCGCAGGTAGAGGAAAATTGGCGATGGCATCATATCTCGGATCAATCACCGTGCCCTCATCCTCCTCAAGTTGATCAGGAACCGAGCACAAATTTATTCTCCACACATAAAGGGTAGTCATGCACATGTAGTGCGCCAGCCGCACTTCAAGGTCATCTTTACAATTAGCCCATAAATCTTCCACGTTGTGGAGGTGGGCATACTCCCATCCCAGTGCCTTTCTGATATGTCTGTATGGGTCCATTCGAGACCGAACTGTATATTTCTGGATGTGGTATTCGGCCAACTCCCTTTCTGAGTACCCTGTACACTGGGAGGTATGAATCTTGTGCATCCCTTGGCCGAGCCTAATGGGGTAAGGTGAACCCAATAGATGCTTGCTGCTCAAGATATTATGGATGTTTTGTAGCTGCCAAGTCAGCTCTAATAGTATGATTTGGTCCTTGGGGTATCGGGGCAGCTTGTTTGGTCTTTCTATGAATCCTTGGGCACAGATGTATGTGAACCTTGGAAATTGTATGTATAGGAAGGCGTATTTCCTGAGGAGGGCTCTGACACTGTGTGAAACTCTTCTCTACTAGTCACCTCCTAGAGATTGAATGATGTGGGCGATGAATGCATCATTCACCCTGTAATAATCCTATGTGAAGTTTCGGTACTGCAGTTGAGGGTATTTATCATAAGGCTTGAGCTCTACCCTCGATGCCTCACTGGGTACCGCAGTTAATCCATGATAGTGTCACTGTTCTGTGAGGGAGTACACTAGTTAGGAGGTCATGAGGAACTTGGAGTTCTTCTTTACACTTGTAAACTGTTTATGGAAGCAGTCACTGATTATCTCCCCCCAATAAAAGGCAGTGTTGTCACCCCAAAGAATCTACTCCAAAAAATAGAAAATCCATTCCTGGAAGAAGGCTACAGTAGGAAGACCCATCACTCAACTTAGCAAGGTCACGAGGTCATGGTAATCCTCAAAGAAATCGCTTCGAAAAAACTCCTGAGGGAGCTTGCCAGAACTACCCCGCTTGTCCTTCAACCAGTACTAATTGATTAGTTTCTTGCACCTCAACGGATCCTGCTCCCATAGCTCTTTGCATTCTTCCATGGTGGGGGTTTCCATGCTTTTAAAGGCATGAATGTGGAAAGTTGTCGTTATGCCCGATGGGGACATATCTGCAAGGATATTCCCATCCCGGTCCACTATAGTTTGAGTCTCAGGTTGGTATGCCTCTACGTACACCATTACCATTTCTTAGACCACCAAGGCCAGCAAGAAGCCTGTAGCTTTGGAAATTCCACTGCTCCTTATCAACCTTGCATTCTCTATCTTGGGGTTCACCCTAACTCTCTGTATAAATTCATCAACATCGACCTAACTGATATTGGTATCCGTGACATCTCTCCATAGAGTGGTGACTCTGGATTGTAAGGGGACCCCTTGAAACTTGTACTTCATCAGATCCTTATCCTCCTTGCCTCAAGGTGTCTTGGCTATTCCTTTCTCCTTCTCCTTGGAGGCACTAGAAGTTTTTGCGCTAGATTCCATAAATCCTGCATAAAAGACATGAATCAGTAACATCAAACATGAAAAAATAGCCCCAAACAAGTCCCTGCACATCAAGGTTAGCCCTACAATCATCATTCATATTCAATAATCACATAACATTTGATTAAACATCATTAGAAAGCAAGGCAGACAACCCGGATTCCCAGGGTCAGAATTCCCTTGGCAGAATGTCGTTTGGAAGGGCAAATTAGGTATGGAACTCTCAAAGGTGTTTCTCGGTGTTGGATTTGGTCAAATGAGCATTGGCCTGAAGGAAGACCTAATTTTAGCAAGTGGGTCGAAATCCATTTTGGATTTGGAGGTCATTTGAGCCTTCATTTTTGAGTTTGGGGATTAGCTGCAGGACGGTCACTGGGAACAGCATAGGGGAGATGGAATTCAGGGCTTCGGAATCTGGAGCTCGAACTACCGTCGTCGAGAAGCGGTTACGGTTCAACCATCTGGGATGGAAAAATGCGAGAGGGAATCTGGGAGGGGAATTCTGGAAGACAATCCCCAAAGACATTTTCAAGAGTTTTGGGAGCATAGCGGCAAACAGATGGTCGGGGCTCGGAGGTCGGAAAGTCGTTTCGAATTTGCCATGTAAAACGGCACCAGTGGAATGAAATCCCGAAAGCGGAATTTCAGGGGTCAAGGTCTGGATATATTTTGGGCACCGGTTCTTCATTCGTATTTTTGACAGGGCAAAATGGGGACCGGGGTCCAGGACTCAGAGAGACGTCCTGGGACGGCCTTGTAAAATGGCAAAAGCGACACGAAATTCCAGACATCGGGGTCCCGAGTGAGTTTGGATTTTGGTTGTTCCCATAGAATTTGTTATTGGGCTTTATGCATTCAGGGTCCAAGGGTTGGAAAGATGCTCAAGACAAGTCGTTGGAACTGAAAAATCAACACAGGATATCATGAACGAAACTCCGAGGGTCGAATCCTTAGGACAGTTCATTTCTTTACTGATTTTCAATTTTTTCTAAGTTTGACACGGATTTCACAGGGCTGGGATCTAAGAGTCAGAAAGACGCTCGAGGGAGGCTGTTTCGAATGGTGGGGCCACAACGGAAACCCGCGAGGTGAAATCTGGAGGCCGGGTTCCGAGACGAGCTTGGCCGCATAAATTTTAAAGTTTGAATTTAAGTTTTGAGCAGATGGTCATGGGAAAATCTGAGCCCGAGAGATGCCAACGATTGTTCTAAAGAACGGCGATAGGGAGGTCCAACTCCGGTTTGAATTATGACTTCTCAAACAATCAATTTTTCACATTTTAAAACGTGGGTTTTTTAGGGGAGGGTACTTATCTACCAAATTTTAACCTTGTTTTACATTTTTACTTAATCTCAAACCCAAAATTGATGAAAAGGACAATGAGGCGCGTGGGTGGTGGATCTACCTCAAAATCCTGAAGTATAATGTCATTGGTCGTGCGGAGAACGTAAGAAAAAGAGCTCGGATTTAGGGGCTGAAAATGTCGGATGCTTCGGAGCTCTCCAAATTTCTATTACTTCAGTCACGTGAAAATGACAGCCTGAAAATCCAATTTTATAGCCAAAATTGTCATTAACACCGTAATTAATTCCTTCATACAACAGTCAGAAAGGTTGGTGAGTTCAAATCTCACAGGCGGCAATGGGACACCCGAATTTTGGTGGCCGAAAAGACGTCCAGCCACGGTCGTGAGGAACGGCAAAGTCCAAGCAGAATTTTGAATGCCAAAATCCGAGATCTGGGGTCCAGAGTCTGAAAAGACGCTGGGCACCAGACACCAGCAGTAGCAAACCCAAGATGGAAATCTGGAAAAGAAAACCCGAGGGTCCAGACCCGGAAGGGGCCACGGACGTCCGAAGGGCATTCTGACAAGGAAGACCCAAATTGACCTTAGATTTAGCATTTTTTAACGAGGTCTAGTTTGGTCAAACTTAGTATGTGACTTTGAAGGGTGAGTTGACCTATTAGGGTGCAAAAATGGACACACAAAACAAGGCGAAGCCAAAAGGACCTGATAATCAAAAAGAGGGAAGAGAGGGCCCCCGTTCCAAATGGGGTGTGTGTGCAATAGGCACAACAAATGGTGACTCCACTAGGAGAACGCTCCTGGCATTCTGGAGATAAATATTCATTCTAAACCCATGATCTCTAGTTTCATAGACCAAAGCTAAACTAAGAACAGTTTAAGGAAGGCGGGATTGAATCAAATTGCAACATCATCATGGAGGTGTGTGTATGGTGAGTTCATTTCCTTTCCTCGGAGAGAGCACGAGTAACCACTGGTTGGGAGAGATAAGCTACGTAGTTTGTCTGACCCCAAAAGTAACCTGGACATTGCTCCACTACCAGTCAGGCGTCCATAGCCCCGATGGAGTTGTCACTGTGACCCCACAAACATAGCTCTACTTCCAGCCAAGTGTCCATAGCCCTAGTAGAGATATTCCCACACCCATACAGTTGTTATTTTCACTTTATTTATTTCTTTTGTTTGATATTTCTTTTCAGCACTTTTTTTTTTCTTTCTATTCAACCGCGTAAGCAATGAAGCTCACAATGGGCTTGGGAATCGCAGTGGTCACTGGAGCAGACTTTAGATTATTCACTTATCCCTTCTTCCCAATAGTCACCATACCATTCTATGGAAACATTAAAATGTGTTTTTGTGTGTTCCATGATAAATGCAGGGGATTCAAGCGGATAGTGATCCTAGATTAGTTCAAAGTCCGAAAGTTGAAAATCGATGCTTAGGGGCTTTCAAAGGTTAGCAATAGAGAATGAAGCCTAATCTAGAGAACAGCACAAGAGCAGGCAGTAGGGCCAACCATTTGTCGGGCCAAGCACGGCCACCACAGCAGAAAAGGAAGGCTCTTCCAAGGTCAAGACAGAAATAGTCGGGACAGCAAGCAAAATGGAAGGACAAAATGGGAAACCTATTCTAACCTATGTACAGGTATTTACACAAATAGCTCCCAAAGAGCTCAGGCCTAGAAGTAATGCTTAAGGTGCTACCCATTGATAGACAACGGGACGTCTTCACCAATGAGATTCTTTAGGTGGAAGGCATTAGCTCCAAGGAGTTCAGCAATCTGAAAGGGGCCAAGCCAAAGCTTGTCGAATTTGTTGTGTCCCCCTTTCTTTTCATGGGCCTTGTCCCAGTAAAGGACTAGATCAAAAATGCGGAAGGCCTTAACTTTGGCTCGGCGGTCGAACCATCTTTTGACTACGCCCTGATGTTTGGCAAAATTTTCTATTGCACGGTCTCATATTTCTTCAAGGTGCAGCAGCTCGGTGAGGCAAGCTTCTTTGCAGTCTCCTCCTTCATAAAAGTCATTGACAAACTGGAGGGTAGGGATTTTTAAATGTATGGAAAAGATAGGCTCTAAGCCATAGACTAGATGGTATGGGGAAGGAATCTTCAAGGGCAGCCTTGTGACGGGTGTGATCTGCCCACAGGGCGAAACGGAGTTGGGTATGCCAATCCTTGGGATTCCTATCTAGCAGCTTTTTGATCATCGTGATCAAGTTCTTGTTGGTGGACTTGGCAAGGCCATTTTCTTGAGGGTAATAATTAGATAAAAATTTGAGGGTGATGCCATAGTCAAAGGCCCAACTCATGAATTTCAATGAAACAAATGCAGGGTCATTATCGCATACTAGAGCATATGGGCAACCAAAATGATTTAAAATGAAACTTTCTAAGAAATTGGTTACGACTTCAGTTGTACATTGCCTACAAGTTATTACATATGTCCATCTGGTGGAATAATCATAAGTGGTTAGAATGTACCTCTGTCCCATAGATGATGGAGGGCCTACTGGACCAATGAAGTCGAGACTCCATTGTGCAAAAGGCCTTACCTCCAGAACAGGTTGTAATGGGATAGCAGCGTTCCTTTTTCTAGCGGCAACAGTCTAACATATGTGATAGGTATGAACATGACCATGAGCATCCTTGAAAATGGTGGGCCAATAGTACCCAACTCTCAATATCTGGTGTGCAGTTGATAGACCTGAACCATGACCAGTCTCGAACTTCTCATGGAATTCCTTAAGGACACAATCAACTTCCTCTTTGCCAAGGCATCTCAAATAGATACCTTCATGATTCTTTTTGTAAAATATGGCACCTTGTAACATATAGTTGCTGCTTTTCAGCCGAAGGGCTCACCTTTGGACTCCTTGCAGATGAGGTGGACATCTATGATTCAGCAGGTAGTACACTATGTCGTCGTACCACTCCCCTGGGAAGACATCCTCTAGCTGATACTGTTGTACTGTGAGTTCATGCCCAACATCAATAACTACCTCTACCATGGTTTGGGTGAGTGCCTATCCTCTTACTAGCTTCATCAGCTAGATTTCCATGTCATACTCCTGTAGCAATGCGATCCATTTTTCCCTTCATTCCTCTAACTCATTCTGCATAAGTAATGTTTTCACTATGGGGTCGGGAACTATAGCAAACACCTTGTTGCATAAGATATAATGCCAGAACTTCTTGACTCCCTTAATAGGGGCATAAGCATTTTTTCAATGTTATGATAGTTTAGTTTAGCATCCTTCAGGGGGGCGCTCATGAAGGTGATCGGATGTTTGCTCCCCTCGTCATCCTTTTGTGTTAAGATGTTGGCACAAGAATGATCTGAAACAAAGGAGTAAATGTAGAAGGGCTTCAGGTAATTGGGGCTGACTAGCTCAGGGGTGTCAGCGATTGCTTTCTTGATTTCCCCGAAAGCCTATTTCACTTTGGGAGTCCACTCGACCTTAGCATCTTATTTTAGCATGGCATTGAGTGATTTGACTATTTCTACAAAGCCAGTGATAAATTTGCAGACAAAGTTAATCTTTCCAAAAAAAAAATTTAATTCCTTCTTGCTGCTTGGCAACTGGATTTTCATAATGGATTGGATACATTCGAGGTCAATGAAAATTCCCCGCTCTGACCAAGACATGTCCAAGGAGCTTCCCCTCAATGACCCTAAAGATGCACTTCCTCGAGTTAAGGGAAACTCCGAATGCACAGCACCTTTCAAAGAACTTGCTTAAGTCAGAGACGTGATTACCCCACTGTTTTAAAAATACTATTAAATTATCCATGTAGATGATTATGCATTTGCTTATCAGGTCCTTGAATGCAATATCCATGGTGCGCTGGAAAGTGGCACCAGCATTGATTAGCTTGAACGGCATTCTTCTATACGCAAAAGTTTCCCACTTGGTGGTGAATGTTGTCTTGTGTTGATTTTCATACTGCACCATAACCTGGTTATATCCCGAATATCCATCCAAGAAGGATTTCATTTGGGAGTCGTTTACTACTTATAACACCTCATCCAATGAGGGTACATGATAGTCATCTTTCTCTAAGGCCCGGTTCAGATTGCAGAAGTCCATGCACAACCTGATTTCCCCGTTTTTCTTTCTGATAGGAACCAAATTCGCTACCCATGTAGAATGTCTAACCGAAAAAATGATCCAGGATGACAGCAATTTTTGTACTTCCTTATATATTATTGGTTCCAATTAAGCGTTGACAGGGCGTTGCCGCTGCTGAAACGGCTTCGCATCTGGTCTGAGAGGGATAGTGTGTGTGATGATAGACGTGTCATATGTCTTGAGATCATCATATCTCCAAGCGATGACATCGTGATTCTTTCGTAGAGCCTTAATTATCCATTTTTTTAATTCATGGGCGCACAACTTACCTATGAACACGTTCTTGGCGTTTCTAGCCATCTCTAGATTGTGAGTGTCACATTGGCCACTAATGGTATCCTTCTTAGCTTGCAAGTCCTGGTCTTTGATCTGATCAAGGTCAAAGATCCACTCTAATTGAACCATTCCACTGGGGATGGTGTTGGTTTTCAGGTCGATAATCCCTTCTATATCTAGGTCCACCTCTTGGGGTTCGACCTCATTGATTATCTATGTAGCAAACACATCTGAACTAGTGATGAAATCTAGGATATGTTTATCATCGTTGATTACCTGGAAATTAGCCACATTATCTGGTACTGACGGGACAGAGGTGAGTTCCACTATGAATCTTCTGAGGCCCGAGAGGGACAATGGCTGCAACGTGCTCGCTGCCTACACTAGGGCATTGGTAGTATTATTCTGAGTGCATGGAATCAATTAAATGTTGAATGCATCTAGCCCTTCCAGCAAATCCCATACGCGGTGTCGGTAGTTAGTGAGTCTTCGATCATAGCAGGAATACAGCTTCCTGACTTGTTTTACAACTAACTCTGAATCTCCCTACACTTGGAGAATTTTGACACCCTTCCTTAATGCCATTAAGAGGCCCAAGACCAAGGCTTCATACTCTGTTATGTTATTAGTACAATAAAATTGAAGCCTATGAGTAGCAAAGTATGACTTACCTTTGGGATTGATCAATTCGAAACCTGTCCCAACTCTATGATTGGATTTAGATCCATCAAAGCGCAATGTCCAGAAGCCAAGAGAATCCTTGGATGTAGCACCGGCAGCCTTGACTTCCACTTTCAATGGATCCTTCATTTCAGTAACTATTTTAGGAGGTACAGGGACGGAGAGTGTCTATTCGTATAGTGTTGCTCCTATTTTTTCCTTCGGAGTAGCCTATTTTTTGACATGCTCAACTGTTGTTTGACACAGACAACAGTCAAATTCTGAGTGAGCAGCATTGTGTACCCTACACCAGTTAGGGAGCAAGAGCTCCTAGAAGTTCATTCGAGTTCCCAGGCTAAGCTGGTCCTGAACACATTTTTCCATAAAATCCTGGAAACCATTGAACAGTCCCCAAGTGTCATTCTCTCCTAGTTCTTCATCATTAGATTTGATGAGCACTTCAGTGCTCTGAGAAACATTGGCCAAATTAGCAGATGGGCTGCATAGCACAAGGAAAACCTTGCTCGTTCCTTCGTCTTCATGGTATTCCTATTCATTTCAATATGACACTAGGGAATAATTTCCCAAACCTGTTTTGGCATACAACACCTCATTCGTGTTGTTATACTCAGTGATCATAAATCTCATTCAGCTTCCGATCAATCCTGATCTGATTTGGCATTCCTTTCCATGGCAACCACATATGTGAGTAATCAGTCGCAGCATATCCATTCAATGCCCTCATGAAATCCCTTCCTAGGATTATATCATATGTATCCAGGATATCGGCCACCTATATGTCAATGGTCTGTTAGATCCGGGAATTAGCAGTGACTTGCATAGGTATTCTATTAATTTCCCCCACTATGCTGATTTCATTTTTGTCAAGTTGTATTACTTTTCGCTAGAAGGGAATTGGCGTTATTCTGAGTGCTTTGAATACGCTCAGGGGCATAACATTAGTCGAGGCTCCTAAATCAAGCAAGCAGTTGTGGAGGTTCTTTCCGAACATGCGGATGGTGGTCAGGAAGGGGGGAGTTTTGAATTTCCCTTGAAATAATCCTCCAGAAAGGTCCACTTGAGTGACTTTGCCCTTATCTTTCTCACTGCCCTTGCTTTGGGTTTGTGACTGATTGGCCACCCTGTCGGGCTGCTTGTTTGGTTGCTGACCCGCTGGTAGGTTAGCCTTGTCATTGAAAATCTACCTGACGACCAGCTCATCTTGTTGATCACTAAAAGAAACCTTCTTTACTGGAGCTTCCTGAGTTGACCCCTGTGGTGGAGTTTCATTTATCATTCTGAAAAAGGCATTCCTAACAGCAGGCACCTTTAGAAGTTTGAATTTCGACACGCTTAGCTTCACCCTTTTAAATTCTTCAGCAATATACTACCCCATCTGCTCAATTTCTTGATCACCAGACACATTTTGGGAGGAGGTGGTGGCTTGGCTTTGGCTGTTGCCTTGCTATTTATTTTTGTTGAGGTACCGTGTGGGTGTATGGGGAAAACTCGGGTTATTATTTGCATTCGGATCGGGAGGGGTGCTAAAATTGTTCGGTAGAGTGGAGGTCGTGAAAGGACCTCCAGCATGACCACCAGCTTGTCTATTTCTGAGGTTGTAAGGGGTATTCCATTGGTGAGGCATTTGGACTTCATCCTCTCTAGGGTCTTCTTCGTCATCCTTGGGACCATTATCTACTGAATCAAAAAGCTGAGCTAAAGGACTTTCGGAACTTACCTCTTTCGCCATATCATTGTTGTTCGAATCAGCATTCTCTAGTTTAGGTGTGTTACATTCCGCCCTTGGGAAGGGGGTCTGGTTTAGCACCAACATCGAGGAGTCGTATGGATTGGATGGGATAATGTCTCTACATCTCGAATTGTCAACTGCATTCTGAACTTCTACTTGGAAAATCTCGACAGTAATTTGGAATTCTGGACAATCTAGTTCGGAATGGTGACTCATTTTGTGAATGCAACACCAACCCAATAACGCAGCATCCACCAAGTACACTCTACTTGCAGGGCTTTCATTGTTGTTGTTGTTGGGCTGATCAAGAGGCGTGGGAACACCACCGTTATTCGGGCATGTATTCCATGTCCGGTTTTGCCTTTGGAAGGGCCTTCTGTCGAAGTTTTGACCCGAGTTCTAATTTCTACCATAATTCTACCTCGACGATGTGCTAGCATCCTAATTGTCTTGATTTTTACGTTGGTCTCAGTTTTCCCTATTAAGGTTGGCTTGGATGCTCTTTTTGCGACACTTATAGCTAGTTGTTCTGATTCCTTAAGTGTGTCATTTTGGTTGACATCTTCTTAATCATTTATGTGAGCTCATCGATTCTATCATTTTCATCATTGTTTGGTTGTGGCACGGCGTTCTGAAGGAACACAGGCTGTGCCACCAATTGGTTTTGATGAGCGGGTGGAAATTATGCTACTTGAAGGTACATAAGCACCTGGGATTGTTAAGGATGCGACTGTTGTTGCTGAGGTAGCAAGTAGTGAGGTATTGGATATGCCTGGTTCATCGGCTGCCTAAGATGCGGAACTAAGGGCAACTGTGGCACTAGATTCAGCAAGGGCATCTGATGCTACAAGGCTTGCGTGAGTCCCTGAATTTGCATCGAATGCATGGTTTTCCAAGAGAAGGCAGTGGACTGGATATGTTCTGTCCCAAATCTGTGCTGGCAATAATGGATTTAGCGTATGCATCGACCAACCTAGCTAGCGGTGGTCTCATTCTTTTCACCAGGACTGATGTGAGATTATCCAAGGCTGCATAGTAAACAGGTAGGACAGTAGCATCGTTGAAAATGTACGGGGCCTGCAACCGAGTGTATGCTCTGTGGAAGTGGTCATTGAAAGAGTTGATCAATTCATTGATTTCCTTTTGAACCAACATGAAGTGTCGATACGAATCTGTGGGACTGACCGAGGTCTTGAACTTCTGCAGAAATGCATTCTTCAAAAGATCCCATGTGTTGATAGTTCCGATTGAAAAATTGACGTACCAGTAGAAGGCCTCCTCCCCCAAGGAGTAGGGAAAGAGCCTACAGGCCACATCTTCATATATGATTTGCATATTCTTCAAGGAAATTTCAAAAATCTTGACATGCTCCTTGGCTGTACTCTATGGATCTCGGGAGTTGAACTTCGTGCAGAAATTCTCAGGATTCTTTGGCATATCATGGTAAAGGTTGAAGGTGAGAGGAGATGGGTTGTTACCCAGCCACGCCATTGGAAAGGGTGGTGGAGGTGGTTGTGCCAGATTGGTCTATAACTGTGAAGGGGCAGCATCAACTAGTAGGGCAGCAGCAAGGCTAATGACCGTGTTTGGCTGAATGGCAGCGTTCAGCCCAGACTGAGAGGTAACCTAGGGAGCTATATGGATTAGATGAGTGGAAGGTGGTGCTGCTAGTAAAAATGAAGGAGACGAAGGTGAAAGAGTAGTGAGCTGCTCTGGAGAATCGGTGATGGATGGTTCCCCTCATTTAGCTCTCTTAGCTCGAACAGAGGGCTATAATTCTTGAAACTCTCCCTTGTTTGGTGTAGATCTAAAGTCTTAGTGGAATCTATCAAGGGAGAATGACCCAATTCGATCTAGCTTTACCCTTTTTCCCTCCTTCTAGCGCTAGTTCTATTGATGGTATTTTTATGCTCTTCACAACACAGGTAATGCATAGGTGTATTGCCTCTCTTGAAAGACAATCTTCCATAATCAAATTGCAGAACACTATCCCAAGGTCTCTCAGATGTTAGGTCATGACAATGTTTGGAATATATCAGTTGTTTGATGTGATTTTGTTGGAATCACAAGGCGGTCTTACGTGGTTTAAAGCTATAGGAGAATTGGGTCAATGGATGGAATTCTTCAAATATGAAATTATTGCACTTCGTTGTAGGCTTGGACAGCCGTCTAGGACTCAATTGTTTTGTCAGATTTAACTTTACAATGTGGAACAAACCTTAGAAAAAATTATTTCTAAAAAAGGGAAAAAAGGCGAGAAAGAAGGATGGTTCCCGGACCTGAAACTACCGATGAATAGTGATCATGGAGGTTCCTGAGGTGGACAGTTTCCTTAAACAGAATTTCACTTAATTTGAATTCTCACAATGTCATGAAATCTATGCTATCTTCTAAGGACTGCAAATATTCATCATTCATTCGCCATGTAAATGTGAAAAAAACAAAGTTTAATGGGCAGCTATGAAATTATAGTCAAGGCTAACTTTACACTGTCATTTACCATCAGCAAATAACCAAAAGTATGGACAGGGAAAGCATACACACAATAGAAATCTTCAAAACCAAAGACAATATATTAAATCCACTACAGCTAACTAGAGGAAACTAGAATAGCAAAGTAATTTGAAATAAAGTTTTAAGTAAGGGGAGAAGAATCATGAAACATGTAGAGAAACCCAAAAATACACCAAGAAATGACTATATTTTCTATTATAATTTTTACAGCATGTCTTTACAACAACTCAACTCTCCTAAAATGAGAGGAGGAGAGCCCTATTTATAGTTTTCAAAAAGCAAAATGAGTGGCCAAGATTTGATTCTATTGTGTGGCCAAGATTCACTTTACACTAGGGTTTCACCTACCCCCAAATATATTTCATTTATAAAACATTTCTTGTCTTTTCCCTAGTTTGTCATCTAGTGACAGCACTGTAGCAATTTCGTCTTTTTGTTGTTTGCCCTTTGTTGTAGCTATTCTTCGAGAAATTCTTCATCGATGAATGGGTTGCCTTCATGCTTCTTCAACACTGCATACTCCATAAAGCTCAAGATTAGTGGCTGGAACTTGTCCAACTCCATGATGTCAGACTGCAAAATCTGGTAGCTCCATTCCTCGGAGTTGTTGACGAGCTTTTTCCAGTCATCATCATATTTGGCAACATTATCTCTAAAAAGTTGACTGTGCAAAGGCTAAGGCTGCAAAACTCATTAATTTCATGGTAACCTCAGTTGACGTCCCCTCTTCCATGTTCTTTAAGAAGTGGGGCTTTATGCTCTCAGGATTAATTTCGACAATGGGCAGCTCGTACCCCGTCATTAACTTGAGGTACCAAGCGCACTCTTCCCTGGTCTCCCTGGCCCATTCGATATCTAGAACTACTCATTCCAAAATCTGCTCCAGCTTTCCTTTTCGATGGTCAAAGTCTCACTTCCATACATCCACTAACCAATGGTCATCGTCCTTGAGGGCAAGGATTTTCTCCCAAACCTTGCTTGGCAATGCGAGTATAGCCTCAATTTTTGGGTAGGCTGCTCTGTATTTTCTTGGGAACTCCTCGTAGACCTGCCTCGTACCCTCAAGGGTTCTCTGCACCTCCAAGAACTTATTTGTTGTCTAGACAGCCAAGTTGATACCTGTGTTTCCCATGTCTAAGACCTACTGGAACCAGTTTTCCGTAGTCTTATCCAAGTTCCTTCTCTTCTCCAATTTATTGATTTTCTCTTGAGATAGCAACTGAGGTGGAGCTGATGATGTCATGGGCTGCTCATCTGGGGAGGACCACTACTTAATATAGATTGTTAGATCAGCCACTTGTGCTTTAAGTTCCTCCTTTAAAACATTATCTTGTTGGATAAGATGCACCACTGTAGCGAGTGATTCCTAGAGATGATCAACCTTCTTCTCCCTTGTGGTTGTTCCCAAGTTAATGGTGGAGATATTATAAGTTATTCCTTGTTCTCCAACCACCGGCATCACTATTTATACCACCCTAGATCCTAAGGCATCCATGGTCACCTTCGATCTGATCTTCGGCTTCTTCTCTTTCTTGGTGCTTATTTGTGTTGTGGCAAGAATGGCTTCCAACCTTGCGTTAGGATCTTTTAGGGTGGGAGTCTTTTGTTTCAACTGCTTTTCTAGCCAATCGGGTACTTTGGGCTCTTCCTTGGGTAACTCACCTTGATTATTGCTGCCTTCCTTCTCAAGTTCAACGGCTCTGACAACAAAAGCACTCTTCTTAGTTCCTGCATCCCTCTTCTCCTCATCAGAATCTTTTTCGAGTGTTATATACTTAGTGGGAGACTTGGTACGCAATCGCTCGTTGGAGGGATCCTCCATTTCAGCATCCTTTTCTTCTTCATCTTGGCCTTGTTCACATTCCTCATGCTCATCTTCATGGAGGGATGCCTCCTCATCATGTTCTAGGGTTTGGCCATGCCCCTTAGTTGGAGACCTACTGCCTTCAGTCTCTGGAGCAGCAATTTCCTCCTCACGTGCAAGCCGATCCTCGGCTTCTTTATCCTCGATCTCCTTTAGCTGCTTGCCCCACTCTGCATTGAGCTCAGGGTCATTTTTTTCTCTAATTAGTTCAGCGTCCAGCTCCTCACTGCTCTCACTAGAGGACTCATAGGCCACCTCATCTATCTCTCGGCGTTCGAACAGTGGATGCTTGTGGTACTCAAATTATTTGTCTTTTGGCCTCTTCGCATCCTCTAGCTGTCGTCGCTCAAGTTCATCAGATATCTGCATTGTTGCCTCCATTCTTGGTGGCTCAGAAGGTGGAGGGAGAGTTGGAGCATGGGCCATAGCCTGAGCTATTACAGCTTGTACCACTAGATTAGTAAGCATCCCCGAAAGCTTAGATGGCACATTCTGCATGTACTTCAAAAAGGATTCTAGGAGGCTAAGGGCAAGCATCGTGGCAGTGGAAATGGAGGGAAGGGAAGGAGACATGGAGGAAGAGGATACCGGCAAGGTCATGGTGGAGGATGAATCCACGGGAATAATCTGCATGATTGGAGAGGTGGAAGCAAGGTGGATAGAGATGTCCACCGGAGGCGGGGAGGAAGCAGAAATGGCAAGCGAAGCATGTGGCGTGGCACCAACAGCAGTGGCAGTGGTCATTATAGTAGACAGAGACCTTAGCGGGTTAGATCCTTCTCCCCCTTGCCCGAGGAGCGGACCTTTGGGTATTATAGTCATCTCCACGGCCCCAGTTGTTTTTCATTGTTTCTTGGGCAGCTCGCCCTCTGATGCCTTGCGGGCATAAACCTTTGGTTTCGGAAACTGGTCACTGGCTTCTTTTCTCTTTTTGGTTTTGATTGATGGTGGGGTTTTGGATGTTTCCCCAATTGTAGCGGCAGCTACCCCACCATCGAAGTGACTTGGTTCACTTTCTAGTCTCTTAAAGGTTAAGGTGACTCCTCGTTACTTTATTCAGGCTACCTGTTGGTCGATCCAGGCCTTTGTTCAGATCTTGATGGGCTTAGTGAGTACGTCAGGGTCATCAAGCTCTCGCTCATTCCATTCAATCATAGGTAGAGGCAAATTGGTGATGGCATCATATCCTAGATCGATCACCATGCCCTCATCCTCCTCAAGCTGATCAGGAACCGGGCACAAATTTATTCTCCGCACGTAAAGGGTAGTCATGCGCATGTAGTGCCGCAGCTGCACTTCAAGATCATCTTTACAATTAGCCTAGAAATATTTTACGTTGTGGAGGTGGGCATACTCCCGTCCTAGTGCCTTTTCGATATGTTTGTATGGTTCCATTCGAGGCCGAGCTGTATATTGCCGGAAGTGGTATTCGGCAAACTCCCTCTCTGAGTACCCAACACACTGGGAGGTATGAATCTTATACATCCCTTGGCCGAGCCCAATGGGTAAGGTGTGCCCGCTAGATGCTTGCTGCTCAAGATATTATGGATGTGTCATAGCTACCAAGTTAGCTCTAATAGTATGATCTGATCGTTGGGGTACCGGGGTAGCTTGTTTGGTCTTTTTGTGAATCCTTGGGCACGGCTGTATGTGAACCTTGGAAATTGTATGTATAGGAAGGTGTATTGCCTAAGGAGGGCTTTGGCACTATGTGAAACTCTTCTCTGAAAGTTGCCTCCTAGAGATCAAATGATGTGGGTGATGAATGCATCATTCACCCTACAATAATCCTGTTTGAAGTTTCGGTACTGCAGTTGAGGGTATTTATCATAAGGCTTGATCTCTACCCCTAATGCCTCATTGGGTACCGTACTTAATACATGATAGTGTCATTGGTCTATAAGGGAGTACACCAGGTAGGAGGTCATGAAGAACTTGGAGGTCTTCTTTACACTTGTAAACTATTCGTGGAAGCAGTCACATATTATCTCCCCCCAATAAAAGGCAGTGCCATCACCGTAGAGAATCTGCTCCACAAAATAGAACATCCATTCCTGGAAGAAGGCTGCAGCAGGAAGACCCATCACTAGACTTAGCGAGGTCACGAGATTGTGGTAATCCTCAAAGAATTTGCTTTGAAAAAGCTCCTGAGGGAGCTTGCCTGCACTACCCCGCTTATCCTTCAACCAGTACTGATTGATTACTTTCTTGCACCTTAATGGATCTTGCTCCCATAGCTATTTGCATTCTTCCATGGTGGGGTTTTCCATGCTTTTAAAGGTAGGAATGTGGAAATTTGTCGTTGTGCCCGATGGGGACATATCTGCAAGGATATTCTCATCTCAGTCCACTATAGTTCGAGTCTCAGGTTGGTATGCCTCTACGCACACCATTACCAATTTTGGGGCCACCAAGGTCGGCATGAAGCCTATAGCTTTGGCAATTCTACTACTCCTTATCAACCTTGCATTCTCTATCTTGGGGTTCACCCTGACTCTCTGTATAAATTCATCAACATTGATCAGACCGATATTGGTATTCGTGACATCTCTCCATAGAGTGGTGACTCTGGATTGTAAGGGGACCCCTTGAAAATTTTACTTCATCATATCCTTATCCTCCTTGCCTCGAGGTGTCTTGGCTATTCCTTTCCCCTTCTCCTTGGAGGCACCAGAAGTTTCTGCGTCGGATTCCATAAATCCTACACAAAAGACGTGAATGAGTAACATCAAACATGAAAAAACAGCCCCGAACAAGTCCCTCCACATCAAGGTTAGCCCTGCAATAATCATTCATATTCAATAATCACATAACACTTGATACAACATCATTAGAAAGCAAGGCAGAAAACCCGGATTCCCAAGGTCGGAGCTCCCTTGGCAGAATGTCGTTTAAAAGGGAAAATTAGGTATGGAACTCCCAAAGGTGTTTCCTAGTGTTGGATTTGGTCAAATGAGGGTTGGCGTGAAGGAAGACCTAATTTTAGCAAGTGAGTCGAAATCCATTTTGGATTTGGAGGTCATTTGAGCCTTCATTTTTGAGTTCGGGGATCAACTGCAGGACGGCCGCTAGGAATGACGCAGGAGAGACGGAATTCTGAGCGCCAGAATCCGTACCTCGGACCGGCGTCATCAGGAATCGGTTACGGGTCAGCCATCCTAGACGACGAAATGCGAGAGGCAATCCGGGAGGGGAATTTTGGAAGACAATCCCCGAAGACATTTTCAGGAGTTCTGGGAGCATAGCGGCAAACAGATGGTTGGGGCCCGGAGGTCAGAAAGTTGTTTCAAATTTGCCATGTAAAATGGCGCCAGTGGAATGGAATCCCGGAAGCAGAATTCTGGGGTCGGGGTCCGGATATATTTTGGGCATCAGTTCTTCGTTCGGATTTTTGACAGGACGAAATGGGGACCGAGGTTCGGGACTCGGAGAGACATCCCGAGACAGCCGTGTAAAATGGCAAAAGCGACACAAAATTCTGGGGATGGAATTCTAGAGGTCGGGGTCCGAAGTGAGTTTGGATTTTGGTTGCTCCCATAGAATTTGGAATCGGGCTTTATGCAATCGGGGTTTGAGGGTCGAAAAGACGCTCAATTCAAGCCGTTGGAACGACGAAATCAACACGAAATTCTGCAAACGAAACTCTGAGGGTCAGATCCCGAGGACAGTTCATTTCTTTGTTGATTTTTAATTTTTTCTAAGTTTGACATGGATTTCGTAGGGCCAGGATCCGAGAGTCAAAAAGACAGTCGGGGGAGGCCGTCTGGAACGGCGGGGACATGATGGAAACCCACGAGGGGAAATCTGGAGGCCGGGTTCCGAGATGAGCTTGGCTGCATAAATTTTAAAGTTTGAGTTTAAGTTTTGAGTGGATGGTCGCGGGAAAGTCCGGGCTCGGGAGACACCAGTGATTGTTTTGAAGAAGGATGAAGTGGAGGTCCAACTCCGGTTTAAATTATGACTTCTCAAACGATCGATTTTTCACATTTTAAAACGTGGGTTTTTTAGGGGAGGGTACTTATCTACCAGATTTTGACCCTGTTTTACATTTTTACTTAATCTCAAATTAGAAATTGACGAAAAGGACAATGAGGCACATGGACGGTGGATGTACCTCAAAATCTTGAAGAAGAATGTTGTTGGCCATGTGAAGAACATCAGAAAAAGAGCTCGGATTTAGGGGCTGAAAATGTTGGATGCTCCGGAGCTCTCCAAATTTCTATTAATTTAGTCATGTGAAAATGATAGCCGAAAAATCTGATTTTATAGCCAAAATTGTCATTAACACCATAATTAATTCCTTCGTACAATGGTCAGAAAGGTTGGTGAGTTCAAATCTCACAGGCGGCGATGGGACACCCGAAGTTCGGTGGCCGAAACGACGTCCAGCCACGACCGTGAGGAACAGCGAAGTCCAAGCGGAAATTCGAGATCCAAGGTTTGGGGTCCGGAAAGATGCTGGGCATCGGACACCAGCAGCAACAAACCCAGGACGGAAATCCCGAGAGGGAAACCCGAGGGTCTGGACCCGGAAGGGGCCACGGACGTTCGAAGGGCATTCTGACAAGGAAAACCCGAAATGACCTTAGATTTAGCATTTTTTAAAGGGGTCGAGTTTGGTCAAACTTAGTATGTGAATTTGAAGGGTGAGTTGACCTATTAGGGTGCAAAAATGGACATGCAAAACGAGGCAAAGCCAAAAGGACCCGGCAATCAAAAAGAGGGAAGAGAGGGTCCCCGTTCCGAATAGGGCATGTGTGCAACAAGCACAACATAACTTAGATCTCCACATCGACCGAGGAAGAATGGACCCTAACGGAAAACTAAAGAAATGGGTTGGAAAGCAATATGCCCACAAACCTCATCTCGAAGAGTTTTGGGCTAACTATGTAGATGAAAAAGAAGTACGAATGAGGAACTATATGAGAATGATAGCCCAATTTATGAATTCAGTGAATCTATTCCCTATGCCTGACCAGGTAGTGGAGGAGGACAACAATATTATTGATGACAGGTTCAATGTTGTGGCCAAAATGCCTCTACCAATGATAGATTGGAGTGAAGAAGAGGTCACTAACCTTGATCTTTTAAAAAGACCCATTGAGAACATGACAATGTAGTGGATAGATGCCCAAATCACTCGGCTCAAAATACAGGGTGAAGAACTGACTTATGGTGAGCTCAAGGACAAGCTTAGTAGAAAAATGAATAGTGGAGTGACTACTACCCCATCAGAGGAAGCACCCAAATCCCCTTCAACGACAAGGTTGAAGAAAATAAAGGATGCGCCTAAGTGTAATCCTAAACATAAGGTATACTCTAGGAAGACTATGGAGGAAGAGTCATCCAAAAAGGAAAAGAGAATAGGGGGATTCATGAGCGAAATTCCTACCATAGAGGAGGACCCCCAACATGAAGGAGAAGAGAACCCTAAGTAGCCATGTTCACTACCCACCACTTCCACTCATGTTATTGTCACTATCCTTACCACCACTCCACTTTTTGCCTCTCAAGAAATTCCTATTTCATCTCCACCTACCATGAACATCTCAATTCACCTCACCTCCACCTCACCAATGGCTCTAATCCTGGTTCTCAAATCTTCCTCCTCCACCACATCCCCTCGGTCATCTTCCTTACTTCCTCCTCCATTTCCCACTATCTCTACTCCAACACCTACAATAACCACTGCCACCATGTCACCTCTTACCCTATCGCATGCTTTTGCAGCATATATGAAAAATGCACCTCTCAAGCTTTCTAGAATAATGCTTGATCCCAAAGTCCAAGATTTCATGGCCCAATTTGTTTTTTCCCTACCTCTTCCACTACCACCAATCGATCCTCCCAAGATGGAAGCCACAATGCTAATTTTAGAAGAAATGGAGAGGTTCCACATAGAGCAACAGAGGGAGGTTGCAAAGGATATATTTGAGGAGCCCGAGGGCTTTCAGCAAGAAGAATACCTTGAACACCCAGAGGCCAGACTAAGCATAAATTTGGATAAGGTGGCATCCGATGAGGAGAAGTCACATTCTTCAGAGGAGGATATCGAGGCCCTTAATGAGTGATATTTCATGGAAACCTCATATCAAGAGTTGGATGAAGAGATACCCCAGTACCACAAGGGCACAAGTGAAATAGGTGACCCCAAAGAGGATCACTCAAAGGAGGGGAGAGTTGATACTGATATAGATTTAGAGATATTGGATGAGCATTCTCCAATCGGCCAAGACAAGGTTCTAGTCCAAGAAGCAATGCCTCCAGAAAGGGAGAAAGAGAAAGAAGAAGAACAAGACAAAGAAGAAAAGAGAGATACCCAAGAAGAGAGCTATGAATATCAGAGTCATGATGAAACTATACGTGAAGAAGAGAGGGCACCCCAAGGGGAAAATAGTTTTGAAAAGGATGTTACCGCTACTGAGCCAGGTAATGAAGGAAAGGACACCCCTAAAAAGGAATTGGATGAAAAGGTGACACATGATCAAGAAGCTCTTAGTGACGAATAGGAACAGCCTCAAGATGAACAAAGAGAAGAAGGTGAGCATGAATCACCCAAGGAATCTACCAAGGTGCTTGAGTGGCTGGAACAACAATTGGAAAAGAAGAAGGCCCCTGTGGTTGTACACCCCAAGCATGGGTAGAGGCAATCCTAGCCCGACCACAAACCCAAACAAGAAAAGATAAGAAACCTAATGTTTTCTCCCATGTCATCGTGGATGCCTCTGGATCCAGAACAATAGAAATTTCTACCCCTATAGCAAATAAAGGAATAGGCATTGTGCAAAGCTATAACATTTCAATGATCAATATGGGCCCGATGACCCACAAGCAGACAATAGATGAGTTCCATGGATCCATAGCCTCCATCATGAAGCAAATAGAAAAAGACCAATCCACTAAGGAGGAACTAAAAGCACAAGTAGTGTATCTTATCACTTACATCTAGTAGTGAATGTCTATAGAAGAGGAGGCTCCAAAGACATCATCGGCACCACCCTTACTATTCTCTAAGGAAGATATAAGAAAGATGGAGAAGAGGAAGAACTGGATCAAGGCCACAGTGGATTGGTTCAACCATGTACTATACAATGGAGATATGGGCCTTCAACATGCTGCCAAGACATACAACAAGTTCCAAGAGTTATAGAAAAAGTTCAAGAACTCCATCAGAACCTACCACTGATTCATAGAGTTATATAGAATCGCCTACCCTAAGCTCGAGAGCATCCTCAAGCTCTCTAAGGGGGTATGGCAAAAGGAGTTGGGGCTACCAGAGGATGATTATTGGCTCATGGATACTTGGTAGATGAGCCTAGATCATAGAAAATAGGTCTTAGAGAGAGCTTTGCATGAATTAAAGCTTGACCATGAATGGGTCATAGAGCACCGTATCAACAACACGGAATACCTCAAGATGATGACTAATTACCTAATGCCCGCCCTGGAGATAGATTTGAAAAATATTAAGCCATTCTTCCACAACAAGATGGAACAAGGGGTTACAAATGAATTGTCTCCAGATTTCATGGATTTTTCTATGAGAGCCTTTTTCCAATCTGAGAAAGTTATCAAAGCCACCCCTAGGTGCACCAAGCATTGGGAACAAATCACAGAGAGATTCAAAAAGATCAACTTTCAGATCCTACAATCAGACATCATGGAGTGGGATAAGCTCCAGGCTTTGATCAGGAAATTCATGGTGTATGCTACCATCCAGAAGAATGATGGAAAGCTTGTCATAGATGATGAGTATCCGACAGTGTAGTTATAAGGATGGTTGCCACTATAGAACAAAATTACTATAGTGCCAGAGCCACTAAAAGACAAAACAAGAAAAAAGACAAAAATGTATTTTATATTGTTATATTTTGGGGGTATGTGAAACCCTAATGTAAAATGAATCTGGGCCACACAATGAAAGTAAATATTGGCCATTCATTTCACTTTTGGAACACTATAAATAGGGGGTCTCCTCTCATTTTCAAAGAGAGAGTTGAGTTGTTGCGTAAAGGCATGTTGTAGAAATTTAATGATAATTGCATTGTTTTGATGGAATCTTTTGTTTCTTCACATGTATGCATGATTCATCTTCACAATATTAGATTTTATAGCTTTGTTGTTTTAGTTTTAAGTTGCTTTGAGTAGTTAGTTTATGTTGTACTATAATGGTGAAGAATGTTGTGGTATTGACCCCTTCCTGGCTCATACTTTTTGTTGTTTATTGATGATGAGCTGTAGTGTAAAGTTAGTCTGATCTTATTATCAGTGTTTCACTTTAAGTTCAATCTTTATTCATGCTTTAATAGTGAATGAATGGTTTGAAAATTTGTAGACCTTAGAATATTGCACTAGTTTCATGAGACTGTAGATCACCTTGGTTAAGTGGAACTTCGTTTTAGGAAGGTTGTCCATTGTAGCATCCTCTATTGTTACTGTTCAACATTAGTTGCGGGTCTAGGAAACTTCTCATCCCTTTTCCCTTTTGACTTTTCTTTGAAAATTGGAATCAAAACTAAGTTCTAGCATCACAATCAAGCCAAATTTTATGAATTAAAGGGAGTTTTAGATTGTTGTCTTGAACTTGCAGAAGGTACATCTCATTTTCAAAATTTAATCAAACTCCTTTTTACAAACCCAATTCTATCAAGCTTACAAACCATAAATTCCCTTTGTGATTACCAACAAACCACATCAATCAACTGAGTTGTTTTTGCAAGTCATGACCTAAAACCCGAGAGACCTTGGGGTGATTTCTCCAACTTAGTTGTTGAAATTACCTTTCAAGAGAGGTAGCATACTTGTGTGTTTCCTATGTTGAGAAAGTGAAAAAACACCCATCAACATTCACCTTTGTGAGTTGGCAGTCGTCGGTCGAGCTTCGGTTGTTTTCACTCTTAAGAATTGTATTTCATCTTTAACCTCTAATGTGATGACATGTTCCTTAGTGATACCATCCATGGATATTATCCCCAAAGTGAATGTCACTAAAGAGGAGCAACCTAAATCATAAATTCATGTCTTCCCCATCTACTTTTTCTTTTGAATCGAATGCATTTATTAGTGATGATTGGGGATCCTTGGAATTCTCAGAATTCTTCATTGAAGAATACAAAGTGAATCTTGTTCATCTTAAACTTCTGATAACCTTGAATTCCTCTATTGAGGAAATGGATTGGACTCCTGTTGAGAAGGAAAGTTGTGATCCTATTCAAAAAACCAATCATTCCCATGTCGGGGAGGATAACCCTACTCTTGTTAAGGAGGTTAACGTTTGTAAATCGGATAAGGAATATAGTTGTTGCCTTGTAGATACATTTGATGTTCATTGGTGGAATGATGCTCTCTACATAGAACCACCATCTTTTGAAGATTTGCAAATGCACTATGGTCGTGGATATAGGCTTTTTTTTCAATACAATTATGGGCGTAAAGGCCTTGGGCATATTGAGAAAGGAATTCAAGTCCCTATCCAATTTAATCCTCGCAAACATTATTTGGGTTTGGGATGCTCTATTGAACAATCTAACCAAAAACCTTGGTGAAGTGTTAATATGATTTCAGTTGAACCTCTTAATTTGGTCCATCCTAAATTGATGGAGGATGGGGCAAAGGCCGAAGAAGTCCACTTAGATGTTTTCTCCTTAGAGGAAGCACTAGAAGAATTCTTAGGCACCTACTCCTGCTTTCCCTCCTATCACCATAAATGGTGATTCATGTATCATCTGAGTAAACAGATGTACTTTGGTGAATCTGTTTTGAATATGGATGAGGATGCCCCTCTATCAAATATAGATGATGGTTTCTTGATATCACATCCTGAAGACCGTAGTTCCCTCCTCCAAGGGGATACCACTGAAGTTTTCATGGAGCCTAAATCTTCTGAAAAGGTGATTAAGATCAAGAAGTTCCTTTCTTCTAAAGAAGCTAATGAGCACTCTAACATTTTACATTCCCATCCAGATACCTTTACTTGGTCATACAAGGATATGCCCAATATTGATGAGTCTATAGTGGTTCACAATATTGTTTTATGTCTCGATTCCAAGCTTGTTAAGTAGAAAATTTGAAAGATCAATCCTAAGATTGCCTTGTTTGTTAAGACTGAGATAGAGAAGCTATTAAAAGCAAGCTTTATCCATTCAATCAAATACTCACCTTGGATCTCAAATATTTTTTCCATTAATAAACCTGATGGCAAGTATTTGTATATGCATTGACTTTCATGATCTCAATAAGGCTTCTCTTAAGGATGATTTTTCGTTTCCTAATATTGAAATAATTGTAGAATCAACTGCAGGCCATGCCTTGTTGTCCTTCATTGATGGATTATCGATCTATAATCGAATTTGTATTAACTGAGAAGATCAGTATAAGACATTCTTCACTACCCCTTGGGGTACCTTTTTCTATGTGTTCATATTGTTTGGGTAAAAGAATGCAGGAGAAAATTACCAATGGGAAATGACCCTAATCTTTCATGATTTCATTCATAAAATCCTAGAATACTACATTGATGATATCTTGGAAAAATCCATAACTCCTCAAGATCACATGGGAATCTTCATCTTATTTTTGAAAGGCTTCAACTCTATAAGATGAGGCTTAATCCTCTTAAGTGTGTCTTTGGTGTGGACGCAGACAAACTTTTGGGATTAATAGTTTCTCATCGTGGAATCGAAGTCAACACAAATAAGATTGATGCAATTGTTAACATGCCTCCACCTAGGAAAATTTTTGAGTTATAAAGTTTACAAGGGAATATTCAAGCAATTCATAGATTTATATCTCAATTGGCTGACCATACCCTTCCTTTCACTTGTTTATTAAAGAAAGATGTTCGCTTTATATCGAATGAGGAGTGCCAGAAAGCTTTTGATTCAATAAAAACTTATTTGACCAATCCTCCCATATTAATGTCGAACATGTAGGATAGACCCTTTTTTCCTTACCTTGCCACATCACCATATGCTTTGGCAACTCTGCTTGCTCAATATGATGATTTCAAAAGAGAAAGAGTGGTCTACTACATTAGTCATGTCCTCGTTGATTATAAAACTCATTATTCTTCCGTAGAGAAAAAATGTCTTGCTCTCATATTTGCAGCGTAGAAGTTAAGACACTATCTTCTTCATGTTCAAATGTATGTTCTTGTGAAAAGTGATCTTCTAAAGCATTTGTTTTCTAGTGTTGACCTTACAGGGAGGTTAGCAAAGTAGTTAATGTTGCTTTTTGAGTTTGACATAAAGTTCATAACCCACAAGTCGATAAAAGGTCAAGCAATTTTTGATCAACTAGTAGACGCTCCTTCACCTCGTTCCTTCCTTGGTCTTGA
This sequence comes from Sequoiadendron giganteum, assembly GCA_007115665.2. Taxonomy (NCBI): domain Eukaryota; kingdom Viridiplantae; phylum Streptophyta; class Pinopsida; order Cupressales; family Cupressaceae; genus Sequoiadendron; species Sequoiadendron giganteum. The sequence continues at coordinate 44,935,387 of CM021106.1, forward strand.
CTTATTCCTTGATGAAGATATTTTCACAATTAATCACGATCTTGTATGGGAGATGTACTTCGATGGATCAAGATGTCAAACTGGCTCCAGAGTGAGCATAGTTCTAATCTCACTTGAAGGTGAGCCAATCCCTCTCTCCTTTCGACTAGAATTTACTTGCACCAACAACAATGTTGAGTACGATGCCCTTATTGCCAGCTTGCATGTCACGATTGTGTTAAACATAAAACATCTTCGTATACATGGTGACTCTAAGCTCATTATCAATCAGATCATGAGAACCTATCAAGCTAAGCAAATTAATTTGTCTCAGTATTGAGACCTTCTTTTTATCCTTACTTGATCGATTTTCCTCTTTCACAATAGACAATGTCCCTAAGAGAGAAGACTAACATGCAGATGCCATGGCGAGCACTGCCTCCCTAGTACCTTCGAAAAAGGATACGAAATAATACCACTTTTTGGTTCATATTCTTTGGTCTCCTTTTGTTTTTGATCAGCTTGAATCTGATGTTCTTGTGTGTTCTCATGTAGACTCGGGAGAATGATATTCTAACATCTACAACTATCTAAAGACTGAAAAAAAAAATTATGATGCGACGAAGAATGATTGCACTCGTGTACAAAAAATTTAGTCCATTAGGTTGTTTTTTCGAACATTCTTTATCAAAATTTATAATGGATTACTTCTTCAATGTCTCACTAAAGTGGAAATACCCCTTTCCCTTAAGGAATCCCATTTGGGTTCCAAGGGTAGACATTTTGGTGGTAAATCCCTAGTGCGTAAATTGATTCACATGGGATACTTTTGGCAGACAATGGAAAAAGGTTCCTTTGATTTATTCAAAAAGAGTTTGTAATGTCAATAGCATAGTCCTCTCATTCATGCTCTTTCTCAATAGTTACAAAATCATACCTCTCCTTGGTTGTTCACAAAATGGTGGTTGGATATTATTGGCAAAATATCACCTCCTTCTTCTAAAGGACATGTCTTCATCATTACCACTACCAATTACTTCACAAAGTGGGTTGAAGTTGTCTCGCTCTAATCCATGACTCTTGAAGCTATCTATAGCTTTCTTCTAAATAGCATCATTGCTCGCTTTAGATTTCCTTCCACCTTAGTTTCCAATAATGGTATGCCATTTAAGAACAAGGAAGTGAAGAAATTTCTAGAGAAACTTTATATTTAGCATAGATTTTCTACACCGTACTATCCTCAATCTAATGGCCAATTAGAAGCATCTAATAAAACTCTTAAGCTCATTCTTCATAAAATAGTGAATAAACATGGTAAGGATTCGCACATTCAATTGGCATATGCTTTTATGGGCCTATCGCACGAGTGTTTGTACGATGACAAGAACAACACCTTACAACCTTGTATACGGCACCGAAGCTATCATACCTTTGAAGTTGGAAATTTTATCTTTGTGAGTTTCCCTCAAAGGGTTAATTGATGATGAAACTTACCAATCTAATCATTTGCATCAACTTGAGATGCTTGATGAGTGTCAATTATAGGCCCTCAACCATCTTAAAGCTTATCAACAATCATTATCTAAGCAATACAATCAAGGTGTTATTCCTAGGACTTTCAAGGTAGGTGACCTGGTTCTCTACGAGAATCATAGAAATGTAAATGTGTTGCCTGATCAAAAGGGAAAGTTCAGTCCTAATTGATTAGGCCCTTGCATTGTCATCTTTGTGTATGGTGTTCATGCCTATGGATTGTCATCTATGGATGGAACGCCTCTAAAGAACCTATTAATGCAATGCACCTTCGCCAATACTATGTATAGTGTCTATGTGTCACATGTGTAACATTCACCCCTCGGAGTTACAACGTCGCAGGTTTTGACATTCCTTCATTAACACATTATGAAAAAAAATTGTGTTATGATGTAACCATGTGTGAGAGAGAGAGAGAGATATGCATGCATGTGGTTTACTATACTCTATATCCATGCATTACATTACATCTTTTGGTTGGGCAATTAGATCATCATTGTATTTAATTAACATGCATCCATGTGTGTTTATTAAGTCATGATAGCATCTAATTTAACATACATTCATGCATATATCATCCATCACATAATCATACATGAAATAAAAGAAGCATACACATAAAGTGAAGAACACCATGATATCGAAATCAAAATCTCATGTATATATATAAATATCAATGTCATGTACATGTATCGTGCCACTGTCATTAAAAAATAAGTGGTTGTATATATGTATCAATGTCTATACATCAAAAATAATCTACAAGATATGTAACATCACTACAAAAATGATGGCTCTAGGAAAATTCATCGCCAGCAATTAATGACCTTGGAGCTCCTAAAAAAGCTTATAAAAAAGCAGAGTAGACCCACCAAGGAAAAACGGATCTTTTGACGATTTTGATTGGACAAGCCTAATGAGGAAGTATTTTAAGCCAATCAAAATCAATTTGAGCCCTGGAAGCCAAAATTTCTATTTTTAGAGAATTTTGCCAGTATCCATTTGAGAAGAAACCCAAAAAAACCCAGAAAAATGTTTTATTTTAAGAAATTTTCTAAATATAGAGATTTTCCTAAAATTTAGGGCTAAAAAACTGAGATCTGGGTTTTATAGACCGGGTCACTCTGAGCAGACCCGGATCGTCTGATTTTGAAATTTTTGAGTTTTTGACCCTCATGCAAGACATGCAAATTCCTAATTTTGACCTTTATTAATAATTTTAAAAATACTTTTGACCATTTCTTCAAAATTCCTAATTGTAGCAAAAAATTTAACTTGTGGTACAAAGTAAATCAGATTTCAACATCTTGATACAAGAACATACTACTATTCCTTAACCGAAAATAGACAATTTAATTTCCCATGCATTAACCCTTAAGGAAAGTTGATGTACTTTCAGATCTAAGAAAATTTCAGCAGCATAATGGCATGTAAATTAACATTTAACAATGATGCGGGAGCATCCTTGGTTCTTGGCAATCTTGCATCAACCAAAAAAATACCTTCATTCAGTTTTTTTCTTGTTTTTGTTCTTGTTTTGGTTCGAGTTTCAAGATCCAGTGTTTCTGCATATTTTCTCGCCAGATCTTGCGTACCTAGTATTTCATTATGGACATGTTCAATCTTCATTTTCCAAGTTTTCAGCTCATTTGGATCTTTTTCCAGCAAGTTATCGCTTCCGGCGTACTTGACAGTTTTGAGGCTGGCCCCAGAATAACTTCAAAACCTAACAGCTAGTTGGATTGATCGCGGACCTTTCCTGTGACTTGTGGATCCTCACGGTGTGTTTAGATTTGTTCCATGGAGTTTCACCGGCCTTACACTTAGGTCCACACTTCATCATATGCATCTACCATGGATAAATTTCAGATTTGAGGCCAACCTATTCTTGCACACGTTACACATTTATTCTCGGAGATTGTAGCGATCTTTGGCCGACATGAATGTTTCTAGACTCGTGAATATGATATAAATCTAGTATTGAATAATTAGAAGATGGGGAGATATATTATTATGAATTACATGTTGTATATTAGATCCAATCTGTAGGATTTCATTCGCATGTATGAGCACTGTATTTTGAGCATGTTGTAATCAGGCCTGTGTGCCGAATCTGTAAGCCTAGATGTGGTTGACTATATGTAATTAATGTTTCAGATAATGAGAATTTTTGCACTTTCATTTTCCTCCATAAATTATGTTGCTTTTGTTTTGTTACTCTTGTTGCATGGTTCATACTATTCTCTTTGAGGACCCTCCTTACCGTGACAAAAGACAAGAGAAAAGAGTATTCAAGGGAACTTGTTTTAAATGTGGTGGAGAAGGACATAGAGCCTTTGAATGTAAATAAGGAGAGTCGAAAAGAAAGACCGATAACAATAGGAGAATAGCCCTTGTTGAGGAGGATCATGTTGGATCATCTAATCAACCGCAAGGAGAGGTATTGGTTAATAGGAGAGTATTGTGTCAAAATGAATTGGAGAAAGAACTGTTTGCAGAGAAAGAATTTGTTCATGACTAGATGTAAGGTAGCTGATAAATGTTGCAAAGTGATCATTGATAGTGGAAGTTCAGAGAAACTAGTTTCTGAAGAAATGGTAACCAAATTGAAGTTGGAAAGGTTGAAACACCCTAAACCCTATCAGATAGCATGGATTCAAGATGAGCATAAAATATTGGTAAGTGAACAATGTTTGGTGAAATTTAAGATAGGAAACTACCAGGATGAAGTTTTGTGTGATATTATTCCCATGGATATATGCCATATCTTGTTGGGAAGGCCTTGGTAGTATGATCGACAAGCTATTCATGATGGAAAGAAGAATGTATACACTATTGTTGCTAATGGAATGAAGTAGACTTTGTTACGCTTGGAAGATGTTCCTAAGGCTGAAATTTGCATGACTACTGGAATTTGTTTGGTTGATGGAAGACGATTCCTAGATGGACTAAGACATGAGAACTTGTGCTATGCATTGGTACCTAAAGAAGTTGAAGACTTGAAGCATGTAGAAGGAAAACCGAAAGAGATAAGAGAGTTGCTGACAGAATATGAGGCTATCATTTCAGATAATGTACCTGATGTATTACCACCTGGGTATGTGCAGGATCATGATGGGCCAAAAAGTGGTGATATGTAAGTGATATGATGGCCCATGTGGCTGATGACTTTTTTTTTACCCAAAATTGATGAAATGAAAAGGGGTTTTAAAGGAGATTCTCATTTTTCCACCAATATAAATTATGCTTTACTTTGAATTTAATAAATAATTATTATTCATTTTCTATTTGAATTATGACTAAAGTCCTGATTGATAGGCTGATTGAAAAAAATATATAGCTTTCAAATGGTATCACATTTTTTGAATCCGAAACATGCATCACATTCTATGCTTTGCATACTATAGGATTTTTAAAAAAATGAATTTCATAAGTTTTGACCAAGTTAAGGTGGTTAGACATACGAGTTTTTATATTTTTTAAAAGTTGTAATAAAAAATTCATAATTAATTATTTACTTGGAAAAGAATTACAAAAAAATATGCATCACATCGGGACATGAGTCCTCTACTTATATCTAAAATATTATAAAAAAAAATTATCATTTTATTGTGGTTAGTGGTCAGATAGACACCTACTTCTTATTTTTTCCCTGAAATTTAAGTACTACTGCATTGAAATTACAAATTTTCACCAAATAGATTTTTTATTTTTTTTAAATAAACCTAGTAGTTTAGAAACTACATTCAATTTGCTACATATTCTATTCTTACATATTTTTGAAATAATATAGATTATTCAAATTTTTACGTCAAGCTGCCTAACTTTGATTTTTCTGAATTTTATCGCCACTTAAGGGCCTATTTTTTCCATGATGATCCTGCACATACCCACCTGTAAGGAGTATTAGTCATTGCATGGATCTGATTCTTGGAGCTAGTTTTCCTAACAAAGCAGCACACCGGATGACACCAATATAGAATGAAGAATTGAACAAACAAGTGAAATATTTGTTGAGGAAAGGTTTGATCGGAGAAAGATTAAGTCCTTGCACAGTACCTATTGTGCTTGCACCTAAGAAATATGGAGAATGGAGAATGTGTACTGACTCTAGAGCCATAAACAAGATCACAGTGAAGTATAGATTTCCTTTGCGCTGGATGGATGACATTATGGATTGTTTGAGTGGAGCTAAGTACTTTACAAAGATAGACTTGAAGAGTGGATATCACCATATCAGAATAAGAGAAGGAGATGAGTGGAAAACAGCATTCAAGACAAATGAAGGATTGTATGAGTGGTCGGTGATGCCTTTTGGGTTGAAAAATGCACTGAGTACTTTCATGAGGTTGATGAATGAGGCATTGAAGAAATTCTTGGGTAAATTTGTGATTGTATATTTGGATGACATTTTGATTTTCAGTAAGACTAGAGAGGAACATTTGTGGCACATAAGACAAGTTTTACAGAGGTTGAAAGAAGAATAGTTGTTCATAAACCTAAAGAAGTGTAGTTTCATGAAGGAGGAATTGGTATATCTAGGATTTGTGATATCAGTGGACAGATTGAAGATGGATCATAAAAAGGTGAGAGATATTTTTGAATGGCCTACACCTAAAAGCATTGGAGAGGTAAGATCATTTCATGGATTGGCTAGTTTCTACCAGAAGTTCATTAGGAATTTTAGTTCTATTTGTAACCCCATGACAAAGACGATGAGAGGAGACAGGAAGGATTTTAGATGGACATCTAGAGCAGACAGGAGTTTTGAATTGTTGAAGTAGAAGGTGACTGGGCAACGTGTGTTGGCTTTACTAGATTTTGATAAGGTATTTCAAGTAGACTATGATGCAAGTGGAAATGCAATTGGAGCAGTGTTAAGTCAAGAAGGAAGACTAGTAGCTTATTTCAGTGAGAAGTTGAATGATGCAAGGAGAAGGTATTCAGTATATGATTAGGAGTTCTATGCCATATTTCAAGCCTTTAAAAAGTGGAGACATTACTTGTTATCTAAGGATTTTGTGTTGTATATGGATCATCAAGCTTTACAGTATTTGAATAGTCAAGGTAAGTTGAATCAGAAACACATGAGATGGGTAGAGTTCTTATAGAGTTACACTTTTTTCTTGAAACATAGGAGTGGAAAGTCAAATAAAGTTGCTGACACTTTGAGTAGGGGAAGGAATTTATTGGCACAGATGAGAGTGGAGGTATTAGGCTTTGATGAAATGAGGAACTTGTATAAGGAAGACCCAGATTTTGTAGAACCTTGGAGAGCATGTAGAGAACCAATCTTGGAGGATAGAAGTCAATGGTTGGATTATTTTGTCCAAGAGGACATGTTGTTTAGAGGAAACTAGTTGTGTATACCCCAAAGTTCAATGAGGGATAACTTGGTAAAAGAGAAACATAATGGAGGATTGGCAGGACATTTTGGAATTGACAAGACAGTAGCATTGGTGAGTGAGAACTACTTTTGGCCACATATTCATAAGGATGTAAGGGGATTTGTGCTGAGTTGCCAAGTTTTTCAAGTTGCAAAAGGAAGTAGTCACAATGTTGGACTGTATAAGCCACTAACAGTACCAAAAGGACCTTGGGAGGATATCGGTATGGATTTCATACTTGGGTTGCCTAAGACACAAAGAGGTAATGATTCAGTATTTGTGGTAGTGGACAAGTTTTCTAATATGGCACATTTCATATCTTGTAAGAAGACATGTAGCAGATTTGTTCTTCAGAGAGGTGGTTAAATTGCATGGATTACCTAGGAGTATTGTTTCAGACAGAGATACAAAATTTGTTGGCTATTTTTGGAGGACACTTTGGAAGAAGTTGAAAATAGATTTGAAGTTCAGTTCTACTTTTCACCCGTAGATAGATGGAAAGACAGAGGTAGTGAACCGGAGTTTGGGAAATTTGTTGAGATGTTTGGTTGGAGAGAAGACTAGAATTTGGGATCTAATCCTAGCACAAGTAGAGTTTGCCTACAATAATTTAGTGAACAAGAGTACTGGAAAGACCCCTTTTGAGATTGTTACAGGAGTTCATTCTAGAGGTATATCAGAGCTAAGAGACATTAGTAAGGAAGATAAGAGGAGTGTAGAAGCAGAAGAATTTGCAGAACATATGAATACAGTGCATACTCAAGTGAAGCATCGTTTGGAGAGCATGAACCAGAAGTATAAGGAGAAAGCAGATGAAAAGAGGAGACATAAAGAGTTCAAAGTTGGAGATGAAGTGATGGTGTACTTGAGGAAAGAAATATTTCCAGTTCTAACATATAGTAAACTAAAGATGAGGAAGTTTGGACCCTGCAAGATATTGAAGAAATTTGACTCAGGGAATGCATATGAAATGGAGTTACCGGATGGCATAAGTATATCACCTATATTCAACATTGTAGACCTACATCAGTACCATGAAGTAGAATTTAGTGAGGACAATAAGATGAAGTTGGAAAAATAGCTTCCTAAATAGCCATTGGATGAGATAGACGAAGTTTTGGATGTCAGAGATGGGAGAAAGACTCGTGGAGGACAATACAAAGAATATCTTGTGAAGTGGAAAGGTAGACCAGTGGAGGATTCTTCTTGGATTTCTCATGCTAAGGTAGACTGTATTGGTTTTCCTTTGGCCCCAGCAAAGTAAGAGGCTCACTTTTCATTAACCCTGGATTTCTGATGGAGCATCCTTGGTTCTTGGCAATCTTGCATCAACCAAAAAAATACCTTCATTCAGTTTTGTTCTTATTTTTTTTCTTGTTTTGGTTTGAGTTTGAAGATCCATTGTTTCTGCATATTTGCTCACCAGATCTTGCGTACCTAGTATTTCATTATGGACATGTTCAATCTTCATTTTCCAAGTTTTCAGCTTATTTGGATCTTTTTTCGGCAAGTTACCACTTCCAGCGTACGTGACAGTTTTGAGGTTGGCCCCGAAATAACTTCAAACCTAATGGCTAGTTGGATCAATCGCGGACCTTTCCTGTGACTTGCGGATCCTCATGGTGTGTTTATATTTGTTCCACGGAGTGTCACCAACCTTACACTTAGGTCCACACTTCATCATATGCATCTACCGTGGATGAATTTCATATTTGAAGTCGGCCTGTTCTTGCACACGTTACACATTTCTTCTCGAAGATTGTATCGATCTTTGGCCGACGCGGATGTTTCTAGACATGCAGATATGATATAAAGCTAGTATTGAATCTTTAGATGAGGGGGAGATAGATTATTATGGACATGTTGTATATTAGATCCAATCTGTAGGATTCCGCTTGTATGTATGAGCACTGTATTTTGAGCATGTTGTAATCAGGCCTGTGTGCCGAATCTGTAAGCTCGGATGTGGCCGACTATATGTAATCAATGTTTCAGATAATGAGAATGTTTGCACCTGCATTTACCTCCATAAATTGTGTTGCTTCTATTGTGTTACTCTTGCTACATGGTTCAGACTGTTCTCTTTGAGGACCCTCCTTACCATGACTACACCAAAGAATGAGAAACATAAAGAATAGAAGAAAGATAGATAGAAGAGAAGAAGACATGATATACGTGGGGAAAACCCTTTCAGATAAAAAACCCCACACTCCAAAGCATCGAACCAATGTATCAATCTGTAATAATACAGTTACAATACACTTGCAGGTTCACAACCTTAACATGGAGACTACATCTTTCTCTTCTGGAGGAAATCCAACAACACTTCAATACCTACAATATTCAACTTACAAAACCCACTCCAAGACATCCAATATATAGAGAATACAAGCATGAAGGTAGCTTCTAGAACAAGCTACAAGAGATGGGCGTCCAAATCCATGTGGCACATTTTTCAAACACATATTTGAATCTTGTGACACTTGTCACATGATTCCTAACCCCCCTTACATTCCTCCATACTTGGGTGCCCCAAATTTTCTCCTAATAGGTATGATAGATTCCTTAGAGCAATTCATCGAAGGAAAATTCACTGCTAGCAATTCACCGCCATGGAAAATTCATTGACGAAAAATTCATTGCCAAGTAAAATTCACCGCCATCAATTCACCATGACAAAAAATTAACCGCATTAATATTTTTTATATATTTCAAAAAATTTGATTTTATTAAAAATATTAATGTGGTTAATTTTCCACCATAGTGAATTGCTAGTGGTCAATTTTTCGTCGATGAGTTTTCCATGGCAGTGAATTGTTGGCAGTGAATTTTCCTTCGATGAATTGCTGATGATGAATTTTTTAGATGCTAAAAATGATATACAAAATATATTCCAGGCATGTGGCTCCCTGAGCCCTCTGGCTCTAGTTATCTTCATGACTTCTTTCTTTCTCTAGATCTGATCTTAGGTTTACCACTTATTGTTCAAGACTTATGCACTCATGATATTTTATTTTCACCATTGAATTTAGACATTCCTCAACTCTTTTCTTTTCTTCAACTTGTACTATTAGTCTAGTGATCTTTTCATTTTCTCGTTTCAATTTTTCACTAACTTCCTTATGCCTTTCTCTAAAATTCTTGATCTTCTCTCTCAATTTTATGATGCATTCATTTGCCTCTTTGACATTTTCCTTCAGATCTACGTTTACACCTTTAGTTCTTTCTAGATCTTCAAGAGAAACTTTTAGTTCTCCATCTTTATCAAGCATACAATATTCTTCTATAAAATCAAAAGCAGGAATCTCTTTCAAAGGAATAGGAAACTTTTTATCAGTTATGTGGTCAATCTCCAAGACCTTCCCAAAGTGGTTAAGCTCCTTCCAAGAAACCAAGCTCTGATACCAATTGTTGAACACCCAAAATACAGAAAGGGGGTGAATCAGTATTCTCTTAAACTATTCAAACATCAAACATTCAATTGCTAATGCATATTCACAATATCACATAACACATTCACAACATCACATAACACATGAACACCAATATTTTTACGTGGAAAACCCAAAATGGGAAAAACCGCAGTGAGGGTTAGCTCACAATATATTATAATCGGTTATAATATATTACAAAAATTCTCACTACAGGAGGACTCACTATCCACAAAGAAAAAGATAGAAGAGAGATGGTGGATCACAACCTATTTTGAACTATTACAATTGCATCTTATGCATGCATGAATTATAGTTCCATTGAAGCACAATAACAATCTGGTTCTGATTTTGGTTCAACACTCTACCTCGCTCTTCATTCGCATAATTTTGATCTTCAACTTAACATTCACAACTTAACTTCTCACTGCTCTGCTCAAATTCACATCACACACAATACATGTCACACCTTTATCTTCAAAACACCAAAAATAATCCAACTTATATATCTGCATCAACATGACATCAATTAGGTCAGTCTAATTAGATGTAATACTTAAAATGTAACTTGACGACTCAAAAAATTAACATCCATGACAAACACCACAATTTAAATCTCAAAATGTCTTAATATAGGTCAGCATGGACCTATAATAGATCCCACATAAGATAGAAATACATATTAATCCTTTGCACAACATCAACTATGTTAGATCGGCTCCATATAAGACCTTAAAGAAAAAACCTTCATTTGTGTATCCACATCTCAACACTGGACCTCAAAACTCAAAACCATCTAGAATCCATGATAAATTAACATTTGGAAACTTATCTTCAACACCTTAGAGTCAAAAACTCATCTGCAAAGAAGTGTGGATTCTCCCACACAAACACAATGTACGAAAAGATAAATGTAAATTGCCAGGCCGAACTCTATTACTCATATCTCTCAAACTACTTGTCCAAACAAGATTAAATCATGGAATTAGGTGCATCTAACATCCACCAAATCAATGTTAGAAGCACAAAGTGATATCTTCATTTGCGGAGTGGTGTAGACCCCAAAACTAATGCACTGTTACATTAAATTGGCAAATTTGACACTTAGTCAAATTTCTATGCAAATGATCTTTCTGGACCAACTCAACTTGCAAAAATGTGTTTCTTAACATCTCCAGAACTTTTTAGAACTGATCAAAATGGTCCATAACAATGTTGACATCAATGACAACATTGTCTTACATTGTTATGAACCATCCATGCTCATGTTGCCAAACAACATCATCAATGACAAACTTAAACAATCTCCTCAAAATTCTAACACTAGAGATGAGATTATATGTCAAGATATATTTTTCTATTTTGGATAAATAATTAAGAAAAAAAAGACATCCCATCTAAACAATTGTGTTTTCAATACATGCAAAATTTAATATTTATTTAAAATATGTATCTATCAAAATAAGAAAAAAAATAATCTATGCACTAAAGTTTTAAGTTATAAATACAAAAAAAAATGTTTGAAGGAAAAAAAAAAAAATTATTATATAAAGAGAAACATCCCACTCAACCTCACTTTTTAGTGTTTTATCAATTACTAAATTATAGTGTCAATTTTACAATAAAAACTAAATTCAAATAGTTTTTTTTTTTTTTTAAATTAAAAAATGCATTAAGAAATATGCATTTTAGTAGTTTACATTATTTCAAAATTCAAAATATTTATGTCACTTTCTAGTGATTCAAGTTTAAAAGTTAGATCAGTGTTGGTCATTTCCTTTATAAAAGTATTACATAAATTTGAACTTTCACTTATAAGATCCATACAAAAGCAATATTTTTTAGCATGTACATGTAGTGGATCTCTCCCCATTTGTTAAATTTAACATATATAACCTAGGTTGTTTGAGAAAATTTGTTTGCAAAGATGATATTTGAGCTATAGAATGTGTGTGTGTGAAAAGATATGAAGCATAGGGAACATAAATCATGCATACTTTGGTTTGAAAAATAAACATGTGTGAGTGAGTGAGTGAGTGAGTGAGTTAAATCTTATAGGAATTTTGATAGTTTGTTAGAAAATTCATTACATTTTACAAAAAAAAAAAAATCCTAAATACAATCATACAACCATTAAATTTAGGCTTTTCTTCCCATCCTCCCTATTACTTAGGGATAAATTATCAAACTTCCCTTTCTCATTGAAATTTCATCAAGGAGAAAGTCATCTTCTATAAATATTTTGAGTCACATAAAATAAATGAATATAACTTCATTGACTCACATATTGATGAAAAAGATAATCCATCACTTTCACCTCCTCATACACCAACACAAATATGTTCTTCTTTCTTTCATTCTCTTCCTCCATAATTCTTTCCTCCACCTTAGGATGAGAAAAAAGAAGCCAAAAGAACCATGCAAAATAGAAGTCATATATATATATACTCATTTATACTAAACTCCCCATAATATCTTGTAAAGATTCCTTATTAAATGTGTCTTTAGTGAATAGGAGAAAACTACAGAGAAGATCTAGTTTGTGTTAGGATAGCATATTTACTTTCACACTAATAAACAACATAGACAATTTTAATGAAAATCTTTATAAAATTGCTATTTAAAGCCCACTTAAAATTTATTATTTTTATATACAAAAAAAAATGATGCATAATAAAATTTCTATTAACTATCAAAGAGTTTACATTACATCTGCATAGCAGGTATTGTATGTTTCTATTGCTTGAACAAAAAACCAGCCCCAACCCGGCGTGGCTACCAAGCCACAAACCCACCACCTAGAAAAAAAAAGTGCAGTTCAAAAAACACCCCGCAAGTCGTGACAAGTCAGGGCAGAGAAAACCCCAAAACAGATCTCGGTCAAGTCAACTGAGAATGTAGAGAACAAAAAAAATTGAAATAATGTCGATAGCATATATGAATCACATACAGAGACCTACACCACCACATCCCCACCTAAAACCCATTTAATTTTGCAAATTGATCAAACTCCCACACCCATTCAAAGTCAGTTACCACCTCAAGCCCCATCATTTTCTTGAGAAAACTAACACCATAGCCAGCAATTTTCTTGTGCCGCACCAACACCATACCTTTCAAGTCCAACAACAAGGTGTAAATTTTGAGTACCTCTCCAGGTATCTTTACTAGAGGTAGGTCATTAGGATGCGGTGCCCCACATCCCAGGAAAGTAGCCTACACAGGCTCCTCCATCCCGCTCGGGAGTTCTTTCTTGAAGAGCTTTCCTATTATCGCCTTTTCCTTCACCTTCTATGTGTGAACATCTAGGATGGATGCCAAAAATGAGAGACAATATGGGTGTTAACCCAAAATGTCTCTCAGTTCTTCAAATGCCCTTCGCCCAAGATCATTTTCACTACCACTATCACATGATGGTCAATCCTTAACATTGTCCACTTCAAACATTGATCATTAATCACCTTAAATGCGGTTTTTAGAGTCTTACAATCCAGATGAATTGGGGTGTCGAGACCCAAGCTCACCAAAGCTTCCATATTCATCTCCACAATGAATTTGTAACACTCTGCCATCCTCACAAAACTAGTAGGCCAAGAAATAATTCAAAACAAGCCATCAAAAATATAAAGAAGCCAAAATTGGTGAAAGCCTTGCCACCCAACGCAATTCATGGTTCTTGTTCCACCCATCCTAGCACACTTACTATGTTGTGAAAGCACGTGCATGCCATCCAAAAAACTTCTCATTTTCCACCTGATGCCAACCATACCTGAGGTGGAGACATGAAACTACATAGGGAAAAGAGGCACATGACCAAGAAAATCAGTCATAGATTCACCTACTCGTTCCATCATTACCGATGGTGAAGGCATCATAGAAAACAAAAAGCATTGATGAAGTATCATATCAATAGCCATCCCACTCCCCAACTTGCAAAGATCACCTACCAAGTGAGCCCTAGTGAGAAACTTTCCTGTGCCAAATCAGAATGTCATCTAGGATGACCCCAAGATAATGCCTTCATGCCAAATGACCCCGGCCCTGCCACAAAAGGATATATGGCAGGGTGCCCCCCCAACAGCCTGCAGGGCCGAACTTACTATCAAACCAATATCTCCTTCAAGGATTTCCCATCGGCACCTAGGTTGGATAGTCGATCCACCTCCAAATTCCCTTCCTGAAAGATATGAGAAATGGTTACCAACTCAAAACTCTCCATAAGACTCAATGCTTCTTCCAACCTTGTCGCCAACTTCCAATTAACCATCTTGTGTGATCTAAGGGCGTTGATCACCAGTGTTGAGTCACCCTTAATGGCAATATTTTTATTTTTAAATCTTGGCAAAGCCTCAACCCCAGAATTACTGCTTGTATCTTCGCCATATTATTTGTACACTGTAGCAATGGTTTCATCAATTGGCCAACCACCTTACCCCACCAATATCAGACTATGCATCCTGCCACTAAAGCACCTGGGTTGCCACATGAGGCACCATCAAATTTTAATTTAAACTAGCCTGACTCTAGAGGCATCCATTTGTTGTTTTTCCTTAACTCTTGAGTCTTCGAACCACCCTCCCCCATGACACCTGAGGTACCCACAAACCATTTAAACACCTACGCAAGTGAGTGTCCCATTCAGTGAAAAAGTACTTCTCGAGGGACGCCTCTCGTACTCTAGAACGCACCAACTCCACCAGGCAAGCCTCGATCTTGTTTTACAATGTTTGAGGCAACATTTATTTTTTTTGAAAAATCTGTCGATTCCTTTCTTTCTAGATTTCCCAAATTAACAATGAAGGGATTGCAATCCATACACAACTATATAAGGATTTTTTATGCAAGGAGGGACAACTTACTAATACCTCCACTTAGCTTATTCAAAAAAGTGGTCTACCAATTCAACCTTGTAAGAAGCCACTGCCAACAACACTGTGTGTACGGAAAATTTAAGAAAATGTGATCACCAATTTCCTCACTATTTTTACACAGACAACACCTAGAAGGCCTCGAGAAACCTAACTTCACAAATCTATCCAATGTTAAGACCCATTCTTGGGTGCTCACCCAAGTGAAAATCCCTAATTTTGGTAGACATGCCTTGTTCCAACATAGGTTTCTAGGGAGCTTACTTTCCCCATCCCCAACTGCCAATCAATTATAGCATTATTTTACACTATATTCCCCATTTGGGGTTGCACCCCACCTTAGCCTATTCAGCCCAACTCTGTAACAGATAATCTTGTCCTTCATTGCCTCTTCGAAGGCTGCTACATCCTGCGAATCTAAGTCAAGACCCCACACACTCCTCCATTTTGTAAATGGTCGACCGTCCACTATTCTTACAAGCTAGTCCCATACCTTATCCCCCCATGCATGCTTAGTAACATTTTTTACATTACCCAACTCGACTGATTTCGCCAGCTTGGGAAAACCGTCCCAAGAATCTTCCCAAAAGGTAGAACTGCTTCCATCTCTTATTTCCCAAGTCAAATAATCTAGAACCACATCTCTACAATTGCAAATAAAGTTTCAAATCCTGGAACCCGAGGGAGGGTACCTAGAAGTGAAAATACTCAGCTCATCCCAGCAAGATACTTCGACTTCAAAATCTTGGCCCACTTTGCCTATTTCCTAGAGTGAAGAACCCATAGCAATTTGGCCCCTAATGCTTTATTTTGACAAAGAAGATTTTTCAATCCCGCACCATCCTTGGCTTTGCTTTCGCACACCTTTTTCCATTTTATCAAAGGGAACTTACGATTCTGAGTTACCTTGCCAAAAAAGAAATTCATTTTCTTGTTAAGGACTTTACAAGCTCCAACCGGCATGGGAAGGCATGAAGACAAGTATGAAGGTAGGGCAAAAATCACCTCTTTCAGTTTTGTAAGTTGTCTGACCCAAGACAACCACCTGCATTTCCAAGATGCGAATGTATCCTCCAATTTTTTACAACATTTTCCCACAATTTTCCCGACTGAACCCCTTTTGCAAGTGGCATACCCAGATATTTGCAAGGGAGCTTCCCACGCTTGAATTTCAAGATTTTTAGAATCTAATCCTCTCTACGAGCGAAGATATTAAAGAAAAATACCTTAGATTTGGATAGACTTACCTCCTATCCAGAAGCACGAGAGTATTTCTCTAATATATCCTTGAGGCATCTTGCTTCATGCTCATGAGCCTTTCTGAAGACAATAGTATCATCAGCAAACTGTTGATGTGTGGTCAGCGGCATGCCACAGGAAATCTACACCCCCTCAACCTAGCCACTACGCCAAGCATTTTTGATGCATCTGCCAAGGGCCTTAGCCATTATAATGAATAGAAAAGGGGAGAGACAATCCCCCTAATGTAGACCTCGAGAAACATTGAAGAAACCTTTCGAAGACCGATTCAGGAGAATACAAAATTTTGG
The DNA here is from genome assembly GCA_007115665.2 of Sequoiadendron giganteum. Lineage (NCBI taxonomy): Eukaryota > Viridiplantae > Streptophyta > Pinopsida > Cupressales > Cupressaceae > Sequoiadendron > Sequoiadendron giganteum. Next base: position 44,952,135 of record CM021106.1, read on the forward strand.
GCAAGCAACCCAACCGAAGATCCAATCCAACCAAACCTTGCTGAAACCGAAAGCTTGCATATTTTTGAAAAGGAAACGCTAGTTGACCTTGTCATAAGCCTTTTTAATATCCAACTTGATAAGAATTTTTGGCTTTTTTAGAGTTTGAATAGAATGGATAGCCTCCTGCGCAATTATAATCCCATCAAAATAAGATCTTCCTGAGACGAAGTCAATTTGTTCTTCTAAAATTATGTAGGGAAGGATATGCTTGATCCTATTTTCTACCACTTTAGTCAACACTTTGTAGATGGTATTACAAAGAGAGAATGGCCTAAACTCATCGATGGATTCAAAATTTTCCTTTTTAGGAATCAAGGCTATCAAAGTGTTGTTAAGCTCTTTTAACACAAAACCTAAGCACCTAGATTCCTCAATTGTTTTGAAAATGTCCATACCCACTATATCCCAGCACTGCTGAAAAAACCTCGCAAGAAAACCATCAAGGCCTAGAGCCTTATCAGGATGAAGTTGGAAAAGTGCATTTTTTATTTCTTCCACCGAGAATTTTCCATTTAGCATCATGTTTTGTTCTTGATTTATCAATTTTGGAATACAATCCAAGAGAGCCTATTGCTCGCTTAGATTAGACCTTGACCGGCCATTTAGTAGGTTCTCAAAGAAATTTACCGTGGCCAACCTAATATCTTCTACTTTATCTAGAACCTTGTCATCGCTTGCTTTCATGCTAGTGATCCTGTTGGCTTCTCTGTGCACCTTAATTGAGTTGTGGAAGAACTTTGTGTTTTTTGTCACTAGCAGCAAGCGAAGTCTCTCGAGACTTCTAGTGCCAAAATATTTCTTCTTTAGCCAAAACATCGTTTAATTTTTTTGAAAGACCCTATTCCTCCTAAAAATGATGGTTATCCTTTCCATTTTGAATTATTTCCTCTTCCAGTACTTCCAACGCCTCATTTGTTACCTTTTTTTCTTCAAAATTATTTTTGAAGTGCTCTTTATTCTAGAGACACAAATTTTGTTTGATCACTCTCAATTTTGGTAACAATGATAAAAAGCTTAGATCCCACTAGCTTGCAATGAGACCACCAACTCTTGATCAAGTTCATAAAATTTGGATCCCTGATCCACATGTTTTTGAATTTGAATGGGCACCGCACCAGGCTCCTTTCCCCTACGATTTTCAAGCAAAGAGGGAAATGATCTAAGCCAGCCCCCAAAAGAATCTTTCTTTCCAATGTGAACAGGAAATGGCTTAAATCACCTCTGAACAGGAATCTATCCAATTTCTTGATGATGCTACAAAATTCGCTCCTTCTATTTGTCCAAGTTTAATTGTCGTTCCTATTTTGCACATCTAAGAGCATATTCCTTTCAACAAAGTTTTCAAAATCCAGCTGCAACTGGAGCTTTCTTAAAATTCCACCTCTCTTATCAGACATTTTTAAAATCACATTGAATTCCCCTCCCAAGACACAAAACTCATATTCCCAGTCACCACAAACAGTATCTAATTCTTTCCACACTTGTCTTTTCTAAGACAATTGTTAGGCCCATAAACATTGATTAGAAGAAAGGTGAGATTAGACGTAATACTTCTTACCTTACAGGTGATCCAAGACCTATTCGCCCCCACTTCCTCCAAGAGAATGTATTGAGATTTCCAGAGAATCATCAGACCACCCGAGGGGCCCGAAGCATCAACCCTGGCAGTTGATTTCCATTGCTTCATCTTCTTGCCAAAGCTTTCCCAGTTCGAAACACCGAGCTTCGTCTCTTGAAACATACGGATTTCCACACCCATTGATTCTACCTGATGCTTAATCAAGCAGTGTTTGTTAGGGTTGTTTAGGCCCCTAACATTCTAGGTTATAAGCTTCATGGCTTTTTAGGAAGGGGCTTGCCCTTCCCTACTTTTAGCATCTCGTTGATCTTTAGCTACCCATTTTCTTCGTCATCCCATTTCAGTTTTTCCTTGTTAGGGATTCTCTCCTAGGATTTGACTTCCATGCAATCCAGCAATGCCATGATGCCCTCCTTCTGACCTATGCCCAATTTACCAGGCACCTCATGTTCCTAACTAGACATTTTCTACTGCTTGTTGGACTTCTCCCCAAGATCCACATTCTCTTGCTCTACCAACTCAAAGTTAAAATGCAGGTTTGTGGTCCAGTCCTCGAACCAGTCTTCTTTGTCAATGTTGATCACTCTATTTTTGGCCACCTTGGCCAATTATTCCAATTCATTATCAACTTCCATTAGGTAGTTCAAATCTTCCTCCCTTTATTCCCTAGAAAATCAATAGCCTTCGCCAACTTTTGTTTGATTTCCTTTTTTCATTCCTCTACCACAGCCATGACCTCATCCTAGTCCCTAATATTAACTTACCCAACATGATTTTCTTGCTCAAGAGACAAATGTGGTCCAGTTGTCGAGGCACCAGTCGACGAGCCTTTCAAACTTGCCCACTGGGGGGAGGATGTGCAGGTTCATGCGAACCTTCCAAGGGTTAATTACGCCAGTTTATGGTCCTTAGCAAAGCACCCTGTGGGTTTGGATCCAGAGTTAGCTTTTGCACCCAAACCCCCCAATCAGTGAAAATTTCAATCCTCCAAGTTTGGCTATTGGGGTTATTTTCCACACAAATTCTAATATATGAGCTTTGTTGTACCCAAACCAAATGTTTTGCTTCATTAAGGCATTTTTCTTAAAATGGTCTAAACCTTGTGAAAGTGGGGTCAAAACTTAATTTTTGGGAAAATCAAGTATGGGATTTTGGTCAGTGTGATGCGAGGAAGATACTGGCAAAATTTGGAAATTTTGAAAATTAGGGTTTTCGGACCCCTTTTTTAGGTCAAAACCCTAAAAAATAGGAACTTGTCAGAATTGGCTGAAATTAATTCTGATTGGCTTATTTCACATCACGATCATAGTGGTGAAGTCAGTTTCAGTTAAAAGTCAGTTTAAGCCTGGTGGGTAGTTTTCACTTTTTCAGGAGAAAAGTTAGGACCTCCAAGGTCATCAATGGCAGTTGGCCAGTACCAGGTGTCAAAATCTAAGTCTGAAACTCAAAGCAAAACATTTTACGATGAAAGATGTTGAAAAATATGTTTTTTGACGGAGGGGTTTTCCAGACTAGCAAAAAGTACAAAAATATTCTAAGTCTGGGAACATTTTCACTATGTAACATACTAGACACTTGTGCAATCAACGTGCAAATCAACTTTACAGTGTCTGTACATGTTAGAATGATGAAGTATAGTTATACACATATCTACAGTGGTGATATCTCGACATGGTCAACCTTAGTAGCTGATGTTGTGTGCACAAAATGGTAAAAATGGATGAAAACATGAAGTTCAGAGCATATCTGCGCCCCTGTAGCCCAGGGGCGCCCTTCTTTTTGAAGGCTTGGATCTGAATGCATGTGCTCACTGTTGGTTTTAGTCTCTTTAGAATCAGTCTGGCTTTCCAACGAGCTATCAAGCAAAGGCATACATAGTACAGAACTCCGATTATCAGTGTCGGACGATGAGACTGCAGGCATGATGTATGTCATAAGAAATTGCTATTTGATGGTTTGAGCGCCCCTATAGCTCAGGGGCGCCCTTGAATATGGCTACCCAGATGAATGAAATTGCAGTTGAGGTCTTCCTGAGATCTTTTCCAGCTTCACAACGCACCCATTCATGAGATGATCCAACATTCTGAGTGAACGTGATAGAGGTTCCACCGAGCAAGTAAAACAGAGGATGGTGAAACGTAGCTACACATAGCTACATATTTGTAGGCTAGGGGCGCCCAGCCTTTAGGCCTACCAAATGAGGTTATTTACTTTCACAGTCTTCACGAGACTTGTGTGCAATTACTCCAGCTATCCAACGAGTTCAACCGTCAGCCTTCGGGATTTAGCAAATGCTCGTATGTGTGAGGTCAAGATGGTGATGCTGAAAAGTGAAAGTAATTAGAGACAACCAAAAAATGGCTAAGTATGGCAAGTACCAATCTCCTTGAAAAAGGCGCCCTTCTCTTTGAGGCATTAGAAGCAGTTTTTTGGATTCGTCGTCTCCAAAGACATCTCTTATAAGTTGACTCAACTATGCAGAGAGACAGAAGGTGCACAAATCAAAGCATTCCAACTCCCGGTATCAGGGGTCAAAGTATGGTGTTCAAATGAAAGTCACACTTTTGTCAAAAAGGTACTTGTGCCTTCACAGGCCAGGGGTGCCCATCTTTTCGGGGTTCCTGATACAGTTTTGAGATACCTTACATATAGTCATTGGATGCAGAGTACTTCCAATCACGTAATGAGTCTACTATTCAGTCAGCAGGGTTCATCGTTCACCATCAGCAGCAATTTGAAGCATCAAAAGGCAATACGGAGAAATGGCTAAGTCTAGAATCAATGCATCAATTTAATCAAAGGCGCCTAATTTTCCAAGGTGGTAGATATTGATTTTAGCAATTGTATCTCCCAACAGACATTCCATCCTTGTCATGCAGGCTTCGCAGTGGATATCTCAGATCAGTCACAGGTTCAATCAGTCACCTGGAAATCAGAGCTGAACATGGCCAGATGTAACTTTGTAGTCAGCTATAAAGTAGGAGATACTCAAAAATCTCATAACTCCTGCAAATGGACACCTAGAAGGTCAAATTTGAACTTTCTAGAATCAGTAAAGTTTGTCGAGCACATCCAAACGCTATTTTTGGCGAGATAATTAAAATAATATTTTTGCATGTAGAAGCATTAAAAAGGGCGATTTTCTTCAAAGAGCTAAATATGGCACCTCTTGTAAATTTGCATGTTTTAAATTAAATGTTATTTTTAGTCTGAGACTCAGAGTCAGTGACAGTTCATCTGGTGAGAGGCCAATCGAATTCTTTAAGAATTAGGGTTTCAGCATGCATGCATGATGGTACGACTTTGTTTATTTAACCAAGTGTGGTGCCATTTCTCATTCACACAGCTTATAGAATTCGAATTTCTTCAAGAGATTGGAAAATTTTTATCAGACAAACGAGTTCGAAGGCGACAGAAATATTCTTTGCAGGTACAGATTTAGATTCAGTATCAGATTCAAGGCAAAGTGGCGATTTGGAAAGAATACAAAAATAATTAAAAAATAATAAAAATATCATTTTCTCTTCTAGATTTCTTCCATTTTCTTGTCTAGATTCTCTCACATGTTCGAAGAACAGGCAAATTTTGGTGAAACAAAATAGCTGGATTGATTCAGAACGATCTCCTCGGCAAAACCCATGTGCTAGAATTTTTCAAGAAAGTTTGTTCCAAAACATTAGTTCTCGAAGCTTTAATTTTCTCAACCGAAATTCCTTTGCATGGTTGAGTAGAGGTCGAATATTTTCATTTTTGATGTTCTAGGTTGTCTTAGAATCACTTTCAGGACAAAACCCATATCTCATAATTTTTCATAAAAATTTACTTCCGACGAGCTATTTTTAGCCTCAGTAGGCTATTTTTAGCTTTCCAGAAAATTTGTCAGAATATAGCCGAGTTCACCGTCAACAAGTGAGTTTTTCATAATGCAGTTCACATAGCTCGATTTCAAGACCAAGTCAGCCTTGACCCATGACTTCATCGGAACAATTGATTCGAATCTACACAAGGTGCTTCCAAAAGCAGTTTTGGATCCACTCAAGATCAAAGATTCGATAATCAAGAACATTCAGCAATTCGGGTTACTTGAGGCCGCTTCCATACTTATCTCAGTTCATTGCGTAGAGTTTGTAATGTCTTGCATTAAGCATTACAACTTTGTTGCACAGGAGATACTGTTAGTAGATGGGTGTGTCATATGCAGTCTCAAACCCCTTGACATCGAGTGAAGTCTGGGTATTCCTCAACATCCAGATGGGTTGGTCATTTCCATGAATCAGAGCGAGCAAGCATTCAATGTTGAATTGGATAAGTGTCAGAGTAAGATGACAGAGAGGTGGCTGAAATAGAAAAAGACCAAGTTGCCAAACAACGTAAGTCGTGGCGAGTTCAAGGATAAGTATGGTATTCTAATTACACTGCTTAATCGTGTCTCAAGTCATGCAAATGCAAACAAATTTCACCCATGGATGTACTATATCATTGGTTGAATCATCTCTGGGCAAGAGCATTATGACTAGGCATCCTTCATCAGCGATGCTATTCACAAGAAAATCACCGATTTCCTAGTTGCACACCAGTTTCATATGTGTTCCTATCTTGTGTACGTGATCGCTTATCAAGGTCAATTTAATGGGTTGAACACGGTGGGCATCCTCAATGCACACAAGGTCTATCGTTATTATGATCAGCTCGAGTTCACGAAGGCTGAAAGTAATTTCAAACATGTGCAGGAGGCTTTCTTGACTTATATAGTGACAAACTTGGACCGGGAGTTGCACATTTGTATCTCAGCAGTTGCTAGAACAGCAATGGAAGGTTGGGTAGACTGGTATATTTAGTTCCCTACATACACCTATATCCATGTCTATGGATATATAGAAAATCCAGCTATGCTACCACATTATCATTCGGATAAGATAGTGTTCATGGAGTTTCTAAGGCAGCTATATGAGGTTCACAAACATTTGTGCCACAAGCGTAAACAAGCTGCCAACTTTCCTTTGCAATTCAGGATATATTGGTGCAAGATAGCAATTGATGCTAAAGCTGCAGGGCGGGAGTTGGAGAATTGCAAACTCAAGTACCTGGTTGACACATGCACATATGATCCTTGGGGTCATTACGCAACATGCCTTAGTAGTTCCTCTTATCACAAACCTACATTAGAGGATTACTGGGTGAATTGTGAGGATGACTTCGAAGTGCGTAGACGCAACTATAGTAGGTTCTCTCTTCCATAGATATCTGTCTTCTTGGCAGAAGAGGTCGAAGGATTTTCGGAGGATGAGGGAGATGCACTTCCTCAGGTTTACAGAGAATAGGTTGATGGACAACAACTACCGTTAGTGAATTGGTATGCCAAAGAATTCTCATCGATGAAGGAGAAATCATGCAAGGTCATCCAGAATAGTATGCTTTATCTAGAAAGCAAAAGGATAAAAAAGGTATCCATGCCTAGAGCAGAGCCACCATCAGTAGCAGTTGTACTACCCTCCTCATCAAAACCCAAGCAGAAGAAAAGGAGTAACCCTCTTAGAAAGAATCCAGCACCTAGTAACTCAAAGGGAAAAGCACGTGTTGCTATTCCACATGTAGAGCCTATCAGAGAAGTTGTTCAGAGTTCACCATAGCCTGAGGTTCAGCCACATTTTCGTCACCAACACCAGAGTAGCCTCCAGTTCCAATTCACATTGATTTGGATGTGGATTCACCTCCTCACAGTAACACCTCTACACATTCACTTTCATCAGATCCTCCTATGACCAGTACAGATCATTCCAGTGGGATTAGTCGAGATTTGTCTTGGCTTGAGAGTTAGCTGGGAAGGAAGATGAGACAACCATCTTATGTTCTTGATCATTCAGATTTCGATCATGACCATCAAGATGCGTCTACCAAAAGGATCAAGAAACAGGTCCACATTGAGAGGAATGCAGTTAAGGAGATCATTGTTGAGACCACTGCACCTCCAAAGGATAAGAGTCTGGACGAGATGGAAGCTCAAGACTTTGAAGTGATCACTGTCAACTTCAGTAGAAGTACTTGCCAGATAGAAATTGACCTCCTACAAGTTGCTACAGATAGTGCAAGGGATAGAATGGTGAAGGATGGAGAAGATAAGTCAGCCCTCAAGGCTGAAATACAGTAGCTTTGCCAGTATATTTCTAGCTTGGTAAATAGGACAAGGGATGTTGTTACCGCACTTCCACATTTGTTAGAACCACCAACAGAACAAGGTCAGATTGATCGCTTGGTTGCATATGGCAAGCGGTTAGATGAGTGGGAGGAGGAGTTTGTTGCTAGAGGCCGCCTTGTACTTTTAGATTTATACCAGTTGTGGTACAATGCACATGAACATCGTCTAGAACTTCAAGATGAGCAGACCCAGGGATGAGATCCTGATTGTTAACCTGGGGTTGTCATTTGACTCAATCATAGATGCAGAAGATAAGGAAGATGTCTACATTTGGAGAACACAGTTGATCTTCAAGGCTAAGATAGAAGAAATGATAGCATCAGAGTTGGCTGAGAGCAGAAAGCATGTTACCAGTGCACTCAGCTATGTGAGAAACTTTGTGTCTCAATTACCATGCCAGTATCAGTGTGTGGGTGGTGACTATGTCAAGCTTGTTGATGTTCAATCAGAGCTCCAAGCACTTATTCATAGTATTTTCAGTGGTGAGACCATTGGCTATAAGATGAATCAACTTACAGTCATGTCAGCATTGTTTGATGAGGCAATCAAGAGTAAAGGCAAGTTTCAGTGTCAGATAACTAATGGAGAGGATATGTTGCATAGACATGGGATTCTTCACCAAAGATTCAGTTCCCCAGAAGGTGATGTAGTCAATAACCTCATGGATGGGTTAATTGCTCGAGATCAGGGCCAGTAAACTTCAGTTCCAACTTTTCGAGATAGACATCATGCACAGTAGTTAACTTGATGCTTCTTTCCAAGTTAACTCATTGTTTTACATCTCACGCATGTCTATTTTGGAAACATCTACATTCACTTGGGAGTTTATTTTCTATGGTTTTACATTAATTGATGGTAGTATTCCAGTTAACTTGTTTTCAATAAGGACGTGCATGCTTGCACATTGTCCATTTAGATTAAATGTTTTGGTTAACTAATGGTAGCTTGCCAGTTAATTGTATAGTTTCCTTTATTAGGGTTTAGCAATAAGATCTTGCATGTACTTCAGGACTATAGTTGAGTCAAGGTGATTTTAGGGTTGCCTACACCTTGATGTCTATAAATAAGAGCATTCAGCTCATTTGTAAATAACTTTTGCACGCGATAGCAATATATGTTGAGCCTACCTTGCTTGTAATATTGTTCTTCTGTATCTGTTCATGAGTGATTGATGTTATAATAAATAGATGATCCCACCTTGCCTTCATGTTATTGTCATGGTGTTTATTCAATCTTAGTTAAATGTGGTTGTTGGTTTGACCATTATTGCATGCATGTTTCGTCTATACAATACACTGTCCCAGTTGCTTACCTTATTTTTTGTTTATAAATTAGCCTATTCAAAAGAGCGGATAGTTGAGCCCACCTTGCCTTCATGTTGTGAATCTATACTCAAAGCTTATCATTTGATGTGTGTAATAGTAAACTCGTTCATCCAAGCAGATAGTTGAGCCTACCTTGCCTTCATGTTGTGAAGTTGTACCCGGTTTACCGTATATTCATTTGTTTTAATAAACTTCTTCTCGAATAAGCAAATAGTTGAGCCTACCTTGCCTTCATGTTGTGAACCCGCACTTGAGGTTTATCGTGTAACACATTCCTACTCCATTTCCTCATGCTCTATTTTCTTGAGGAAACTGGATAGATTTAAAGTAGTTAGCTTAGTTGTAGTTAAATGATCTGTGAAACAAAAAAATCCTTAGCTGCAACGTTCTAGGTTTTCTTAACCTTGTGCCTCTTTCAGTTGAGAACAAAAAGATAGGATTTAGTTTACTTTTCTTTTCCATGCATTCCAACACAACGAGGGAGCTTCCCCTCCTAATTTGAAGAGCACTCATTATGTAGTGTGCATAGTTGTATGTACAAACTTACACTCCAGAGGTGTTAGTTCTTACGCCAATAGTTTTTTGGCGCCCACCGTGGGGCACGAGGCAAGAAAACATTCAATAAAGCTTCATGCTTTATGTCACGGTTATGACCATTTGGCGTCCTACTACTCCAGTTCAACAACTAGGACTTACTTCAGCTGCCATACAACCGAACTTTGTGCTAATTCAAGGCGAGCAGTCAGACATCATCAGTAGCCTACGAAGTTTATCTTTGAAAATCATACATCTACTACTCAGTGGAGAAACACAGCTACTACTCTAAACAAAGAAGAAGAAAAGGCAGATCTTGCAGCAGGTAGACCAATTTTGCCACCACCCGCATGGGAATAAAGCAACCTGGCTTACCAAGTTTACTACAGAAGGAGGCGCAATCCTCCTATACACATCAAAAAATGGTCACGGTTAATCAAACCTGTTATTTAATTAAATTTGAATTATTTAATTAATATTCTTAAATCATCTACATATAAATAAATTTAATTATTTATTTATATTGTTCATTTTTCCAATTCTTCTAGTTTAATTAAATAAATAAGTTTATTTAATTATTGTTATCTTCGTCTTAATTAATTAAATAAATTTCATAATTTATTTATATTAATTATCACAAGTTTAAATTTTAAATTTAAATGATATTCTCTCATGCCACATTTAATTAAATATTTCTAATATTTAATTAGACACTTTCTAAGTTCTTCATTTCACTTTTAATTAAATATTCTAAATATTTAATTAGAAACTTTCATAATCTCACTTAATTAAATATTGCAAAATATTTAATTACTCATCTTTTTCACTTCTCACACATAATTAAATAGTAATTATTTAACTGTGGAAGCTTCTAAATTCATTGTCACATGTAATTAGATAAATTTATTTATTTAATTGGCAATTATCTTCAATTTTCAACCAATTTTCATAAATGAGGTGACAAATGGCAATTTGTTTCCATTTTTGAATGAGGATGGTTTTGTGGGTTGAAAACATTCTTCCACTTTCCTCTCAACCTTCCACCTTTCTCTCAACTTCTCAATCACTTACCATTCATCTTCACAGGTTTGAATTTCAACCATTGATCCCCGCCAACTAGATTTTTGCCTTCGAAAATCTATAAATACAACCTTCTCGTAAGTAGATTTCATCCTAGATTTCAATCACAGTTACTATAGTTGCATTCGAATTAGCATATCATAGCATTTTAGCATTTCAAGTTCAATTTCATAGCTTAAATCATATAGCAATACAAATGCATTTTCAATCAATCTCATTCTCCTAAGTTGTCATTTCAACAAGTTGTTGCTTACACAACTGAGAGCCAGTAACTTTAATCAAATCCTTGGAGATAGAGGACAATGGGACGAATTTGAAGAAGTTGTTTTCATTAGAGTTTTCTTTTGTATTTTCTAATTAGTTTTCTTTCAATATAATGTCTCATCGGTGTGTTAGTTTACCTCCTAATTAATCTGCTTATTCTAACAATGCATTTTTGGCACCCACCGTGGGTCACAGGTACCAACAGAGGCAGGGGCACAGGCAGGGCAGACTGAGGATATAGGTGGGGTAGCCATGGATGTTGACGAGGAGGATGAGGAGGATGAGGAGATGGAGGAGGAGGAGGAGTCAGATGGCTCAGAGGACAGTGGTGATGATGGGGATGACGGAGGTGGTGGGAGTGGAGGGCAAAGGTTTTTCTTTGATATACCATTCAGTACGAGGTCGCGGACATCCAGAGTGGTGTACTCGGCTCTACGGATCATAATCCAAATAAGGTCTCTAGATGATTGTATCCAAATCATCTAGCACGTGTCGACAGTACTCTAACTTGCCCAGCATCAGCTGGAGAAGGGGACCTATGTAGGCAAAAATGTATGGGAAACCAAGTGGATGATCTCTACGAACAATGGGGTGAGTAATGGAAAAATTCTCTCATGTAAAAGAGTAACTCCATAGGAGAGACTCTTCCCATCTAAATACACGACCTGATGAAGATCATGATATAGCTGGGAAAGCATGCATGATTCCCATGCATATTTGGTCCGGTGGAGAAGCATGTCCTCCAGAATCCTACCCCAACCAACTAATAGTCCCTTTGACTTGCGATCAAGACAAAGGAAATCACTGATGAACCCTGCTAACATTGAACGCAGTGGGGTATACCTCTCCACCATGTCCTTCCAGGCAATCTCATACCCACTGGCATGAGGATCCTGGAAGACTCGTCTCAACGCATCAGTCCCTCAAATCTCCTTATGATCATAGATCACAAGCTCACCAACTACAAGAATACCCAGAATCCTATATACATCCTCTAGAGTCACGGTAATCTCTCTTGCGGGCAGATGAAAGGTGTTATGCTCACTATGCAACCTCTCGGCTAGCGTAGTCAATAGTGCCTTGTTGATCCTATACTGTGGGATCCTCAGCAATGTACTCAACCCACACTAGTATATCACCTCTAGATCTGCCTAGGACAATCGAGGAATCATCTCCCACGTGTGGGGAAATCTCTCTCTAATCTAGAGGAGGTTAAATTCCTCCTTTATAACATTACAAGCAATCATGCAAATCAATCAGCAAGGAATATTTAATCAAATTAGTACATCAAGCAATTTCAATCAAATCAAATCTTATTTGTTCTTCAAGCAGGAAGGAAAATAAATCCTAATCTATTTTTTTTTCAATCACGAAAGCAAATTTGTCAATAATTTCTATTATTTGTTTTTCATATCGCATGGAAACAAATTTAACAGTCAATCGACTCAACATCTAGCATTTGTTTTTCAATCAAGAAAGCAAATCAATCATCTCTACTATTTGTTCTTCAAGCACGAAGACAAATTTATCAAATCGGGTAAATCTATTCTTGATGTTATTCAACAGCATATAATCAGTTGTCTAATCTAGCAACAATCATCAAGTACATATCACTTTTTCATCAAAGATTCAAATTCAGCAAAAATCCATGGATGCGCTAAAATAGCAAGGCAATGTGTCACTTCACCTATGCACGATTCTATCTAGTCTATGCGCTAAAACAGACTATGGATGCGCTAAAGCACCTATGTGCGATTCTATCATGTAGATGCGCTACTCTATCTCATCAATGCGCTAAACTAGCCTATGCGCTAATCTAGCATTCAACGCGGGCAGCATTTTTGTATGCGCTATTTAATCTATCCTATGCGCAATTCCATCTATGCGTAATTGTTCTACATCTAAGTGTTACTTTGGATGCGCGACTCTATCTAATGGATGCGCCGAACTATGGCTTGCATGCGCTAAAACAGAACGTAAAAAATTTTAAAAAATTGAAAAATGCATAAAAATTGATCAAAAAAATTGCAAGGAGGATCAAGTTAGTTTATCGGAGGTCCATATGCAACCGGTCTCTGATACCGATGGGCTCACTCGAATCTTTTTCGCTCATAATGGATCGGCGTCTCATTTTTATCTCTCGGAGCTCTGAAAATTAGTACAAGTTACTGTTCAAATGACAATGACTTTTCACCTTATCCACCTTTTAAGGGGTTAAAAGTGGAAAATTATTTTTAATTTTACTATACAGAGCGCTATTTCGAGAGCTAAATCGCCATTTTCACTCCGAAAATCATTTAAATTCTTTAGAATCATCCTCATCATTATTCTCATCACTCGATTTATCTCTCGAGGGGGCATATAGCATCGATAATTTTCAAATTCAGAGGCAAATTTCTTTAAAGTAATGCGTAAAACACATCACTTCAAAGAGGGGCAAAATGTACACATCTAAAAATGGTCACGGTTAATCAAACCTGTTAATTAATTAAATATGAATTATTTAATTAATATTCTTAAATCATCTACATATAAATAAATTTAATTATTTATTTATATTGTTCATTTTTCCAATTATTCTAGTTTAATTAAATAAATAAGTTTATTTAATTATTGTTATCTTCCTCTTAATTAATTAAATAAATTTCATAATTTATTTATATTAATTATCACAAGTTTAAATTTTAAATTTTAAATTTAAATGATATTCTCTCATGCCACATTTAATTAAATATTTCTAATATTTAATTAGACACTTTCTAAATTCTTCATTTCACTTGTAATTAAATATTCTAAATATTTAATTAGAAACTTTCCTAATCTCACACTTAATTAAATATTGAAAAATATTTAATTACTCATCTTTTTCACTTCTCACACATAATTAAATAGTAATTATTTATTTGTGGAAGCTTCTAAATTCATTGTCACATGTAATTAGATAAATTTATTTATTTAATTGGCAATTATCTTCAATTTTCAACCAATTTTCATAAATGAGGTGACAAATGGCAATTTGTTTCCATTTTTGAATGAGGATGGTTTTGTGGGTTGAAAACATTCTTCCACTTTCCTCTCAACCTTCCACCTTTCTCTCAACTTCTCAATCTCTTACCGTTCATCTTTACAGGTTTGAATTTCAACCATTGATCTCCGCCAACTAGATTTTTGCCTTTGAAAATCTATAAATACAGCCTTCTCGTAAGTAGATTTCATCCTAAATTTTATGCGCAGTTACTATAGTTGCATTCAAATTAACATATCAGCATTCTAGCATATCATAGCATTTTAGCATTTCAAGTTCAATTTCATAGCTTAAATCATATAGCAATACACATGCATTTTCAATCAATCTCATTCTCCTAAGTTGTCATTTCAACAAGTTGTTGCTTACATAACTAAGAGCCAGTAACTTTAATCAAATCCTTGGAGATAGAGGACAATGGGACGAATTTGAAGAAGTTGTTGTCATTAGAGTTTGCTTTTGTATTTTCTAATTAGTTTTCTTTCAATCTAATGTCTCATTGGTGTGTTAGTTTACCTCCTAATTAATCCGCTTATTCTAACACACCTCCTATTCAAGAAGAACCACGCTTTTAGGAGGTTCCTGAGTATTTTCTAGAAGGATTAGAACAAGAATCTCCAATCCTACCTATAACGATGGGCGATAACAACAACAACGGAAACGGTCGGAACGGAAGGAATGTAAGACGTCCAACCCCACTACCTTGGGGAAATAATATCGGACCGTTGGCCTTACAAGGACATCATGAGCTTCCTAAGGGATCACGAAAGCACTTTCCTCGATTCCATGGCGATGGATCTAAATATCCTGATGAACACATTTCAGCATTCACAATGGCTTGTTCCGTTTTGCATGTTCCACATGAAGACATAGTTGTTCGTCTCTTTGTTGAGACCCTAGAGAACAACGCATCATACTGGTTTCATAATCTTGAACCAAGTATTATCACAAGTTGGGAAGTCATGAGTGAGAAATTCTTGGAAAGATTCAAGCCTATCAATGATAATCATCAACTATTTGCACAGCTCTCAAACTCAAAGATGGAGCCTACATAACCGATGAGGGAGTTCATAGCAAGGTTTAACTGCCTTGTTACATGTCTTGCCCATACATTAAATCAACAACTACAAATCAAATTTTCTGCAAGGACAACCAAGGCATGTTGAAGCTGAGAAGCCTACAGCTTACTACACTTTCCATGACACAGTTGAACACACTGGAGCTACATGTTCGGAAAATCAAAGAATGAGTCAAATTATGGGTTTTACTAATGCTACACCAAGTTCAAGTTTCGTACCTTCACCAACTATAAATGTTCTCACCACAAACAAAAAAATTTGATGGTGACTCTACAAGGGGATACTTCGATAGAGAACCCATTAATGAACAACAACAACAAGACTATTGTTGATACTCTCTTGCAGTCAATCATGAGAACATCTCATCGCCTGTGTTTAAACGTGCACAGCACTTCAAATGACAAAAAGAAGAAGAGGAAAAGAAGAAGTCTGATGAAAAAGGAAAGGAAGTGGCTTCCACTTCCAATCAAAGGTCTTCACAAGTAAACACTGTGCCGGTTTCTTAGGATCCAACCTCACCAAACTTTGACATTGTGTCTTCCATGATGAAGATGAAGGTACAAATTTCACAACTGGAGTATCTTCAAGATCATCCAGAGCGGTTGGATAGGATCCTTAAGGTGGTAAAGAATAAGACTGCAATTCAGCCTACATTACTTGAATCCTTTGTTCCAATAGAAGACAAGCCAAATTCATTCTATATATCTTTGTATATAGGAGGTTTTAAAATCAGCAATTGCTTCATAGATAGCCGAGCGTCAGACAACGTCATGTCCTTACAAATCATGAACACATTGGGACTTTCGTGCACCGAAACCAAAGAAAAGTGTTATTCACTTGAATCAAAGCCAATGTCATTAGTTGGTCAACTGAAAGATGCGCAAGTAAGGCTAGTGTCTTGTCCTTAAAAGAATATTATGATGACTATCTTGATCGCTAACATTCCTACAGGTTACGGTATGTTTCTCAACAGGAGTTTCTGCAAGGATCTTGGAGGAGAAATTCAGTTGGATTGGTCGTTCGCGACAATTCCATTGAAGAAGGGCACTTTCAAGTTGGAGCCTGAGGTGAAATCAAAGTTTATGGTGGTAAAGTCCCAGTTTCCACATGCACAAGTGTTATATCAAGACACGGGTCCTGGGACATATGCTATGATATTTGATGTCAATGAAGATTGTCAGAATTTTGCACTTTCCATGACTACATCACATGAAGAATCAAAAATGTGGACGATGCAGTTCGACGGCAGTTGTTCAACATCAGGATCAGGAGCGGGAGTAGTGATCATTTCTCCCGAAGGTTGCTTATATCCATTTGCATATAGGTTGCAATTTGAATGCACCGATAATACTACCGAATACAAGGCACTTTTATTGGGTCTAAAGAACGTGAAGGATATGGGAATCAAATTATTTAGAGTTGAAGGAGATGCATAGCTCATTGTCAAACAAGTCAGGGAGCAGTTTCAAGTCAAAAAGAAAAGCCTTCAATCCTATAGACAAAGGGTGTGGAATTCTATCAAATGGTTCGATGCTTTCGACATCCAATATATTCCAAGAACGGACAATAGCAGAGCCAATTCCCTTGCAGTGTTAGCTGCTCTTTTCATGCCACATTCTGACTTTCATCAGAATTCTTTTGCTATTGAGTTGATCTACAAGCCAGTTGTAACAGATAATTCAGACAACTGGAAAGTCTTTGATGATGATGATGGCATCAAATAGTTTCTCATTATGGGAGACAACTACAAAGAATTGTTCTTTGAAGATAGTCCTACTCCTTTTAAAGAGTCAATTGCTGAAGATTTTGAAGCTATGGAATCCGGGATCATACAATTGAATGGAAATCAGATTCCCAAGGTTTTCGTATATTTAGAGGATATTTTTGATCGGCATGACCGATACATCCAAAATCAGAAGATGTCAGGTGTTAATACTTTTGTCGAATATTTCCAAGTGAACATCGGCACTAAAGACAAACCTCGGTTTGTTAATCTAGGCAAGTGTTGTACTACAGAAGAAGTTGAGAAGTTTACTGCCTTGTTCAAACAATACAAGGATGTATTTTCCTGGTCATATGAAGACTTGAAGGTCTTCACACCCATAGAATTGTCACATACAATTCCTCTGAAGTCTAATGTCAAGCCTTTCAGGAAAAAGCAGAGACATTACAATCCACGGATTCAAGATACTATCTATGCGGAAATTCAGAAGATGGTGGACTCGAAGATAATTTACCCAATTCGTCATTCCACCTGGGTGTCTAACATTGTTCTTGTGTGCAAGAAGAACGGTGAAATCAGAATTTGCATGGATTTCAGGAACTTGAATTTATCGTCCTTGAAGGAAAATTACCCCTTACCGATCATGGAGCATACATTGCAAACAGTCACCGGATCGGAGATGCTATCACTTCTTGATGGTTTTTCTGGTTACAACCAGATTGCAGTGGCAGAGCAAGAGCAGATCAAAATAGCTTTCACCACACCATGGGGAATGTTTGCTTATGAAAGGATGCCTTTTGGCCTTATCAACGCCGGTGCTACTTTTCAAAGGGCCATGGATTTGGCATTTGGGGATCTTAAGAACAAAATAATAGTTGTCTATCTAGATGACTTGACTGTTTTCTCAGATAAATGGAGTGATCACTTTTCGCATCTTGTGAAATTTTTCGAAAGATGCAGGTACCACAGAATTTCATTGAATCCTAAGAAGACCATCTTTGTGGTGACGGAGGGCAAGTTACTTGGCCACATCGTTTCCAGGGAGGGAACTAAAATTGACCCAAATCGGGTGGATTCAATTAAAATCCAGTCTCTTCCTACAAGTAAGAAACAAGTGCATTCCTTTTTCGGTAAAGTCAAATTTATCCGAAGGTTTGTACCAAATTTTTTAGAGCTAACGAAGGAGATATCAGCTATGATGAAAAAGACGTCCACTTTCATATGGACAGAAGAAGGCAAATAGGACTTTATCAAAATCAAAGAAGTTATTGCTAACGCACCAACATTGGTTCGTCCTAACTCTCAGAAGGATTTTATCCTCTATTGTTATGCATCGGAGCACATGTTGTTTGCCATATTGACTCAGAAGCTCAGTGAAGAAGGAGAATCTCTGATCGCTTTCATGAGTTCCAGTTTTAAGGATTGTGAATTGCACTATTCTCAAATTGAGAAGAATGCATATGCTGTCGTTAGAGCTGTCAAGAATTTCAGGTTCTATATTTTGAATTCACATACTATGATTTTGTCACCGATCTAGCAGTAAAAGGTGTGCTAACTCAATAGGAGATGGGCACGAAAAGAGGAAAATGGATCGCGAGAGTTCAAGAGTATGATCTGGAGATCAAGCTGACCAAGCTCGTTCACAAGAAAGGTCTTTGTCAATTATTGGCAGATGATGGAGATCAAAAGAAGAAAAGCAATGGTGGAATTGACTTGAACCTGAAGAGGACCTTCCTTTGGTCCTATTAGTTGATTTTGTAGAAGAATGGTACACGGCTTTGTGGTATTATTCAACTTATGGAGAATGTCCACGTCACATGGACAAACAGCAGAAGAGAACTTTGAAGCTGAAAGCACAAAATTTTGTGCTTGTCAATAACTATTTGTACAAGCGTGGCCTTGACAAAACTTTCCTTTTGCGCGTTGATAGAGACCAGCAATAGAGATTGTTGGATGCTTTTCATAATCAAGCATGCAGTGGTCACTTCTCATCGAGGGTTACTACATTCAAGATCCTACGAGCACGGTTCTATTGGCCTACCATGTTTTGTGACGCATATGAATGGGTGTATAGATATTAGTCTTGTCAGCAGTTTGCTGGTAAAGTCAGATTGGTGGCTACTCCACTCAGGCCAGTTATCATTGATGCTCCATTTCAGCAATGGGGTATTGATTTCATAGGTCCCATCAACCCACATTCCAGCAAGGGGCATGTTTATGTCCTTACAGCAACTAATTATTTTACAAAATGGGTTGAAGCAGTTCGTACCAAGCGGGCTACCTCGGAAGTTGTTTGTGACTTTTTGAAGGAGAACATCATTTCACGCTTTGGGGTGCCTCGCAAAATTGTGGCTGATAATGCAACAAGTTTCTCGTCAGAGGAGATACGTAATTTTTGTTTTGATCATGGCATCACGATGTCACATTCATCAAATTATTACCCTCAAGGTAATGGACAGGCCGAATCTTCAAACAAGAACATAGTCACAATCGTGTGTAAGCTAGTTGATGCAAATCAGAAGGCTTGGCACAGGAAAATATATGATGCTCTTTAGGCTAATAGAATCACTCCCAAACGAGCCATCGGCACTTCGCCTTTTACACTTTTGTATGGTATAGAAGCAATGTTACCCATTACACTAGAGTTGTCTGCCTTACAGTTGGCATCCACAATGGAAGATGGTGAGTTTAAAGATCCAATCGAGAAAAGAATTTTGTACCTGATGAAGCTAGAGGAAGAAAGGGTGGAGGTCATCGACAGAATCACTCAGCATCAAGAGCGAGTGAAGAATATTTTTGATAAGAAAGCTCGTCCGCGAGATTTCGAGATTGAAGATCAAGTCCTATTGTGGGACAAAAGACATGAACCTAAAGGAATGCATGGAAAATTTGATTCCTTATGGTTAGGACCCTTCCAGATACATGAATCAAGAGGAGAGAACACATATATTCTCTCACATCAAGATGGAAGGCTTCTCCTGCTACCTTACAGCGGACAATATCTCAAGCACTTCAACCCTCCGAGGGAGGAGTAATTTTTGTAATTTTTTATAAATACCTTTTTATGCTTTATCGTTATGTCGTATTGTATTTCCCCGTTCTGTGATGTTTTTTCGTGTTTTAGGTGATTAAAATAGGTAGTCTTGTTATAGGTGATTAGGGAAAGTCCAAGAGTATTAGGTGATTAAGGAAAAGTCCTGACTCCAATGCCCAATGTTAAATTCAATGGTCTACGAAACACAGAGAAATCTTGGATTCTCCTATGCCGTAAGTATCCAACATGGTCACCAGACGGAGCCTAATGTTGTACCCAAACCAAATTTTTTGCTTCATTAAGGCATTTTGCTTAAAATGGTCTAAACCTTGTGAAAGTGGGGTCAAAACTCAATTTTTGGGCAAATCAAGTATGGGCTTTTGGTCAGTGTGATGTCAAGAAGATACTGGAAAAATTTGGAAATTTTGAAAATTAGGGTTTCCAGACCCCTTTTTTAGGTCAAAACCCTAAAATATAGGAACTTGTTAGAATTGGCTGAAATTAATTTTGATTGGCTTATTTCACATCACGATCATAGTGGTGAAATTAGTTTCAGTTAAAAGTAAGTTTAAGCCTGGTGGGTAGTTTTCACTTTTTTAGGAGAAAAGTTAGGACCTTCGGGGTCATCAATGGCAGTTGGTCAATACCAGGTGTCAAAATCTAAGCCTGAAACTCAAAGGCAGACCGTTCTATGATGGAAGATGTTGAAAAATATACTTATTGCGGAGGGGTTTTTCAGACTGGCAAAAAGTACAAAAATATTCTAAGTCTAGGAACATTTTCACTATGTAACGTAGTAGAAACTTGTGCAATTAACGTGCAAATCAACTTTACAGTGTCCGTACGTGTGAGAATAATGAAGTCTAGTTATACACATATCCGCAGTGCTGATATCTCGACATGGTCAACCTCAATAGCTGATGTTGTGTGCACAAAATGGTAAAAATGGATGAAAACATGGAGTTCAGAGCAGATCTGCGCCCCTATAGCCCAGGGGTGCCCTTCTTTTTGAAGGCCTAGATTTGAATGCATGTGCTCAATGTTGGTTTCAGTCTCTTCACAATCAGTCTGGATTTCCAACGAGCTATCAAGTGGAGGCATACATAGTGTAGAACTCGGGTTATCAGTGTCGGACGCTGAAACTGCAGGCATGATGCATGTCACAAGAAATTGCCAATTGATGGTTTGAGCACCCCTATAGCTCAGGGGTGCCCTTGAATATGGCTACCCAGATGAATGAAATTGTAATTGAGGTCTTCCTAAGATCTTTTCCAGCTTAGTCTAGCTTCGCAACGCACCCATTCGTGAGATGATCTGACATTCTGAGTAACCATGACAGAGGTTCCACCGAGCACATAAAACAAAGCATGGTGAAACATAGCTACACACAGCTACATATCTGTAGGCTAGCGGCACCCAACCTTTAGGCCTGCCAGATGGGGTTATTTGCTTTCGCAGTCTTCACGAGACTTGTGTGCAATTACTCCAGCTATCCAACGAGTTCAATCGTCAGCCTCTAGGATTTGGTGTATGCCCATACATGCGAGGTCAAGATGGTGATGCTGAAAAGTGAAAGTAACTGGAGACAACCAAAAAATGGCTAAGTATGGCGAGTACCAATCTCCTTGAAAAAGGTGCCCTTCTCTTTGAGGCCTTAGAAGCAGTTTTTTGGCTTCATCATCTCCAGAGACATCTCTTGTAATTTGACTCAACTGTATAGAGAGACAGATGACACTCAAATCGAAGCATTCCAACTCCCGGTATCAAGGGTCAAAGTATGGTGTTCAAATGAAAGTCACTTTTTTCAAAAAGGTATTTGTGCCTTCACAGGCCAGCGACGCCCATCTTTTTGGGGTTCTTGATACAGTTTTTAGATACCTTACATACAGTCATTGGATGCAGAGTACTTCCAGTCACGTAATGAATCTACTATTCAGTCAGCAGGGTTCATCATTCACCATTAGCAACAGTTTGAAGCATCAAAAAGCAATACAGAGAAATGGTTGTCTGGAATCATAGCATCAGTTTAATCAAAGGCGCCTAATTTTCCAAGCTGTCAGATGTTGATTTTAGCAGTTGTAGCTCACAGCAGACATTTTCATCCTTGTCATGCAGGCTTCGTAGTGGATATCTCATATTAGTCGCAGGTTCAATCAGTCACCCGGAAATCAAAGTTGAACATGGCCAGATGTAACTTTACAGTTAGCTATAAAGTAGGAGATACTCAAAAATCTCATAACTCTTGCAAATGGATGCCTAGAAGGTCAAATTTGGACTTTCTAGAATCAGTAAAGTTTGTCGAGCACATCCAGACGCTATTTTTGGCGAGATAATTAAAATAATATTTTTGCATGCAAAAGCATTAAAAAGGGTGATTTTCTTCAAAGAGCTAAATATGGCACCTCTTTTAAATTTGCATGTTTTAAATTAAATGTTATTTTTAGTCTGAGACTCGGAGTCAGTGGCAATTCATCTGGTGAGAGGCCAATCGAATTATTTTAGAATTAGGGTTTCAGCATGCATGCATGATGGTACAAATTTGTTTATTTAACCAAGTGTGGCACCATTTCTCATTCACACAGCTTACAGAATTCGAATTTCTTCAAGAGATTGGCAATTTTTTATCAGACAAACGAGTTCAAACACGACAGAAACATTCTTTTGTAGGTACAGATTCAGATTCAGCGTCAGATTCAAGGCAGAGTGGCGATTTTGAAAGAAGAAGACAAAAATAATTAAAAAATAATGAAAACGTCTTTTTCTCTTCTAGATTTCTTCCATTTTCTCATCTAGATTCTCTCACATGTTCAAAGAATAGGGAAATTTTGGTGAAACAGAATAGTTGGATTGATTCAAAACGATCTCCTCGGAAAAACCCCTGTGCTAGAAATTTTCAGGAAAATTTGTTCCAGAACATCAATTCTTGAAGCTTTAATTTTTTCAACCGAAATTCCTTTGCATGGCTGAGTAAAGGTCGAATGTTTACATTTCTAGCATTCTAGGTTGTCTTAGAATCACTTTCTGGACAAAACCCATATCTCAAAATTCTCCGTAAAAATTTACTTCCGACGAGCTATTTTTAGCCTCAACAGGCTATTTTTAGCTTTCCAGAAAAGTTGTCAGAATATAGCCTTGTTTACAGTCAACAACCGAGTTTTTCAAAATGTAGTTCACACAGCTCGATTTCAAGACCAAGTCAGTCTTGACCCATGACTTCATCGAACAATTGATTCAAATCTACACAAGGTGCTTCCAGAAGCAATTTTGGATCCACTCAAGATCAGAGATTCGATAATCAAGAACATTCAGCAGTTCGGGTTACTTGAGGCTGCGTCCATACCTATCTCAGTTCATTGCGTAGAGTTTGTAATGTCTTGCATTAAGCACTACAACTCTGTTGCACAGGAGATACATTCAGTAGATGGGTGTGTCATATGTAGTCTCAAACCCCTTGACATCGAGCGAAGTCTAGATATTCGTCAACATCCAGAATGGTTGGTCATTTCCATGAATCAGAGTGAGCAAGCATTCAATGCTGAATTGGATAAGTGTCAAAGTAAGATGACAAAGAGGTGGTTGAAACAGAAAAAGACCAAGTTGCCAAACAACGTAGGTCGTGGCGAGTTCAAGGATGAGTATGGTATTTTGATTACACTGCTTAATCGTGTCTCAGGTCATGCAGATACAAACAAATTTCGCCCATGGATGTACTATATCATTGGTCGAATCATCTCTGGGAAAGAGCATTATGACTGGGCATCCTTTATCAGCGATGTTATTCACGAGCAAATCACTAGTTTCCTAGTTGTACACCAGTTTCATATGTGTTCCTATCTTGTGTACTCGATCGCTTATCAAGGTCAGTTTAACGGGTTGAACACGATGGGCATCCTCAGTGCACAAAAGGTCTATCGTTATTATGATCAGCTCGAGTTCACAAAGGCTAAAAGTCATTTCAAACGTGTGCAGGAGGCTTTCTTGACTTATACAGTGAGAAACCTGGACCGAGAGTTGCACATTTGTATCTCAGCAGTTGCTAGAACAGCAATGGAAGGTTGGGTAGACTGGTATATTCAGTTCCCTACATACACCTATATCCGTGTCTATGGATATATAGGAAATCCGGCTATGCTACCATGTTATCCTTCAGATAAGACAGTGTTCATGGAGTTTTTGAGGCAGTTGTATGAGGTTCACAAACGTTTGCGCCACAAGCGTAAATAGGCTGCCAACTTTCCTTTGCAGTTCAGGATATATTGGTGCAAGACAGTAGTTGATGCTAAAGCTGCAGGGCAGGAGTTGGAGAATTGCAAACTCAAGTACCCTGTTGACACATGCACATATGATCCTTGGGGTCATTATGCAGCACGCCTTGGTAGTCGCTCTTATCACAAACCTACCTTAGAGGATTACTGGGTGGATTAGGAGGATGACTTTGAAGTGCGTAGATGCAACTATAGCAGGTTCTCTCCTCCGCAGATATCTGTCTTCTGGTAGAAGAGGTGGAAGGATTGTCAGAGGATGAGGGAGATGCACTTCCTCAGTTTTATAGAGAATAGGTTGATGGACAACCTCTCCCGTTAGTGAATTGGTATGTCAAAGAATTCTCATTGGTGAAGGAGAGATCGAGCAAGGTCATCCAGAATAGTATGCTTTATCTAGAAAGCAGAAGGATCATACAGGAATCCATGCCTAGAGCAAAGCCACCACCAGTAGGAGTTGTACTACCCTCCTCATCAAAACCCAAGCAGAAGAAAAGGAGTAACCCTCCTAGAAAGAATCCAGCGCCTAGTAACTCAAAGGGAAAAGCACCTATTGCTATTCCACATGTAGAGCCTATCAGAGAAGTTGTTCAGTGTTCACCACAACCTGAGGTTCAGCCACATTTGTCATCACCGACACCAGAGCAGCCTCCAGCTCCAATTCACATTGATTTGGACATGGATTGACCTCCTCGCAATAACACCTCTACACATTCAAATAGCTGGGAAGGAAGAGGAGATAGCCATCTTATGTTCTTGATCATTCAAATTTAGATCATGACCATCAAGATGCGCCTGCCAAAAGGATCAAGAAACAGGTCCACATTGAGAGGAATGCAGGTAAGGAGATCATTGTTGAGACCACTGCACCTCCAAAGGATAAGAGTCTGGATGAGATGGAAGCTCAAGACTTCGAAGTGATCATGGTCAACTTTGGTAGAAGTACTCGCTAGATAGACATTGACCTCCTACAAGTTTCTACAGATAGCGCAAGGGATAGAATGGTGAAGGATGGAGAAGATAAGTCAGCCCTCAAGGCTGAAATACAGCAGCTTTGCCAGTATATTTCTAGCCTGGTACATAGGACAGGGCGTGATGTTACCGCACTTCCACATATGTTAGAACCACCAAAAGAACAGGGTCAGCTTGATCACTTGGTTGCATATGGCAAGCGGTTAGATGAGTGGGAGGAGGAGTTTGTTGCTAGAGGTCGCCTTGTACTTTCAGAGTTATACCAGTTACGATACAATGCACGTGAAGATCGTCTATAACTTCAGGATGAGGAATGTGACTTGGCTACTAGTAGACCTAGGGATGAGATCCTGATTGTTAACCTGGGGTTGTCATTGACTCAGTCACAAATGCAGAAGATAAGGAAGATGTCTAGGTTTGGAGAACACGGTTGATCTTCAAGGCTAAGATAAAAGAAACGATAGCATCAAAGTTAGCTGAGAGCAGAGAGCATGTTACCAGTGCACTCAACTATGTGAGAAACTTTGTGTCTCAATTGCCATGCCAGTATCAGCATGTGGGTGGTGACTATGTCAAGCTTGCTGATGTTCAGTCAGAGCTCCAAGCACTTATTCACAGTATTTTCAGTGGTGAGACCATTGGCTATAAGATGAATCAGCTTACAGTCATGTCAGCATTGTTTGACGAGGCAATCAGGAGTAAAGGCAAGTTTTAGTGTCAGATAACTAATGGAGAGGACATGCTACATAGACATGGGATTCTTCGCCAGAGATTCAGTTCTCCAGAAGGTGATGCGGTCAATAACCTCGTGGATGGGTTAATTGCTCGAGATCAGGGCCAGTAAACTTCAGTTCCAGCTTTTCAAGATAGACTTCATGCACGGCAGTTAACTTGATGCTTCTTTCCAAGTTAACTCATTGTTTCACATCTCACGCAGGTCTATCTTGGAAACATCTACATTCACTTGGAGTTTATTTTCTATGATTTTACGTTAATTCATGGTAGTATTCCAGTTAACATGTTTTCAATAAGGACGTGCATGCTTGCACATTGTCCATTTAGATTAAATGTTTTAGTTAACTGATGGTAGCTTGCCAATTAACTATATAGTTTCCTTTATTAGGGTTTATCAATAATATCTTGCATGTACTGTAGGACTGTAGTTGACTCAAGGTGATTTTAGGGTTGCCTACACCTTGATGTCTATAAATAAGAGCATTCAACTCATTTGTAAATAACATTTGCACGCGATAGAAATATATGTTGAGCCTACCTTGCCTGTAATATTGTTGTTTTGTATCTATTCATGAGTGATTGATGTTATAATAAATATATGAGCCCACCTTGCCTTCATGTTATTATCATGGTGTTTATTCAATCTTAGTTAAATGGGGTTGTTGGTTTGATCGTTATTGCATGCGTGTTTCGTCTATACAATACACTGTCCCAGTTGCTTACCTTATGTTTTGTTTATAAATAAGCCTATTCAGAAGAGCAGATAGTTGAGCCCACCTTGCCTTCATGTTGTGAATCTGTACTCAAAGCTTATCATTTGATGTGTGTAATAGTAAACTCATTCAGCCAAGCAAATAGTTGATCCTACCTTGCCTTCATATTGTGAAGTTGTACCCGGTTTACCATATATTCATTTGTTTTAATAAACTTCTTTCTGGACAAGCAAATAGTTGAGCCTACCTTGCCTTCATGTTGTGAACCCACACCTGAGGTTTATCGTGTAACACATTCCTACTCTGTTTCCTCACGCTCTGTTTTCTTGAGGAAACTAGATAGATTTAAAGTAGTTAGCTTAGTTGTAATTAAATGATCTCCGAAACCAGAAAATCCTTAACTACAACGTTCTAGGTTTTCTTAACCTTGTGCCTCTTCCAGCTGAGAACAAAAAGATAGGATTTAGTTTGCTTTTCTTTTCCATGCATTCCAGCACAACGAGGGAGCTTCCCCTCCTAATTTGAAGAGCACTCATTATGCAGTGTGCATAGCTGTCCGTACAAACTTACACTCCAGAGGTGTTAGTTCTTACACCAACAAGCTTATACCATCAAAATCCAACCTCTCCTCCGCACAAGAAAAATCACCCTGGTGGTTGCTTATTTCCAACAAGATATCTGGAGCCCAAAATTCCAAGGGTAACGCTGGCAGCTTATACCAATCCTAAATCCTATCCAGATTGTGGTGATAGGGGTCAAAGCCGATTTGCCACCTGTGAATGTAAAAACCACACCCATCTATGAACCAAATGCCATGCTCTATTTCCTCCCTTATTGCCTCCATGGGAAAAATCGCCATGAAATAGCCTTGAGATAAAGCCTTGAACTCCATTTTCTCCCCCTATTTTTTGTGCGACCATCTCATGAAGCTATCCCAATTTAGCCTCATTCCATACCATCTGATGATCAAACCCAGCCATTCTAGATGGTGTGTTTCTACCTGAAGTTTGACGGAACTGAGAACCACGGTTTGCCTTCTCCCTTTCGCTCCTTAGAGCCGCCGATCGACGCTGCCTAGGAAAACTTTGATCTCTGTTTTCATGCCGAGGTGAATTTCCAAGGTGACGCTGCCCCTCGCGACCCTGCCGAAAATTCCTTGGCCCAATGTTCTCATTGGAAGCATTCCTTGTGCCACACTACTGCTCATGAAACCTAGAGCCGCGACCCTGCCATCCTTGATCACCTTTCTCGTCATTTGCAAAACGCCAAAGGTTTGAATTTTGCTCATTGTCTGATTGTGAATCAGGATTGTCACGAACGCTAGGCGCAGGGGAAGCAGTTGGCTTCCTTGTATGCGTGCAGCTCTTGAGATGCACCTTCAAATTTTCGCCTTCGTTATGTGCCCTGATCTTCGCAACCCTTTCCATTGCGCACCACCTCTGCAAAATTTTGCACAGGCTCTACACTTTTGCGCTCCATCTTCTTAGTTATTTTTATATACAAAATTATATATATATATATAATTACTTTTCTTTTTTAAATAATTATACTTAAAATCCACTCTTTCAATTACAATAACTTACTATAATTACCAACTAGCAATCGCACCTTATTGTGTGCAATGGGTATGTCGAAGGTTAATTAGGATAAATTTTGGTCTATTTTTTGCATACATTTATGTAGTACATGAGGTCAACTGGTAGGTCATTTAGCAAATGATGTTGTTTGTGTAACAAATTTCTCAATAGAGAAGTGATAGCTTCAAATCAACTATGCATCCACTTATAGGGATCCAAACATGATTGAAATAAAACCTCTGAATCAAGAAGATAATCAAGCTCCATTACCAACAAGCTTATGTTATGTTTGCCTAAAATATATACTGGAAAATATTCATTCCAATGTTTTCTTGACACTTACCAAACATGTTAATACTTAGGACAAACACAAGTGGCATCATACCTGTTGTCATTGCTAAACATTATAATTCACCTTTGACTTTGAAACTAACCACTCAATCCACATAAATGGTCCAAATTACTCATTTTCCTTCCATAAACTTCTCAACATAAATTCATGGCTTCACCATGCTTCCACATTTTGTGAACAGCTTGCGTGTCTTGTTTATAATCCCATAGTTGTATGCAAAAACCAAAACCATCCAAGTGCCTTGTTTGCATGCATATTGAATATGAGGACACGAGAAAGAAGGGAGGGGGTTATGGAGGCACATTTCTTGCAATGAGTGTATTCTGTCAAATAGTTTGCATGCCTTGTATATGCTTCCACCTTTTGCATATATTCCTAACATGGAGAACCTGGGAGGTGACTGGAATAAGGCATTACACATGCCAATTGCATCTACATTTTTTAGCGCCTGGTATCTGCTTCCATGCTCTATATGACTATCCTGCCAATTCCATCTACTTTTTCCAACGCCTCGTATTCATACGTATCCTGCAATGGTTGCATTGCTATTTAAAATTTTAGTGATCCTCTGTAGAATTTTCCTTCTTTTCATTTAAATTTGATTCTAATTCTAACTGTGATTCATTTGTCTTCAAATATTTCTTGGGATCTGGTCATGTTCTCTTCAAAGATTACATTTTTTCCTACCGAGTCTAGTTGCTTTTGACTAACAGGCTCAACAGGTTCCTCTCCTCTATTCCCCAATGAACTCTTTGTACTTGAATCTACATTTGATTCCTTTTGTGACAAATGAGTTGATGTAACAAAGGAGAAAAGAGATAACTTCTGAGTTAGAAAAGTAGGTTGGGGTTGAGAGAAGACTCTAATTGTTTAACAGGAACCCCACAACAACTACACATAAAATTTTACTTGGTAAACATGAATGTAAAATATAAGAACATGGCATAAACCCATATTGCTTAATAATTTCCTATTCTTGTTTGAATTGTTGCAAATATGAAGCTAATTGGTTAGGACGAAGAATATTCAAAATTAATTGCTACAAAGATTTCATCTATTGGGTTGGTTGTGGATGCTTCTTCTATGGTGTGCAATACCTAAATGGTCCATTATTGTGATCGCCTACTCCTCCACTTCTATTGGTTATAAAGAAACTTTCACTTAATTGAATTAAACATTCTACCTTTGTGCAAGTGTCCCCTTAGGTCAAGGGGAAGATGGTTAATTTCCCATCTATTTCCCCTTGATTTGATGACTTGGTTGATGAGGTGTCTTAGACTTTGGTTCAAAGAAGGAACAATGGTCTTTCCAAACAAGTTTTTGAGTCACATGCTTGATTTAAGAGTGTATGGATAGGTATATTGGGGTCTAACACTGTGTATATTTCATCCAAATGTTTAGGGTGCTAGGTTCCCTCTAAAACCTATATGGCTTGACTTGTGGGTGTCTTTCATTTATCTATTTATCATTTGTCTCTTTGCTAATATTCCGTTGTTATTTAGTTGAGAAGCCCATCAAAACTTATTATGTACAATATTTGTGGTTCTTTCAAAACCAACTTACCATAATCATAACTATACATACAGTTTTCCATAAAATTACATACTTTTTAATTTAAAAATACTATTTTATTTTAGTATTATAAACCTATATTTAATATTAATAGTTAATATTACTTATTAAATAACATATCAATAAAATATACTAAATTTTTACAAAATATTTATCAATAAAAATTATCTTGAATACTATTATCACTAATTAAAAATTAACTAAAAATTTGTATGAGTAAGTTTAATTATTTGTTTTATTTTATCATCTAGAGTTTCTTACGGTAGAATATACCTGTCCCAAATACCTATAAAATACTCATATATAGGAAGATAATTTCGAACATTTTTTTGGCCATTAAAATCCGTAGAGATTTGACTTGTCTGAAACATTATTTCTACCAATTAAATTGTCAGTAAGTTGTTCGAAATTTTGTAATGACCTCATTTCCATCGTCTAGCTTGCTCAGCTAAAATAGCAGTGGGGAAACACGCAAAAAAAGACGGGAAAACAGCCGAAAAAATGGCGAAAATGATGAACGGTTGAGATTCGTTTAATCGTGGGCCATTCTAATCTGTATCGTTCGGCGTCAAAAGAGGTTGGGAAAGCTCAGCATGGAGATGCCTTCGGCATAATAAACAATAATATAAATTTAAAATTATCACAATATTCTAATGGTAAAATTAACATTTCAAAAATACAAAATGTGTTTTTAATTGAAATTTTTTTAAATTAATTAGAGGCCCTCCAAACTGAGTGCCACAATTTTATGATGGAAAAAGGAAATGAGTTTAAAAAAAGGAAAAAAGAATGATTTCAATGACCATTGAAACTTTTTTTAAATATCTAGAAAGCATCCAAAGTTAGTGCTACAACTTTATGGTGGGAAAAGAAAGTGAGTCTTGAAACAGAGAAACAAAAATGGAGAAAAAATTGATTACAGCCATTAAAAAATCAGTAAGTGTGTCGCCACCGTTAAGGTAGTGGGCTCCCCAGGTAGTGTGCCTTCATTCGATACATGTGCTGCCTCCACATTTTGAGTGGGGTGAATAGCAGAGCCCATTTACTTGTTATAAGGGTAGCCGATCATTCTGTCCCGCAGCATCTGGAGATGATGAGGCTGCACGCACATTCTGGGGCAGTGCCAGTGGCAGTGGCCATCACAATTCTCATTCTTGCTTTGCAAGCGACTCAGACGGCAGGAAAGGAGAAAATAAGCAATTTGCAATTCTATTTCCATGACAGAGTTTCGGGAGAAAGCGTGACGGTCGTGGAGGTGGCGTCTGCTCCATCCACCAAAACTTCGGCCACTGCCTTCGGAGCCGTATCAGTGATGGACGACCCCTTGACGGAAGGGCCTGATCCCACCTCCAGACTGGTGGGCAGAGCTCAGGGTTTGTACGCCTCCACCTGCCAACAGGAAGTTAGTCTGCTAATGGCGGTCACCTATGTTTTTCAGGACGGGGAGTTCAACGGCAGTACTCTAGCCGTGGTGGGCCACAACGCCATGTTTAACGAGGTTAGAGAGATGGCAATTGTGGGAGGAAGCGGGAAGTTCAGGCTGGCTCGAGGGTATGCTCTCGCCCGCACTCACTCTTTCGATCTCACCACTCGCAATGCAGTCGTCCATTACAATGTTACTGTACTTCATTACTAGTATTCGTTAACCTGATTAACGCTCTATTCTCCAAAGTGCTATATGGGTACAATTGGATATCACTGGTAATTGATTGCATCTTACATAGTGGGTATGATGATAAGGTTTATAAGTTGAAAAAAAAGCTTTAACCAGTTTGAAATATATAGATAAATGAATATCATAATTTTTTGGGTGTTAGAAAGTAGGTATTTTA
This sequence comes from Sequoiadendron giganteum, assembly GCA_007115665.2. Lineage (NCBI taxonomy): Eukaryota > Viridiplantae > Streptophyta > Pinopsida > Cupressales > Cupressaceae > Sequoiadendron > Sequoiadendron giganteum. The sequence continues at coordinate 44,984,031 of CM021106.1, forward strand.
AATGTGATGTTGAAAAATCTGTTTAAATTGTATAGCAGTCTAAATATATATATTGCACATAGTAAGGAGTGTCAATATAGTATAAAGGAAAGGTTCTAGATATTTGCTATCGGTATGGCAATGTAGATGAATGTGATGTAGAAAAATCTGTTTAAATTGTATAACAGTCTAAATATATGTATTGTACATAGTAAGGAGTGTCAATATTATATAAAGGAAAGGTTCTAGATATTTGCTATTGGCATGGCATGTAGATGATCATTTTCTTGTCTATTAAGGATTGTGCAAAGATCAATAAGACATCATACTTGTGACATTATAGTGAATGTGAGACATTGATAAACTAGGCCTATGATGTCAATTGTTGTTTCTTAAGTATTAGACTTTGGGATTTATAGATTGTAAAAGTCTACACCATTTTAATGGAGAACTAGTGTATAATGTAAGTCACCGTGGATGTAGTGCAATATCGACTCTCTTATTTCTATACAAGATATTTCCTTTTAGATCAAATAACTATAGTTCATACTAGATGTATTTTAAGTCTTGATTGTCTACTTCAAATTATATATAATTTCTTCATGTATAGTTTTATGATCTTATCATTGAAGTGACTTCATTTTAATAGTCATGTATAATTTTGGTGGTATGAATTTGGGAGGACCAATATGACTCGTATTTTTTGGGGGGCTTGTATATAAGATAGACGACCCATGCAAAATTTCTTGATTTGAAAATATATATACTTTGATAATTTTAACATCTACAACTTATATTGTTTAAGCCATCTTGTTTGTAAAGATGATTTTTTAAAGTATTAGGAAGAAGGTGTTCCACCTTGCACAAGAAAGGGTTGTTTTAATTATGTAAAATGGGCTTTTTTTGTTCATCATAAGGGTTTTATGGAGGAAGTTTTAGAAATGGCCTTCTAGAATAAAATAAATCTCACTATTGGATCTAGGAGTCTTGAGACACAAAAAAATGATATAAATTTTGACCTATTTTGGTCATTAGGGCCTAAAAGATTAAAAAAATGTCACCTTGCTTCAATCATATGACCGTATGATATATATCTATATATACTTTGATAAATTTAACATATCTACAACATATGTTGTTTGAGCCATCTTGTTTGTAAAGAAAAGTTTTCAACTGTTAGGAAAAGGGTGTTGCATACCTTGCACAAGAAAGAATTCTTTTGATTATGAAAATAAAATATTTATTTGTAGTGTATCTTAAGGAGATGTGTTTAGTCATGTCAAATATTTATTTGGGTACACCTGTAAATTTGTATGTTACATTGGTTAGATATTGAATGTGTGGGTTGCACACTTGGAAGATATTTAATATTAAAAAAAATTAATAGCAAAAAGTAAATAATGAGGTCAATGGTTTTGTGCACTCATGGTTTTGAGACACATGGTTTCACCTATACCACTTGGTTGTTTTGTGTGAGCTTGAATATATATAAGTAAGCACATATTTAGTGGTTGGCATTGACTAGTTGGTTGGTTGAGCTATCATAACCTTTGAGGTTGGTTGTCATTTGTATTGAGCTCTCTTGTAGTGCATCTTTACCTTGAATTTATCCTTTTATTCCATAGGTGACATGTTGGAGGATGAGATGATTTATTTATTGGTATGGTCATCACATTGGATCTTATTATAGGTATCTTGATAGGGGTAGGTGCATGGAAATGGGTAGCAATTTCGTGGACACCTTTCAAAAAACTTTTGAAAAGCAATAACGTGAGTGTTTTATAATGCGCTCATGTTATTGGTTTGGTGTGTCGAGCCTAAGGCTTGGCAACAAAAAAACCAATAACGCGAGTGCTTTATAATGCACGCGGGTTATTGCTTGTTAAAAGAAAAAACAAAGTGAAAACTTGTCATTGTTATTTCAACTATTTTTTTCTTGCAGTTGTGGCCAAAACCCTCATACTTACACGCTCGCGTTCTAGGAGGAGCAATTCAACAAATTGTTTCACCAACAATTTCTATTTCTTCACAATGATGGCACCACAATGACGAGGAGATATGAGAGGTAAGGATTTTGTGGTTTTTATTTTGAATTTGTTAGTTTTAGGTTGAATTTCATATATATTTGGTTTAGTTTTTAGGAGATGCAAATCAACCTGCAAACCCTCAAGATCCTCAACAGGAAGACCAACCAAATCCTCAAGATCAAAATCAACCACAACAACAACCTCCTCCACCAATCACTCAACCCCCTCTTGGCACTCAACAAAATTTAATGAGTGAAATTGAGGACAACAAATAACAAATTGAAGATTTGATCAGTAGGTTGAGTGATCCAAATGGTTCAACCACAAAAAGAATGACCTTATTCACCAACCCACACACAAATCAAAATATTACCCTCAATGCGAAGAGGTTTCCTATCCATTGGTTCCACCACCAACAGATTAGGGACCAATTTTACGATAGGTGGTACATGGTCTTCGATTACCCACTATGCAAAAATTGTGAGGTCTTGCAATATTTCCTTAGGAAACTATACAATGAGTTCATATTGAACAAAATCCTAAATTATTTTGATATGAGGGATTTCTAGGGGAGAGGTGGGGGGTCAACTCAGGATAGACTTGATGCACAGCCGGATCCTACATGGCGAGGTAGACAAGCTCTCGCTAGGCCACCTCATGAGTACGTTGTTATGCCTTCTGTCGCGAAGGAAAGTGCTGACGTAGAGACATTGCAAGCGATCAGCACATTGACCCAGAGTGTCATCCATCATACTAGCCCTATTCTATAGCACCATCCAAGGGAGTCTTTGAGTGGTGGTCATCGCACACATGTGTGTCAATCTTGCAATGCTACTTGTTCATATGACCCCACTGACACTCAAGAGACTGGTATGCAGATTCCATTTGTAGCTATGGAGATGGAGAGGGCAGTTGACATTTTGCATGAGGCATATGGCATTGATAGTCAGGTAAAAGTAAGTGCATGTTCATTGAATTTAATTTATAAAATTTCAATTTTGAAATGCAAGATTAACTAAAAATGTTTTATTATTTTAATAAAATTGCAGGGTCACAGTGTTGAGGCTGGATACACCAGCCCCCCACCAACTTATTTCTGCAATACACCTATCGCTGGGGTATGTAACTAGTAATCACTTATAAATTTATTGCATGTTAATAGCATTTTTTTACGAATGGTAATTTAATATGCAATTTTGGATGTTAAACAAACTAATATTGGAGGTTTTGATGGAACACTTCCCAGTGGCGATGGATTTACTCAAATCTACATGGAGGTAACAGAATAAATATTTTAACTAATGAATCAAGTACTTAATAGATTTGTGTAGTTTATATGCACATCGTTGATTACGTTGAATAATTTGTTGTTTTATTTTCAAATGATGCAAGTCGAAACACCTACGAATGTGACGAGGGCAATGGATATTAGTGTGTCATCTGCTATACAATCCTCGATGGCTCTGACAAGAAAGGTATGAGGAAAATTAGTAAATTTACATTTACATTTGTTGTTATAGATGTTAGTTAGTAAAAAATCAAGCCATTATTGATTCACGTAGTTTAATTTCTATTTGTATGGTTTATACAGGGCTTGAGCATGTCTGAGCATGGGTGTGAGAATATTTCCCCCGTGGAGAGAGATCATAAGATGGTGGTAAGTGATTATTTTGTCAAATATATCATTTTTTATAATTTATTTTTTATATATTCATGTCTTTACTTCTTATTGTAACAATTAAATATTCGCCATGAACTAAACACTAGGAGGAGGAGCACGAGCACTCCTCGAGCGTAGCAAAAACGAGTGACAGACCTATCACCATTTGATCGAAAAGGAAAGGGAAAGAATTTATTTCCCAAGGCATGGAGAGCAATGACTGTTGATTCCAGAGCCCTTTGTTGTATGCCTACATGGCAGTTTTGTACATATTTTTATTGGACATATTTGACATTGTATGCTTATATGGGATTCTCGTAAACCTATATGGCTATTTTGTACATATATTTCATACTTATACCGACATTCATTGATGTATGCCTACATGGTTATTTGGTTAATACAAATATCGTTTATCAATGCTTGTCCATATTTGCATTCTAAATTGATGGGTCAATAGATATGAGTTACGTGTATTCAAGTGTATACTTTACAATTTACGTGTATAATTTTTTATTTACATGTGTTTGAATGTATACGTTGTGGCTTACGTTTTTTCATGTGTATACCTTGTATTTGCACATATACTTTGTATTAATTTGTATATACTATGTATTCATGTGTATACTTTTTGAGGCTTATGTATTTTTGAGTACTTGTGCTTCCCTTATTGACATGTACATGCTTGAATTATTCATGTGTATAATTATTAATTGGTTAGCCCTATCATTGATCATTGTTGTCCTTCATGATTTGTCTTGAATATTAATTGATTGATGCTAAACAACTTTATCTAAAAGAAAAAAACACTTTTACAATTGGCATTCCATGAAATGATTCATAAAAATATTCCAATATGTTCTTTATCTAAAATCTAGAGGTCGTACCAAGTACAGGATCAGCAAGTTTGTATAAAAAATCTAAAAAATAGAGAACAGTGTGAATAATTCTCATTAGATCTTCTCCAAAAGTTCATCAACAACCTCCATTCAAGCCTCTCAAGGATTTACATAGTGTTTTACACCCTTCTCTAACTGATCCATGCCCTCAACTAACTAAAAACCAACTTTCAAAACAAGTAACCGTTGCATTTCAAAAAAATTGCTTTAAGTAACTTACAAATTTGCAACTTTAGACTCCTCAAACCTAATGAGTACATCTAATGACCTCTAAACTCAACAAATGGCATACAAATAGCCTTATTACATTGAAAAAACTCCATTATTTCACAATCATATACAAATTCACAAATTTTCCTTCAAAGGCTACAAAGACAACTTCTAGTGCAAGATTGAAATTTTCACATTTTTCATCACTAAAACCAAAATTCACCCTAAAACATACCTAATGGTCTTAATTGACCTTATTCAAGACAAAGCATGCTCAAAATACCCACAAAAACCTATTGACCAACCTATTCACCATTAGATAATCACTAAAACCACTGAACTAGACCTTCTCCATCAAATGGAGGAACAAGGTGCTCTGCACCAATGATCATACGTTTTTGTGTGGAATACTCAAACTTCTCAACCATCATTTGTATGTTTCTCTTTTCCAGTGTTTTGCATTCCATCATAAGGGATCAAGTCGGTTGAATGCAAGTCGGATCAAATCCACGTGTTTTGGTGAGAAAGAGGACCATGCCTAGCATAAACCAACCTATTGGGATGCATTGGAGTGGTTATTTTGGTCACACGAATTGCAAAACAAAAGTTGGACCACTTTGCACGGCTTGAATTTGAAACTTTTTCCATCAAGTGAAAATCCATCGCCACGGGAAAACCACTCCGAGATAGCCAAAACCAAGAGAGATTTTTGTAGACGGGCCCAACATGATCCTGTAGGATCAGACGAGAAGTTTCTAAGCATCACAGTATCTGATTAATAGCATACTGAAGTTTGCAGCCATTTTGCACTTTGGACCCTTAAGGGATCGATCTGTTGGAACGTAGCTCGGAGCGATTCTGTGTGTTTCAGTGCGAAAGAGGACCATGTCTAGCATAAAAATACCTATTCAAATGCATCGAAACAATCCGCTTGGTCACATGAGTTGCAAAGCGAAAGTTGCACCATTTTGCAACTTTGCACAGCTTGAATTTGACACTTTTCCATCAAGTGAAAATTTGCTGCCACGGGAAAACCACTCCGAGATAGCCAAAACAGAGAGAGGTTTTTGTAGATGGTCCCAATGCAATCCTATAGGATTAGATGATAATTTTTTAAGTGTCACGATATCCGAGTAATAGCATGCTGAAGTTTGCAGCAATTTTGCACTTTGGGCCCTTAAGGGATCGATCTGATGGAACATAGCTCGAAATGATTACGCATGTTTCGGTGCAAAAGAGGACCATTTCTAGCATAAATATACCTATTCAGATGCATTGGAACAGTCCACTTGGTCACACGACTTGCAGAGAGAAATTTGCACCACTTTGCACTACTTGCATTTGACGTTTTTCCCATCAAGTGAAAATCTGTTGCCATGGGAAAACCACTCCAAGATAGCCGAAACCGGGAGAGGTTTTGGTAGAGAGGCCCAATTCAATCTTGTAGGATTAGACAAAAATTTTCTAACCATCACGGTATCCAATTAATAGTATGTTGAAGTTTGCAACCATTTTGCACTTTGGACCCTTAAGGGATTGATCCGGTGGAACGTAGCTCGGAGTGATTCCACATGTTTCGATATGAAAAAAGACCATTCCTAGCATAAATATACTTATTCGAATGCATTGGAGCAATTAGTTGGATCACACGATTTGCAAAGCAAAATTTGCAACACTTTGCAACTTTGCACAGCTTGAATTTGACACTTTTTCCATCAAGTGAAAATTTTCCGCCACGAGAAAACCACTCTGAGATAGCCAAAACTAAGAGATTTTTTTGTAGAGGGATCCAATGTGATCCTATAAGAATAGACAATAAATTTCTAAGCGTCACGGTATCCGAGTAGTAGCATGCTGAAGTTTGCAGCCATTTTGCACTTTGGACCCTTAAGGGATCAATCCAGTGGAACATAGCTCGGAATGATTCCGCGTGTTTCAATGTGAAAGAGGACCATGCCTAGCATAAACATACCTATTTGGATGTGTTGGAGCAGTTATTTTGGTCACACGAGTTGTAGAGTGAAAGTTGCACCACTTTTCAACTTTGCATGGCTTGAATTTGACACTTTTTCAATCAAGTGAAAATCCACTACCACGGGAAAACCACTCTAAGATAGCCAAAATGAGAGAGTTTTTTGGAGAAGGGCCCAATGCAATCCTATAGGATTAGATCAAAATTTTCTAAGTTTCACAGTATCCGAGTAATAGCATGTTGAAGTTTGCAGCCATTTTGCACTTTGGACCCTTAAGGGATCAATCCGGTGGAACATAGCTCGAAGGGATTCCACATGTTTTTGTGTAAAATAGGACCATTTCTAGCGTAAACATACCTATTCATATGTGTTGGAATAGTCCGCTTGGTCACACGAGTTGCAAAGAAAAATTTGCACCACTTTGCAACTTTGTACTACTTGCATTTGACACTTTTTTCATCAAGTGAAAATTCGCCACCACGAGAAAACCACTCCAAGATAGCCGAAACCAAGAGATTTTTTTGTAGAGGGGCCCAACGAGATCCTATAGAATTAGACAAGAATTTTCTAAGTATCACGGTATTCGAGTAATAGCATGTTGAAGTTTATAACCATTTTGCACTTTCGACCCTTAAGGGATCGATCTGGTGGAATGTAGCTCAAAGCGATTCCACGTGTTTCGGTGTGAAACAAGACCATGCCTAGCATAAACATACCTATGCAGATGTGTTAGAGCAGTTAGTTTGGTCACACGAGTTGCAAATAAAAATTTGCACCACTTTGCAACTTTGCATAGCTTGAATTTGACACTTTTTCCATCAAGTTAAAGTTTGTCGTCACAGGAAAACCACTCTGAGATAGCTAAAACTGAGAGAGGTTTTTGTAGAGGAAACCAACATGATCCTATAGGAATAGACGAGAATTTTCTAAGCATCACGTTATCTGAGTAATAGAATGTCCAAGTTTGTAGCCATTTTGCACTTTGGACCCTTAAGGGATCGATCCACTCGGAGCGATTCCGCGTGTTTTGGTGCAAAAGAGGACCATGCCTAATGTAAAAATACCTATTCAAATGCATTGGAGCAGTTATTTTGGTCATGCAAGTTGCAGAGTGAAAGTTGCACCACTTTGCAACTTTGCACCGCTTGAATTTGACACTTTTTCCATCAAGTGAAAATTCGCCACCACGGGACAACCACTCCGAGATAGCCAATACCAAGAGAGGTTTTTCTAGAGGGGCCCAACACAATCCTATTGGATCAGATAAGAAATTTCTAAGTGAAATGGAATTATTTTTATGGGTTTTGTGTTGCTTCCCCTTGTAGATTTTGATCGAAAAGGGCATGAAAAATGAGGTATCACCCTAGGGTTTGATAAAATATTGCATGTAGAGTTTGGGTGATTATCTTTTGAGTTTGTGCAGGTGATTTTAAGAAGGTCTAAGGTGGTGGAATGTTCTGGTAAGGTGTGGAACCATTCCTTTCAATAAACCCTCTTTATATTAGCATAAAATAAGGGTTTTGGTTTGGCATGGTGGAGTGAGTTTGTCCTGAGACAAATTGCAGATCTGAGGGTTTGGATACATGATAATTGTTGCCTCAACAATTTAAGTGGGTTCTTGAATGTTTAAAGGTATGTTTCTTGAATTCCTCTGCACAAATAAACACACACACACCTAAAACATCCTAATTCGACCTTACATGCTTTATATCACTTCTCTAATCACCTAATGACCTCTTTGAGACTTTGAATACATTACATATGACCTTTACATGACCTTTTTCACATTTTTACATTTCAAAATTCAAATTTTGCAACTTTTCCTATTGGAGGCATTTACAGAACAAGGTGCTACTGCACCAAACATGAACTCCAAAATTACAATATTTGAGTAAAATTCATTATGTAAGTAAATCTTATTACAATGCCTTAGGTACTTCGTTCTCACAAATATTTTTTACAATTTCACTCATACATTGGAGATTCTCTTTAAATGTCTACATCATAGGTGCTCATTATGAGGTTAACTTCAATTGAGTAACTTCAAATTCCCTTGCTAAGCTTCATACACTCTTTTATAATGGCTTGAAATCAAAATTGAGATTTGTTAAGATCATCAAAATAAGGATGTTGCGTTGATTTTTTGGCTGAGATTCTCTTTGATGGCTCATAAATCAGCATTTAGTAGTTTACTTACAAATACGCAAAATAAAAGAGAAAAAGAAAGAGCATCCAAAATGGAAACGAAATAAAAATAGATGGAAGGAACTTATAGATAGGCATGCAGGTCTCACAACTTAGTCACTCCTAGTCATATATCTTCACTGGGAATTCCAACATACCTATTGCACACAACAACTCTCATGAATAGAGTAAATTGAAATTTCATATGCTCTTTTAATGTCTACATCATAGTTGCTCATGATAAGGTTAACTTCAAATGAATAACTTGAAATTCCCTCACCAAGCTTTGCACACACTTTTCTAATGGCTTAAAATCATCATTGAGATTTTTCAAGATCATCAAAATAAGGATGTTGCTTTTCTTTTTTGTCTAACATTCTCTTGGATGGCTTATATATCTGTATTTTTTTGCAAGGGGACACCAATCACTTTTTAGTATGTTACTTACAAATACAAAAAGTAAAAGAAGATGATAGCATTGGCATCAAACAAATTAATGTGCATAAAAGTATAAATTAATAAGAACCAATGTGCATATACTTACAAATTAATCCAACGAAGTTAGTTAAGAAGATACAAAAATAATTAGATACATTTGGGGAGTTGAGTTTGAAGGGAAATAAGATAAATAACATGTAATTTACAATCATAATGAGTGTAATGGCATTGTGAGTGTTTGATAAGTTTGTGGTGTAAGAGCACCTTGACAATCTATGCTTCCATTTTGAAATTTGATTCAATTTTAGGTATCTCCATGTCGTAAGAGGGTCATTAAAGACATTTTCCATGTATGGTAATCATTAGGAGGTTTAAAATGTGCATTGACAATGTAAGGTTATAATGACAAACAAAATTGAAAGCAAGCCATAATAGAATGAAATAAAACATGTAAAGACTTCACATACCTAAAAAACCAGACTTTCAAATGGAGGAGTTCAACCCAATTATGTAGGCTTAGCTTCTTATTTCTTCAAACTCCACAACAATTTGACTTGTTCAAAAGCTTGTTCCCCTCCAAACTTCAATTGTATATCAGTTTTCAATGGAATTCAAACTTCAATTGATATTATATGTCTTTCAATGTGGAAACTCTTCTATTTCATGCAAAGGTGGTAGAAATATCATGGAAAAGGTGATGGAATGTGAAAAACATGCTTGCACACTTCACAACATCATCAAAAGGCTACTTTTTTCCAGAGCACGTGCAGAACTAGGAGAATATGCAAATTGTGGGCCTTGACATCATAGGTATATTCATTTACCATTTTTAGTGGAATACAAAACATGCTCATGTTATAACGCGAGCACGTTATTTCTTCCTAAAATGGTAGCATCTCTACTTCCTCAAAACGCGCATGCGTTATATGAAATATGGTTTTCTTAATATATTTATTTTCTCCCTCTTTGTCTAAATACAGAGGGAGGGAGGAGGAAGGGAGAGAGGGAGGGAGAGGGAGAGGGAGAGGGAGAGGGTTAGAAAGAGATAGTGGGAGAGATGTTGATAGATATAGAGGGGGAAAGGGGGAGAGTGGGAGATAAATAGAGGAGGAGGGAGGGAGAGAGGGAGAGAGGAAGAGAGAGAAAGAGAGAGAGAGGGAGAGGGAGAGAGGGAGAGAGGGGAGGAGGAGAGGCGTAGGGAGAGGGAGGGAGAGGCAAAGAGGGAGAGTGAGAGAGAAAGAGAGAGTGGGAGAGAAAGAGAGACAGAGAGGGAGGAAGGAAGGGAGAGAGGGAGGGCGAGGGAGAGGGTTAGAAAGAGATAGTGGGAGAGAAAGAGGGAGGAGGAGGGAAAGGGAGGGAGAGAGAAAGAGAGAGTGAGAGAGAAAGAGAGAGTGGGAGAGAAAGAGGGAGAGAGAGGAAAGGAGGGAGGGGCAAGGGAGAGGCAGGGAGGGAGGGAGGGAGGGAGGGAGGGAGAGGGTTAGAAAGAGATAGTGGGAGAAAAAGAGGGAGGGCGAGGGAGAGGGAGGGAGAGGGAGAGAGGAAGAGTGGAAGAGAAAGGTGTTGAGAAATTTATGCCTCAACATTTTGGTTTCCCTTGAAGACTTGGTGGATTTCTTCATATTTATGGCCTTTACTGCTGCAAGCTTTCCTTGGTGGCATGGTTGTGTGGTTTAACGCTTTACTACGGGCTACCTTGCTTGATTTGGCAGTTGGGTGATGTTACCACCTTACCGCGATGATCTTCTTCTAGACTGACGGTGGTGTGGCAGTTACCGCCATACCACAATCTTTGCTCATTGGTGGCGTGGTAGCAATTGGCAGTTGAAGGGAAGCGGTCTGGTGAAGGTTACTACCTTACCATGGATGGTGCTAGGGGTAGCCACACTAGTTGCAGTGGATGATTGGCAGTCGGTGATGGCAATTATTGCCTTACCATGGGCGGTGAGGAGGCTCATCGTGGTGGCCACGGTATTACCGTTGGTGGCCTAGCAGCCCCCATGGTAGTGTGGTGGACCATTAGCAGTCTGTGTTGGTGGTCACCGCCTTGTTATGGTTTTTTGGCAATCTGGGCTCGGTAGCACAGAGTGAACAAGGAAGGAGCTTGGGTGATCTCACCACTACACCGCGAGCTAGCTTAGTGGGCTCGGTGGTAGTGCAAATAGAGTCTGGGTGAGCTCATCGCATTACTATGGTCGAGTTGACTAAGCTCAGTGGTAGCATGATTGGAGGTCGATGGTCAACATGGTCTCACCACCATACTACAGTGGGTGTTTGGACTCGGTGTCGTAGCATAGTGGATGGCAGAGGTGAGCTCGGAGCTTGACTGACTGAGCTTGACCGAGTTTGATTAGAGGTCAAAGTAGCGAACGAACAGAAATGTGACACATGGCTCAGTGTTAGGATGGTGATTGGATAGAAGCCAAAATAGTGATGATAGATATTGCAGGTTGAGTTTCTACCCGAAGACAGGACCTGATTGAGGCAAGGAATTGAATACCTAGGCAACCCGATGCAAGAATACTTGTAAGTGAATATCCTGAGGACAGTTGATTGTTTGGACAGGTAGAACAGGTTGGTGCATGATAAGAGATTAAGTAATCTCGTGTACACGTAGAAGAGGTAGATGATAATTTAGAGTGAGAGGAAGAGTGTGTTCGAACAGTCCTGACTGTGAACACTTTGTCTCTCAGTTTTGCGAAGATGTGAACCTGTGGAGGTCATGTGGCTGGGCTAGCCATGAGATTGGCTATGATAGTCATCTGAGGAGTTGAAAGGAATCTACACTGTTTGTTGTGAGGGTACTAGAATAATGTGAAGTTTCTCTATTTTTTTTTGTTGCCTGCTTTCTCTAGATGGAAAAGATGTAATCTCCTGAAGAGCATAGCTTTGTGTTTGTATTGTAACTAGTTTTTTGTTACTGAATAATACAAGTGAGCTGAGTGTTTTAAATGGGGGGTTTTTTACTGAAAAGGTTTTCCCCATGTAAATTTGTGTGTCCATATGTTTGTCTATCATTTTTTTTTATTCATATTCTTGAATCTATGCTTGTGTTGAAATTTATTTCTTGTTTAGCATTTACTTTTCTCAAAGGATCAATGGGGGATCCACTGTGCCTTCTTCCTCTTTATGGCATAGTTTGTGTCTTTGATGTGATTTGAAGAAATGAAAATCACTAAGGCACTATTGTCTTAGATGTTTTCTATGATGAAAGACCCATCTCGTATCCCCAACAGTGGTATCAGAGCTGGTTAAGGGAGTTCAAGGCTTGGTGATACCAACAAGTGGTTTCAAAGCCTTCTCTTGGTTATTGGAGTTCTGGGTATTTCTCTTGTGAATATTTCTTAGCCTGGCAAGCTTGAGGAAATCTGGAGAAATTCGTTGGCGATTGATCCTTCGATTCAACATGCAGCTTGAAAGGTGCTAGAGATTACTGGAGTTGATCATATTGTTGCAATATGGTTTGAGGCTTTTGGCTCACAGCAAATGTTTCTGGTGCAAAGGACGTGAGGTACACTTATGGTTGTGTTGCAACAGAAGCGTGGTTTCATATTGGGTATTTGTGTGAGAGGCTCTTGGCTCACAGCAAATTTTCCTAATCAAAGGGCATGAGGTATGCTTATGGTTGTGTTGCAGAAAAAGTGTGGTTTCATACTGGGTATCTGTGTGAGAGGCTCCTTGGCGATATGGAGTTGCTTGTGTTGTTGTTCATCCATGGAGTATTGTGCTTGTGCTAGTTGTTCTGACTTAGCACTAAATGCAGTTTCTTTGTTGCCTTGGTTGCATGAAGGCTATGAATTTGATCTGGTGTGTTATGTAACTTCTTTATAGTCTAGCTCTCTTGTATGCTTGTGCATGACTGAGGTTTTGGAACTGGTCTGAAATGGACCTGTTGTTCCTGCTTACCTATTTCTTGCACTCGCATGTTTCAGATTCATATCTTTGGCTCTGAAGGTTTTTTGTATATTTTCCTAAAAATTCTATGATGCATATTCATGTTTTTCATTTTTCTGGTTAACTGTGATAGTTGTGTGCAGACTCCTGAGTCGTTTAGATAAGCAGTGAATATGGAGGTGTGTTGGTGTTTTATAGACACTGTGGTTTTGCATGTTTTACATGGTCAAGAAAAACTTGTGGTGTGTGGAGTTGTTGTTCAGCTATTTTCTAAACCCTGGCTTATGGGGGTGTGACTGGATGAGATAGTTGTAGTTCGACATGGTTTGAGGAGGTGTGATGTCTTCTCTACATGGGAACGTTGGTATGTGTTTTTCATTCAGCATTCTTGTGGTGTTTTCTTTGTTGGTTTCCTAGACTATGGTGCTTGAGTTGTGGACATGATTGGAAAATCAGATCTGTTGTCAGTCTGGTGTTTGAGTCAAGTTGTCTATGTGGGTTGTTCCCTTTGATTATCTCAGTTTTGCAAATTCTAGTGTGATGATAGATTTGCAGTTTTCATTTGGTTGCATCCACAAGTTGTGCAATGTTGTGGGCTATCCTTACCTACATGTTTATTGTGAGACAACTCAAAAGTGGACTGTCATTACCTACAAGGTTGCTTTTGTGGTGGTGCAGATATGTTAGCTAACCTTGTTTGTGGCCACTTGTGCATTGGTGTGGTTATTTTGAGATGAGAGGAGGAATGGCATTTATGTACCTGAATAATTAGTTATGGGGACTTGAAGAATGTGAATCATGATGTCATGGAGAGCTAGATACATTGTCTTGTGTAATCTTTTGACAGTGATGGTGTGGTCTACATGATCTGGTAATCTTGGTGTTGTTCAAAATTGTTGTCTGATGGACATGTCGTTTGTACTTGGAGGTTTTCGGATTAGAAGATGTTTGGTCATGATGCTTGGAGAGCTCGGTGTCATGTTTCAATGGGATCTTTCCCAGTCACTGTGGATTCATCACTTGGTGATGAATGATCTTCTTTGGTGTTGCAGATGCTTCTTAGGGACTCTTAGATCCTATTGTTGCAGAAGAGTTCCCTCACATTTGTAAGGTCGCTATTAGAAGATGTGCAACATCTTGGAGCCATGCAGGACATTGTTAGATTTTTGTCTGAGATGTTGGTGGTTCTTTACGGGTGATGTTGGTTTAGATTTTGTTTGCTTTATGTCATGATTTACTCTTACTTAGATTTTTGGTATGTTGCTTTGCTCTTGAGACCATAGACCATAGCTTGTTCACCTGAAGTGTGGTATCTCCTAAGGGGGATGTGTAGATCATGGTGTCATGATAAGTTCCTATTCCTAGGTTTGGAGCTTTGACAGTGGTCTAGTGTTTCTCTTTGTTTTGAGTACTTTGGTCATATGTTGGATGACTTCATGTTAAGTGCAGTAATGCAGTTTGGAGTTAGCATGAAATGATAGTTTTCTGGTGCTCATGGATACATGGAGAATAAGGTGAGGCTGAAATTCTTTAAGAATGTTGCTAGTTAAAGTTGAAAGTCTGAGTTGCCTACACCTTGGTTGAATGTGAGTTCAACAAAGACCAGTGAGGAGAATTCTCTTGGGTAAGTCACAGTGACTTGTATACCTTGGAGGAGCATCTCTTTCCTCTTGGTCTACTCGGCAGTGAAGTTTATCTGAAAGGTATTTTCCCATTATAGCTTTCAGATATGTGATATGCTTTATCTTTCATTGATATGAATCTTGAGTTTTTTTAAGATTCTAGAGGATTCATAATGAAAGGTGGACAGCATAGTGGATCTCCTTGTGCTTTTGAGGACTGATAGGAGATGGTTATATGGGTTAGTTTGATCCTCTTTTGAGATCCTTAGATTCATGGAATCTATTGGATGTTGTTAAGGAATTTCCCTTGGGATGTGAAGAAGATTATTCTTGACATAGTTGGCATTTAGAAGTGTATGTAGGAGGATGCTACATGTTATGATTTGTTGTTTCTCTCTTTTTTGGTCTTCTCTTCTTGAATGTTCATATGAATTTAGATGTATGTGGAGCCATCATTTCCTTCTTCAGTCAAATATGGAACCTTGGAAGAATGTGGAAAACTATTGAGAGAAATGTTTCTTGCAGCGGGTGGTTGCAGGTGGTCCTCAGAACTACATGGTTACATTTTTAATTCTCAGAGTTTGGTGGACTTGGTATGCCTAGATCACGTGTGATGGTGCTTTTTTTACATTCATCTGGATAGTATCTTTGCAATGGGAGTACCTGGATGTGTTTGGTCTTTTGACTAGTTGACACATGGTGCTTTTTTTTGCTGCTAATGGGTGGTTATGTGATGGTGTGAGTTTACTAATGTGCATACCTTTTGAGGTATGGGTGATTGGATGTAATAGCACGAGTTGTGGGTGTTGGTTTTTCAGTCGCATGGATTTGATCAGCTGGATGGGGACAAAAAAAATTGTGGTTGTTGTTCTAGCTAATGGTTTTATCTTGTTCTCGAGTTTTTTCCTCTTTCTGTGTTCGTGTTGTGCTTTTTTGCTGTTGTTGTGGTGCCTTTGCTGCTTGAAGGATCATGTGTTTGCGTTCTTTAAACTGGTGCATGTTTCGCCTTGGTGTGTTCCTATTTTTGAAGTTGTTTCCTGAGATGGTGGACATTTTTAGATGTCATTGCATTTATCTTGGTTGGAGCATGAAAGCATGGTGATGGTTCTTGTTCGGGTTTTGGAGGAAGCCAATATGTCTTCATCAAGTGGGAGATTGTTGGGAAATTTATGCCTCAACATTCTAGTTTCCCTTGAAGACTTGGTCAATTTCTTCCTGTGTTTGGCCTTTACCACCATACTACTGCAAGCTTTCCCTGGTAGCGTGGTTATGCAGTTTACCACTTTACCGTGGGCCACCTTTCTTGGTCTGGTGGTTGGGTGGTGTTACCACCTTACAGCGACGGTCTTCTTCTAGACTAGTGGTGGCGCGATGAGCGGCGACAATTCGCATGGCAGTTACCGCCATACTGTGTTGCTCATTGGTGGCATGGTAGCATAGTAGCAACTAGCAGTTGAAGGGAGGTGATCTGGTGATGGTTATTTCCTTACCATGGATGATGCTCAGTGTTTCCATGGTGGTTGCGGTGGACGGCTAGCGTTCGGCGATGGCAGTTACCGCCCTACCATGGGCGGTGAGGAGACTCACCACAGTGGCCATGGTAAGATTATTGGCGGTCTACCTAGCAATCACGCCCTACCACAGGTTGGCTTGGCGGCCCCCACGGTAGCGTGGTTGACCATTAGTGATCTATGTTGGTGGTCACCGCCTTGCCATGGTTGTTTGGCGGTCTGGGCTTGGTAGCATAGGGCGGACAAGGAAGGAGCTCAGGTGAACTCATCACCACACTGTGAGGTGGCTTAGTGGGCTCGACGGTAGTGCGGGTGAGCTCACCGCGTTACCGTGGTCGAGTCGACTAAGCTCAAGGGTAGTGCAATTGGAGGCCGATGGTCGACATGGGATCACCGCCATACCATGGTGAGTGTTTGGACTCGGTGCGGTAATGCGGTGGATGGCAGAGGTGAGCTCGGAGCTTGACTGACTGAGCTTGACCGAGTTTGACCAGAGGTCAAAGTAGCGAATGAGCATAAATGTGACACATGGCTCAGCATCAAGATGTTGATTGGCTAGAAGCCAAAATAGTGATGGTAGTTATTGCAGGCCAAGTTTTCAACTGAAGATAGGACCCGATTTAGGCAAGGAATTGAATGCCTGGGCGGCCCAATGCAAGAAGATCTGTCAGTGAATATCCTGAGGATAGTTAATTGTTTGGATAGGAAAAATAGGTTGGTGCATGGTAAGAGATTAAGTAATCTTGTGTGCACGTAGAAGAGGTAGATGAGTGTTTAGAGTGAGAGGCAGAGTGTGTTTGAATGGTCCTAATTGTGAACACTTTGTCTCTCAGTTCTACGAAGATGTGAACCTATGGAGGCCGTGTGGTTGGGTTGGCCATGAGGTTGGTTGTGACAGTCAACTGAGGAGCTAAAGGGAATCTACACTGTGTGTTGTGAGGTGTTGGAACATTGTGAAGGTTCTGTATTTTTTGTGTTTCCTACTTTATCCAGATGGACAAGATGTAATCTCCAGAAGAGCATAGCTTTTTTTTTGTATTATAACTATTTTTTTGTTACTAAATAATACAAGTGAGCTGAGTGTTTTGGAGGGTGGGGTTTTTTACCTGAAAAGGTTTTCCCCACGTAAATCTGTGTATCCATATGTTTTTCTATCATGTTGTTTGATTCATGTTCTTGAATCTATGCTTGTGTTGAATCTGCTTTCTTGTTTAGGATTTACTTTTCTCAGAGGATCAATGGGGGATCCATTGTGCCTACTTTCGCTTTATGGCATAGTTTTTATCTTTGATGTGATTTGAAGAAATGAAAATCACTAAGGCATTGTTTTCTTAGACGTGTTCTATGATGATAGACCCATCTCGTATCCCCAACAAAAGAGAGAGTGGGAGAGAAAGAGGGAGAGATAGGGAGGGAGGGAGGGAGAGTGAGGGAGGGAGGGAGAGGGAGAGAGGAAGAGTGGGAGAGAAAGAGAGATTGGGAGAGAAAGAGATAGTGGGAGAGAAAGAGAGAGAGAGAGAGAGAGGGGGGTGAGGGAGAGGGAGGGAGGAAGGAGAGATGGAGGAGACAGAGGGTTAGAAATATAGAGGCTGAGAGATGAAGATAGGAGGAGAGATGGGGAGAGTGGAGAGAAAGAGGGAGAGGGAGACTGGGAGAGAAAGAGAGAGGGGAGAGAAAGAGAAAGAGGAGGGGAGAGGGAGGGAGGAGAGGGGGGAGGGAGAGAGAGGGAGAGAAAGAGAGAGAAAGAGAGAAAGAGGGAGAGGGAGAGGGAGAGGAGAGAAATATAGTGGAGAGAGAAAGAGAGACGGAGGGAGGGAGAGGGAGAGTGGGAGAGTGGGAGAGTGGGAGGGAGAGGGAGTGGGAGAGATGGAGATAGAGAGGGAGGGAGATAGGGGGAGAGTGGTAGAAAGAGAGAGTAGGAGAGAGTGGGAGAGTGGGAGAAGGGGAGAGTGAGAGAAAGAGAGAGTGGGAGAGTGGGAGAGTAGGAGAAGGGGAGAGTGGGAGAAAGAGATAGTGGGAGAGATGGAGATATAGAGGGAGGGAGAAATGGACTCAGAGAGAGAGATAGAGGATAGAGGGTTAACCTCAACCCTTAAACCATAAACTCTAAAACCCTCTACCCTCAACCCAATACTCTCTACCCTAAATCCTAATCCCTCGGCCCCTATACCCTCTTAATCCCTATACCTTCAACCTTTAAACCCTAATCCCTCAACCCCTATACCCTCTACTCTATAACCTCTTAATCCCTCAACCCTAAACCCTAAACCCTTAAACCCTAACCCATAAACCCTATACCCTCTACCGTCAATCCTCTAACCTCTACTCTCAACCCTAATCCCCCAACCCTTAAACCCACTTAGTAAACTCTCTACCCTAGTCCCTCAACCCTCTTGACCCTTAAACCCTTAACCCTATACCCTATACCCTATACCCTATACATTAAACCCTCAACCCTCAATTCTCAACCCTCAACCCTTAATCCCTCAACCCTCAATCCTTAAACCCTAAGCCCTCTACACCTATACCCTCTACCCCTTACATTGGACCCTGAACCTAATCCTTCAACCATATACCCTCAAACCTATACCCTAAACCCTCTACCCTCAAGCAAGTAAACCCTTAACCCTAAACCCTTAACCCTCAACCCTTAAACTCAAATCCCTCAACCCTCAACCCTCAACCCCTATATCCTCTTAATCCCTCAACCCTCAACCCTCAACCCTTAAACCATAATCTCTCAACCCCTATACCCTCTTAATCCATCAACCCTCAACCTTTAATCTTTAAACCATAATCCCTCAACCCCTATACCCTCGTAATTCCTCAACCCTCAACCCTTCAACCCTAATCCCTCAACCCATATACCCTCTTAATCCCTCAACCCTTAAACCATAATCCCTCAACCCCTATACCCTCTACTCTATAATTTCTTAATCCCTCAGCCCTAAACCCTAAACCCTTAAACCCTAACCCATAAACCCTCTACCGTCAGTCCTCTAACCTCTACTCTCAACCCTAATCCACCCAACCCTTAAACCAAGTTAGTAAACTCTCTACCCTAACCCTCAACCCTCAATTCTCAACCCTCAACCCTTAATCCCTCAACCCTCAATCCTTAAACCCTAAACCCTATACCCCTTTGATTGGACCCTCAAACTAATCCTTCAACCATATACCCTCAAACCTATAACCTAAACCCTCTACCCTCAACCAAGTAAACCCTTAACCCTAAACCCTTAACCCTCAACCCTTAAAGCCTAATCTCTCAACCCCTATACCCTCTACTCTATAACCTCTTAATCCCTCAACCCTAAACCCTATACCCTTAAACCCTAACCCGTAAACCCTCTACCCTCTACCATCAATCCTTTACCCTCTACCCTCAACCCTAATCCCCCAACCCTTAAACCCACTTAGTAAACTCTCTACCCTAATCCCTCAACCCTCTTGAACCTTAAACCCTCAACCCTTAAACACTCAACCCTAAACTCTTGAACCTCAACCCTCAACCCTTAAACCCTAAACTCTAAAACCCTCTACCCTCTACCCTCTACCCTCTACCCTTACACCGTTAAATCCAACAAAACTCTCTACCCTAATCCCTAAACCCTCAACCCTTATAACCTCTACCCTATATATTGGACACTCAACCCTCAACCCTCAACCCTATACCCTATACCCTATATCCTCAACCCTCAACCTTAAACCCGCAATCTTCAACCCTCAACCCTTAAACCCTAAACCCTTAAACCCTCTACCCTCTACCCTCTACACTCTACCCTCTACACTCTACCCTCTACCCTCTACCCTCTACATTAAACCCTCAACCCTCAATTCTCAACCCTCAACCCTTGATCCCTCAACCCTCGATCCTTAAACCCTAAACCCTCTACCCCTTACATTGGACCCTAAACCTAATCCTTCAACCATATACCCTCAAACCTATACCCTAAACCCTCTACCCTCAATGAAGTAAACCCTTAACCCTAAACCCTAAACCCTTCAACCTTCTACCCTATACCCTCAACCAAATACCCTCTACCATCGACCCTATTCCCTCAACCCTCAAACCTTAAAACCTAATACCCTAGAAACCATCAACCCTATAGGTCCTCCACCCTAATCTCTCAACCCTATACCCTCAACCCCTATCACTTTCTCTCTATCTATACCTATCATCTCTCCCTCCCTCCCTCCCTCCCTCCTACCCTCTCTAATTTTCTCTATCTACCATCTCCCTCTTTCTACGTACCTCTCTTTCAATCAATCCCTACCACCCTCTCTAACTCCCTCTATCCATCTCTATTTATGTCCCTCCCACTCTATCCCACTCTCTCCCACTCCCTCTCTCTCATGTATCTCGCTCCCACCCCCCTCTCTCTCATGTCTCTCCCTCCCACCCCCCTCTCTCTCATGTCTCTCCCTCTAGAAACCTACCTAAGTAAATCTCTCTCTGTCTCTCTCTCCTCTCTCTATCTATCCCTTCAACCCTACCTAGATAAGTCCCTCTCAATCCACCCCCCTCTTTCTCTACCTCTATCAGGTCACTCCCTCCCACACCCTCTCCCTCTCTCAAGCCTCTCACTCTCACTCCCTCTCTCTCCCACTCCATCTCTCTCTCTCACTCCCTCTCTTTCACACTCCCTCTCACTACCCATCTCTCAAGTCTCTCCCTCTCACCCGCTCACACTCTCAAGTCTCTCCCTTTGGCACCCTACCTACATAACTCTCTTTTTCTCTTCATCTCTCTCTCTCTCTGTCTCTCTCAATTCTCTCTCTCCCACCCCCCCTCTCTCTCTCCCTCCCTCTATCCCTCCCACCCTACCTAACTAAGTCCCTCTCACTCCAACCCCTTCTCTCCCACTTCCTCTCTCTTAAATTCTCACTTCCACCTCCTCTCCATCTCTCTAGACTCTCTCTCTCTCTCTCTAAATTCTCCCTCCCTTTAAATACATATGTAAATACATACATACATGTGTAGATACAATCTTACATACATACATACAATATATATGCATTGATACGTACATACATACAAGCATGCATACATGACATACAAGAATACGGGTAAGTGCACCAATCTGTGACATAATTTTGGCTCTTAAGATGCCACTTTTTTTCTGAAATCAGAAAAATCTGATTTGTACGAGAAAATGAAGATAGTTACGCTCAAAATTTCAATATGCGGCAAGAATGAAAGTTGAAGTGCTCCAAGTCTAGTTTCTAAGCTACTATTTTTTAAAAAAATTAATGAATATTAAGGGTCTCAAAAAGGGGGGGACCCAAAATAGGTCCTATTTTTATCAAAAAAATAGCATAGCGCCTAAGGGCTCCCCCCTTTTTGATTAAATTTTTTTTATAATTTCAAAAATCCCAACGGTGAGAAATTAGCTAAAACCATTAAGTTTATCCTCATTCTTTCGGATAACTTTTCTAATGAATATATAATATTTTATGAATTTTCAAAGTGGACACATCCTGAAAAACTGAAATTTGAGC
The DNA here is from genome assembly GCA_007115665.2 of Sequoiadendron giganteum. Lineage (NCBI taxonomy): Eukaryota > Viridiplantae > Streptophyta > Pinopsida > Cupressales > Cupressaceae > Sequoiadendron > Sequoiadendron giganteum. The sequence continues at coordinate 45,005,927 of CM021106.1, forward strand.
GTGCTCCACCCCAAATTTTTTGCAAACTAATCGAAAATTGATTTTATTTTTTTCATCATGTGTAGAATGGAGTCTAGTTTCAAAAAATGTAATTTGTTTCACGTTTCGATGAATGAGTAAAAACCTATCCTAAAACTAGCACATGTTGGTTTTTGACCAAAAACGAAGGCATTTACAATAGAAGCCATAGATCAAAACCTTAACTAAATCAAAATGAAAAAAGAATTATATATTTAGATAGCTAAGAGAGAGGTTAATGCCATCATGGTCTTTTTATAAACTTGCATTGAAAGACCTGCAAATGAGATGGGGAGCACGGACAAAAATATGAAGAAATTTGGCACCCTTTCAAAACATCATGTCCTTTTCATGAAATGGTTGTCCAAACCTTTGGGTCACATTCCCAAAGAAAAATCCAACCCATAGGGTTGGTAATTCCCAATGCAACTGTTAGGTTTTCAAAGGCAGATATCTAAAAGCTAAATGCAAATTTTATCAAATAAACCAGGAAATAAAAACACACAGAAAAATAACACGGAGAATTTAACTTGGTTCACCCAATGTGGGCTACATCCACCAAACCGCAGCCATCCAATGATTTCATTAACTAGTGTAAAACCCTATTACAATATCGCAAATAATTGCATTTTCTTATCCTACTGTAACTCTATTACAAACCCCTTATAACCTTCTTTTTAGAAGCTTCCGGATTAGGGTTATACAAAGTTGGGGTTTTCCACTTTTTGGTGATTTTTCACCCACCCAGGGCCCAGCCTGGCCCCGAACCCTGGTGAGGATACATGAAGAGTGTACAATATACAATGATTAGTTGCCACATACCAAAAGCAACTTATTTGGCATGCGCCAAATGGGTTGCTTCATTTGGTGAGCGCCAAATGTCTTTCATGACTTTTGGAATGCATTTTTGTAAACTCTTTGATTTTTTATATCTCTTTCAGGGATACTATATACATGAAAGACATTTACTTTCTTATCATTTAAGTTATATTTCATGATATAGGCAGGATGTTTGAGAGTGGTTTCAGATCTCTAAGATTTATAATGCAAATTCTAATTTTTGGAAGATCTTAAAAATTTCAGACTTTGTCAAATTTTAGTAATCAGCATGTCAAATTTTAGTAATCAGGAGCTCAAATTTCATCTTTCTCTCTCTATCTCACTCATTTTCATCTCTTATTCTCTAGACCTCTCTCTCTCACTATCTCCATCCCTTTATCTAACAATATCTTCCTTGAGCTCAAGAACTATGTCTCTACATGTCCATCTCTCTCCTTCCCTCTCCAATATCTATCTCCCTCCCTCCTTCCCTCTCTACATTTCTCTATCTCCCCTCCCTCTCCTTTTATCTCTATATACATCTCTCTACTCTCTATATCACCTCTCTCTATACCTACCTATCCCTCTCTCCCTCTCTCTCCCCTCTTTCTCTCTCACTCTCTTCTCTCTCTCTCTCCTTCCCTCTCTACTCTCTATCTCCCCTCTCTCTCCTTCCCTTTCTACTTCTCTCTATCTCACGTCTCTTTCTCCCCCTCTCTCTCCCTCTCTCTTCCTTTCACCCACCTTGCTCTCTACTTCTCGCTATCTAACCTATCCCTCTATACATATTTCTCTCTCCCCCCTCCTTCCCTCTCAATCTCTCCACCTTCCTCCTTACCTCTCTACTTTTTAGCTCCATCACACATCTCTATCACCTATCTCACTTCTCTCTGTCCCCTTCACTCTCTACTCTCTATCTCACCCCTCTCTCCCTACATATCCCTCCCTCCTCTCTCTTATCTCTCTCACCTCTCTCTCTCCTTCCCTCTATACCTC